>CM062805.1:605950186-606635054 GCA_031772625.1 Pinus tabuliformis
AATGGTTTATAAAGTCATTACTTCCGGCTATAACGGAAGATGTGGCCAAGGGGGGGGTCGTAACAGAGGAGCAAGTGATTGCTCGTGCTCAATATTTAGACTTGGTATATACTCAGTCTGGCACGCTCTACGACAAAATACCTGATGCCCCCAGACCCGAATTTTCAATTCCTCCCCCTCCTAAATCGAATATTGACTCTCATGCCGGAGATGGCGTGATTGGCACTGCAAGCGCGAAGTCGAAAAAGGCTTCACCTCAGAAAGCCTGTAAGACTTCAGATCGAAATGCCCATGAAGAGATTCTTGCTTCGGAAGTAAATGCCATATCAGCAGATAAAGGCAAAGAAACCAATCAACCAGGAAGCAAGAAGAAGCAAAACAAAGGGAAGAAGAAGCAACAGGATGATCCGTCACCTGAAAAAACTTCTTCAAACCCTCCTGAGAAAGGGAAAAAGAAATGGCCTTGTATGATATGTGACGAAGATCACAAGACAACAGATTGTCCATACAAAGCTGAGCTCAAGAGATTCTTTAAAAGTCCAAAGAACCCAGCTGTGTTGACAGATCCATTTCCCAATCCAGGTCAAAATATGGTTGATAGTGGAAATGCTTCCCCGTCGCAAGTGCTGATGTTATCGATCTCCAAGCAGCAGAATGATGCTTTGATTTCGACAAGGAACAAAGATTACGGGAATCCGCAACTGTCAAACGAAAAAGGTAAAGATCAACCTAGTAGTTCGACAACAACTTCGACAGAAGTTGTCCCACCCATAATGCCAGAATTAACGATAAAACCACCTAAGGGTGTAGTACACAAGTCGACTTTTAATCCTCGTGCCAGAGCG
Source organism: Pinus tabuliformis (assembly GCA_031772625.1). Taxonomy (NCBI): domain Eukaryota; kingdom Viridiplantae; phylum Streptophyta; class Pinopsida; order Pinales; family Pinaceae; genus Pinus; species Pinus tabuliformis. Next base: position 605,951,032 of record CM062805.1, read on the forward strand.
GCGCAGCATTATAACATAGTAGAAGATTTGGCTCAATCGCCATCCTCTATGTCGACTCTAGAAGTACTACAAAATTGTCCATCCCAAAGGCAGGCATTGTTATCGGCAATAGGGGGGGTTGATCCTAAGGATTCCAATCTTGTGTCCTTTGATCACAAAGGGTATGACCCTCAGTTACCAGCTCAACTAGCTTTCCTTATTCAAGTGAAGGCCCTCAACAAAACTGTTCACAGAACAATTATTGACGAGGGGGCATCTACATGTATTATGTCGATGAGCTGCTGGAAAACGCTAGGGTCGCCAACCTTGTCGAGATCTTCGACAACACTAAAGGCTTTCGACGGTAGGACATATACCCCTTACGGTATTCTAAGTAACTTGAAGGTTGAACTAGGTGGAAAAACAGTAGAGATTGATGTTGAAGTCATAGATGGAAATCTGGATTACAACATCCTACTGGGAAGACCATGGATTTATGCCATGGCAGCTGTCATGTCGACTTATTTTAGGAAGATCGCATTCCCGTTTGAAGGAGGGATTACGGTCGTCGACCAACAAAACTTCCTCCTTAATGGTTCACAAGTTACGGGAAGCATTCCCATGATCCATGAAAGCGACCATTCAATTCAAGATATAGGAGTAGGCCTGTTGAAAGACCCCACGATGATGGGGACTTTCTCGCTACCAAATCATATGTACATAGGAAATGTACCATTGGTGGCTACCTGCAACATGATATCTTCCACGAAGGTCGCAAAAGACAAAGTCATCATGGATCGGGCAATGGTCTTGCACCCGAGCCCAATCGAAATATTGTAGCAATCAATGTTTCAGGCATGGGAGGCGAGCCCAAATCAATGCTCGTCAAGCGTTTGGGTAGATAGGTCAGGAGAATGTGGTACCCCTTTGGATCCTTGGTCACGAGTGCATGCAAGTGACGAAGGAATCCTGCAATCAATGTGGATTGAGGGGGCACCATGGGATGATAACCACCATCGTTCCCTTCCTAAGGAAGATACTCAAGGCGACCTGTATCACCCCTCAGTATTTGAATTCCTAACGAATACTGTAAATACGGTGGACTCCGAGAGAAACCTATCCAATATAGAAGAAACTATAGCCATAAATATCTCGACCAAAACAGACATTGTAGAGAATATTTATGTCGGCAAAGGTTGTTCCCCTTCAGAACAAGAAATATATAAAGCTCTTTTCCGCGAATTTAGAGATGTCTTTGCCTGGTCATATGATGAAATGCCGGGCATTGACTCGAGTATCGTTGAACATGAAATTAAGATGTATCCTGATGTCAAACCAGTAAGACAGCGGCTTCGGCAGGTACACCCCAAGAAGGCCGCTGCCATTAAAGCGGAAGTTGAGAAACTTCTCCATGCTAGTTTCATCTACCCGGTTCCTCTAACCGATTGGGTATCGAATATTGTCCCTGTTATGAAAAAACAAGGAACAATACGAGTGTGCGTCGATTATAGGGATGTAAATCAAGCCTGTCCAAAGGACAACTACCCTACACCCTTCATCGACCAGATAATTGATGAATGCGCCGGATGTGAAATCTTTTCGTTTATGGACGGATTTTCCGGGTATAATCAAATTAATATCCGCCCACAGGACTAGCCAAAGACTGCATTTATTTGTCCGTGGGGCACCTTCGCTTATCGAAAATTACCCTTTGGTTTAAAGAACGCAGGAGCGACGTTTCAGAGAGCAATGAATTATGCTTTCCATGACATCAAGAACATCGTTCAACCTTATCTTGACGATCTTCCGGCTCATTCGCAAAAGTGGACTGATCATCCGCAGCATTTAAGAGTAATATTTCTACGTTGCTGACACTACAAGATAAGACTCAATCCGCACAAATGTGTGTTTTGCGTCGGTTCTGGTCGTTTACTTGGCTTTATAGTCTCCAAGGATGGAATTCGTCTCGACCCTTGCAAGGTGCAGGCAATCATTAATTTGCCTCCACCTTCGAACTTGCTTCAGATTCAGAAACTCCAAGGGAAAGCAAACTTTCTGAGGAGGTTCATTCCAAATTACGCAGAACTTGCTAAAGGTTATACCCGTCTCCTAAAAAAGGATGTACCTTTCGTCTGGGACCAGGTTGCACAAGCTTCCTTTGATGCTTTGAAAGAAGCGCTAGTCAAAGCATCATTAATGTACGCCCCAGACTATCTAAGGGACTTTAACCTGTATCTGGCTGCAGTAGATACGACCATAGCAATGGTTTTAGTTCAAGAAGCCGATGGAATTGAACACCCTATATTCTCATGTTGAAAAGCTAGCACTTGTTGCTGTTCAAGCGATACAAAGATTTCGGCATTATGTCCTCTTCAGGAAGACCACCATATTGTCAGATTGCAACCCCATGACTTATATACTGTCGCGACAGTTGCTTGGGGGCAAATATTCAAAGTGGATAGCTATCCTTCAAGAGTTTGATCTGGAATTTGTGAAATCTTTAGTTTTCGCAGAATTATTATGCGATCACCCGTCATCGTCCAACGATGAAACGTCCAAAGAATCGATCGTGGACGAAAGTTTGTTTCTGATATCAGCAAGTGATGAGTGGTATGGAGATATAATAGTTTATCTCCAAACCCAAAAGTTTCGGCCAGACACCTCTCACTCAGAACAAAAACGCATTCGATACCAAGCAAAAGACTACATGATCGTCGGTGATACGCTTTACCGTCGTGGTGTCGATACGGTCCTGAGAAGGTGTCTAACCCATGAGGAGGCCGAAAAAGCCCTGAATGAATGTCATTCAGGCACCTGTGGGGGGCATCAATCTGGATATGCTACAGCACAAAGAATCTTACGAGCAGGATACTTCTGGCCAACCATGTTCAAAGATTGCATAACCGCAGTTAGAAGTTGCCATGCATGTCAGATTTTTGATAGCAAAACCAGAAGACCCCCCGCTCCTTTACAGCCAATAATAGCTGTGGGGCCTTTCGCCAAGTGGGGCATTGATTTCATGCAATGTAACCCCACCTCGACCGGGGGGCATGGGTATATTATAGTCGCAGTTGACTATTTTACCAAATGGGCCGAGGCGATGCCTACATTGGATAACACTGGTGAAACAGCAGCCCTATTCTTTTTTAATCATGTAGTCGCTAGATTCGGCATACCACAGGCCATAGTAACAGATCATGGATCGCATTTTCACAATCACATGATGGTTGAATTAACTGCCAAACTAGGATTGTCTCACGACAGCTCTACTCCGTACTATCCGCAAGCTAACGGACAAGTTGAAGCAATCAACAAAGTCCTGAAGCGCATGCTGCAAAGGATGGTGGGGGTTCACAAAAGAAGATGGCATTTGATCCTGTACTCGGCTTTGTGGGCCTACCGAACATCGGTAAGGAATGCCACTAGGTTCACACCGTTTCAACTGGTGTATGGCCTAGAGGCGATCCTACCAATCCAGTGTGAAATTTCGTCCCTTAAACTCGCAATTGATCTCCTCCCCGGAACTTCGGAAGAAGAGGCTCGTTTCTTGGAATTAATCCAGTTGGATGAAACCCGTCGTGATGCCGCTTTGGCTAACGAAGCCCATAAGAAACAAGTCAAGGCGCAGTTCGACAAAAATGTCAAACCTCGTGTCTTCTCAGAAGGTGATTTGGTCTTGCTTTATGACCAAGAATCCGATAAATTGGGAGCTGGGAAATTTAAGTCCTTATGGATGGGCCCTTATATTGTTAAGAATGTATTAGCAAAAGGAGCCTACGAGTTGGTAGATTATGACGGGATTCCACTGGCGCAACCCCGCAACGGGTTGTACCTTAAGCGTTACTATGCCTAATAGTAACCTGTATGCTTTTGTTACATTTTTGTTTTCGCTAGAGCGTTTGTTTCGGTTTAAGTAATCCGCCTTTTTTACACTTATTGCAGATGTCAAATCCATTGGAACCGTGGGTTGGATATGCCGACGGAGCGAGTCGTAGTTCGAGGAACCTATCCTCTGCAGCATGGGCCATTTTTGACCCAAGCGGCGAGTTAGTGAGTTTCAGGGGGGTATGTATTGGTCAATCAACAAATAATATCGCTGAGTATAGCGCGTTGATAGAGCTCCTCTCTGATTCCATCACCCATGGCATACGCCGACTAGTCGTCAGGCTAGACTCACAGCTCGTGGTACTACAGCTCAATGGTACCTACTCTGTCCGAAATCCAGCTATTTATCGCAAGTTCCTAAGAATTAAAATCTTGGAAAGACAGTTTGATTTTATCCAATATCAACACATTTCCATAAACTTAAACACATTAACCGACTCATTAGCAAACTATGTGTTAGATAGACATTTGCAAAATTGATAAAAAGAGAAGCATCATCGATGTTTCATACATGGATCACATAAAAATTGGAATAAACCCCGAAAATCAAAAATATATATAACTGTTTACGGTTTACATATAATGTTCTGTAATCAAGACAAAATCGGTCATACGACCCCAAAACTCAAAAATGGCTGGGGGGCACCCTAGCCTAGTGATGCTCATGATAACATGCCACGGCCTGTGCGATCATGCGCAGAAGACGAGACCATCGTCTAGGAACACCAGCAGTATGTCGCTGCAATCGTAGAGGCAACTCATCGATCCGTACATCCGGAATCCCAAGGGTAAGACCCTCGACCTGTTCCTGCACAGCTGCAAGAGTCTCGGCCAAGTCAAGGTCACGGAGAATAGCTCTCCCAGGAGCCTCCCCTGCTGGGGCAGCGGCCGGAACTCTCGGACGAACTGCTGGACGGACGGGGCCCACATCTGCATGCACACATGAGTTTGATTAGAGTCTTGAAAGAGTAAAGCACAAGGACATTATAAATAAAAGACAGTAAACAGTGATAAGGTCAAAATATTTACCAAGATCACCCCATTGCTCGCCGTCCGGTAGCACCAAATCCGGATCGCCTCGGAAATCCATGCCAATGTATGGATACTCGGAAAAAGCCATATCCTGCCGCTCGAACCACCTAAAGAAGGCATCAGTAAAAGTAATCTGGGATTGACCTGCGCGTCTGGACATGTGGTCAACCCACCTCTGCATGCGTGGCTCAGTAGGAGATGGCAAGTCGAGAACAATATACTGAGGTTGCATCAGGGGTATCTTCTCCAAAGCGAAGGCAGTCAAAACTGAACCGAAGCCAAAGTTCTTCAGTTTCCCGTCCTTTACTTTGGTCAACTGGTTTTTCATCTGAACCAGTACTGCATCACACCAGTTAAAAACTTTCGGCTGAAGACACTCCAGGGCGTGCTGCACATAAGACCTGTTGGCAACATGAGGGGATGCGCTGCCGGCCATCCTACAAATCGTGTACAGAATAGACCTGAGAGACCTGTCAGTGATATCACGGATAGAAACCTTGCCGTCTCTGCTCGGCTGGGACCCCTCCCTACAATACTGACGGATATAATCTTTCACGGAATCGCTCCCTCGGGCCGAACCAGACAAGGAAATGGGGGCACCCAGCCTTGACAACCCAGTCAAGAAGTAAATGTCCACTATGGTCAAAGGGATGGACTTGCCCCTAATCTGGAACACTTGGTTAACAGGATCCCAAGCATCAAGCAGGTACTGCAGTAAACGTATTTGTGCCCTCATGCTAGATATGCGGAAGAATTTTAGCAAGCCACAGTTCCGCAACGCGCTCACGGTAACAGGATCATGGAGGGCAATCATGTCCTCCTCTTCATGCTCTCGTTCTCGCCACGTAAGAGTCATTCTGCTCTAATAAACTCTGCAAAACAAACAAGAGGAGGAGTAATATCCCTGACTCGGTAAAGAAAATGGCAAAATTCTCATGAAAAAGAGTGCAACCAAGAAGTTTTCTGCGCCCAACGCAGGTAGAGAAGGGTCTCACCTGCGTTGGGGGACAAACTGCCTTTGAAAAATGAGAACCCCAACGCAGATTTCGAATGGGGCACCTGCGCTGATGACAGAGCGCCCTAGTGAAACCCCAGGGGCTCATGGGGGCAGGAAAACAAGCATAAAACTGAGAAATAAGACCATGAAAAGATAGAGCTAGGGTTTAGCTCCTACCTGGTGGAAACGGCGCTGAAAATCGTCCACAGAATCTCCCGAAATCAGCTAGTGAAAAATCGAGAGGAAGAGGCACCTCCAAAGCTCCAACAAACCAAATGCACATGAAATGGTAAAATGAGAGGTAAAAACATCTTTTGATTGCTTTTTTACGTAATTCAAAGTGAAATATTAGTATTTTTACTTCATTTTATCCGTTTCTAACAAGTTTGTTGCAGCAATTGATGAAACAGTACTATCTCTGGAAAAGAAAAACTAGTCATGGTAAAATATGAATTTGACCTTATCAAACGAGCAGTTTTGGCAAAGTTCATGCTCGTTAAAAAATAAACGCAAAACCGAGCAGTTTTAGCAAGAGTTCATGCTCATTAAAAAATAAATGCACATGTGAGCAAGCTTCCCCCAGAGTTCAAGCTCATCAAGAAAAAATGAACCGGTAAATAACCATTTGAGACCGTAAATTCATCAGCCATAAAAGCCTTGGTCGTGTTTGTGCACCGTCACCTCCACTTTTCATTTGGCTGATCATTCACATCCACTTGATTGTTTACCTATTTTGAGGAACAGCTGCGAAGAGTGATTTCACCTAGCCTTCCTTGTGACACTGCCGTGATTGGAAAATTCCAACCTGTACCTGGAATCTGCTGCTATCCCTGTTTATCACTCGTTCCTCAAAATACGAGTCTTCTTTGAGCTCTTTTCACTGACTCGTAAAATATGAAAAGTTTGCCGAGTTTTGGCCTTCCAGCTCGTTAAAAGGACCGGAAGAGCTATCCCTCCTCTAGATTTTAATCTTTTTGGACCTGAGGGATTATTGCACAAAAAGATCGAGCGCTTGTCTAGTTCGGCTCGATAAAGATATCGAACATTCATCCCTTCTGTATTGTTTTATACTTTTTCGGACTTAAGGGATTAGATGACGAAAAAGGACCCCCGGAGTCCACTTTATGTACCCTTTTCAGACTCTCTAAAGATGAAAAGGACCGAGTTGTCTTTGTCGCTGGGCTCGTTAAAAATATTAGATAGCGACAAACTTGTCTTTAGACGAGAACGAGTTTCCCTATCGTTAAGCTCGTTAAAACATAGCGATAGGCTTGCCCGAAGGGCAGGTTATAGAACAAGCATATGTTATCCTCCTCAAGCTTGACAAAAATAAAGAGGTACTGGTCAGAAATGACTGGGGAAAAATTGGGAAGAACCTCAAAGCTTAATGGTAGCAAGTCGCTCTTGAACATGACACTTTTGCCTCCGTAAATATCGGGTTGGGTTATTATCATTCACCGATCCCTTCACCATGGTCTCGCCATACCATCCATACATGGGGTAATGCTACCGATCCATCACATCAGTGTCGTTATATGTTCAAGAGATGTCATTCAGAAAGTGTCAACCGGGTCCCATCCACTACCATACATCATCTTTCGTCCTTCCATGACCGCCACCCTGAATCATATTTCACAGATCGTTTTCACCATCATCACTAGTTCCGTTCCGTGTCACTGATGTGGGATTCATTAAGGCCCTCCTTTGACGGATCACTTCTTGTCGACACCAGCTCATTATCCAAGAAGTTGATCTAGGAACACCCCCTCAGTACTTTGAAGCTTGCATGCCTCAATGGCAAGTTTCTCACTTCCGGCGATAGGTATACATTAATGACCTTCGACCGGGAGACTTTGCGTGGTGTTCGACGTCAGATCCTATATTCACGCCACGTGAATTGTGCTGCAGTACCTTGAGGGTCATCATCATTATCGGTGATTCCTCTCGCGCTTGTTAACAGTTTACATTATTGACTGGTAATCAAGCGATGTCTTTCCATGTTCGACTTCAAGAAATTCTCACATGGATCGACTTGTACTAGAGTGAAGATCGGACAAGTTTGAAGACCCCGGATCTAGTTTCATCCATCCGGGCTGCGATATATATTCAGGAGATAAAAACATAGACATGTGCAGCAGATGATCATCCTACTAAAAGGATGATAATTAAAAGCAGAGAATTATCAGTCTATTATCAGACGATCGTCTATTTATGTACAGCAAATGTATTTATAAAGCTGAGCATGGGAAATGCCCGCATCAGCTAGATCATGAAAAGAAAGTATGAAAAGATAATGTATTGTATTGTATTTTGTTACATGTCACCTCCCGACGATTGAATGAACTTCGGATCCTCCTAATAAAGCATTTCACCCGATAAACGACCTCATACTTTAGGGGGCAACTGTTATAGACATTTTTGTGCCTTACAGCATGGAGCATGAAATGTCAATAATCTGAGGGATCCAAAGTCCCTAAACATGTTGTTCCTACCCCTAGAGGAACAAGGTCAGCAAACCACAGCACTTCAGATCAGTTCTCCACTGAAAAACACTCAAAAACAGGTCAATTTTGGATCAAAGCAGCTGCTCCACTAAGCATCTGCGCTGAATGTCAAAAGCTCTATGGTGTACCTGCGCTGCATAGCAAGTGCAACAAAGGCTACATGTGCTGGGCGTACTTTGACATGTGGAGGAATCTTTTCTCAATGTGCTAGTGCCCAGGAAGCTTCCAAAATGACACTTGGATCAGAAGATTCGCCTAATGATGAGTAAAGAGGTTCTAAAACTCCAAGTGGAAGGTAGAAACTCCGAATGGACTCAAGGACTGAAGAACAACTGGAGTTGAAGAGGACAACAAGTCACACATCAAGCTGACTTATCTTCACTCCAAAACTCTATATAAGGATCTCATCCCATGGGATCTAGAGGCCGGAATTTTGTGCAAAGAATTGCTGTTGGTTTACAGTTGTGAGTATTGGGTGATTGCTTGAGGGAGGTGAAGAGGAGATTTCTTTCCGTCGGGAAGGTGATGCTGGATTGGACCTCTCACGGTTGTATCACCGCCTGAACCTTACTTCCTTATATTAATAAAGCATTTGAGGTTCTTCTATTCCCATGTGTTTCAATGGTGTATTGTCTTACTTGCGTATTTGATTTATGCTAATCCTTGAATCAATTATGAATGCATGCTTCTTGTAGTTTCCTTTTCTTGTCTTGTTCGCAGGATCTCGTATGGCTGGGCCCGTGAGAAGACTTGGAGCTGGGAGCGAGCGGCAAATAGAGGAGATTGGATCGACCATTTGCGTAAGACATCGGTAAGTGGATCTCTTCCTTTCATCTCTTGCATGTCATAAAGAAGTAACTTTAGATAGCTTTGCTTCAGCTGTTGCTAAGGAACTATCACCCTTAGAGTGGGATAGGGTCATTCCGTGTTGGATACTTTTCCCCACAACATGGACTGCTTCATCATTAATTTCCATAATTCTTCAATCTCCATCTCCAACAAATCCTTGGAATGGTACATACTCTGCCATTTATTGCTACATCTTCCTCTTTACTTCAAGTTGTTGTTTCTCTCCACTAACACTTGCATCTTCACATTCTCTTTCTCTTTCATGGTTAACTCTTCCTTCATCGAATCTTGATTTTCTAGTATTATTTCCAATAATTGAGCATCTTTGTCCCATGGATTAAACTTTTCCATAGAATATTCCTCTTCCATCTTTACTTGGCTGCTCATCTATGCCAAATTTTCTCTAGCATCTGCAACAAAACTTGCACTCACAAAATAATTATTAAAATAAAAAACATAAGGCCTTAGTGCCTCTTCTTCCTTTGGAAACATTTCAGTATGCTGCTCTAATTTTTCCTCCTCTATCAGCACATCAATATGCTAATTCAACCTCTCTAAAGAATTCTCTAAAGGAATCTCGAGACTGTCAGCAAGTCTCTCTTCCACACCATCTACTTCAATGATGTCCCTCTACTCTTTCCACTGTAGTGTACTCCCTCCTCTGCAATCACACTGTCATACTCTGGGTTTCGCAGCAAATATTCCAGCAATTCAATTTCTCTTTGACACTTCATAAGTACTTCATCATCACTTATAAATACTGCATTTATACACAAATTATCAGTTTGAAAATTACAAGTTTCAACAGTCTCAATTGTTGCTTCACATATCAGCTCTTCAGACTGAATCTCATCTCCTTCTTTCACAAGAAATTATTCTTGTGTTGTAATAGCTTCAAATATTAATGCATTACTAAATTCTTTCTGTTGCAATAAGTCACTGCTTTTCTCATTCAAGAGACATTTTCCATCATTCTTTACTTCAAAGTATTTATCTTCTGAAAGATACTCTTCCCTACTTTTGACAACTTCAAAAGACTGCTCATCCTCTGCAAAACCTGTAATCACATCAAAATTATTAGATTCAAAAATACAAGGTTTTATATCCTCCTCCTAATCCGAACTTGTCCAATAGTTCAGAAAATCATCAATAATTCCTTCTTGAGCAAAGTAAACTTCTTGTTGTCTTGAATTTGCACAATGGTTCATAAGATCTTTCACAGACCTCCAGTGTTCTTCTTCACCCATAACTTCACATTGTTCTGCTTCACAAACGGAAACTTCCATTTTCAACTCAACTTCTCTGTGTTCTTCAGATTTCAATTTAACATTCATTAATTACCCAAGATTCTTAAGCTCTTCTGCTAATTGCATATCCACCTGCTGATTTATCTTCTCTTGTAGCCTCCACCACTTCACTTTTTTTCTCATGGTCCAACCATATCTCTGTTACTCCTTATTTATCTGCAACATTTCCATCAATGTCTCAAGATGAACTACAACCCTAGCCTTCTCCCTCTCATATTCTTCTTCACTTAATTGTCTTTGTATGCCATTTGCCTTTTCACCTGCTTTCTTCACCTTTCTTCTACTGTGGTCTTCCTCAGAATTTCTATTATGACTATTAGTGGCCATATTCTTCTCTATCTTCATGAGTTCCTCACTCACTCACTATGAGCTGTACTAAAGCCTCTGCGATAGCAAGTCCTCCTTGCTACACTTACCTCACCAAGATTTCCTCTGTACTTGGTCTTTTGGAAAGCAGTTGGTTCTCTATTCTCTGGAACCTCTTGAGCATCCCTTCTAGCCTTCAACTCATCTGCACCTTTTAAGAACACAACTGTCCTCTTTATCCAGCGTCTGTTGGAATTATTCAAGGTTATACCATATTCTTATTTCACTCAGAAACTCTTACCATCTTTCTTCATAACTACTTCTTTTATTTTGTTGAGGTACCTCCTTTTTGTCTACAACCTGAATTCTACAACACCATCTTCAACCCAGATTAAAACAAAAACATATCATCTCACCTTTAAGATCTATGTCTGATCTTGTCCTACCATTCACCTGTATACACAACGTCAAAACATAACTCTGTTCTAATTTTATCTCAAAGAACTTTTACACGCAGAATCTCCTTGTTAAGCTTTGATACCAAAATGATGCAACCTAAGCCGCACATACCCATAGTATGCATATAAAATGCATGTCATATACATGTCCCAAGAATTTGAAAAGTCCTGCTTAGTGAAACCTTCTTAAATACCATCGTTGATCTATTTTCCCATCCAATGGTTATCGTGTAATCGGGCTCTAACTAGCACAATGGATAAAATTCCGAAAACACGTGAGAAAAGTTGTTTTGGGTGTGCTACATGGCACCTCCACGTTTTATCATGCGCTCTTAATAAATTTTGCTTACCATTTTATTTCCACACAATATACCACTTACCATATTTGGAAAACTGCCCACGGTTCCTCACAGAACTTTGAAGTTGCGTACACTGCTTTATGGTGACTCTCCCTCTACACAAAGTCAGTATTCAGGTTTGATTCAAAAATTGGATCAACTATGTTGATCCATGCAAGACTGGTTCTTCTTCTCCCTATTCTGGTGACCATAAGTTACTCATGCAGAGCTTCACCAATTTTGACACGAAAATTTGATTTGCCTTCAGAGAAAACTTCCAAACAACGATTCTACCAGGAATGTCCATTCAAAACTTAGTTCATGCTCTACATTAATGGTTCAGAACTTCTACTTGAAATAGCCAACCTCTCTTCCACACATTCTCTGAGACTGATCCGATTCCACGATTTCTCTTTAGGTAGCTTTAAACCCCGACCTTTAACAGGACTTTGATCCACCTCTTAATTAGACCTCGAATAGGACTTCGGTCCACATCTAATTCGATTTTGATTCTACACCCAGTGAACAGTGGCTTAACTCTGGCCCTTGACAAACAGGAAATAGAATTGTGGTTTACAATAGTGTTGGAATTTATGCACAACTCCAATTTCAATCAACAATAAATCTCCAGCATCCATTTCATCTATACAAATTTTGTACACGTCTATATACTCAGAAATCAAATATCTATATATTTATAAACGAATTTCTATAAGGGGTTTCTTTCTATGGCCTTATTCTCTAAGCAGTGGCCTCTCTCTTCTTATTACCCGTAGGCTACAATCCAATCCTCTCTATTCATATCTAAGGATCATTTCTCTATCCCCCATGCCTTTTAGGCTTACAATTGTTGAAAATAGCAACAAGAAATGTTGAATATAGAAGTGCTAAAAATAGCATTTCTATAAATAGAATTTCAGGATACATTCCAATTTTAGTTAGTCCCTGAACTAAAATTGAGAATTAAAATTCGAAATTGATCTTAGCAGCTGTTTGAAAAAATAATTAATTAATTCATCTTGAGTTAATTAGTTGGGGAAAATCAAACATGAAGTCTATGCGAAGACATGAAACAATTTCCCCTTTGATTGAGGAAGTTATCTCTTGATTAAGGAGATCAAGATGAGTTGTACTTCGAGTTGTAATTAGTTAGCTCAGTTAACTGAGTTAAGTCCAGTTAGATTAGTTCCAACAGTTTGTTGAACTGATTGTGAGTTTAGTTAGTTAATGCATGCATGCATGTGACTACTGCACTTCAGATAACTAAATATTCCCTCATAAATAACTCATGCATGTCAGTTTGGTTAGAGACCCAGTTGAGATCGGATGATGGGATAGTGTACTATCAGTTGGAGTAATCTTCCTATATAGGAAACTCATCCATGCAAAAGGAATCATCTCCTTCAGGATTGTGCGGTTATTTCAGAGGTCAGTGTTGTGTGTGAGGTGAGAATCACACAGGGTGCAGCCAAAGGACCTAGGAGAAACTGTGCAAGGAAATAGGAGGCTTGGAGGATTGAAGGAAGGCATATGTTATGTCTATTCAGTCTATGAGCAGCATTGATGGATTGTACTGAGAGTTGGATAGCTTGTGAGCTAAAGCTTTGTGTAATCCAGAGATATTTATACTTGTATGATAATACAGAGATCGAGGTTTTTAGCTGAGGCTTTCCCCAGAGTATTCTTTTGTGTTCATGTGTGATTGATTTCTCATTCTCTGTTATATGTGTTCTATTTGATCTTGCTAAAAATCGATTAAGCTTTCGCAAGTTTGTTTATAGAAGTAGATCAAGTATTTTTATTTACTATATTTTATTATCAGGTGATCTACAGTGGGAATTTCTACATGGTATCAAAGCAAAGGTGATCAAAGCGAAGAACAGTATACAAAGAAGGGATAAGTTCGAAGTTTGAAGAACCTGATTATAGAATTTGAAATCTTATTTCATCTCAAATTTCACTAATGGTGTTCAACGGTTTGAGACTTGAGTATGCCCTTGATGGCAGCTTGAATTATATAGCCTGGAAGGATCACATGGAAGCCGTATTAGAGGACAATGGGTTGAAGGACTTCATTGATCAAGAAGTCCCCAAGACAATAGCTGCTAATGCCCAAGAATTGGCAGAATGGAAGAAATGTGTAGCTAGAGCGAGGAGAATCCTTCTGGAGGGAGTTCGAGACCACATAGTCTCGAGTCTCCATGGGAAGGAGACACCGTTTTCAATGTGGAAAACATTGAAGGATCTATATCAGAACAGCAGCAATCAGAGAAAATTGGTGCTAAAAGACAAGCTTTAGAAAATCAAGTGTGAAAAGGGTGACACAATCTCTACATATCTGAACAAGCTCACCACCTGCAAGGATGAGCTTGGAAGTGTAGGGATCATGATAGCCAATGATGACATGGTGAGTCTTGCTCTCCTAGGGCTTCCTAAGAGTTGGCATAGCTACCAAGACTTGGTAAATGGAAGAGAGAAACTACTATATTGGGAATGACTTTGTTCATATCTAATGCCGGAGGAGATAAGGAGAAGCACCAGAGATGGATCTTCATCAAAGCAAGATGATGAAGGAAATCTAGCCTTAGTGAGTAAGGTGAGGAAAGGGAAAGGGAAGGCGTCCCATTCCAAATCCAGTTCTTCCCATGGTGGGAAGAAGATTGACAAATCGAAAGTGAGATGCTTTCATTGTCATGAGGTGGGCCATTATGCTATGAATTGTCCACAGAAGAAATCCAATAAGGGATCCTCGAAGGGATCATATGGTGAGGCACTGTCCTCATAGTTCTAATTGGATTTCACCCTCATCGCACGTATGGTTTCATCGATGGTGGGATGTGTTTGGTACCTAGACAGTGGAGCTTCATTCCACATGATCGGCGACAAGAATCTTTTCAGTACCTTGGAGGAGAAGGACCTCCAGATGTGGATCAAGATGGGAGATGATGGAAAGTACCGTGTTTCAGGTGAAGGTACGGTTGTGTTTCAGAGGGAGCATGGATGTCCTCTCACCCTGCCTGATGTAAAGTATGTGCCAGGTCTGAAGAAGAATCTTGTGTTCATCGCTATGCTGGAAGACAAAGGCTATGATGTAGTCTTTAGTAAAGGAAAGGCATTCCTGAGGCATATCGACATTGGACAGACCAAGAGGATTAGGATTCAAGTAAAGAATCTCTACAAGCTGGAGGTAGATGATTGTGTTGCATTGAGTTCTAAAGCAGAGTTGGTGCAGAGCCAAGATATTGGTGAGCTATGGCATAGAAGATTGGGCCACTTTCACCATGGGGCCTTGAAGATCATGCAACATATCTCTACCGGACTTCCTAAGGGAAAATTAGAGCAAATGGATACATGCAAAGGTTGTACCTTGGGTAAATATGCAAAATCTTCCTTTCAGGATCGATACAGTAGAGCTAGAGCAATCCTAGAGCGATTTCATACAGATGTGTGTGGACCATTCTCTACAGCCTCCAACTCTAAACAAAGGTACTATGTTATTTTTATTGATGATTTTTCTTGTAGATGTTGGATCTACTTTATGCAGAAGAAGGATCAAACCTTCTCAAGGTTTTGTGAGTTCAAAGCCTTGGCAGAGAAAGAATCTGGAAAGAAAATAAGGGCCTTGCGAAGCAACAATGGTGGAGAGTATATCTCCCAACAGTTTAAAGACTTCTGCGCAGCAGAAGGAATTAAACGAGAGTTGACAGAACCCCATAACCCATAGAAGAATGGGGTGGCTGAAAGGAAGAATAGATCAATTGTGGGAGCAGCTCAAGCGAAGCTGCATGACCAAAGCCTACCACTTCATTTGTGGGCTGAGGCATGCAATACAACAATATACTTGCAAACCAGAACACTGCATCATATACTGGGAATGAAGACACTAGTGGAGGAATTTTCTGGGAAGAGACCATATGTGAGTCACTTCAAGATCTTTGGATCATTGGTTTATTTCCATGTGACCAATGATGCCCGGAAGAAGCTACATCCAATAGTTGAGTTGGGAATACTTTTGGGGTACACTGATAGACCCCACAACTATCGGGTGTTCTTGCCTACCAGTCAGAGGACAGTGGTACGTAGAGATCTAAAGTTCGACAAGTAGAAAGCCATGCAAGTATCACTTGAGAGGGAGCTCAAGTTGCATGCAGAGGAGGGACTTTTAGTTCCTAAAGAGGAGGACTCTCAGACTAATGCGGAGCAGCCGCATGCAGAGAATCCGAGAATGGAGACATCCACTCATGCAAAGTCTTCCAGAGATGGGCAGAAACGCTTAAGGGAAGCTCCCAGATTGATGATGCATGCGCGAGAGAATGTGGGACAGCCATCTTCTGTTATATACCTAGGGGGATAATATGGGGTACCAAGGGAGGTACCCAAGGTAATAATGTAATAATGGGATGGGCCATAGTAATAAATAAGGTGGTTAACCCATGTCATGTAAGGGACCACAAGTAGTTAATAATAATATAATGGGCCCATGGTATTAGTTGATGGTATGAGGGAACCATGGTAATGACCCATGGTATGGTATGTATGAGGCGTATATAGAGGCTAGAGACTCCATGTGGAGATAGAGTGAAGGATTATTATATGAACAGGCATATGGCTTGTGGAGTGTTCTCCTTCCTTAAGGAGTGAATGTATGGTGTTGTCCTACCGTAAGGGTTTGATATCAATAAAAAGAATCATTTCATATCATTTCTGGATTTATTTGCATTTTATTATGTTTTTTTATCTGATCTATAATATTCTTGGGTTAGATCTACAACAATTGGTATCAGAGCACTTTCTTGGGCACAAAAGTGGAGATTTTTTTATTTTTTGCAGGGTTTCGGGGGCGGCGACTTTGCAGGTCAGATCTGTACATTTTGGTGCAAGATCTGTAAAATATAATTACAGATCTGGATTCTTTGTGCAAAAATAGTCAAATTCAAAAAAAAAAACAGTTGAATCGGAGTCCGGATGAAGGAGATATCACTGATCTAAAAATCAGTGGGGTTGCAGACAATTTTTCATGGCAGCGAGTTTTTCGGCGCAGATCTGGACGTCCTGGTGGAAGATCTACAAAATTTAATTGTAGATCTGGATTGTTTGAGAAAAATTACCCAATTTCAAAAAAAAATCAGTCGAATCGGAGTCCGGATGAGGGAGATATCACTGATTTAAAATCAGCTCTTTTTTGCAGAAATTTTGGGGACGGCGGGAGAGTTGCAGCGCAGATTCGAAATTTCATTGCCGGGATCAAAAATTTTATCACATGGGAAGATGCAGATTGGTTGTTCCATTTCCAAAAACAGGTCATAATAGGGATTCTGAACAATATTGACTAAACTGTGACAATTTCAAATTTTCGCCAAGTGTGTGTTTTTTTTTTTTCAAAACTCTCTTCATGGCTTCTAGCAAGGTTCTATGTTTTACAGGAACAGATAATGGTCCTACTATTGAAGAATGCATAAAAGAACACAAGTTATTATGGACACCTCATTGGAGAACTTTTACAGTGTTTAATTTTAAAGATGAGGCAGCCACATGGTGGGGATTACTTAACCCAAAAAAGTGTTCCGACCTGCCCGATGAAGAATTTGAAAAATTACTTTTAGACAGATGGTCTCATGCCAGAAAACAAGATAAAGAGAAACATGTGGGGTTATTTCCTACTGGTATATCCTTATTGCAGGTTCATGGATTGATTCAGAAAGAAAAGATCATTGTTTCTATAAATCCTAGTTGCAAGCATAATCTCATAAATGTCAACTTGGCAAAAAAATTGCAAGTTCCAGCGAAACAAATTGAAAGTACACAGGTTGATGATGAGGTTGTTCAAATTTATAAGGATTTGAAACTTTCTATGGATAAGTATGTGTTTCATGGTGATTTTTATGCTTCAAATATGGATAACATGGATGTTGTTTTGGGATACCCTTGGATGGAACTAGTGGGTACTATAAATATTAATGTGCAGAAGAAATTCTTGAAGCTCTGGTATAAAAAGAAGAAAATTACATTACAAGATATTTCCATCAATAAACAGGTAGAGTCCACAGAGGTTGACGCAGAAGATGTTCCAGGGTTTGACATATTAGATGATGAGCCAGTGATGATAGACAATCAAACACAAACAGAGGCAGAAGCAGAAAAGGTTACAGATGTTGATACATCAGAGGAGGGCTCAGTGGTTGAAGTCATATTGGAAAAGAAGACACCACAACGAGCACCACAGCAGGGTGAATTAAAGAAAAAGACACCGTGGGTTAAAACTTCAACATATCATCACCCACATCACCTCGCAAGACAACAACCAACAAGATGGCAACCAATTAGCCACAAGGACAACAACCCCCGTATGACGGATAGCGAGGAGCGACGATCCACCTACTAACACACAGAAGAGCTACCACGGTCAACTTCCATCTCAAGCGAGCGAGGCACCAGCGAGATTGAGGGTTCACCTTTCTCTTGGATGGCTAGATGCACGTGCATGGTACCAGTGGACTACTCTTTTGAGTAGATCTTATTATTTATGTTCTTCCCATGTTTCGGGGACGAAACATGCTTAGGGGGGTGGAATGTTATATACCTAGGGGGGATAATATGGGGTACCAAGGGAGGTACCCAAGGTAATAATGTAATAATGGGATGGGCCATAGTAATAAATAAGGTGGTTAACCCATGTCATGTAAGGGACTACAAGTAGTTAATAATAATATAATGCGCCCATGGTATTAGTTGATGGTATGAGAGAACCATGGTAATGACCCATGGTATGGTATGTATGAGGCCTATATAGAGGCTAGAGACTCCACATGGGAGATAATCAAGGAATATTGTAAGAACAGGCATATGGCTTGTGGAGTGCTCTCCTTCCTTAAGGAGTAAATGTATGGTGTTGCCCTACCTTAAGGGTTTGATCAATAAAGAAGCATTTCTATCTATTTCTCTCTTATTGTTTCTGGGTATATTTGCATTATCTTATATTTTCATATCAGATCTATAGTATTTCCGGGTTAGATCCACAACAAGTGGTATCGGAGCGCTCTGATACCAATTAAAAACTGTGAGTGAATTTCATTTCCTTCAATCTCTTATCTGCGTCTTCCCCGCTGCTCTGTTGTTACAAATGAAAGGACCAATATTGGATTTGATCCTAAATTGTGACTTTTTCTTCGCTGCTACAAAATGCACTTCATCTACATTGATCATTTTTCTTATGTATTCAAGTGCAAAGATCCTCATGGGGAGGAACTTTGGCAACTTATAAGGAGCCAACTCATAGCCATATACTCTTAATTGAGTGTAATTTTGGTACAAGTACCAATCACCTGTACTTGCTTGGTATTTCAACTACATAATCCTTCTAATTGCTTCACCCATTCTGGGTTCTGCAATCCCACTGAGGAGGCTCATTGCTTGGTGAAGAAACATTTCTAAAAATGTCTTGTACCTGAATTCCTTATGGTCCTTCATCACTAATGTTGTCCAGAAGATAAAATATTTGGGTTCACCTTCCTCATTCAACTTGCTCATTGAAAACTGTAACTTGTCTGCCTAAAAATAAACAAACATATATACCAAAACTAAGGAGTATTGAAACACTTCCACGGTGAAGAAAATGACAAACTTCTCATGGATAGCATGTACTAGAAATTGACTGAAATTGAAAAGGATAGAGGGCTTGGATTCTGTTGATAAAATAGATAGAAAACCTATGATAGCTTCATCAAGCTACTGATCTGAATAATAGCCAAGTAAATAAGAAATAACAGTGACAATGTGTCTGGTTCTGTTAGGGAAAACAGAGGAGGAATAAGGAGGATTCTTGTTTCGTAGAGGTGTTTGCTCAGTCATGAAGAGTTATAAGGTTTTAGCTCTCTTAGAAAAATCTAGTTTCTGATAAATTTCAGTGAGAATCTCATGAGAAAATTTGGGCCATCACTGCCCTTTGCTATGGATTGTAGCATGAGTGGCATTTTCTAATTAATTCTAGGCAACTATGGGTTTTAGGGAAGATATAGAAAGGTAAATTAGTGTCCCATAGGCCTATGTCATCCACTTCATTGACAAATTTATCTTCCCATCAGCAGTAGATGTCAAATAAATCAAACTCTAAGAATGTTTCATGTATCTTAAAATCTCTGTCTGCAAATGGTATGTGATCCAAATCCAATGGTGGGTGCACCATTGGATTAAACACCTCCTGTTCCTTTTTCTTTGGTGCCATGGTTGTCTTCTGTAAAACCTTTGAAAACTGAACTGTGTTGAATTTGTAATAGAAGGGGATAAGAAGAAATGGGAATTCAGAGAAGGAGAAAGAAAAGGAATAAACCAGAAGTGGGGTTCAAGAAAGGGAATGTATGATCACTATAGAAAAATAGATCCTTCTGCAACTGTACTGTTGTATGAGCATGCTCACTACTTTCACTGTGTATGCCTAGATGAATTTGAATTGCACCTATGAATGAAGAGAGCATGTTAAAATTTGTAAATGGTGTGAAATGGTGCTTTTGTAGCTTTGGGGTGTTCCCATTGGATTGGCCTAACTTGGCGCGGGTTCGTTGGCTAACGATCTAACTAATTCAATGTACAACGGTGGGAATGGAGGTGATAGGCAGATGGGATGGGATGGCATCGTGAGGTGGTGGGAGTGATAAACGATCACAATGGGAGAGTGGTTTAGTTAAAGGAATAAACTACTTTTTCGGGGGCCCTAGGAGTGGTAATCGAAATGATAGGGGGTGTGAAATCCTAAGAAAGAGACACGTCAGTGGTTTTAAACCACTGATTTCAGACCTCCCCCACCCCCCCCCCCACCAGATTAACTTTTGAAGGGTGAGGAGGGGGCAGAAAAGCATATGGGCCATCAGATCATATGGAGTAAGTGGAGATTAGGTGAGAGATGGGGGCGGGTAAGGTTGGATGTGATGGGCAAGTGATTGGTGCGGGAGGGAAATATATAGGGGGTTGGACTATAAGATATAGGGGTATAGAATAAGGCTAGGAAACATAAAAAAAACCCCTTCCCCTTTTAATTTATTTTCCCGACCTTAGGAAAACATTGAGATGTGTCACCACAAAAAGAATTTTTCAGGGTTTTTTCCCTTTGAATTTTTCTCAATTCGACCTACCCTTATTTTTCTAATCTAACATCTTTCTTTTTGCTTTTGCAGGGTGCATTTGGACTTGTGAACCCTTTCACTTTTTCTTTCATTTCTAACCTACTCTGTCACTTATTTCTCCCATTGGTCTAGATTAAATAGTTGAACCAATTTTATTTCTACCTAACTACTGATTTTCCAAGATTAAACTATTTGGAAGATCTTTGTTTTCTACCCTATCAATAGAAATTGAAATTTGCTCAATCATGCTTAGACTGTATGATTTGAAAAACATCTGGGGTTTTCCTTTTCTTCTTATTTTTTCTCTTTTGTTATTTTTCTTCTTTTTTATATACCCTCTTTTCATTTCTTTTCTTTTCTCTTTTTTTGTGAAATCAATTAAATATTGAAATCTTTGAATAATTTGAAATCTGCAAACTATGAAATACTCAATCACCTTGAGATCCTATAAATTATAGGACCCTAATAGTAACAACAAATTTAAATTTCTTCTCATCATCCATCTCTTCACACTCAGAGAACTTGTCCATCTTTGTAATACAGTCTATGAGCTATTTTGGAGTCATGCTTCTAGTGTAAGAAGATATGTCTAGTTTCATCTTCATGACAGATCCTAGCATTTCTTTCAATATCATGGCTTCTACAAGATCTTCAATTGCTTCTTCTTCTTCGTCACTTAAATCTCCAACCTCAAGTTCTCTCTACTTGCTAGTTTCGATGGCCGCCTTTCTTTCCTCCAAATGTTGCATAAATCTCATTACTTCAGTGTTTTCTATAGACATTTGTCCTCTCCAACCTCCTCCGGCACCTTGTCCAATTTTTTTCACCATGGTCAGTTAATTGTTCCTGGAGAAAATCAAGGATCTGACTTGATACAAACCGATGCATGCCTTTACTTTTATAAAACATTTGTGTGGTGGTTAAGCCAAAAATCCCCTTTTTATGCTCAAATTTATACTAGAACCATTGTGGCTGGAATTTTTTATACAAATATAAATAAAAGGGAAAGTGTTATGGATAAATTCCTAAAAAACCATCGTAGTTGAGAACCACCGCAACCAAGCCTCATAAAAAGCACCAAAAGAAGAGGGCTTACCTTTTAATTATAATGTAGTCTCAAACCTTTTATAATAGTCACAAGCGACCCACCTAATAAGATCCCAACACTTTTAAAATTCCGAACATTATGAAAGATTCTCACGATTGAGACCCGAGCCTTTTATTTGTTGTTTTTTCATGTCAGCCTAGGCTTATGTCACCCCATTCACTCCAAATTTGTGCAAAAAGTGTAACCTCTCATAGAAAAACTCTGGGATTTTCTCTGTTAATTGTTGGGTACAGGCTTTGTCAATTGTCAATGTTGGTTGATTTTAAAAGGGTTATCATGCTTCCACCTCTGAGATGGGTCAGTGTGTACCCACATGCACGACATGCAACCCCGACCCCATATCTAGCCTCTATATATGATTCATACATACAATACCATGGGTCATTAGCATGGTTCTCTCAATACCATATATCTAATACCATGGAATTATCACATTATTTCTAAGTACTTGTGGTTCCTTACATGATGCGGGTTAACCACTTTATTTATTAACTATGTCCCATCCCATTATTACATTATTCCCTTGGGTACCTCCCTCTGTACCCCATACTATCCCCCCTAGGTATACTACATTCCACCCCCTTAAACATGTTTCATCCTTGAAACATAAGAATAACACAAATAATAAGATCTACTCAAAAGAGTAGTCCACTGGTACCATGCACGTGCATCTAGCCAACCAAGAGAAAGGTGAACCCTCAATCTAGCTGGTGCCTCATTCACTTGAGATGGAAGTTGACCCTGGCGGTTATTCTGCGTTGTTGTGTAGTGGGTGGATCGCCGCCCCTCTCTATCTATCATGCGGGGGTTGTTGTCCTTGTGGCTAATTTGTTGCCATCGTGTTGGTTGTTTTCTTGCGGGGTGATGTGGGTGGTGATATGCTGAAGTTTTAACCAACGGTGTAACTTTCTTTAATTCACCACCTAATGGAGCCTTATTAGTATCTAGTATATGTTGTGGCGCCTGTTGTCGTTGCTTATCTTCCAATATTACTTTAGCCATTAATTCCTCATTTGATGTATCGGTACTTGTAACATTTTCTGCTTCAGCCTCCTTGAACTCTACCTATTTTTCTAGTACCTGGTTTGATGTTTGTGTTTGGTTGTCGACCATCAAAGGCTCATCATCCGATGTGTCAGTGTCATTAGATTTTTGTGCTTCTGCCTCCATAGTCTCTGCTTGGGTCTTAATGGAAATATCCTGCAATGTAATTTTCTTCTTTTTATACCACAACTTCATGAATTTCTTCTGCACATTAATATTGATCGTACCCACAGATTCCATCCAAGGATATCTCAAAACAATATCCATGTTATCCATATCTGAAGTATAAAAATCACAATGCAACATATACTTATCCATATAAAGCTTCAAATCTTTATAAACTTGAACATCCTCATTATCAACTTGTGTGTTTTCAATGTGTTTTGCTAGAACTCGCAATTTTTGTGCCAAATTAACATTGATAAAATTATGCTTGCAACTAGGATTTATAGACACAATGATCTTCTCCTTCTGAATCAATCTATGAACTTGTAATAAGGAGATACCAGCAGAAAATAACACTTTAGGTTTCTTGTTTTTCTTCTTTCCTTTAAAAATAAAATCTTTGCTAGGCTTCTTGGTTTCCTTCTTTCCAGTATGAGACATTTGTCAAAAAATAGTTTTTCAATTTCATCAGCATGACATAACTTCAGAATCTCACTGTCAAGTGATTTCCACCATATAGCAGCCTCATATTTCAAATAATACCTTACTTTGTCCTTCCAGTAACCTGGGAAGTCAACCTTCTCTTCTCGTATAAATGTTTCAATAGTCGGCCCATCATTTTTTCCTGAAAACATATTGCTAAAAGCCTTGAATAGGGTTTTGAAAAGACAAATCACTTACTTGGCGAAAATTTAAAATGGCCATAGTTCGATCAATATTGCTCAAAATCCTTATTATGACCTTTTTTCAAAAGTTGAGCGGCCATTCTACATCTACCCATGTGATAGAAATCCCAATCTACGCAATGGAATTTCAGATTCACGCTGTAACTGTCTCGCCATCACAAAAAATTCTAAAAAAAAACATTGATTTTAAATCAGCGATATC
This sequence comes from Pinus tabuliformis, assembly GCA_031772625.1. Taxonomy (NCBI): domain Eukaryota; kingdom Viridiplantae; phylum Streptophyta; class Pinopsida; order Pinales; family Pinaceae; genus Pinus; species Pinus tabuliformis. The sequence continues at coordinate 605,975,008 of CM062805.1, forward strand.
TCCCTCATCCAGACTCTGATTCGACCGAATTGTTTTTTGAAATTAGGTAATTTTTCAAGACGATCTCAGATCTGAAATTTTTTTCTCAAAATTCCCCACAAAACTGACCAAAAATTAACTAGAGATCTTCCATCCATGCATTTTCGTCAAAAAAATTCTGCAACACAGCTGATTTTTAAATTAGTGATATCTCCCTCATCCGAACTCTGATTCGTCTAATTTGTTTTTTGAAATTGGGTATTTTTCCACAAAGAATCCATATCTATAATTAGATTCTTCAAATTTTGCACCAGAACTTACAGATCTGATCTGCAAACTTGCCGCCCAAAAAAATTCCTGCAAAAATAAAAAAAATTATCCACTTTGCCCAAGAAAGTGCTCTGATACCACTTCTAATAGATATGACTTGCAAATATATGATAAAAAAAATGTACCCAAGAAATAACAAGATAGAAATGTAGAAATGCTTCTCTTTATTAATCAAAACCCTTAAGGTAGGCAATACCATACAATCACTCTTTAAGGAATGAGAACACTCCATAAGCCATATGTTTGTTCATACAATATTCTTTCATATCTCTCTGTAGGGAGTCTCTAGCCTCTATATATGATTCATACATACAATACCATGGGTCATTACCATGTTTCTCTCAATACCATATATCTAATACCATGGGCTTATCACATTATTGCTAAGTACTTTGGTTCCTTACATGATGTACGTTAACCACTTTATTTATTAACTATGCCCCATCCCATTATTACATTATTCCCTTGGGTACCTCCCTTTGTACCCCATACTATCCCCCCTAGGTATACTACAACTTCCCTTTGATAAAACTTTGAATTCTCATCTCCCAATGTTGTTAAGTAATGTATCCCATCAGAATAAAAAAAAGTGTTATGCTCCTCCGGCCTTTGTATTTAAGCTTCAGCCCTTTGTACTTTTGCGTATATCGATATCGGTAAAAAATTTAATTACATGAAAAAATCTTGTCAACACGTTTTTCCAAGTATTTTAATTTTTTTTTGGATGTGTATCTACTCAGAAATATGCAAAGTGTGTACTCGTTAGATGTAGAATTTAGTTATGCATCAAACAGGTTTCTACTCTTGAAATCACATTTTTTCATGTATTTTGATTTTTTCCAGTGTAGATCTACTTGTTGGATGTGGAATTTAATTTTTCATCTAAAGGTGTCTACTCCTAAAATATGAGTGACCCTACAAGGAGATAAGCCAAAAATACAATTAAAAAAATGCAGTTTTCTTATTCTCCCTCCCAAATATTTTCCCTAGAGATGACATCACGATATTAAATCCTATTGATCCTTTTAAAGTTAATTTTGTTAGTAAATATTTTGTTTTGAGTCAAAATTTCCATAACAGGCTTCATCGAAATTCAATGAAATAGAAATCTTTTCATAGCAAAAACTTCATAAATTCTCCCAACCACTAATGAAGAAGGTTTATAAATTCTCTACAATCAATCTAGAAGGAATGTTTAATAAATTTTAGAGGAACTAAATTCTATGGAAGGAATTATTTAGATCTTTTGTAAACACATCCTTTGCATTCAATCTCATTACTTTTCTAAAATGATTAAAATCTTTAGCCAGAGAATAAACTCCATTATATGTAAACTCTCTCTCTCTCTCTCTCTCTCTCTCTCACGCACATATATATGTATATATAAAGAATCATTGCCTTTAGAAGTGAAGTACTACAAGAATTTATTAGATTCAAGCAAGTAAATAAATTCATACTAGTCATCATCAAGTGGGTTTATCTTGAATGGTTTGTAGGAATGATTATTATCTTGCCTACCTATGTTTAATTCTTGCAAGTGACATGTTGAACTCATCCACAATATCTTGTTTTAATGGTTTCGATCCTTATTGTTCGATGACATTGAACCATAAAGAATATCTTACCGTACTTATGGACTAGAGGGTAGGATGTTTGGTTACATAGAAAAGGAGAAATTTCATACCAACCATTATGAAAACCTTGATGTTCATGTAATACTTTGTTTGTAATCATATATGAGCACTATATAATTGATTCCTCATTTATAGAGAATAAGATAATTTTCCATTTCCTTGGATTAGGTAATTAAGAAAAATATTACCAAGAATTATGACCCACCAATATTAGGTAGGAGTAATATGTAAATAATTCTTATCTTTAGATAACTAGTTATTAAAAAAAATTACAAATTTTACTAAATAATATTGTTACTTAATAAAGTCAAATATAACTATAGATATTTCATAGAAGTATATAGTTTCAATAAATATATAAATGAATTGTGATTTTAGAAAAGAAATACAACAATTAACTCACTTTAATACTCACTAATACTTAAATTGTTATGAAGAGTCACCACACCTCCAATAATTATGCAAATATTTTGCATACTTATATTTAGGTAATGTATTGACATATTCTCACTCTAATTATTCACATACATTTATATGTCTATGTTTATATTTATATGAACTGAGACTTGTCTCCATGCATACTCACTAACTTAGACCACACTAGACCAAGCACGTATATATATGAAAAGACATTGGGAAAAATAAAATGATTGGCTAGTATCTTTTAGAATCATTATGACTAGGTTTTTAATAATTAAATTTAATTGAGGCAATACAATCCAAATGAATCCAATGCTATCAAATCCTAAAATACGATTTTAGAGAAGACCTTTAGATCTTCTTAACTCCAAGTGAAGATAGATGTTAGCTATATAAACAAGAAACTCTCCCCATAATGTTATTTAAAGTATGTAGCATGTTAAGAAGTCTCTATGACATTCAATTCAATCCTTTAAAAAGGTTATAGAAAATCATGGATTTATTAACGAGTATTTGGAAATAGACTCACATTTTGTGTGATGACTCAAGTTGTTTAGTTTTCATCATTAAGAAAAAATTGGCTCTTATGGCTAGAATTTGATATGGTCTCAACGGGGGCATATATGTGTTAGAAAATTATATATTATAGAGCAATGGAACACATAAAATGTTGCATAAATATAAACACAGAAAACGCATAAAACAAGAGAGACAGATATACGTGGTTCACCCAGTTTGGGCTACGTCCACGGAGAAATAGTCAGTCCTTCCTTTTATATTATCTAGCAAACTGAAGAGATACAACCTATAGTAGATCCGCTATAATTCCCTCTTCGCTCTCAATCTCCTCTCTCTTCCTCACTCAGAATACAGATCTACATAGACGCAATATAGTCCCTCATATATAATGAGGGGTTGCCTTCTAGGGCAAAAAACCCTAAATTAAACATAACTTCTACCATCAAATCTCCGCCTAATGAACGACCCAGATTGACTACGAAATTACAACATTTTACAAGGCAATTTTACATATATTTTTAGCTTTGGGGGTGCTTCCCCCGATCCCCCCTCCAAGGGGGGGCTCCAAAAGGTCGTAGCTACCCCCCCTAGACCCCCTCCTGCAACGAATATTTTACGGGCGGCGTTGTCGCCCCATTACGAATTGGGGTCCAATGTGGCGATACCTTTGAATACAAAAGATAATCAGGATCCACACCCAACAATATGGAATTAAATGCATATGATATGATCCCAAAAGGGGGCATATGTTGGATTAAAATGTACATGTAATGTGTAAATGTATATGTAATAGGGTCAACCTAATAAGGAAGGGGTCACATGTTCAATGTGTGAATAGGTATATATAGAGATCATGCAATCATTATTGAGAGTGTGATTTGGATTTATGAATTTATTTGAGTATTTGGAGGAGCTTATCCTAGTATTTAAGGAGTTATTGTGTAAGTTATATCTATTATGTATTATTGGGTGTATATGGTGTGTATTTCAGGTTATGTATTTGGATCATAGCATTTAATATCAGAGCTATGATCCATGGGTTTTGCTTCTTGAAATGATCCATCTTGGAATTTTCACTATAACCTTACTTTTGGGAAGTTTTAGAATGTGAAATTATGAGGATATTGAGGATAAATACAATAGAATAGGTGGTAAAAATTTCTATTTTTGGTTCACTATACTTTTAGAGATATAGTCAATGGAACTTTGATTTGTGAATGGTCATAAAATAAATTTTAAAATATTCATCTTAGAAGGATTGTTGCAACGTTTTCTCATAAATGTTTCATACTATGAAATTGTCAATGGTCAAAATGGACATACTCAAGTACATCATGCAAAAATTTTAGAATCATAATTTTGAAAATTAGACACGTGGCACAACATACACGTTTGTTATTGGGAAGGGGTAAAAGGATCAACAAGTTTCGAGAAAATTGTCATAAATATCACTTGGGAAATCAATGTTTTTTCAATCCTATGGAATTGTAGGGAATACATATCAAATTAGCATAGGCAAAAATTTCAAAACTAGAGGGACTAAGACTATAAAGATATACTAAAGGAAAGGTCAACTGGAAGGACATACTCCAAAATAGGGTTTTAAAAGGTATGTTAATTTCAAACTATTATATCTTTTGGATGGGATATTTGATTAAGGTAACTAAAAAGACTTTGGAAAGAGAAAAAATAGAATATTATATTGGTAAAGTGATAATCATTATTTTATATCATTATTATAATATATTGAAATTGTAAGTTGAGTAATTTTCTTAGAAAACACTTAAGAATCAATGGAAATATCTTTAGTGGAGATAAAGATAAATATAAAACCAATCCCACATAATGGTTAAGGATGATAAAGGAAATTTTTAATAATCCTTTTGGGGGTAAGTTATTATTTTAATGGTTAAGCTCAAAAGTTGTGGATGAATATTGATATTAATGCTCAACTAGGCATCACATGGGAAGTCTTTGAAACTCTTTTCAAATAAGTGGATCAGGATACAAAATGGGGGTATTGTATAAAATTTAATATAAATTAAAACAAGATAAATAATAGGTCAAGAAGAAGGGGAATGTTCTATATAAGACATAAAACCTTAAAGAATAATTTGTCAAGGATACTCAACATAAAAAACATTGAAATAGTATCAAGGGGGATTATGAAAAGGATGAGTCAAGGGAAGAATTGAAAAATAAATATGAAGAGATATGTGGATTATGAAACCATAACAAAAAGCTACTATATGAGGTCAAATAATAATTGAAAGAAGAAAATAATCAAGAAACAAGGATTCTAGATGAAGAGACTACCAAAAGACTTGAAGAGGAAATTTGCAAGAATATTGAAGAAGAACTAGACATAGATGAGGTAAAATCATAAATGCATTTTATAAGAGAAGGAAATTAAATTTTATAGATGTTGTCACATTGAAACTTCAAAAAGAGAAAGAAGATAAGATTCAAGAAGGTCACTAGAAGAAACTTCAATAAGTTGAACTTCACCAAGAGGATGTACAAGGCAAATATGATGGCATCATCTCCAATGCTAGAGTACTCAAAGAGAAAGAAAATAGAATAGAGGATGTCATGGTCTCTGAAATGAAGACATATGAAATGGGCATGAAAATTGAAGGAAGACCATCAAATGTGAAACCATCTCGACAACCTCATTACTTGTAAAGATTTCATGGAAGACAAAAAGATTTTATATCATAATTATCAAGGAAGAAGATGGAATAATCATCAATATTCATGGAAAACATCATTGGGAAACCATTACTCAATAGGGTGTTATCAAAGACCAACAATTACTGCAAATTGGAGAAGTAACAACAATGATACATGGAATCAAAGGAAAGAAAATTATGCAACAACCAACAATCAATGATTAAAATTGAAAATAAATAATTTTGGATGGATAGATCATGATAAATGGAAAGAAGAATGTAGGAATATAAGGGAATCTTATTATTTTGTTTCATCACACCTAACACCCTTAATTGAAAAGTTTTGAGAAAAAATATTTTTGGAGGATGGCACTATGATATGACTCAAATAGGGGCATATATGCACCATATATGGAGTTAAATTTACATGTAATAGGGCCAATCTAGAGAGGGGCCACATGTGCAACACACGCACACACATATGTATACAAACATACATACATACATACATACATACATACATACATACATACATATATATATATATATATATATATATATATATATATATATATATATATATATATATATATAGAGAGAGAGAGAGAGAGAGAGAGAGAGAGAGAGAGAGATTATGTAGTCATTATTGAGAACATATGATTTGGATCTATGAATGCAGTTGGGTATTTGGAGGAGGTCTTCCTATACTTTAAGGATTTACGTGTAAACTCTCTCTCTCTTACCTATATTGGAGTTTTTCTCCACACTCACAATGGTGTGCACGATGTGTACTTATGGTTTTTTCATGTATTGAGATCATAACAAAATTGTAAACCTAATTAAATAACTTTTCCTTTGAGCAACATGTCTAGGTATCCTCTAGTACAATTAGTGCAAACCAAGCCTTCATATTTGAGACCCAGTGGGGTCTCCCTTTATAAGGTATTCATCAAGGCTACTCAAGAGGCTCAAAGATAGAATTCTATTTTATCCTTCCAACCTTATATTCTCACCCAAAAGGCTCAAAGATAGAATTTTATTTTATCCTTCCAACCTTATATTCTCACCCAAGAGGCTTCATATGGCCCCATATCTGCGGACATCAAGTGGATAGGACACCTAAAGATCCCCTATCTTCATTCCCTATTTTACAAAGACATACAGCCTCATATGTAAAACCCATTCATTGTTATCTCCGCATAGTAGGAAACCACATTATCCACACATTCTAATCATCATTTTCATGCCAATAACTAAAAACTAACATTTCCTATTAAAAAACAAAGACACTTAACTAAAAATTAATTATTGTTGAAAACTAATCTGGAAAGGAGCCTTTTCCACCCAATCATAGGCATATTTGCACTAATTCTCTCTATAGTAGGCCACCTCCTAGCCTGGCCATGATACCATAAGGGGAAAAATATCAACACTTAAAATTTTAGGATGGGTGAAGGAAACTCTCCTTTATTCCACATGCGTCTCAACTAGATAACATAGCAATGTGGAAATCCCTTCACTACTTTATAATCTCTTGGTGATTTCCTTTTCCATTAATTGTTATTCTTACCCATAATACATCAATTTGCAACCCCCATCACTAAGCTAAGTTCTAGAGTTTCCCTGCAACCATGTGACATGCAAATTTTATTTTTAGAGAGCCCAGAACACAAAAAAATTGATCCCATCTATGATTTTCACTTTTTTTGGAATATTTTGGCACCTAAAACTTAGTATAATCACTAAAAAATGCACTAGGAAGATTTATAGTTAGGAACAACAAGATTATACACATGGATATTTTGGTACATACACTCATGTGCTTCTACTCTCTATGTATGGATGGATTTCCTTAGGGATGTGTACTCCCCATGATTTCTTCAATTTTCCCACACCATATGTGGGCCAAGTCCCAAATTCCATGATGGATAATTTCCCATATTTCCCATTGAATTATTAAAAGTACTCCATAATCACAACTTAGACCCTATATATGTGGTAGGTGGTTACTTCAACTACCTGATGCTTCATTCAATGAGATATGACCTGGTGAGAAAAGAAAAACTACAAATTTGAATTCAAATGTTGGCATTGATTTTTGGATGAGGTTTTTATTTCTAAAAGTTATGTAAGGATAACTTCTCATAAAACCACACCATTTCTTACTAATGGTATCATAGTCCATATTGGTGCTCACATTCCTATCCAATTGTTGAACATTTTTAATTATTAGAGAAATACTTACTTGCACATCATTTTTAAATCATTCAACTTGGTTCAACATAATGAAGCCATTTAAATATAATAGGTGATAGAAATATAATTATTTATAATAATAATAGGTTTTAAAATGGGTTTGTTATAATCCCATCCCCCTTAAAGGAACACCATCCTTGGCGTTCACACTGCTCTTTGTGTCTTGTTGTTTCCGCAACACCATCCAGGTGATTTGCTCATAAATAGTGGTACATGTAGTTCCCTTTTCTAGCATTATTGTCCTCTTTCTCATTTTGAAACACTTTCCATGTCCCTTCAATTATTGATTCAATAATGTCAATAATTTTCCCTGTCTAGATATGTCTATATTTTTGGGATCTAATTTCATGCCTAGATAAATCATTAATAAATTTGCACATTATAGCCATCTAATAATTCAATATCTTATGAATAGAAGAATTTAGCTTCATAATGTACACATGAATCTCAAGACAATAATGCAGCTTAATATCATACATATTTATATAATTATGGATTCACATCCGCATGGCTATGATGGATAGACTCGGCTTGCTATTTAATGTGCTCTTGATTTCAATTAAATTTTCTATATACTTAGGTATCCTATCCCTTGTAGTCACTCACCCTTCTAGGCTTAGGAATCCCCTTCTCTTTACATAGTCCCTCGGGTGATCCATCATTTTCTATGGATTCCTCACACAAGGAGAGTAATAATAATTGTGGAGCCTTACATGTAAGGTGTCCCAAGTAAGGGTATATCATAGGGCTTTCTTCCTTCTTAATAATATCCTATTTTCCATGATTTCTAGATAAATAACGATCACATGCCCCTCTCAAACAACTTCATCACCTCATTTATATAATAGAAATACGATCATAGTGATATATCATCATGATAATTCCATTCAAAAATATTTTGTCTCAAACATGCTTCATATAAAAACATGATTTCCTAAGCATGAACTCTTTCTCATGACGTTTAGATTTTGTATATGGTAGTACACACCCTTCATTAAGAACTTGCATTAATTGTCATATCCAATGTCATTCCACCTACATTATCAAATTTCAATTAGTCAAAAAATCATTAGTATACATGCATAAAGTCCTTTCATTATAACATCTGCAACAATTCTTGAAATTATCTCAAAATTATCACATACCAGTAATTCAATAATTTTCAATTGCATCTCACATAAATTGGAAGGATATAACATTGCATTAGGTATATGTTGAAAATGCAACAAGAAAATCTTAGTTTGACTTGGCCTTGGTCAAACTAGAGAAAATTCAAATTTCTATTTCAGCAGAAATATTGGAGGTAGTTAACTGAGGTGACATGGCACTTGTCACTCAGTTAACTCAATTAATTCGAGTTGGGGAATCTTGAGTTCAATTCAATATGATTTATTTCTAATTTTTAGAAATCTATTTTAGTTAAATTGAGTTATGGCCAGTTAAAATAGTTCTAACTGTTGGAGGAACTAGTGGAGGTCAAGTTGTGGAAGTGGAACTTCAACCACACTTGGTGATCAACCAATTAACTAATCAATCAACCTAAAATAACTTATGCATGAAAATAATTCAAGTTACCCATTTGATATGGATATTCCAAGGAAGTGCACTATCAATTGTAGACTATTCCAATGTGTACAGGTGGTGCATGTAGTCAGAGAAAGAACATATAGGAATTGCGCAATCCAATTGAGGGAATTTCCTAAATAATAGGGGATAATTTCCTCAAGGAAAAATGCAAGGAAATAGAAGCTTGGAGGGCTTGCAAATTGGCTAAGTGTTGGCCAGAGTCATTCAGTCAGGCAGAGGAATAGACTATACACATGCAAGTTGTGCTCAAGCTTGAGAAAGCATGTGTAGTCATCTCTATTCTTGGATTAATGAAATACATATAGAAAGGGGTTTTGAATAGTTTCTTTCCCCTAGATAAATCTATGTGCATGTGTGATAATTATTCTTGCATGTTTATGATTTGTGTTCTTGATCATGAATTGAATTCCACATAGTAGTAGAGCATCTTAGAGTCTTGTGATTTAGTAAATTTCATGAGAAATTTCAAATCTACAACGTAATTTCTAGAGTATATGCATTACTTCCATTCCATGTATCTCAAAATGAAATTCAAACATTTATTCTGGTGACAATAAATTATAAGGCCAAAAGCAATGACGGCATAATCATTCTCTTTCTTTGGTGACATATTACATCAATTCAACCTTATATTGTGGGATAAGGGCTTCACACTTGTTTCAATGCTTAACATCTTCTTAAGTTTTTGGAAGTTATTTTCTACATGTTCCTACCAGCACACTCAAAAAGTCATAATTCATTTTTTTCAATCATATAAATCATTGGCCAATGCTCATGGCCATATGCATATTGTGCATTTATTGCTATTATGGTCTCACACTTGGCTTAGTAAACATCTTGTACATTTTCACAATTCATTCATTACATGATCATGCATTTTGTTAATGTGTCGATCATGTTCACATAGTACCATGTATAACTTCAACTCATGAGTGTAGGACATATTCAATTACTAGTTCTCCATCATGGTAGCTCACATGGATTTCCAATATTTACTAGCTTCATGTGTTTCCATTTTTCTACCTTAACTATATTATGTTTGGCTATTAATGTCAATTGAACACTTGCTTCTAAAAATTACCATTAAGAATGTAAATTCTACCCAAAGGTATTCCTACCCAATTCCTTCATATTAGCAATTGTTGGGTATATCTAGTTTCATGCCTACACAACTACAATGATCAATATTAATGATACATAATTGGTTAATATTGTCCTAGGATTCCATATGATTCCTTTCTTAATATTCCTGATAAGAATTATCTTGTCTTTGTCCTTAGTACAAGGTTTTCATCTAATTGGTATCTTATCAACATTTCAACCATTCCTAATAGCGATCGCTTATTAGCCATAAAACAATAAAAAAACATCTGTTACACACTTTTACAATCAACAACCATTATTGAGAGTTTCCTTAGCATATCTACATCAGACTTCAACCATTATTTCCTCATATTTACTGACATTTTCATACATTAATTGTTTATAAAACTCAGATAAAAGGAATATTAGGTAATGTCAAAGTGTTCCAAGTGACTCTCATCCTCCCTACTAAATCCTTTACACAACCTAGGTCTACAAACACATTTTTCTCATCAATCTAGTTCAATACATCCTAACTAAACTTCATCTCATCTACCCTTCTTGATGCAACTTTGCATTTATTTTCTTGAGGGTGATTTCACAAGTTTATTTATAACTTTAGCTTATTACTTATATTTAATAATCCCATATTAATATTTCTTTATTTTTTGACAAGCTTCCCAACCATTATTATATTTTATAATAATCTAGGGGAACCCTCTCCCTTACATTCCTACACATACAAGCATTACAATTTGATGTTGCAATAATGCAACAATCTCTAGCTTGATAACTTTCTAGGTATATATAGTGTGTCAATTTCATTTAATATTTCATCATTATACCATTTCCACAACTCAATTGATCATTTTATGTAGTCCATATAAGTGACTAACTTCAATATGCAACTCATCTTTTGAAAATTTTTGATCTACCAAGATCAGGGAACTTAACCCTTTAGTCTGAATAACTCTTTCTTTTCCAGTGTTATCGCTCATTGTTGTGCAAACCTTTTACTCATAATATAATCCAATTATATGTAGCAACTCAAGAGATCCTTTTACCTCAAGGACAACCAATATTGAGGCCATACCATTATTTTAACAATTGAACATCAATACTTACAGCCTTAACATAGGTTTATAGAAATTAATTCATCTCTAAAAACCATGTGATTTTTCTAATGGAAAGCCTCATATGCACCCTCATTAATAGGATTTTGTCTTTTATGATAAAAACATATTGTATACATACCATTATCACCCACCTCTTAGGTGAGGAATTATATCAACTTTTATCCAAAGAGATTTTTATTATCTCAAATAAATACAATATTTAATGAATATTCCACATACAACGGGATCCACATCCTAGTTATTCTTTCACAAGAATTCATGCATCTCATACAATGCATTAGAAAAGGTATTCATCATTCCCTTTAGGCATGTATTGCATTCTTCCATGTACACACACACATTGACACATGCATTTTATTCACATTTAAGGCTAGTCATATTTTCATATTTTACAGGACTTGTACCTCCCTTCTTGTTTATTCAAAAACCTTCAAGGTGTGTGTGTTTTCATATTATGGCTATCCTTGTCAAGATAGCCTTCCCTTGAACACTTGCCCCAACATTATGTTGTGAAAAATGACCTCCCACATTGAGGCAACCCAAATAGTTTTGATATTTACCAAGGCATACAATAAATATTATAGATTACTCACCAACATAACTTGCTTGTGCTTTCACTAATTTATATACATTCAATTTCCTGCCCAAGAATGTCAATTTATTCTTTACTTGATGAGATCATTACATAAGAGACTTGTTTTCCTTATGCATACATATTTAATCCCTCTTAAAAAAGAAAGGTACCATAGCCACATCCTTTGTTATGCCTTACCTCATATAGTTGTCTACTTTACTTCAATAGACTTCCTTCAAAGTCATCTATTTTTCAGTTCAAGGAAAAATGCCTTAGCCTTCTAGGACATTTATCTTAGAACTAGAATGAGTTCCCTCTAGTAAATGTTTTTAATTTACTCATAAGGTACATGGACCATCTCATTCCTAAGGTCATGCACACAATCTATCCAACTTTAGCCACTCAAGCTTAGTCCATCACTAACTTCCCTTCATTAGGGAAATAATCAATAAGGTCACATCATTCAATCATGGGTGTAATTATCTAAAGGATCTTAGGTATGGTTATTGCTAGACCACTCGTACTCAAGTATTTGTTTCCTTATTCTTCTTGCAAAATACTCACAACCTTCAAAATAAGGTCACTAGATAATGTTATCTTTACCCTTGCTTTTCAATAAATCTCGATTCTTTTTTTTTGTCCAGACCTATAAGCATCCCAAGGGGCCCATACATTTACACCAACATGCATTCTAATAATATTGTCTACATACACATATGCTCACATGTATTCACACATACACAATTAGCAAATACTATGTGCAAATGTTTTTCTACACACTCTCCTTCCTTAAATATCCCAGGTAAGTGAAGACCAACATCAAACAAAGAAATTCATACTCCTTTATACATAATTATCTTCAAGTCATATCCTTTAGGATATTACTTCCTGTCTTATATAGAACTATGTTACGCTACTTCTTTATCTCACATGTCATAATCTTCTATTAAGATTAATCCAAGCAGCTTTAGTATTGCCAAAATATGTATCACAAGCTTTATTTCTTGCTCCAAGTTTCAACTAAATCTTCATTAGGTTGTATTTCAACAACCCCATTCTTATTTCCAAAGTATATTACCTTATTTCTACATTAACCATCATGGAGTGTAGGAATTGTATCCTTTAATCCATACTTTAGAATTTTAGATAATACAATCTCAATGGTTCATCTTTAGCTCATCTAAGTGTTATGTTGAACCGTTGATACGATACTATAGCCTTCCACACCGCAACCAACCTCCTAGGTCACCTTAAGGAGGGGGGTTATAAAATTTTTATTTTTCTTACTCAACACCCACCTCAATTTTGAAGCCACCATAACTTTTGACTCCTTAAGAGCTTTCCGATGACATTTTATCAAAATTAGAGTCTAGATCACCAAGATATGGTCTTATGAATATTTCATACTTGATTTCATGTCAGTGTGATGATACAACTAACACATCACAAATGATGTGGCACCTCAGGACCACGTGTCACTCTTCGGGTGATCATGATTCAACACCAAGGCCACTTGGCCTTGCCATGTTATCCATTATCTTTATTAATATTACATTCCATTTGATTATGAAAATGGGTTTTATTTTAAACTTTCTTTATATATATATATATATATATATATATATATATATATATATATATGCTTTGCTATTGTTATATTATAAACAAATCCCACGTGCTAATTGCCAAAGTGTTGAATGAAAAGTCAAAATGTCCATGAATTGATGCCATGGGTGAAATGTAACATTTTTACATGAGAAAAACTTATCCATTTCAGTGACCATGAATGACTTCCAATCAATGAAATTTGAAGTCTTTGACCAAAAAAATAAATTATCCATTTTTTTCTTATGTTTATGTTTTTTTCACTCACGACTTCATTGGTTAATACTGATTTTTTATTTTTTTTGCTTGGTTGGTTGATACATGGAGATTTGAACTTTGAATCTCATGGTTTACATAATACTTCATAACACAACCATTCCCAATTGACCTACCCTTGGTGAAATTTAAAATTTTTATATAGGAAAACTTAATCTACTTTTTGAGTCATTGATGGGTTTTCCAAAATGTCTATGGATTCATCTGCTAGGGATAAAATTTAGACTTTTTCAAAAGAAAATATTTTGCACTTTGTCAACTATTGATGACTTCATTGGGCTTCATCGAAATAAAAAATAAAAAAATAAAAATAAAAATTCATAGAAAAAACTTCATATATTCTCCCAACTAATAATTAAAAGGATTTACCAATTCTTTACAATCAATCTAGGAGGATTTTTAACAAACTCTTGAGAAATTAAATTTCTTGGAAGAAACGAAGAACAATAATTTATTAAATTTAGGTAGGTAAATAAAATCTTACTAATCATTATTACAACCCTAATGTTCATGCAATACTTGGAAGCATATATGAGGACTATATAATTGAAGGCTCATTTCAAGAGAATAAGCTAATTTCATAATTCCTTATATTCAAGTAAATAAGAAAATTCTTACCAAGAATTACCTCCCATTTATATTTGTGACAATCTTGGCGTAGAAATAGGTAGAATATATATATATATATATATATATATATATATATATCTTATATTCAAATAATAAGTTACTCGAAGAAACTCTATAAATTTTGGTTAATACACATTCTCATTGAGAATTAATAAACTCTCTTAGAAGCACTAGATGGATCACCTTATCCTCATTGGACTACTACTCAGCATACTTCCCACTCATAATACATTTAAACACATTAGCTTTTGAACCTTCTATATATGTTATTTATGGAATCACACTTGCTTTCATATGTTGGCTGCTAAGTACCACTAGGACTATTGTCTCGGCCGAGCCGATACATTAGCTTTGGGAAAGGCAGTTGAGATAGAAAACACAGAAAAGGAGGCTTTATCAATGAAACACGCCCAGCAAACCAAGGATACATAAGGCTAGGCGTGAAGAGCGAATCCTAATACTAGAGATCAAACAAGGAATAGGCCACATGATACCCTCCATGGATCACCTGGTAGTGAATACCTTGGTGCTCCTAATACTTCCTATGGGAATTCTTCAAACTTTTATGACTCATCACACTTGAACTCTCAAGAAAGAACTAGTACTTTGTACTCCGCTCAAAGGAAAGTTTTACAACTAGCTCAATTTCTAAGATAGGGCCATGCAGCTAGTGCTCTAGGCCATTTGGAAAAGTTAATTCATATCATATAGGCTTTGAATCATAAACTTTTGCTTTAACCTTACAAAGGAATGTTATTAAATTCAAGGGTGTATTATGTTTTTAAGTAAGTGTAGGTAATTGGGCACTCATATTTCCATTATTATGGTTGAGCCATGCTTGCGCTTCCTCTTCTTAATTGAGAGTGTGCTAACTCATCCTCTCCCGATGGTTGAGTAAGAAATTGATTTTTGACTTATTGGGTGGCCCCTCTCAAATAAGTAACTAAAAAAGTCATGTTGTAGCATCCTCGCTTTGTGTTCAATATGCACCTTCCAACATCTTACCAGATCACGTCCTCTTCATTAGACCTATATACCTCATTAGTTATAATGGTAATCATGGTAGTGAAATAATCATGATACTAGCTAGGAATCACACATAGTTGCTTATCAATACTAATGGGAATAGAAGTAATGACTCAATAAGCATAACAAGTAAGGAGCTTCATTACAGTATACCTTAGCTATTAGAATCTATTCTGTTAAGTCGAATTTATGGGTATATAAAATAATAACTATTTCTACAAGAATTCAATCACTACCAATAATACTTAAATATTTACCAACCACCACACCTCCAATACTTTTGCAAATCTTTGCATATAAACTTATATTTAACTAATGTATTGACATATTATATATATATATATATATATATGAAGTAAGTGTCCTCCCCATGCATATTAATTATCTTAGGTCATATTATAACAAGGAATTATCCTTATAGATGAAGAAACATATGGAAAAATGAAGTGATTGTTTGGTGTTTTATAATTATTATAATGAGGTTTTTAACAATTTAATTTAGTTGAGGCCATACAAGAAAAATGACTCCAAGGCTAGCGAGTCTTGAAAGACAATTGTACATAAGACCTTTAGGTTTTATTAACTCCAAAGTCAAGATAGAAGTAAACTATATAAGTACCACACTTGTCCCCATAAGGTTATTTATAGTAAGTAACAAGTTAAGAAGGCTCTAAGACCTGCAATTCAAGCATTCAAACATATCATCTATTTATTAAAGATTATTTCAATATTTGTCTCAGATTTTCTATAATGATCCATGTTATTTGGTATTCATTATAAACTATTAGAAATTAACTCTTATAAACAAAATCCTATATCTACTTGGAAAAGTATCCTTTGAGCAACATTTCTAAGTCTCCTTTGGTATGGCTAATGCAAAGTCAACATTTAAATTCAAGACCCATTATGGTTTCATTTAACAAGGCAGCCATTAAGGATACTCAAGGGGGTGAGGGACAAAATTTTCCTTTGCCTTCCAGCCTTATATTCTCATTCAAAGGACATGTTATAGCCTTGTCTCTATGGAAAGTAGGTGGATAGGATTCCTAAAGGTTCTTATCGTAATTTCCCATTTCAAAAATTCAAGCATACAACTGCATATGTAAAATTCATTTTTTAATATCTCTACAAAACAAGAAACCACATTATCCATACACTTTAATCATGTTTTTCATGTCAATAACTAAAAATCACATTTCCTGTTATAAAAAATATAACAAAAAAAAAACAACAACAACAACAACAACAACAAAAAACAAAACAAAACAAAAACTTATCTGAAAATTTCTTGTTGCTAGCAACCAATCTAGAAATGAGCCTTTTCCACCCAAACATAGTCTCAACTACATTATCACTCTCTACAGTTGGTCACTCTAGTTGTGTCATGATAAAACAAGGGAAAACTAATACCATTTAGAAATTTGGGATGGGTGAAGGAAACTCTCCTTCACAAACTTGAAAACATCATAGAACTCTTCTACTTATGAAGCCTAGGATCTCCACAAATTTTATATGCCTCTCAACTAGCTAGTATAGCAATGGAGAATTTCCTTCATTATTTTATAGTCCCTCAATGATTTCCTGGCCCATTGCATATCATGATTTCCCAACATATATATCAATGTGTAGCCCCCACCATTCAACTCTGTTCCATAGCTTTCTTGCAAGTATTTAGCATACAAAATTCATTTTTAGAGAGCCCAAAACATAGTAATATTGATCTAATTTGCAGTTAGCACTTTTCTAGGTTTATTTGGGCACCCAAAACTTACTATAATCACTCAAAATACCCCAACAAGTTTTCCAGTTGGGAATGTGTAGCATCCTACTCATAAATATGTTGTTCTAGGCATCACGTGACTCTACTTTCTTTGTGTATTGTTAGTTGTCCTTATGGATGTCTGCTTCTCATGATTTCTATTATTTTCCACAAGAATTCCAAGATGGATACTTTTCCATGATGCCCATTAAACTCTGAAAGTACTCCACAACCACAGCTCAACCTCAATAAATGTGCCATATCATTGCTTCAGCTACCCAATGCTTGATTCAATGAGCTATGGACTAGTGAGAAAACAAAACTACAAATTCAAATTCAAATTTTGGCATAGATATTTTAGGTGACATCATTTTTATTTTGTGGTAATAATAGACAAGGCTAACTTCTCATAAACCATTCATCAGTTCCACTTATGGTGTCATTGTCTATATAGGTGATCGCATTCTTATTCAATGGCTTAATATTTTTTTGTTATGAGAAAAATATTTACATGTACCTCATTTTTAAATCATTCAATTTAGTTTGTTGTAATGAAAACATTTAAATGCTAAGAGAAGTGATAACATAATTATTTGGAATAATCTTAGGGTTCAAGAGGGGATGTTATATTGAATAGTTGTGTAGTTCTTCATTACAACAAATATTCAATTAAATTTTAATATATTTGTACTTTGAAATATTCACAACTTAATGAAACATTAAGTACTACGAGAAAGAAAAAAAACTCAAATTTAGTGATGTTATCATAATACAAATTTTCCACTCTTAATGAAATATGTGTTCGTGCTATGTACCAACATAGAAATTTCCTATGCCATAGAACTTGAATCATATATTTATTGAACCAAGGAAAGGAACATTGGACTACTACAAAGGTTTTCTTCATTCGTCAGATATATGCATGGCACTTTAGATTATGCTACATTCTACCAAAGAAAACATGGACCAACAATATTGGTTGATGTTCACAGGTTAGTGGATTCATACAAAGAGAGAGATTTCTATCACTGAATATCTTCAAGTAATCATGTGCTTTACCAATTTGGTAGCACAATGAAATGGATTAGTAGGAAGCAAGTTATGGTTACAATCTCACCCATAGAAGTTGAGTATATGGTAGCTAATCATGGGAGTAAATACATGGTATCATTGTAGATGTTTTGTTTATATGTTGATTTCTTCTAAGCCATGTAAAGATAGATTGTGTTATTCAAAGTGAAATGATTTTGGAAAAGAATCTTACTTATCATCCTAAGATATATCCTATTGATGTATAGTATCATTTTGTTTGAAACATGGTTGATAACAAAAAGGTTTTGTTGAAGAAGGTTAAAATCACAATAAATCATGCATACTCACTGGAACACTATGTTCCCCTTGAGAAATTTTCTTGGATACAAATAATAAAAGGACCTTGTTCCCTTAATGATTCGGATTGGATCATTATATTGTTTGTCATCCATATTGATGCATTTTGAGTGGAAAAAGTGGAGGAATCAACTCACATGACCGTTTTTACCGGCGGGACCCAATTTGGCAAAACGAGGTCTAAAACTTTCTGGGAGCATTTTGAGGCATCAAACGATGTTTTTTTGGGGTAAAACTGTGACGCTTTAGTGAAACACCATTTTATATTATTCTACACACGGATATATCTCTAATGACCCAAGAATCATGTAAATTAGAGTTTGTATTCAAAAGTTATGCCACTCAGAAGTTGACCTTCCTCTTTTCACACCTATAGTTTGATAGGATGTCACGCCACCCCCCATTATTCATGGAAAAGATGTTATCTACGTGATTATGATGTGAAAGACTCTAAAAGATTATATATTTTAACTCTAGTTAAGAGTTGATGTAGTCAAAATTAACCACAAGTAGGCTCTCGAGTTGTGTTATAACCAGGCCACTAGGAGGAAGAGACATTCCATTCTTTCGAGTCTGAGCATTTTGTTCCATAGTTGAGCAAAGATAGCCAAGAGAAATAAGAGGTAGAGCACACAAAGAGGACTTTTGCACTATAGTAGCCCACAGGCCACAGTCATTACTTCTTTGTACCTACAACCATATTTTCTAGAAAGAGAAAGAGAGTGAAGCAACCTCACCTTCCAATGGGGTTTTCTCCCGAAAGGGTTTCCCATAGCATATTTTGTCTTACGTGTGTGTGAGCTTATTTTGTCGTTCTCTACTTTTCTACATAATTTCCATTCACATGCAAGCACTTATTACAATTAAATCTACAGATCTAGAAATTAAATAAAACTATAATAGTATAGAATCTCATATTTCTAATATAATATTATTATATCTGTTGTGACAAATTGTCCAGTGGAATATCCACGACAGTGTACGGATCACTTAAGCAATTGATTTGTATGTATAAACCCCTTCATGTGAAATATTCAAGAAATGGGATATTGTTGGATATATATTGTATTGTTTGTAAGTAGACTATGCATATGACACAATCAAGGTTTCTATGTTCTACTAGCTCCAATTAGGAAAGTCTAGGGTTCTAATGCATTTCCCATCAAGGGTCAAGTGCTAAACCTTTAAATAATTTTATAGATCTATTATCAATAGTTTTCAAACCCATGGTTTTATACCTATTGTAATCTAAAGGAGTGAGTGTATTAGAGTTGTCTGATGTTGATTTATTGATTTTTTTAATTAAGGTTTACAAAGTAAATCTCTTAATTTGTTACAATTGTTGTTTTTCATAGATTTAAACAACGTAAACTTTGAAATTGGATCTATAAACTCAAAACAAGAACTCTAGCAAAAAAACCCCAAAAACATTAAAAACAACCTGAAAAAAAGAAAAATGTTGATGCTGAAATAAAGTTTTTTTTTCAACATTTTATAAACATGGTAGTAAAAACCAATAGAAGCCATTTTTTTTTCGGTGTACATTTTCAACATTTTTTTGCAATGACATTAAGGATAAAATGACATGACTCAGAAAACCCTTAAAAATTTTACAAATTTTCAACCACGGAATTAAAACAAAAAATCATGACTACAAAAAACTTTAAGTTTTCAACATATTTCAACCATGCCATTATGAAAAATTTTATGACTAATTTTTTTTTTAATGAATACCTTAATGAAAGAGTCATTATACGAAGAGTAATTTTTTTTTAAATGCTAAAAATATAACTTCAAAATCTTACTCTAAGAGAACTTGACACAAAATAAACCATCAAATTGACAAACAGTGTAGGCGCGTTGACCCATTCTAATGAAAGCTTAAAGACCAACCATTAAATTGACACATTGTGGGGTCGAACTCGATACATTATAACGAGAACTTTAAAATCAACTATCAAATTGACTGTTAGGTCCCTATACTACTAGTGTAACTCCTTATTGTTATTAGTACAGCCCCCTTATTATATTGTTGTGCCCATATTATTATTATTGTGCCCCATAGAAGCCCACTATTGTTATTATTGTGCCCTTACATTATTATTGTTATGTCGACTTTGATTATATTATGACCCCTTAGACTCTTATATATAGAAATGAGGTCTTGTCATTTGAATCATCCAATAATTGTTCATTTGTGTAATGTAAAAGAGGTTGCCCCCTCGAAGAGGCTGAATTCTAAGGCGTTTATCTTTCTTTTTTATCTTTTTGTGAACTAGTTTCATAACATTGACACATAATGGGATTGGGTTGCTAGTCGAGGATCAACACGGACCCTAAAGGAAAAAAAATAAAATCAAGTAAAATAATAAATAAATAAAAATGAGAAATAAAAAATAAAATAAAAATTAAAGCATTGAAAAAAAACACACACACAAGTTTAAAAAATAATAACAAGTAAACAAAAAGATATATTAAAACATTAAAAAAAATGACTTTAAAAAAACAAAAACAAAAATTAAAAGATTGAGAAAACTAAAAACTAAAATAAAAAATAATAACAAATAAAAATATATATTAAAATATAATCAAATTAAAAACATCACAAAAAATATATAAAAATGACCCAAAAAATGTAAAAAAAAACAAAATTAACTGATAAAAAATTTATAAATTGTATTAAAAAACAAACTAATAAAAAAAATTAAAAAATATACGAAATTATTACTACCAAAAAAATGATACAAGACAACTTAAAAAAAATGAAATAAAACATCATTTAAAAAAATCATAAAAACTTAAAAAAACATTAAAAAATAAATACTTAAAAAAATGGCCAGCCATGGCCCCACCTCTGCGCCCCAACGGCCCTAGAATTAGGCCATCAGGCCTCCACCTCAACAGACCCGTTGAACTGCAGGGGTGGGGCAGGAGGGGCTGCATGCAACCCCCTGCTGCCCCATCCCTGGGCCCCACTGGGCCGCGAGGTTGGGGCCATGGAGGCCATTTTTTTAATTTTTAATTTTAAGGGTTATATTTTATCAATTATTTATGATTTTTTTTTGTAAATAGGTTTCAATATTGAATTTTAAATGTTTTTTTTTATGTTTTTTGTTTTAATGATTTTATGATTTTTTATTTCGTTTTTTTAATTATCTAGTATCATTTTTTTTAAATAATTTCTTATATTTTTTTATTTTTTTTTGTTTTAGTTTTTATTTCTTAATATTTTAAGTTTTTTTTTAATCTTAATTTGATAACTGATTTTAAAGTGTTAAAAATAAGCTTTATAAAATAATGTTGATGTTTTTCAAAATCCAGATGAAAATTACCCAAATTAAAAAATACATATTTACACCTAATACATTAGAAAAATTAAAGTGTAAAAAATAAGCGTTTTAAAAATGGGCTTGATGCCTCATCAACACTTTCCAAAATCAAAATGAAAATCCTTAACATTTTTAAAAAAATGTTCATAAGAAAATTTGAAAGGTTGATGCGTCATCAACGCTTTTCAAAATCAGCGTGAAAATCATTAACATTTTTTTTAAAATCTTGATAAGAAAATTTAAAGTGTCTAAAATATGTTCCAAATATAAAAAAGATGTATTATGGATCAACACTTTTCAAAATCGAATGATTTTTTTGCTACCTCAAAAAACACAAGTGATCTTATTAGTCCCGTTTCAAAGTAAAGTGTTTAAACTATGCTCAAAATAAAAAAATGTGTATTCTCGATCAACACTTTTCAAAATCGAATATTTTTTTGCTAACAAATAATCATATCAGTTGTGGTTTCAAAATTCTCATTATTTTTATCAATAATTTATTCTCTATATCAATACTATTTGCATAACATCTTACTAATAAATCATGAAAATTGCATAAAATCATGTCATCAAAATACTATTTGCATAACATCTTACTAATAAATCATGAAAATTGCATAAAATCATGTCATCAAAATAGAGAAAATTACATATATTTATAATCGTTTTTTGTAAAAATAATGACTTATCTAATAAAAATTACAAAATATCTTAAAATTATCATAAGTACATAATAAATTGGAAAAATATAACTTACATATCATAAATTAAAATATTAAAATAATATTATAATACTAAACCATGTAATGACTCATCTAATAAAAATTAGATAATATCTTAAAATTATCATGGGAAAATATAACTTACATAAAATAAATTAAAATATTAAAATAATATTATAATACTGAAACAATGTCATATGAGTATTATAGTAATTATATAATTAATTAATTATAATCTGTATAAATCATATGCATCAATCATCACTTTTCTTTATTTATTAATAACTAAATATTATCTCGTCCATGTATGTGGCCATGTTCAAGATGATTAATATCTTTTTTATGGGTTTATCAACAAACAAAAGAGCAATTTACCACAAATTATATGGTGGGAATGGCCATAAAAAACTAGATTACATAAAAAACTAGATTATATAAGTAGAAATGGATATAATGGCCATAAAAAACTAGATTATATAAGTAGAAATGGATATATTATCAATATTGAAAAAAGTTATTCACAAAATAATATTTAATTTAATTCTTACTTTAAAATAAATTTAAAATTAATATGGTAAAAAATTATTCACACAATAATATTTAATTCTTATTTTAAAATAAATTTAAAATCATATTGTTTAGTAGATGTTTTTTAACTAAAACATAATAAATAAATATAAATTTAAAATCAATATTGTTGATTAAATATTTTTTAATTAAAATATAATAATTAAATAAATATATACATAAAGGAAATGAAGATATTATTTTTTTGAAATGAAAGATATTATTTTCTGAAATGTTATAGTAAAATTATATTTATATTTAATTTAGTTTTTTTTTTAAATATGTTTAAAATATTACAGAAAATAAATTTACTTTTAAAATACATATACATCTAATAATTATTAATATAAATATAATTGATTATTATATTTCACACAATAAATAAATAAATAAATATATATATATATATATAATTGATCATATATATATTAGAACTCTATACATATCAAAAATAAATAATAAATAAATAAATAAATAAATATATATATATATATATATATATATATAATTGACCCAGAAGTCATCCTATACATGTGGAAAATAAAATAATATAAAATATATTTTTTTTCGTGTGAAAGTTACTTTCTCATTAAGTTACTTTCTCATTAGAATTTTAAAATGAGTGATCATCTATTTATGTGTAAATAATTTGTATCCAGTAATATAGTATATTATTAAATGTTATAGTAATAACAGTGTATATTAAACTTGGCAATTATATAATTTGGCAATTCACAAGAATGAATTAAATATATAACAATATATATAATATTTAGTACACTCTTAATACGCCACTGAAAAGAAAAGTAATAGTAGAGTCGTACATATTGATTTCCTTATTTATGAACCATTTTTTTCAGATTTGAAGCTTCGAAATGTGTCCCATTGAATTTTCTGTGTAGTAAAAATAATTCGATTGGGTCGCAGCATTGAATTTTCTGCGTAGTAAAAATATCGCAGCATGAAGTCGTAGTGGTATCGATCGAACAACATGATGCAAAACTAACATATCTTGCACACTGGGTGTAAAATGTTTGCATTAACAATGAATAAATAAAAAATGATATTTTAAAAAATAGTCTATAAAATCATCATTACATTGTTTTTTTCTTTTTACAATATAATCATAAATTTATTAGGAAGAATGTAAAAGAGAGAAATGTCCTTATAAATTTCTTATGAAGAATGTAAAAGAGAGAAATGTTGTGGAAGAAAATACTTCTCATTACTAATAGTTATTAAAAAAAAAAATACATAACGTGTGCAGAGATGCATCGTTTCCCTGTTTTGTTTTCCTTTTACAATACAATCTGTTATCCTTAAGAATTTCTTATGAAGAATTAAATGAAAAAGAGAGAAATGTGGTGGAAGAAGATACTTCTCATTACTGATAGTTTTTAAAAAAACCTAAAAAACATGACGTGTACAGAGATGCATGATTACAGGGAAGTAAAAGTAACGTTGCTCCGTTTTCTGCTTTTGCTTGACTTCCCCTTTATCCTAGGGCATGAAATTCGGGTACATTAATGGAGTGGTTTTTTGCACTCCTCTCCAAGTCCACTGCTTTGAAGTTCTGTCATTATGTTTAATTGCCAGGTGTGGCCAAAAATCCTAATAATTCTTGATCTGACCTTGTTACACTCATAGAGTTTGAAATGACAATCTAGTTCAAATCACGGATTGTAATTTCAAACCCACACGCTTGACCTATAACTTTAACCATGACTTCGCGTTCAACATGCTTAGTCTGGCTCACATAAAGACAAGGGTAGATTCAAAGAAGAAGAAAAACAAAGGCGGTGGGAATTACAAACAAACATAAACTGACGGGATGCAACAAAAAAATCATCTGGCATTCTTATTCAAACACACGCTCTTCTGTTGCTGCTTTTCAATGATGCGCGTATTACGTGGAGCAAACATATTATTGGTATGATTCTCACATACATGAAAACCATGAGAGTTAAAGTAAACTGGTAACAACCTCAACAGGTTTTCTCCGGTAATGTAAAACCATTAAGTGGTCCATGGAAGTATAATTGTTAGAAGCAATATTTCTGGCGGATATTTGGTCATCTTTGAAGCTGGAAGACCACATGACATCTCGTACGTGTTGCAGTGTCAGAGAAGGCAACAACTGTTGTCCTTTGCAGCTAATTTCAATCTGCATCAATCATGGAAAAGAATAGGCCATCAGCAATTGGATTCCTTTCATACAGCACAACACAAAGATATAATTAAAGGATCCCAATATTAATACAGAATTAATCTCAAAATTCCCCATGTCCAATCCAAACTCTACGCAACCTTTATTCTTAAACAAACTGTCAAAGAAATGGCTTTGCCATCACGCGAACTGTGGGCAGGTTGATTGGGTGGCAAGGGCCCCCACATCCAACTGTAGGAAGGGCCCCCACCTTTTCTGAGAGAATTCAAACACCAGGATGTGATTAGAGGGCAGTTGTTACTGGTCAGCGCATTGGCTAGGTCTGATGTCAGCGGTATTTTCGCCAGTTTTAAATACCCATTAGAATGAAAACAGGCGGCATCCACGCCAAATGCGTTGGGAGGTCGTATCTTTCAGACCCTGTATTTACAATTCTTCACGTCTTCTGGATGACTATTCTGCGGCCTCCTCTGAATCCGTGGAAAGAAGGGGATATGCTTGCATGCATGCATGCGTTTAACGCGGGTGAGGGGCCGGTTGGTTTAATACGCGATCATTATTATTGTTTTCCATATATTCTAGTACATTAATGGCGCCATGCCTTATGCGTATCTGTCAAGCCGTCGAAATCTTTTTTCATTTTGCACGTCTCGAAATTCATTGCAGCGCTCCATGAGAACGAAACACTGGGTTGACCGTTAAAACGGTTGCTTGTTCATAACGAAATCGACGCAAATCATTCAAGCTTCCGGAAACTTCTGCTGGTATCGTTGTGAAAAGGAACTATAAAATTTATGGGAATGCTTCCAGCGAAAGTCTTAGCTGGAATATTGTGGCCAGAAGACATGGTAGAATATTCTGGCCAGAAGACATGTTATTCGACCATGTGAACACAACCCATCGTTGTGAAAATGAATTTTAAAATTTATGGGAATGCTCCATCGAAAGTGGCGAATAATGTGCATAGGTAACACATTATGTTCGACCATGTGAACACAATCTTTTAACGTGTTTTCGCCATAATCGTTCATCAAACTTGCCACGCCACTCAAGCATGAATCCTGCTTTTCTACGATACGATATGATACGCGCACCAGCTAGGTGTGTCAGGTTGCGAAAACGAAGGAAATACGATACAATCAACCTATTTTCTAGCAGTCAAATCCAACCCTCAAAGAAGCATTCTTTCCTCCATACAACTCGCGTGGGTGACCTAACCTTGTCATTTGATGGGAAAGAATCAAATTGCTGAAATGGTGGAGCAATCTTAGTGGTGACTGGTGAGATTTCTTTCGTATTGTATCGTACTACATACAGACACCTCATCGTAGTTGGTTTCTGGAAAAAAACACTACCTACATTCCCGCAACCAGTAAGTAGCTTATTTGGAATCATTAGGGAAATGGACCAAATCATTTTGATTGGACATCCCATTAAACCCATTAAAACACCCAAAAAATCATTTAACAGAAGCAAAAGTTAGATACCATGAAAATATTGGAGAATTGAATCACATAGAAATTAGCAAGGACGAAAATGAAAAATCGATTGATTTGCTCGTTACCAAATAAAAATTGTGGCATATCTATTTCATGATGTTATAAAAGTAGAACAAGTTCCAATGATTTCATGTAGATCACATCAAAATCATGAAGTTGTGGACGTTTGACCGCAGGCAGAACGGAACTCACCACCATACACGGTCAAAGTTTATATGACGTATACTCATATGGTCAGTTTTCAAAAGACATGGAACGTACATTGTATCTCCAGCCGATATCATCGCCCGTTTCCTATGGAAGAATGGATATCACTCCAGGGAAAAAAAATGGATATATATATGATTACCATGCACCAGTTGGGCAAATCTGGTTCTTTGTAGACATAACAATCATCTCTGGCCACACTTCATACATAAAGCGAAAGGGCACCCCCTTTAACTGTGAATATTCAAACACGCTCTATGGCCAATGAACGAGAACAAAGTATGTTGAAGAAAGAAAAAGTTAGATGGCAATTCAATGGATTAGGGTACTGAACCGAATCTAGCAAATAAATACACTATCAAATAAATTTTCAAGGGGTGTGAACAATAGTGTGAAAATGGAAAAAGTATAACAATATCTGGTGTCATTATTTATGTTGTAAATAAGGATAGTTCAGTCAATTACACCGTAACTAAAACTAGCGTGGACATGGTGCAACAATATGAGTGCTAGCACTGAAATAAAACTATGGACATTAAACTATCAAATGGATTTCAATATGGCTGAACATTGGCTAGGAGCTTGTACGGTAACAGCAAAGGGGCCAAAACACCTTGCAAGAATTGATTACCTATAGCGGTATTATATATATATATATATATATATATATTTCAAAACGAATTCATATAACAATTTATGTATAAATGAGCTGGATATTAATTTTGATTCTATTGTATGTCGAGCTTTTCTCTGACTTGCAAGTTATTTATCAGAATTAGAGGTTATCTATTACTAAACACTACCTATGCACTTAAAAAGAAGTCGGATTTCAAGTGGATGCTTACGCGCCTCAGTCCCTTGCTAAACTCCTCACATTTAACTTTGCTCCTTGATATGATATACTCGAAAATTCATGTCCTTAGTTTCGAATTCGTCAGTGTATCCGGTACGTTTCTTTGTTCGTCAGTGTATCCGGTACGTTTCTTTGTTGAAAGGATTTACATTGTTTGGCTTATATTTTCATGAGTTTATGAAACAGTATGCATCTCCTAGCTTGTGAAACATTGAAGTGTTTTTTTTTGTTTTTGGCCCTGCACATGATCCAACCATTCTTGTACATAATATTGATTTCAAAATGGTAGGAAAAAGGATAATAATAATTCATTTCCCTCTTTATATTAGTAAGTGGCAGTTCTGGAACGCTCTAGGTGTAAATGCCACACCAAACTGCTTGCCTTGAAATAATAATGCAATCATATTAATATCGGATTGCAAGATTAACTGCGAAAAGGTATTTCATAAAAAATGAATGGCTTTTGTTTTAATTGTGGTCTTTATTTCAAAGGTTGTACGAGGATTCATTATTGAACATACAGATTTTCGTTTAGTGGTGTTTGTCAACGGAAGAAATATCTCCAAAGATACGAAAGTGTAATGGTGTAGCAAACCCTCTACGTTTTGGGCTTACTATTTATAATAAAGACTATTCATTTCATATAGGTGACAACAGACTTCATTGAATGATTTGGTTTTTGTTACTCCATGTGATTATTTATGGAGATAACCATCTCCAACAATGGCAAAATCTACATGTGTGTCCTACAACCAACTCAACCATGTAAATAAATGGTTTGTGGTTAGCAGTACAAATATAAATCTCCATCAAAATACAAATTCACCATCACACATGATGTCAAGTCTCATAATACTTACTGATAATGCATTACTTTACATTTCTTCACCTTAACTAAATTCACTACGGAGTACTTACCTTACACTTCTTCACCTCAACTCAAATCATTGTAAGCGACTGAACTGATGCTAGTTAAAGCTTAGCCATGACCAAGTACAATCCTACAAAGGTTCTATTTATTCCCGTTAATTAGTTAGGGTAATATGCATTTTGCCTTGCATAGATCCAAACGCCAAACTAAGCTTGGGAAAACCGTGTACTAGATCTCTCCATGTGAAGCAAGATGATTCTCTAAAAGGATCCTCTACATGGGAAGGAAGATGAAGATGATTCTCTGAAAGGGTTCATATTCATGGCCACAGTCTTCGTATTATGACCACTGAAACTAAGCAAGACACTACAACCCTTCTAACTTTTTGCTTCCGACTACTAATCCCATTCCCTTGTTGAACCTTCACACTTAATCTTTAATTAACTTCACCCAACAATAATGTTAAAAACTAACACAGCCTAATTAAAACAACAATCTTCGAAAGCTTTTTTTTATCAAATGAAAGTATTGACCATTTTGGATTTTGACCGTGGCTATATACGATGAGGCCCATGCATGCAACTTAAGGAAAACCCAAAATTCTTCTTCGATCATCATGTGCTATTTGGTACAGCTTATATATATCTTCACAGTGCTATGACATAGAGTTTGCAATAACATTGAATATGGTGGTTGTTATCCATCATGTGACGTGATCAAACTAGGGTCAAGTCTAAGGTGACTTTGATGGAATAAAGACCGTTGCTTATAGCTTCTTACCGGGAGGGAAAATCAAAGCATTTCCTATTTTGTATACCTTAGTAAAATAATATAGGCTATAGAGTTTAAATATTAGACAAGTAACAAAATACAACATAGTTTCTTACCGGGAGGGAAAATCAAAGCATTACCTATTTCGTATACATTATTATTAAAATAATATACGCTATAGAGTTTAAATATTAGACATACAATATAGGATAAATATTGTTCAATTTCTAAATTAATAATTAAAACTTTTCATTTTTTTTTGTTTGACCCATGGGGAATTGAACCTTGATTTCATGATTTATGTAATACATCACAACATGGCAATTGCCAATTAAGTTGTCCCCAGTAGGCAATAATTAAAAAACCTTTCATTAAATTAAGGGTTTTTTTCCTCCTATCCTAAGGCATTGTAAATATGAGCCTTCTTAAACTAGAAAACTTTATTAAAATCATATATTCTTCATATATATCTTTTGTATGCACTTTCGAAAAACATACAATAAAAGCATAATAAATCCTATTAAAGTCCCAAACTAAAAAATAAAAATTTCTAAGAAAACTACTGCTACAATAGTAATTACAAAAATTCAAATGTTGCAAAATTACAACACAAAAATTCAAAAAATTAAATGTACTTATCCAAGAAAACTAGGGTCATTAAGAAATTATTTAAAAAATGATCACTAAAATTATTAACTATTTCCCATGACTTTCTACCTAAGAATACTTTTCCCATGTTAAAATTGGAATCTAGAGATTGGCAAGCATATGCCCCTGTATCACACCTTAAATGTTTGGTGATATTTTTGTAAAAAAATCAACTTTCTAGGATTTTATATAGTTCTTATATTTTGGTGATACAAAATTTGGAAGAATCTTTGTTTAGAAAAATGGAAATTGAAAAATCTTTTTCTAGAAAAAAACATGGAAAATTAACCCATGTGCAAAATTTAGCACCTATGATTTTCTATAATCCTAGGAACTACAAGTGATTTGTCCTAGCCCCCAAAAGTGATAACTTTCACACTCAATCTTATGCCCTTATCGGTGTGGACGAATTTCATTACATCTTCATTTAAATCAACCCTGCAACAATAATATAGTTAAATATATCCACATGCAATGAGAAAAATCAATCATGCAAAGACACCTTAAATCAATCTAACATATTGATATGAATTTATAGATCCATCTTCTAAATTTCACCTTTGACCTATTAGGGCCTACGATTCTAATTTTATAGTTAAATATATCCACATGCAATGAGAAAAATCAATCATGCAAAAACACCTTAAATCAATCTAACATATTGATCTGAATTTGTAGATCCATCTTCTAAATTTCACCCTTGCCTATTAGCACCTACGATTCTAATTTCAACATCCCCGCACTTAATTTCAAAATCCTAACAATTTGAACTAAAACCTAAGTAATGGCACTCTAAGAACCTCTTAAGTTGTGGAAAGCTTCACTCAAAAAAGATCAACTAAAATGAACCACTTCACTCATGATAAAAGCCACTTTCATAGATAATTGTGCGTATTAACTTCTAGATGGATTATATTTCCATATGTAACTTACGGATTCTTTCCAATGGATTCACTACAGGTATTTTGATATTATGCCATATGGCAAAGAAAATATCATACCGATAAACCAAGTGAGGTAAAGATGTACTCTAAAAAACCTTGGTAACTACAAATTCAAACAAGTGAAGGACTGATGAACTATCCTCTCTCTAAGGAAACACAAATAAACCTCATCTTTCATCTAAATGTAACCTTATGTGGAAAATAAATATTTTAAATTAAATTAACAATTTTTTAACATATATTTTTTATTAAAATTAAACATGCAAAAATAAATAAATAAGTCTAAGGAAATGTGTTTGATATTGGTTTTTCTTTCCCATAATGGATCACTCTCCCTATCCTATCTTGAATCTTCTCCTTTTCCCATTCAAAAGTTCACTTTTTCTTCATAACAAAAATATTACTCACAACCCATACTATAACAAAGCATGGATGAAAGAAACACAAGAAAACACACCCTCCTTGGTCTTAATTGTAACCTCATATCATCTCACACAAGGTATACACATTTTTGAATACACCCTCCTTGGTCTTAATTGTAACCTCATGTCATCTCACACAAGGTATACACATTTTTGAATAGAGCATTTTAAATTGAACTAGCATTCTTGTTAAACTTAGATTTGTGAAAATAGATGAATGGTTATATGCGTAGATGTTTGATATCCTGCAAGTAAAAAAGGTTTTTCTTTCCCTAATAAATAACTATCCCCATCCTATCTACAATCATCTCTTCTTCCCCTTCAAAGTTTTGTACTTTTCTTTTTCTTTATAAAAAAAAAATATTACTTACAATCCATGCTATTACAAAGCATAGACTCTATTGGATCCTAGATTATGAGGTATCACAATAAAAATGCATTGTTGTACCGACCTTGAGAGACTCGTGGTCAAAATAAATGATTCGTTAAATATAAGGGACTAATGTATGACCTTAACATACACATGGTTTCAGTGAGTGATTTATTTAAATGTAATTTTTTTTTTTAATAAATTTATTCAAAATGTAGAATAATTTTTTATCGTTTATTTTTTATACTCTATAAAAAGTGACAATTTAAAATGAAGATTAAATGTAATTTATTAAGAAATGGTAGTAAATAACAAATACAAATTAAATGTAATATAAGCTTTGACATACATATTTCTGGAGAAAGAAATCTTTGTAACATATTTAATGTACATTATATTCAATCATTGACTTTGGGACTCTTTACTCAAGATATTATTGAGTATATTTGATGATATGCAAGCTAATGTGTTTAGTCTCAATGTTTGCTTCCGTAGTGGCATATAAGCCGTTGCGTTGCATGAATAATAACAATTATTTTACTTTAATCACCAAAGATAGCTTTCATTTTAATGGATTATAAATTATAAATTTTATTCCTTACTTTAGGCCTTTTTCTTATGGCCTAAATTAACCATCATTGAATACATGTCACAATATATATGCATAACGCACTTTCCAAGACTCTTGATAATAATTAGTGATGTAATAAGTCCTGAATATATTAAGATTATAACTCTCAATAAAATAACAATATCAAATAATCACATATCATTATGTGAGAGAAATACTATAATTTTCATTTATATTACCTCTCAGTCTTTACTGATATAGTCCTAGTTCTAGGCTAACCTTTTATTTATTTATACAAGTGACAACTGATTCATCATATAATTTGGAGTGTTATAACAGTTCCCTCCCTCTTAGAAATGGAAGATAGTTTTCTTCTATATTTTCATTCTTACTCATTACTCAAGCGTCACTAATTTTAAGTTAACTTACTATTTACTCATACTAGTCATGGCTAATATTGGCTAGAGTGTTATAAGAACTCTCTTGTTCTTGGAAATGCTTTGAGGATGAAAGATGGATAAATTTTATTTGTATATATGAATCCTAACTCATTCTTTATATATGTCTAATTTTGTGTCAACCTACAATTAATTACTTATTAATTACTTATTAATGCAATTGCTAATATTAGGTTGGGTTAAAATAATTTTCTCTTTCAGAATAGATGATTAATTTCAGCTACATACTAATTTTCACTTACAAATACCCCTATATACTTAGTTCTACATGGTATTACTATTTACTTATACAAGTGACAACTAATATTGGCTAAGTGTGTAATACTAATTCCCTCCCTCATTCGAATGAGGTTCTATCTATATATATCGATTATTATTAATTACTCATATATGTCTAGTTATAGGCTGATCCACTATCTACTTATCCAAGTGACCATTAATATTGGCTAATGTGTCATAATAATTCCCTCCCTCTTGGAAATTCTCAAGGACAAAAAATTCCCCAAAGGGAGGGAATTGTTTTGACACTCTAATCAAATATGAGTGCTATGTTGTATAAGTAAATAGTTGGTCATCCTAGAAATAAGCATACATGAGAAATGAGTGAGAATAAGTATGTTAATATGACACTCTAGTCAAATATGAGTGCTAAGTTGTATAAGTAGATAGTTGGTCATCCTAGAAATAGGCCTACATGAGAAATGAGTGAGAATAAGTATGTTAATATGAAACTCATCTATATAATTATCATAAATTTGCATTAAATTTTCATCATTCTTGATCATTTATCCATGCATAAGAAATACTTATTAGTCTCAATATTTGATAGTTTTAACTTTTTCTTTATATAGTTATTTCGCCTTAGCTTACATGTATGCTCATAACCTCTCCAACAATCTGTGCTTTTTTGTCATCAACAAGATTTTGTGACTTAGTTGTACCTAACAGATTCCATCAATATTTTTTATTATAAAATCCACTTCCTTAAACATGTACTTGTTGATATGTGCTTTTTTTGACTCGTCTCTAAATTATTTTGTAATAAGGATGTTGATATCATTCAATTCTTACAAAATTTGTTTTCTTTCTCTGTTATCAAACATGTCTTAATTTTATGTTTTAGCGAAATATTCAATCTATGTTTTGTGCTTGTTCTTTATTCATGGTTTATTTCTGGCCTTCTACTCTAAGGTTTTTCAAACTAGATATCAAGATTTACCTTTTCAAGCTAGGCATCCACTTGTTTGAAAATATTTTTATGACTTTTCTTTGTCTTCTCTTCATTTTCCTCTTGAAGGTAGGAAATAATTTATCCATAAATTTCTTTCATGGTTCTTGAATCTTATCTTTTATCATGTATGCATTTCTAACTTCTTCAAACTCTCATACATATGTCTTCTTCATTGCTCCTACCATCTTGCAATTTATGAAATTCAAGTTCAATCGTGCATTTGTCTGAGAATATTTTATGACTTTTCTTTGTCTTCTCTTCATTTTCCTCTTGAAGGTAAGGAAATAATTTATCCATAAATTTCTTTCATTATTCTTGAATCTTCGCTTTTATCATGATATGCATTTATAACTTCTTCAAACTCTCATATACATGTCTTCTTCATTGCTCCTACCATCTTGCAATTTATGATATTCAAGTTCAATCGTGCATCAATTTGATGATATTCTCTCTTTTAATATATTAATCTCTTTAATTAGTGTTTTATTGTGTTTTCATAATTTGGATATATCTTCATGCTTTCTAGAGACTCTCTTTCCTAAGCTCTTTTTTTCATTTTGCAACTTGAATACTATAGCACCATTATTCATGAGTTCCTCTTTATTGAAAATAAATTCATTGGCCTATTTTCCTTCATTTTCATTTCCTTTATCCATATTTTCCATAATTTCTTCATAATTCCTTAAAAGTGATGAAACATTTAGAGGTTATAGGGAGATTATCCTACAATTTTTTAACTTCACCTAAGTATAATAAGAATTGAATATATTTTAACACAACCTTTCTTTCACATACACAATCATAGAGTGTAACCTACTCTAGCTAGATTAGGTATGCATCTCTGAAAAATTGGAAATATCGTCATATTTTTATAAAAACAAAAACCCTAAAATCTACCTCAATAGGAGTTTCACATTGAAAGCTATGAAGATTCAACAATTATTGTTTTCTTCTTTGTTTTATAGTTTGTTTGTGACTTTTAGGACTAGCCTTTGGCTCCAAGGGCATCTAAGTATCCAAAATTACCCAAGGATCATACATGACCTAAGCCACACCAACCGGTAATGTGGTCAGATTTTTAAAACCCATAGGGTTTCAAATCGATTAAAACCCATAGGGTTTCAAATCGATTACCTTTACACAAGGACTGTCTTAATAGAACAACATGTGCTTAATTGTTCTACATCTTGTGGGTTTGGTCAGATTTTTAAAACCCACAGTGTTTCAAATCGATTACCTTTACACAAGGAGCGTCTTAATAGAACACCATGTCCTCAATTGTTCTACATCTTGTGGGTTGTTGATTCTACAATCATTTTTATCATACTTTACAAAATAGGATTTTTTTCCCAATCTCTAACATCCATACTATATATATATAGACTTTCAAACAAATACATAAAAGTCCAAATTATGTAATGAATATTCTCATTGATGTCCTCTTCCAACCACCTTTTGAATCCCTTAGTTTGGACACCCAATCAAATTTTATGTTGAAGTTAAAGTGCCATTTAGACCCTTCTCTAGGAACAAGTCTATAATCATCTATAAATAATATCTTTGTAATTTTTACACTAATTGCATTGATATTTGAGCTTGAATCAATGTAATAGTATGAAATTTATCCTTTCCAAGTGGATGAATCACATCCAAGTTGGATCAATCAATAATAACTAATACACCACACAAAGTGTAACCTTGTAGATAGTTTATCTCCTCCATTTTTATGTCAAACACTACACAATTATATATTGTCATAGTAATAACTAATACACAATTTATAAAACCCTTCAAATTTTAACCACCACTCAAAGAGTAACCCTGTAGATAGCTTATCTCGTCCATTTTTACGTCAAACACTACACAATTATATAGTCATAGAATCCTATCATTTTGTATATGAATTAAGTTGCAAACTTTGCATTTTCAATAGGACATAAAAAAATTAGAAACTTTTATTTTTGACACTTGTTCAATAACTAACATGAAACCTAGCTTGTAAATACTAGATCATGTATAAATAACCATAGTGAATTGATAACACTAAATCCCTTATAAGATAAATCCATTAAGATATTGAGGAGAGTAGCTTCAAAAACACCCGCGGATCATAGAAATATGAGAATATTTCTATGACTACATTAACATATACTAACTCCCCATCTTCTAGTGTAGATTTAGTCATGATAAGTAACTATTTTAGTGTTTAAATATACAAACCACCCCGAATGTTATATAACTATTGTGAGTTGTATAGAATTAGTTTAGGCTTAAGTTTTAGTTTCAATTCATGAAGTTCAAGCATCCATTTCTTTTATCATGTACATAACAGAAGGATTCTACAAATTTTAATAATTCGTGAGCAAGTCCAATGAGGTAACAACATATTCAAACCCAAGTAATAATTCTTGGAAATTCATATGTATATTTTTAAAAAATTGGGAAGAAGATATCCTATAATAAACTAATAGCATGTAAGTTAACCCCCACCTCGGTTTAAAGCAATGGCATATTTTTTGAATTACTTGTACTAGGTGATTAGGTCGACCAAGTCACATTCTTGGAATTCATATGTCTATTTTTTAAAAATAGTAAAACGTAATAGGTTGGGAAGAAGATATCCTATAATAAACTAATAGCATGTAAGTTAACCCCCACCTCAGTTTAAAGCAATGGCATACTTTTTGAATTACTTATACTAGGTGAGTAGGTCAACCAAGTCACATTCTTGGAATTCATATGTATATTTTTAAAAATAGTAAAACGTAATAGGTTGGGAAGAACATATCCCATAATAAACTAATAATAACATGTAAGTTAACCCACCTCCATCTTCTTAGTTTAAAGCAATGGAATACTTTTTGAATTACTTGTACTAGGTTAGTAGGTCAACAAAGTCACAATCTAGGAAAAATACTTATTATTTGTTTGAAGATAATAAACTAATAATAGCATGTAAGTTAACCCAACTCCCTCTTCTTAGTTTAAAGCAATGGCATACTTTTTGAATTACTTGTACTAGGTTAGTAGGTCAACGAAGTCACAATCTAGGAAGAATAATTATTTTATAAGTGAACCAAGTCACAATCTAGGAAGAATATTTATTTTATAAGTGAACCAAGTCGCAATCTAGGAAAAGTAATTATTATTTGTTTGAAAATACAAGTGTATTGATGAGTTGAGACTAAGAAGGAACAATTTTCGCCTCACACATTTTACATTAAAGGGAACATCACTTACACTCAAAAGTCTTTTATAATGGGTATCTTAACCTAGATGATCAACTTAAGGTTCACTTAATCACCATGTGATGTCTTGAGTTTTAAGTTATAGCATCAATCTCTAGAGAAACATCAACTTGATCCATTATAATGTTAATCCTCCATTATTAATGGAATTTGTTTTAGACATTTTAAGTGAGGGAGTGTACTTTGCTCTTACATTAACTTAAATTGGAAGTGCGAGGGAGGATACTTTGCTCTTACATTAACTTCAATTGAAAATGATTTCCCTTGTCTAAAACAAAGGATAAGTGGGGATGTGAGTTGAATGGATTTTCTTTTTGTTATAATTCATAGTCCAAGGACTACACGAAAATTAGATTTTAATTTATGTTGATATTTTACCTATTTCAGATCTACAAATTCTACCAATGTGCTATATGCACATATTGGGCAAATCATCAGAACATCTAATGAATGTTGCAAGTTCAAGTTCTCTCTCTATGTGCTTTAGATGTTTTAGGCCCTAATACTCAAAACTAGGTCAAAAATTTCTAGGATTCCATATTGCTACTATAATTATATAAAAATGTGTGTTCTAATCTAACAAATAGTGCACATGGGTTACCGATACAAAGGAAAACAAAAACTCACATAAACATATGCGACATAAGAATAGAAGAAGATACACAAAGTAGTAGCAAAGAACCAAAAAAGTAGTACTTTAAATTATATTCCCTTGAGAAGCCAATCAAAACCAGTAAATATATATATATATATAGTCAAGATAGTTACAACAGTTTAGCTACCATAACCGACTCACCCTAACCAACTTTGTTAGGCCCCTATACTACTAGTGTAACCCCTTATTATTATTAGTACAACCCACTTATTATATTGATGTACCCATGTAGTGCCCATATTGTTACTATTGTGCCACATAGAAGCCCACTATTGTTATTATTGTGCCCTTACATTATTATTGTTATGTCGGCTCTGATTATGTTATGACCCCTTAGACTCCTATATATAGAAAGGAGGTCTTTTCATTTGTATCATCCAAGAATTGTTCATTTATGTAATGTAAAGGAGGTTGCCCCCTCAAAGAGCCTAAATTCTAAGGTATTGATCTATCTTTTCTATCTTTTCTTGAGTTGGTTTCATAACATTTGGTATCAGAGCTTTGGATTCTAGGGTTTTGCTGCTCCAAACAGGTCATCGTGGCATTTTCGCTATAACTTTTTTTCTGCGACGTTTCAGAAGTTGCAAAAAAAACCCATTTGAGAAGAAATCGCGTTGAACCTCGGGTCCGAATTTTAGAGCTTTTCATGCTATATTTGCGGAGATATTATCTGAGGAAGTTGGTCTTTTTGCAGACTCCTGAATTACATTCGAAACAGGTGACCTGGGAAAAATCGTCATAACTTTCTCTCTGAGGATCAGATTGAAATTTCGTAAGAAGGTACAAAAAGAGGACGGACAGCAGTTTCGTATATGCATTTTTCAGATCTAAAGGTTGAAACAGTTACTCGTGGCACGTCGTACAAGTTCACTTTACCGAACTAGTCTATAATCAAGTCACTGTGGGAGATTTCGCATAACTCTTCCTTGGAGAATCCAATTTGGGTCAGACTTGTGGAATTGGAAAGAGCACACAGAGGGATACTACAAGTTTCAATTTCAGAACTTAAAGATCCAAAAGTACAAAGTTACAGTCGTTTCAAGATCGAGCTTCTTAAATCAAGAAAAACCAAGATGAGGAAGTTTGATGGCAAGGATCCGGTAAATTGGATACTTCAGATGGAGCAATATTTCGACCTACATGGTGTACCACTGTTACAAAAGGTATGTATTGCATCTTCATATTTAGAACCAAATCAATTTTTATGGTATGAAGGGCTTTGTTCTCGTAAAAAACTTGTTACATGGTCAATTTTCACGGAGGAAATAATAGCACATTATGAGGATACAAAGAGCAACACCTTTAGAGCAACACCACAACAATTGGAAAGAGTAAAAGGGCTTTGTGACATAGTGGAAAGAAAAATTATGGAAACCAAGAAGCATACCCCTCACAACTATAAAGGTGGAAGTGTTGTTTCTCCTAGCCTTCCACAACCTACAAGGGTTACACCACAACAATTGGAAGAAAAGAGAGAAAAAGGGCTTTGTTACAATTGTGATAGCAAATGCACTAAAGGTCATAAGTGTGCTGAGAGGAAATTATTTTACATAGAATACGAAGAGGAGGAAGAAAAGGATCAAAAAACATCAAAAGAAGAAGATATACGCCAAGACCCCACCCCAAAGAAAGAAGAAATGAATCAGACCATATCTTCTAAGGCATTGGCAAGAATTACCAATCTTCAAACTCTCAAGATAGAAGGACATATCAAGAAGAAAAAGGTGCAAGAAGTGAAAGATCACATTGAGAAAGAAGAAATGAACCCAACCATATCTTGTAATGCATTGGTCGAAACTACCACTCCTCAAACTATCAAGATAAAAGGACATATCAAGAAGAAAAAGGTGAAAGAAGTGAAAGATAACATCGAGAAAGAAGAAATGAATCCAACCATATCTTGTAATTCATTGGTCGAAATTACCACTCCTCAAACTATTAAGATAGAAGGACATATCAAGAAGAAAAATGTTCAAGAAGTGAAAGATCACATCGAGCATCAACAAATGAATCAGACCATATCTTGTAAAGGATTGGAAGAAATTACCACTCCTCAAAATCTAGAGATAGAAGGATATATCAAGAAGAAAAAGGTTCAAGCAGAGAAAGATCACATCGAGCATCAACAACAAGTTCTCCAACTTTTAAAGGATAACGCCACTTCAGTGCAAAATCAAACGAAACAATAGTAGATCAACATCATAGTGCAAAATGTTTTGATGTAGGTGATTGGGTATTTTTACTGCTACATCTCAAGCAAGCTATTTATGAGAAGGAAATGTTGGCAATACTACATGCACTTAAAAAATTGCGACCTTACCGAATGGGAAGACTCTTCAAGGATGAGGATGTGGAAGCATTGTTTTGTGTTATTTCTATTATCCAACCAGATTGGATAAACAAATCAAGGGATGAATGGAAGAAGGACGAAGAAGTATGGCCATTTATTCAAAGGTTGCAAAAGATCCCAATTCAAACAATATTGCCAGGAATTGAAGAAGAAGGAAAAATCATATTGGAACTTGGAGCAGTCATAGAAACAAGAACCCGACAGCTACAAAATCGATCAATTTCAGAGTATCTCATCAAGTAGAAGAACTTACCCGCTGAAGATTCCACATGGGAGGACAAGAATTTTATACAGAAGCATCAAGAACTACT
Organism: Pinus tabuliformis; assembly: GCA_031772625.1. Lineage (NCBI taxonomy): Eukaryota > Viridiplantae > Streptophyta > Pinopsida > Pinales > Pinaceae > Pinus > Pinus tabuliformis. The sequence continues at coordinate 606,016,077 of CM062805.1, forward strand.
CGAGCGTTGAGGACAACGCTTTTTGAAGGAGAGGGGCATGTTAGGCCCCTATACTACTAGTGTAACCCCTTATTGTTATTAGTACAACCCACTTATTATATTGATGTACCCATGTAGTGCCCATATTGTTACTATTGTGCCACATAGAAGCTCACTATTGTTATTATTGTGCCCTTACATTATTATTTTTATGTCGGCTCTGATTATGTTATGACCCCTTAGACTCCTATATATAAAAAGGAGGTCTTTTCATTTGTATCATCCAAGAATTGTTCATTTATGTAATGTAAAGGAGGTTTCCCCCTCGAAGAGGCTGAATTCTAAGGCGTTGATCTATCTTTTCTATATTTTCTTGAGCTGGTTTCATAACAAACTTAGACTATCGACTCGACTGGACTCACTTGCTGGATGAATACTATAGTTGCTTGTTGGTTGACATCATGAAGGAAGTCTAACTATTTTTTGACTACATTGTGATTTTGTAAGCTTTAAAGTATGCTTCAGAATAAAGTTAACAACATAATTAACACGGAGTGCAAATCTTACGACACATCCATCTACTGTAGGGCATCAGTAAATTTTGTTTCAAGATGTTGCAGCAGACCAAAGAACGCAGATTATGTTGTATATGCACCAAGAAATGTCAAATACTTAAATAAATCTAAGGCAACGTGGACATGATATTGATTGTAGCGCATGATTTTTCGGATGTATTTTATTTTAATATATTGGTTAAGTCTATAATTAATGAATATAATAAATATGTAACAAGTCTGTTTTTTATGAACATTTTTTGAGTTGATTTTTCGACTAAGTCTTTCAGTGAGTGATTAAAGTCATTAGTCAGGTGAGGTTGAAATGTGAGTCTTGTTTATGGAAAGTAATCTTGCCCGACTTTGTAATTTAAATCAACGCTTTGTTGATGAGATCAACCTCTGCTAACACTAGTGGTAAAAAAACCTAGCGCTAGCACAAATCAGTCTGTCTAGTCATGTTAAAATTATCCTTCATTAATTTAATTACAAACTCTCAGAAATAAGTACTAACCAACAAGTAATCATCCCAGTAAATGTAAAAGTACATCAACATTAATCAACAGTTGTAAAAAGAAATCCAGTAGAAGACATACACCATAACATCCATTACAACCAACACACATTATTTTGCAACAGAATTAACAGAGAATTCAAGTAACAGAAAATATTTGATAGAAGTGATTGCAGTAGAAAAATAATTCTTTGGTAGAAATACTTGCCACAGGTGAGGAACAAAAGCATGCAGTCAAGAACGAGACTGGACAAGCATAACATACACATTAAGCATTGAAATGATAAGATGATAACTAGTGACCTAATTGTATTCCCCTAATATAAAATTGCAAATTTTTTCTTGGGTTCTGACAAAAGTAAAAAGTAAGGTGGTCGATATGGAAAATGTTCAATTATTTTTCAGTTGTATGAAAGACTCCTAGGAATGACAATCACGCTTTGGATTCATCTGTGGAGAGAGAAAAGGATGCCCCAAGATTGGAGAGGAGTTGCCCGACTATTCGTAGTTGGAGTAGTAGTCTATTTGGTTGAGAAGATTGCAGAGAATGTGAACAATTGATATATGTAGCCACCAGACAAGTAGAATTCGTAGTAAGCATTGTATACATGCATCTCCCTATCTAGCTAGCGGTTATTGTGGCTAAGTTACCTTTGCAGACCAGTGCGCATGGTTGATATACAATAAGGATACTTCTACAAAAAGTAGTGGTCTAAGATATGTTGCATTCTTGCTTGGGATGAGCAAGGCATTGAGGGTGGGGGAGCTCTTCTAGGGGTTTCTTAGACACTCAGTAACTATGTAAAGTAAGGTAAATAAGAGTTGGTTGAGAGTGCGTACAACTTCTCTAACCATATCATCCATGTATAAATATACACAAAATCTAATAGAAACTTGGTTGGAATTTTGTCCCTAAGTCTATTGTTCTTTGGTTATTCTCATATCTGTGTTCTTGTTATTCCCAAGATATAGCTTGTTATTGCATGTTGTAAGTTAGACTTACAACAGTGTGTAATTTAATGACTCATGTCTATGTTGGTGTCATAACAAAGTTGTTATAATTACACCAAGAACTGCATAATGATAAATACACTTTACTATGTCAACAAAACTAAGAAGCAATAGTGAATTTCATTGGTTCTCTGTGTAGAATCAAGTTCAAACATTGGCGAGGACATATATAAGTGATAGTTTTCCAGTTTGGAGGAAAATTATCTAACTTAAATAGCTAGCAATGACTACCTTCTAGAAATATGATATAAAGTTTAGGGAATTCAACTATGATTAAGTTGCAAAGAGCTATTTCTTTTAATCATTATTGTGAAACTTATTAAGCAATTTTAAGACAAAATCAGTCCTAATGGTTTCTACTATTTTTTTCCCTATGTGATTTACAGTCCCCAGAGACTTTTAGATCATTATTGTGAAACTTATTAAGCAATTCTAAGACAAAGATAGTCCTCATGGTTTCTAGTATTTTCTTCTCCAATGTGTTTCATAGTCCTGGAGTTCGGTGAGTCCCTACGTCCATTAAATATTGTTCAAGATGGATCCACTCAAAGATATCACTTCCCATAGGTATCACTTCCCATCGGCTCAAACACGAAGCCTAACCCTGAGAGTGTCGAGAGAATTTGAACCCGTGACCTCCCAATATCAGAGGTACTTAACTACGAGCACTCAACCAATTGAGCTAACCCTCGGAGCTCTAATGGTTTATATTATTGATTAAAAGTAGAGAAAAAACAAATGGGCTTAGAAATATAGAACGTTCTAATCCAAAGATTGGAAAATGATTAAAAGAACACGGTTCTACTCTAGATTTGGCTTTTAGACTTAATTTAGTTGGTGAAATTATAATGAAGAAGGTAGCTATTATTTTTCTTGCAAATGGGACAAAGATAAGTGGATGCTTCTGAAGGTTTTTATTAAATTGAGATGCTTTTGTTTTGTACTCATCTTTTCAACATATTGAGCCATTATGGTGGACTAGTTCAAGGTTCATAAACATGTAAATCATATTTGGGTGTAAGCTTTGATTTTATTCTTGGTCTTAAAGGTTGTAGTCCCAATTCTTGATATTTTATTAATGTAGACATTGACATAATTAAACTACTTAATATGTCATTGTCTTTTCGATTTGAGACAATGAAGAGTTTATATGATTGGGAAAAAGGGCATGTTGGACAACTTTGAGGCCAATTGCAAGCCTAGCCTAGGAAATTTTTATAATATAGAAACATCCATCATAAAGTAAATAAATAACTAATAAACATCTATAAACAACAATTCCTAAAAAAACTAAAAGCAATATAACTAGATTAGTCTTGTACCTATAAAAGTCATCATTTACTGACTCTACATAAAAACATAATTTCCTTCACAATTATGACTCAACATCATAATCATTGAGGTATTAAGTTGCATTTATAATCAATGACTTTTCAAGAGGCATTAAGTTGCATTTAGTCTATAAATTTATGAAATAGATCCAACCAATCCATTATCATAATTTTGATTTACTTGCTTCAACGATATTTCTTATTTATATCATATTGGATTTCAAAGCTACAAAGGGGAAATGCTATATTTTCTTGAAGGTTTCTATTATGCGATCAAGTTCTATTACCTCCAAGGATTATTTTTTTAAATTCGTTCATATTATTTCTCATATTCTACAATATTCAACAACCTTGGATTGTTTATTTATTTTACTGTATATTTTAAAATCATAATATGCATCCATCAAGCTATAATCAACAATCGTTGCATTCCCTCCAATAGTTGCTTACTTTCCATCTTGAAAGTTTTATTTTCAAATTGTGATTTTAGAGAAACAAGGCACAACAAGAAGGTTATATAGCTGGATTTCAATCACCCAAAATTCTCAAAACCTTTTCTATGAGATATTGACATTTTTATCGTCTAGTTCCCTTAAATTCCTTTTATATGACATACATAGAGACTTTTACTATCGAGTTCCTTTAAATGGGTTATGTTCATTATATGATGATCTTATTATTGATAGTAGTTATTTCGTTTAGATTTATCAAAGATCGAAACCAAATGTACACTAGCATAGATTGGAAGCTAAGTGTTGTCTATCTTTCACAATTTAGGGGCCAAGACTCAAATAATTCTTGGGAGGCTGAGGATTATCCATCTTTCATACTATGTAGGCTCAAGTATTTCTTAGGGGTAACATGAAAAGCTCTTGAATTCAATCTATAGCAATGAACATAACATAGCACCTCAATTGAAATTAGCAACTAGGAAGGATGAAGATCTTCTCAAACTTATATATAATATAATTATCAATTTTATTGGGTTTATGTATGTGTAAATTTTAAATAGAGAATTGACAACCCTAGACATCAAGCCATCTCCACATGGCACTATACCGTCTCTACATGGCACCATAATATTCTCGTAGGCAATAAAGGTAAAGAAGATTGTTGTAGTCTAAGTAGTCTATGGTTTAAAGTTTTCTTGTGAACATTTTCATTGAATTTTGTTCGAAATGAGGTAGATATTGGTTCAAGTTACATGTTTGAGTTGTGTGGTATGCACAATTGAAGTGGTCCAAGGAATTTTTAGGGTGTTGTGCTAAATCCATTAATACCTCTTTATGGTTTCCTTCCATTGTATTTGAACCTTATCTAAGTTATCTAACGCCTTGAGTTGAGCTTCTTCTTCTAGATCCATCACACTATAAGCTTTTGTGCCACCTTTTATTTAGAGCCTCCTTTAAGGGAAGTTCACATGAGCTTTTGATGTAACCCTTGCTAGCTATAATTACCAAATGGCGATTAGTATAGTTTATGTATTTTCTATTAAATTTAAATTTCAGTCCAATGGGTAATGATATAGATTTACCAATAAATTTTTAAGTTACCTTGTATGTGATTTACAAGGCCGGCTCCCACGTGGAATAATTTTCCTTCATTTTCCTTCAAGGTTAATCCTAGAGGGCATCTAGACAAGCAACTTTAGAAGGAAAATACTAAAGAATACAAATTGGTACTTTTAAGAATAAGAAGGTAAACCACCTATATATACTTTGCTACTAAATTAATGGAATTGCAAATTATGTTAATATATTGCATAGTCTTTTTATGTAATTTGGCTAATTATAATTAGCCAATGGAAATTAGTATAATTTATGTATTTTCTATTAAATTTAAATTTCAGTCCAATGGATAATGATATAGATTTACCAATAAATAAGTTACTTTGTATGTGATTTAACTAGCTAGCTCCCACGTGAATACCTTTCCTTCAACGTTGATCTTAGAGGGCATGTAGTTAAGCAAATTTAAAAGGAGAATACTAAAAAGATACTAATTTGTACTTTTAACAATAAAAAGGTAAATCAATTATATACTTTGCTGCTAAATTAATGGAATTGCAGATTATGTTAATATATTGCATAATCTCTTTTTTACTAAAAATATTTGAGGATGATGAATTTATTTTTGTATTTAATTTCATTAATCAAAATTGCTATTTTGAAATAGATGGCTCAAACGATGATGATGATAATAAAAAGAAAAGAATCAAAATCTTAAAACATTTATCCTTTTTACTAGAAAATCTATCACTCAACTCAACCACACAAGTGACTTCCAAATTGTTTTGAAACTTTATATTTCTAACATTTTAGCATAAATTATCATAATTGGATTATTATATAATATAATATTCATATAAAAGAATTTGGAACTATGCTTTGCATATCCAATAGCTTATTTCATTAAAGTATATAATGTTTTTAAATTCCTAAACTATATGAATTATAAATTTTTTGGTTTTATCAACTTCAAACGATGCAAAAGCTTCCATGTTTAGAGAATGGTTGAAGGTCAAAGTCTCTTCCATGTTGAAAGTTAAAGTCTCTTCCATTCTCCTAGTAATTCTTAGCTCTTGTGAATCCACTATTTAGTAATTCTTAGTTGCTTGTGAATCCACAATCTAACCCATAGTTACTAAATTCATTGGACCCAATTAGATAAACTTAAAAAATTATTGATAGATACTTTCAATTTGGCTAAATTATTTGTAAAATTTGATTACCCTTTATTGTAGAGACCACTTATGTTTAAGGTTAGTTATCTCCAAATGTCCCTAAGGAGAATTTGTCTAACCACTAGACTAGAACAACATAGCTCTATGATTTTGGCTAAATTATTTGTAAAATTTGATTACCCTTTTATTGTAGAGACCACTTATGTAACATGTTTAAGGTTGGTTATCTCCAAATGTCCCTAAGGAGAATTTGTCCAACCACTAGACTAGAACAACATCGCTATATGATTTTTCACCCTTCTCATGTAAATATAGGATGCCCTCCAAAATAATGAGTTGGAAATAAACTTTTCTAAGAAATAAGTTTCCAACCTTACACACCTCATCTACGTACTCGGAAGCAGGAGCTCCATGAGTTTTAAAGGAAGGAAAAATGAAGACATTGTTATTGACATAATGATGGAATGGCTATAAATAGTGTACACCACATGGCTAATTGGATGATGTTGTTTGTCAAGTAGTAAATAACTTTAAATAATAGTAAGGTGGTCTACGTACTCAGAAGCGAGGAGCTCCATGAGTTTTAAAGGAAGGAAAAATGAAGACATTGTTATTGACATAATGATGGAATGGCTATAAATAGTGTACACCACATCGGCTAATTGGATTGATGTGTACACCACATCAGCTAATTGGATTGATGTTGTTTGTCAAGTAGTAAATAACATTAAATAATAGTAAGGTGGTGGTTCTAGAGCACAACAAATCTAAGAATGACATGACTTTTTTATAACTTAAATGGAGTGTATGTTGTAATATGGCACATATAAGTTGATAAGATTATGAGAGTATAAATTCTTGATATACATAAATTATAAGAAGATATGATAAATACAAGAAAAATATTTCCAAAGTATATTAACAATTTCCATAAATTCTTTTTAAATTGACAAATTTTCAATTAATATCTTTTTAATCATATCTAGTTAGAATTCAAACTCAATAACTATAATCTCACTTATCATTCAAACTTTGTAACTATGATCTAACTTATCAAACATTTCACCTTGTTGTGTCACCATTTAGGAAAAACACTCATTATAGTTTGTAACACTTTTTCTTGTTATCTTTCTCACATGTTTTCTTATCATCTTCTACCAATGGTATTCTCCAACTCCTATTCCATGTTTTCCTATATTTGAATTCCTATATTTGAATGGACAATTATATGACCATTTTAAGGCATGTTTCTCAAAATCTTACCTCCTACGGATTACATGCATTTTGTTTGTAACACTTTTACTTGTTATCTTTCTCACGTGTTTTCTTATCATTTTCTACCATTGGTATTCTCCAACTCCTCTTCCATATTTTCCTATATTGGAATGGACAATTATATGACCAGTTTAAGGCATGTTTCTCTCATAAAAACATGACACAACGTGCTGACATATTTCTAATATGTCAGGTTGAAGCTCAAAGCAGAAAAACAAACGGCAAATCCATTTTCTTTGGTAGGATACAGTCCACACACGCATCGCATGCTCACGATATCGATTTTTCTCGGAAGCTAGACGATTTGCCATCCGTATCAGTCTCAAACTCGAGTAGATACCAACCACCTTTGCATGTCCATTTGGTGGGCTAGTTATCATGGTATTATCAATCATGCAAACTTTTATGAAAATGTAATTATGCCCTATCTTAATGCACTTTACCGAGACCAGACTCCCCCAATATTCAAATTTGTAAAATTCAAAGAGCATTCTAGGTCTTATTTTTGTCTACGTAGAGTTAATGAATATTTAATAAATAAATATAATAAACAGAACATATTTGGTGGGCTAGTTGCCATGGTATTATCAATCGTGCAAACTTTTATGAAAATGTAATTATAGCCATCTTAATGCATTTTATCGAGACCAGACTTCCCCAATCAGGCCTGGAATTTGATGTTTTGTGGGACGTATTTCATGTTCCAAAACGTATTTGACGGCTATTGAAAAAAATTTCCATCAAAGTTGACGTGTGTTATACAGTTGTAATATGTCAAAATGATGTTTAATTTCAAATTTCAACTGTCAAAATTGATAATAATTCTACAAACTTAATGCCTAGAATTATGAATGGACTGAACAGGTACGGAAGAGAGTTTGTAATGCCCAGAATTATGAATGGACTGAACCAGTCCAGAAGAGAGTTCAAACTTAGTGGAGTACGGTTTTGGTTTGGAAAGAGAAGGGCAAAGAGATAATTTAATTTTACGATGATTGAAGACTTTATCTATTGAATATTTATAGAACAAAATATATAAACTCATAACTGGTTAATATTTAGACATATTTATTAAATATTTAAAATTAAAATTTATATAAACTCATATATCATTTCATTTTTATTATAAAATATATATATTTTTTTATTTTTATAAAAAATATATGTAATTTTATATTAATTATTTATTTTGTATATTAAATAGTTATAAAGTAAAATCAACTATTAATTTTTCTATATTGCATATCTAAATCACCACCTTCTCATGTTTATTTTTGCTTTCTATATTAGAGAAAAGATTATTTAACCTTCATGGATTCTTGCAACATTGTTGTTGTGCTCCCCTATTGTTCTCTTATTCACCTTTTCTTTGTTTAAAGCAAATTTTTCAAAATTAGCCTGTCTATATCAAAGAAAAGATTATTTAACCTTCATGGACTTTGCAACATTGTTGTTGTGCTCCCCTATTGTTCTCCTATTTACCTTTCCTTTGTTTAAAGCAAAATTTTCACAATTAGCGTGTTTAACATAACCATTTTATTTAGCTTTTCACAAGGCTTCATGTTGAAATAAGCCTTGATTCATTTAGCTAATTTAGGAAAAACAAAGTATTCTCAGAAGGAGATTAATGAATTTTGAAATGTAAAAAGTAGTTAAAAAAGAGTTTTTGATAAGGGGAGGTTGATATTCATAAATTTGCTTAAAACGTGGAGATTAAAATGCGGAGATTAATGAAGGTTGAAATGAAAAAAGTAGTTGAAAGACAGTTTTTTGATAAAGAGAGGTTGACACTCACAAATTTGCTTAAAACATAAAATGAGAGGCACAAATTTGCTTAAAACATAAAATGAGAGGCATGAAAAATAAGGTTGAAATGCAAAAAGTAGCTCAAAGAGAATTTTTTGATAAAAAGAATTGGACACTCACAAATTTGCTTAAAATGTAAAATGAAAGGCGTGAAAAATACTAAAACGTCATCAAATTTTCATTTGATGGGCAGCAAGAATTTGAAATTCCAGGCCTGCCCCAATATTCAAATTTGTAAAATTCAAAGAGCATTCTAGATCTTAGTTTTGTCTAAGTAGAGTTAATGAATATTTAATAAATAAGTATAATAAACCGAACATATTTGGTGGGCTAGTTGCCATGGCATTATCAACCATGCAAACTTTTATGAAAATGTGATTATGCCCATCTTAATTTATCGAGACTAGACTCCCCCAGTATTCAATTTTGTAAAATTCAAAAAGCATTCTAGGTCTTAGTTTTGTCTACGTAGAGTTAATGAATATTTAATAAATAAATATAATAAACAGAACATAAATAGTACGTTATTTATATTTACAACTATAAAATGGAGAATGTGGAGGTCTCCACAGACTTCATCCTTGAAGAAGCGAAGAAGGTTCAAAAATCCATGTAATAGCGAAGAAAGTGCAAAACACGTCGTGGAGAGTTTGAAGGACTCAGTAAAATATGTAAGTAGGCTGTCCTTTTATCTCTCAACCATTTTTCTCACTGTTGCATATCTCAATTACAATTTCTGATCTCTTTAAAAAAAAACCCTTCAGTTGGTAAAGTCGTTTAATCCCAAGTTTTCTACCTATGTAAAAAGCGACTTCCATTTCTCACAGACAGTATATCAGTTGGTTAAGGTCAGATTTAGTCCTCATCTAGTCACCTGTTCGACATTATGGAACATCAACCCTCTGAAATCTGTCAAATTTGTAAATTAAGGAAACACTGAAATAAAATTTCGAAGAAAAAAAAACTTCATCCTCTAAAGCATTATTTTCTTAGGTGTTTGAGGCAAACAAAGAGGAATTCAAAGTGGTCAATGTTGTATACGAGTTTGCGTTCTATCTTATAGTGTCGAGAGTTAATATTTCCAAAACTAGAATTGTTACGTAAAATGTCAACGAAAAGATGTTTTAATTGAGAATCGGGGTGAAAGCACAAGGGTTGGGCAAGGGTGATTCCAATGAAATGCGAAGCCTGGTCGCACACATGACGTCATTCTCAAATGTCCCGAGATTCTTTCTACCTACCTTTTATTTTAGAAAATATACAGACTTTAAGATCTCTGATAAATATGTTTCCTGTGTGATGTTTAACGGATGGATTTCTGCGTAATATCATAATAGATAGAAGAATATCAGTAATGCCTCCTTACATAATAATGTACTAATAATCATAATAACCTCTTATGAGATGGATGCATAGGGTGCCGTTAAACAAAAATGTATGGCCAGCAGCCCCACACATTTAGTGTCTGGTAAGAGCATTTGCATGCAGCGATTCTGGGTGCTTCAACAGGCATTCCACGTACAAAGCAGACCATCACACTTTCCCCTATGCACGGTCATCTATATTTTTCTCTAAATAAAGGAAAAGTGGATAGAATATCTCGGCTCCTACCGTTTAAAAGAGGCTGTGCAAGTACTTGCCGCCTTGCAACAAGATTCAAATTGTTGTTCACTAAAATAGAAGTGGGGATTGCAGCGCTAAATGGGTTTATGATGCGGACGAAAAATGACCATACAAAGTCACAGAACCATTGTTTTCTTTCCCAATCAGAGCCTGTGTTGTATGGTGACAAAAAGGGTAACGGGACTCTTCTTTAAAAGTTGTTCGCTACATACTCCGTGAGCGATCTTGACCTCATTACTTTTCTTGATTGCCCACAGCCTCCATGGTTGAAATGTCTCCCCATCACCACGTGATCTTTTACCAGACATTTGTCTCTACAGATTCACGATCTTCATTATACAGCCCCAGTTGTCATTTTTGGCCAAATGCCCTGCCGTATAAGAAATGCTGTCAGCATCTCAGGCAGTGGCTGCCTCTACCCAGATCTAGTTTGATCCTTGGCTTTTCGCCTAGAAATGTCGTTTGTTCATAGTTTCATACAACGGAATACAGTCCATAATAATCCTTCTGGTCATACTCCTCATTCTTAACCGAGCTTAACCGAGCAAGCTGAATATCTAACGTTTAAGAATATCACCTACACTCTATACAGAATGTACAGTACACATTTAACCTAACATCGTAACCTTATTCGTATTTCTATCCTGACTACCATAAGGGACACAACTATGACTGAAATGATAAATATACTGCAGCGTGATTAAAGCTAGTACTTTATGGTCTAAAAATGTGTATAATACTCTAGTCATACAAACATTAACTGTTAGTATAAGCAGCGTAGAGTTTAATACGCCCCCACTGATTCAAATGTGGAATACTTAGACAAATGATTTAATAACTTTGGTTTCAGTGAAAACGTAGAGGCTCTAATGTCTAAGCTTCATTGATTTTACTGCTGTTCCGCAGAAAAGGGCAGAATAATTGAGAGCCTGCTCCTATTCGGCAAGAATAACGGATCTACTCAAAGGAATAATTAATCGAAAGGTTATGAAAAACTTCAAAAAGAACAAATGATTTCCTTATATTAGCTAAATGCTTATTTGGTGTCTTCCTACTGAACGAATGGTCTGCTTTTTCAGTAAGTCTGGATAAACGCAGAACGAAAAATTAATGCCATAGAATGATAAAGACACCGTCACAGAGTTTGTCGGTCGATTTGTTTACCTCTGATTCGCTATTCAGGCCCAGCTTGTTCACCAGGTACTTTTTCAACACTAATATTGTCATAGTTCCGTCCCTGCCACACAAAAATAAAATCTGTCAACAGCTTAAGTTCCATAAATTCTTCAGTCACCTAATGCTTTTGTGCTTTAAAATGCCTCACAAACTTCGCCACAAATTTCTCCAGGCCAAAAGAATCGGGTATACACCAACGTAGGTTAAAAAAAATTTACAATACCGCACACGAATCCAAAACCTTTTAAATAATTGAGGCACGCATACTTACTTGATTCTTAAAAAATTCCTCGGAATCTGGGGCAACACTCGATCTCCACTTCTGTAATACACGCTTAGTATTAGAAAAATCCAAGCAGAAGAAGTTACAATTATGTTTGATCCCGCAACAAAAATATTCCTATTATACTTATGGTTGTGAAATACATAATGCAGATTAAATTTCATTGCGATTCATTTGAAAACGAGAAATTGTTCACGGAATGGTCATCTTACTGATCATTTAAAGCCTGCAACATAAACCATACACCTGTTTGAGCGCTCCTCGAAGACCTGCAGATTCTCGCATGCTCCGTGAACGATAAATTGGAACTTTTTTGCAATTCGCCGAAGGTATCGGGCACGTTTCTGTCCGTCCTTGCATGTTGATCGTATAGTTGCCTCGAAGTCGGTGTCCTATCAGTAGGAGGAATTTTTCTGGCCGGGATATCTGAAGAACTTGGTCGAATAAACGCTCCATGGTTAATTTCAGCTTTAGACCACAGTGGCATGTTATCTTTGTTGTTCCAGTGTGTTCTACTTTGGAGTTTATCTAGTATGGCTTGTTGCAAGACTGCGGCGTCTTGAGAAACCCTCGCTGCGAGGTCTGGTAAATTAACAGAAGCATCCGAGTCAAAATTCTGGTAATGACCAGCACTTCCGGGGATTGATCTTTTCCCCGTAAATCCGTTCCATCCTTGAAAGATGTTTTGGTTGCCTTGAAAGAAAGGATGTATCCTTGGCTCAGAAAAGCATGGGTCGGTACCACCAGCAATTTCGTCTTTTGCGATGCGGTCATAGAAGCCTCGCCATGTAACCTCTTTTGAGGGCGTAGAGCTGGTTTCTCCTGTTTGCCATTGCATTAACTTAAAGTTGTGGTCTACAGACGCAGGAACAGCCGAACAACCTGCAATATTTTGAGATCTGTGCGGATCATCAATGGGAAAAGGCTGCAGGAGGCTCAGCGTCGACAAATTTTTACAGTCAGTAGTATTTTTCTGTAAACTTAATTTATTTCCCATATTGTCTTGCTGAAAAGGGCAGAGCTCGCAGTATTCGTGTAGATTCTATTATTGTGTAAGGCTAAGGAATTCAAGGAAAATTGATGCAGCGGGGCTGCTTGAACAGAAGAAGATGGCGGTAATGATGTAGTAAGCTTAGTTGTATGGCCGGTGCTATACATCTGTTGTTGACAGTCCACTTTGTTCCAGCTTAGTATTGATCCCTTAACATTACTTATTATATCTGTATCCTGTTTGTTAGAACTTTGTTTGGCCTGATGGCTACGATGGCCTGAACCAAGTCCTAGATCAAGCCAGCGTTCTTCATCTTCACAAACGGTCTTCGATGTGGAGCTAAATACCTGCGGCCTGTATACTGCTTGGCCGTCTTCAATATTTGACTTGACATTCGAATCTGAAGAAGTTCCTTGGAACTTTTCTGTGGCTTGAGATGAATTAATGAATGACAACCTAATGGCCGCGTCAGAGAATGTTCTGGGGGCGTCCGTTGTAGTTGGCGGAGCATCTAAATTCATGGTGCTACATCCATTATCAGAGCTGCTTGTTCTGGAACTGCCTTCAGCCATTCGTTCTGCCGTAAGATCAGAATCCCCCTCACTACTTACCTTCAACGCAGAGTCGGATTTATCGGGCGCGGGGGCTACATTTTCTCTTTCATCAATACCTTTCCTTTCCCCTTCTGCAATGTCCGCCCTACTTCTCTTTGAGATTAAATAATTCTGTGGTGTCATATGATGGCGCTTCCTTTTTACAGCTACGTCTGCAGAATAAGCGTTTGAGATATTCAGACCCTATTTTCTAAACATGATATGAAGCTTTACAATTTTTGTGTAAATCAGTGTACCAGAACAAAGCACGGAGTCTCCACTACCTTCTACAAGGTCTTCACTACACGGTGATGAAGGTATTACAGTCCGATAAATAAGTTCATCTTCTCCGGGATTTTCTGAACTGCAACATCGAGGATAAAAGCGTAAGCATGAACATCACAAAACAGAATCATCAATAGCCCTTTCCAAAATAAACTTGAGAAAACAAAAGTTCTCTTTAAATGAATTCATCATTGAAATAAAGTATGCTTAAAATTTAATCAAGAATGGCTGAGTTATGCTACAAGGGAGCATGCTCGCGTTAGCTGTAGCTAAACACTCTTATAATCCCCAAACAAAACAGTTAGGTCAAAAATTTGACAGACCTAGTGGTAAGTGAAAGCTGATAAAAGCCAACCGGAGCCACTGAACCTGCTGCTGTCTGCTCTTTCCCACCAAGATTACCATTCGGAGGCCTTTCTCTCTGAATCTTGTTCACTTCACTGAACATATCGTTCGACCTCTTTCGCCACCGTGAAAGGAAGCGGATTAGAGATGTATATCTGCATATATTTTCCTTCTAAAACTTTATGCTGTGCCGCTTTGGCTGCAAACCTCATTCGGATCCCTCTATGTTCTTCCTTTTCTTTTAAAAGGTTTTAGGTTAATGAAATCTGAACTGTGAACTAGATATAAAGATAATCAGAAGAAAGGAACTGTGAACTAGATTAAATCTCAGCTTTCCTTCCCGTGACGAGGATTTTGGTTTGTGTGGTGAACACGGTGAGGGTGTGGTTGAGAGGAGGTAGGTCATCGACTGAGACCAGATCTGATGCCCATCCAGGCGAAGAAATCTGTCATGATCGACACGACTACTTGAATCGAAATCACCAGAAGAAGACAAATTAGATTTAAATCAGTACGAAACCATAAGCAAGAGTCCAAAAACTCCGTTCAATTCTCCAGTTCCCAAATCCCCGTTCTTCTCTTCGCTTCACGCCTTCTGTTACCCTGAATCCCCCTCGCACACGGCGAAAAAACAGTCCAAGGTTTGGACCCGAGACGCGTTTCTTAATTATTTTCTGGTTCCACAACTCACAATAATACACAACAGCGAAACTACGAGATCTTCTTCCGGAAGGGTTATGAAGTTCAATTTTGGGCTGGTTCGGTCTGGCAGGCTTGCTTTACGCCTACGTATCGTACTGAAGACCTCAATCCGAGATGCGGATTGCCCAGCAAAATTTCATGGGCAACACGGCCTCATCATATTGCAGCTGTCCTTTGCTAATCCTCCTCCTCCTCATGAGTTAGTGCACACACAGATGCCCTAAAAGAGACCACTAGGGTGCGCAATAAGCATCATATAGGGTATGTCATGTCCAGTCCACTGTCGAAAAATATAGTTAATAGCGAGGGAGGGGAGGGAATGAAAGGGTGAAGCTCACCGTTTCCCAAAGCATCGGACAGAGTGAGTCAGGTTCCTCGGATCGATTTCGGTCCGCCTCCCGACGAACCTCGGTGATGGAGTCCACCCTGAATGGATGACACACACAACTATATACTAAAGCACATTCCTGTGTGCCATTACACACCATATAACTGTATATCCTTCCGACAGCCGCCTGCCCCAAAATAACCACTCAATTACCATAAACATAAAAACAAATCCAGACAGTATTCATCCAAACTCCAACCGTCCAGCCTTCTCCCTGCTTCCACTGGCGTGTTCGGTTCGTTTGTTTGTTAATCTAGGGTTTCTGAGGCTTAAAGAACAATCCTAACAATCCTAGTTATGCTTCCACTTTGTTTCTTGTTCTTGTTTGTTACTCACCTAGTAATTAGTAACAACAACAACAATCACAAGAGCGAGAGAAAGGGGAGGAGGCTAGGCCGGGCCAAACCCAGCCAAGAAAGAAAGAGGTAGGTAGGCGTGCACGCCTAGTGTCAGCTTCCTGCAGGAAACGTGGTCGATGGCATCATGACGTTGAAGCTGTGGCGCACGTATAACGCATCATAACACATAAATACTTATTATATCTGATATGTATTTATTATTATTATTAGGGGAATAAACTTCAAATGCCATACCCATGATATCATCCTCATCATCATTCTCATCATCAACATGCAGATGCATGCATTCATTCATTCATCCATCCATTCATGGATGCATGCAGAATTTCACGCATTAACTAGCGGTGGTGCTTTTAACGGATGGCATGGTCGTGACGTCACTATTTTACGTGAAGCATAGACCACAGATTAGGCTTAAGGTTTAGGTCTGTGACTAGCGTGGATAGCGGTAACACACCAGTTACTCTAACTTACTTTTTATTCGGCGGCCCAAAATAAACGGCATATAGCCCTATCTTGTCAATTAATATATCCCAACAACGCAAAGTCCAGCGAGTAAAAGACGTCGATAGGGCCGATTCGCACGCCAGTTTTGGTAATAATTGCTCTGGAGACTGGATTGTTACCATACAAATCATCGCTGGAGGTGGGGAAAGGAAGGAAGAAAGAGAAGGAATCAGCTCCCCCATCCATGCGGCCGCCCGTTTAATAAGCATATTGATCACGGAACGAAGCTACTGATTATCGCATTGCACGGCATATATTTATGTTTATTCCAACTAATGATTAACTAAAGATACAGTTAGCTGCCAGCTCTGCATTTTGCCGAAATCGATTGTACAATCGGACAGCCCAAGAGCGCAATATGTCACATCGACGAGACGTCAAAACAAATTTCCCGTCAAGAGAAGTGAATTGTGTTTGGGGATTTCTATTCACATGCGATATGACATGCGAGGCCTTACAGAGCATGAACTTGGCATTTAAGAAAGAATATCTGAGGCCGCGAAGATGTCATCCATTTTGATAAGAAAGAGGTTCTATTCACGTAGACGCATCAGGTGACTTTTCATCGCTTTCTTTGACAAAAAAAATAAATTGCGTTCCTTGCAATTAATTTCGCTGGCAGTTAACGCCAAATATTGCTTTCAAAACCAGATTCTGTTTATATGACGAAAAGCTTGCATATTACTTGACGTCATGAAAACCGAGACTTTTGGCTTGGATTTCCCGTCAAGTTCTCCTTGCCAGGTGCAGGCAAATTGAAACGAAGCAGGACGTGCGGTGTCATCTTTTTATTTTCTGGCTTACTGGAAGCACCTGGAGTAACGGATTGGTCATTGCCATTGGCGAGAACAAGGGCAAAGGGCAAAGGCCAAGGGTGAGTCCCCGTTGATTCCGCCCTAATGTAATTCCCCGTCGACAGACGTCTGTTTTGAGGTTGAGTGGAGTTACGGATGTTCCCTGTCAACGTGTTATTCAACAGGTGGAATGATGGTGAAGAGTTGGCCAGCCAAGTTATACACTAATTTGGTATCTGGTTTTCTGGTCATTTAAAAAATAGATAGTAATAATAATAATTATAAAAAAATGTCAATAACAGTTGAAATAATGGTGAAAACTTAACTAATCAAACTATACATTAATTTGATATTTAAATGGTAAAAATTTAGCTAGCAAACTTATACACTATTTTAGTATAAGGTTTTGTGGCACCTTAAAAAATAGATAATAAAAATATTTACACAGTTAAATAAAGTAATTGGGTCATTAAAAGAGAGTCGGCGTGGCTGCTGATCTGTGTGTGTGAATGTGGGGTTGTGGCGAGAGTAATCACAGGGGTCCGGATCCGGAACCGGGTAAGGGTCACTTTCTCCTCGTTCTTCTTACGTGAGAAAGAAATGAGTAGGCGGATGGGTAATGAAGTCGTGACTCGTGAGATTCACGACCGGCGTGCCCCGCGCATGAGCAGGAGCGCAAGAGGAGCAAGGACAATCGCATGGCTGTCAATGTAAAGTACTGATAAGCAATCAAGCGAATACTTACCTCAAACTGACATATGTCCACCTTCTTGGTGGGTTAGGTTGGGTTTACCCAGAGTTAACTGCGTTTTTATTTGGGACGTCGTCCTCGATTCATGATTTATACTACTACGTGCTGCGTGATCTGTCCTTTTAGTGCTGGATATGGTTTTTCTTTTTCCAAATAAAATAAAATCCTTTACATGGGAATGTGTATGGGATGTGATGGGCCAAGAGGCCTGAAAGCAGGGGCGGCAGCAGCAGTTGCAGCACAGCACAGCACAGCACAGTAGGCATGGGCATGGCCCTCACCTTCCACCCTCTCCTCCCCTCCTCACCTCACCCTCCCTCCCTCGCATGCAGTGCACTGACTCTGCAATACCTCTGTGAAAAAGATAGAACGCACGAAGCTCAAGAGGCAACGCTCCTGGATTGAACTTTAATGCCCCCATCCCAACTTCATTACAACTACTTTTTCTCGCTATAATGTTTTTTTTCCTTTTTGCCGCTTTACTCTGGAGTCCACGTATCTCCTTCCACTACACTCATAATCTCTCCATCCATTCATCTTCTTTCCTCCCCAAAAAGATGCTTCATTTCGTAATCATTAGCTTTACTCACAACTTTGCAAATGGACAACCACGACATGTGTCATCGTAATTTTAAAACACTTTAAATATTGCGGTGGTGGGGGTAGTACGAACCCAGACGCTCTCTCTAACCATTATGGAGCTCCGACTCTGAATGTGACGGGAACGCCATCTCAACCAACCAAAAAAAACTTGCAAATAGAAGAATTTAAATTTAAATTTGTCCGGAATTTGGGTAAAAAAATTTTGTCGAAACAGAATTTGAATTATATTTTTTTATAGTGAAAATAAATCTTGTCTAAAATTTTTTGTCGAAACAAAATTTGAATTATATTTTTTTATAGTAAAAATAAATTTTGTCTAAACAAAATTTAAATTATATTTTTATAATAGAAATGGATTAGAAATGGATTCAACTACACTCAAAATCTTAAAATTTAACTGAATTAAAAAAACTCCATGAAAATAAACAGTCGGTATACTAAGGCAAAAAGTTCAAATTACAGCAACATCTCTCTTTGACATTACACACTGTAAAAAGGCTTGACCTTCTTCCCCAAGTCCCCAGTACAACCTTTCCTAAAGCTATATATCATATCTTTGGCAATGGAGGGGAATTTTTCTGCCCAGACTTTGACATGGAAGCAAGCGAGAGGGTATCATTTTGTTAAAGTAAAGGCCTGGTCAGAATCTGTTATTGAAATTCACCTGACATTTTGGACTATTTGAATCCTCAATTGTCCTCTTTTTTTTAAATAATTTTACACCTCTGGAAGCCTAAATCTAAGCGCAAGCATTGGTCAAATATAAAGTAAAGTAAAGTAAAGTAAAGTAATCCTTTTGTATAAATGTTTTATAAGTCAAAACCAAAAGCGTTAAAGTTTCTCGTTCCCACAAGTCAAAATGCTTTGCTTTCCAAAAACTGAAAACCACCCCACACTCGTACACCGCTTCAACAACTTTGCTTTTCAAAATCTCTTAATCCCATGCCGCTGGAACCTTGATCTTAAAAGCAAAATCGCCGGAACCATGCTTTCATCTTTATCGTTAACCATAAAAATTAAATGCAATGCAAATGTATGAATGATTATTCAAAGACCGTGGCAATTTTCCGAAGGATAATAATAAAGCAAAATTGTCTCTTTTTCAAGTTGCATCCTAATAGGTCATAATTCCACTCATGAACACGAAAGCTCATATCATCCAAAGGTAATGTTGACTGATTAGAGACATTATCTTGGCCATTATGATTACAAAGTGATAAAAATATAATCTTTGTACAAGTAGTGGAGGGGGTTGACTACCATGAATATGCTGACATCAAAATGATGCCACATATTTTGTTTTATATCTAATTCAATTTAATACCACAATTACGAAAGTTTCTGTTCTGTCCCTTTCTCAACAACCTTCTAGTTTTATAAAAGTTTCAATTTTGGTTGCTCACTTTGAACACTACTTTTTTCTAAATTTCACTCTCATGGAACCTAGCCATATTAATGTTCACATTATATTCGTTCTAATTTAAAAACTAAATACATTATTTTCATAAATTAATAAAATTTGAAATAAAATTGAATTGAATTAAATTAATATTTAAGTTAATTTAATAAATGAAAATTATTTTTATTTAAGTAAGAATTTGTTTTTTTTACAAACATAAGGAACTAGGTTAAATTTAAATGCATTGAGTAGAATTGAAAATCACTTCTTACAAATCACTAACTCATAATTCCAAATGGTTTAGTTTTTTCTTTTTATAATATTATGTGTCAATCAACATTAATAGATAACCTTTGAAAATAACACCTCCAACTAATAAATAATTCTATTATATTGAATTCTCCTGCCTAAATCAAAACAAAAACAAAACTAACTTAATATCAAGAATTTCATTCAAATGATTTCATCTATTATTTAATTGATTAACCCATAATCCCATTAGCTCAATGAATAATTTTCTAACATTTTGTTTTTTCAAAGTTGTGTATAAATAATGTATATATATTAAAATGTATAATGTATATATGTAAAAATGTATTTTTGTTTAAAGCAATTCGTAAGTCTATAGGCACAAAATTGTCTATGGTCCTTTATAATTTAGTCCAATTATCTATTAGTCTTTATAATTTAGTCTTTTCCTCTTTTTAATTTAAGTGTAAGAATTCAAATCCAATTCATCTTAATATCATCATTAGTCTATGACTTGTGTGTTGAGTCACAATCTAAAGCACTGAGAATGAATGATGATGATTTAAGTTTGAAATTAATCAACTAAGTCATTTCACATATTTCTATAAATGAAAAAGATACATATAAGTCTTAAATAATGTCTATAAAATAAATGTCTCTCACATGCAATGCTTAATCAAATATATCTTTATTATAAAATAAATTTAAAATTAAAAAATTATTTTCAAAAAGAAAATATACATTTATCATTTTTTAGTTGTTTCTACATTTATTTTTATAATCCTAAATTTTATATTCTTCCTTCTTATTTCTTATTTGACATTTTATTTTTATTTCTAGAAATTATTATTTATTTAATAATATTAATTAGTAATAATTATAATTTAGCATATTCTATTAAAAATATGTATATATATGATTTAGCATATTCTATTAAACATATATATATATATATATATAAGTTACAATCTTACACATCCAAAAATAAAATATGGTTGAGAATAATTACTTAAGTATTTGTTTATTTTTTTTATAAAATTATATAAATAATATGTCATAAATCATTACACAAAATATATAAGTTTCTATTGTAAAATGAAAATTACAATGATTTTAGGTGGTTTTTACCTAATTATAATTAATTAACTAAAATTTAAGTATTTTTTTTATATTTTTTATACAAAATATAAATAAGATATCATAAATCATTAAAAAAATATATAGTCTTCCACTGAACAAAACTACAATGGTTTTAAGTGGTTTTTACCCATCCATGGTTTTATTCCTTTATTCCTTTATGATTTTTATATTATTGACTTCTTCATGAATTTTATTCTTAAATATCATGGATGATACAAAATTGTGCATTGATACCACTTGTGCACTGTATTGCATGCATTCATGCTAATCCAAGAAATATAAAGTCTATTGTGAATCATTATGTTATTATGTTATTCAATATTTTTCTATATATAAAAATATTTCAAGTTATGGATAACAAACAATATTTATAAATAATAGCCATAAGATAAACATAGGACAAAACATAACAAACATCCATGTTGATTTTAGTAAAGGTTTGTACTCCATAAATATGCCCTAGAACTTGTATGTTATATTGATTGGTGCAAATGCCTAATAGAGAATCAAATGACAAATATATTACCTAAAACCTCACTAAAAATTGAATGTTTTATTTGAGAACACTATAGGCAAACACAACCCCACATAGAATAGAGACACTATAAGTAGATTAATATGTGAAGGACTCGAGAATAAGCCCAATGGAAATGGGGGACTATGTGCATTCCCAATAGAAAAGTAATGAGCTAAAACTAGATTTTCCTTGCTAAATGTAATTTCTTTTTTATGACAAAAAAATAAATACAACTCAAATGTCAATCATTATAATGATAACAGCAACAATAATAAAAGATCTAACCTAACTAAGGGGTATGACCTCGTGGTCATTCAGTTTCATGATTAATCAATGTGTATAAGTATATCATCACAAGCTTCATTTTATCATCAATCTATATATCATATCTTATTCTTTTTTTATATTTTATCATTCTACATAGATTTCAACTCTTTAATGTTGAATGTTTAGTTAATGAATTATTCGTTCAATACATTGGTATTAGAACCAAATTTGATCTCATTCCTTACCCACACATTTTACTAAACCTTTGATTAAGTTCATTACCCTTGGAAACATAACTCTTGGCTTGTTGCCATAATCATTTTATAATAGTTTCTCTAATTTTAGTCTTTGACGTTCCTTTTATCCACTACAAATTAAGAAAGAAGATAATCAATTTAAGCCTCTAATAAAAAAGAAACAACTTTAATGGTTTTAAGTTCAAATTTTCATTTAACAAAGATTACTTTGTTGCAAATTGAATAAACATGAGTTTATAAAGTTAAAGGGGGGAATAAATTTCAAACCTAATTGATAATTTCCCATTCAAATTGTGCTACCATCTCTAGATTTCAAGAGGAGAATATATTCTATGGTTTCTCATTCAAATTATGGGTACTAGAGAGCCCATCTTTAGATTTCAAGAGGAGGATATATTCTATGGTTTCTCATTCAAATTATGAGTACTATCTCTAGTTATCAAGAGGAAAAATATACTATATTCAATCAAAATTTAAAGAGACATAGGCCAAGAAAATCCAAGAGTGTCAATTTAATACTAAAAAAATGTAATTATACAATAGTACCACTCTGAAAAAGTCTCAACATTATGCTAAAATATTTGAAAACTAAATTCATTTTAAGTCTATAGTTTACATTGAGAATTGTTGTCAAAAAGATTTCTGTAAGCAGAATAATCTTATTACATATTCTAATAATCTTTAGATATGTAGCAACCATGCTTTTGGGTGATTCACATAAATAGTAAGTTAATAAAGGATACCTAGGCATTTTAAGTCAAAGCAAGAAGAGTTAAGAGCACATTAATAGGAGTTCTTTACCATATAGAGTCATTATTAGTAACAATGATGGAAGGTCAATACTACTTATAGGAAATACCATAATTACATTTTTCATAATTAGTTTTAATAAAATATAGATTAAGATATGAAATAACATATTAAAAAAAATAAGGTAGAATTGGTGCAAAAAACCAAACATGTTGAGCATCAACAAATAATTAAAAATTTGATATTAAAAATTTTATCTTATACCCCTTAATCCCATAACAATATTATAAGAATAAAAACACTCGATTTAAAGGTAATGAAAATTTCGCTTTTTAATACTTTTATATATATATATATATATATATATATATATATATATATATATATATATATATATATATATATCAAGAATATCAAAGAAAGTCATAAAATTAAAAAAGATAATCATTAAAGTATTAATTTTGTGGGTCATTTTCACTTAGATTACTCATCTATTGTCAAAAAAGTAAATTAGGAAATAAGTATTATAGAAATAGTCAGTATAGTAACTATGGTGACACTGATAGAAATGATTATGAAATTATGTGAATGGTTAAAAGGAGGCTCACAAAAACTTTGAACAAATTATAAATTTCAAATATATCACAATCAATCCTTTGTATAAAAATTAACATTCAATAGAGGAAGTGATAAATTATAAGAAAGAAAATATATTTCAAGAGAAAAATAATTAAATATTTTTTAGTATATAAAATATAATTTTCAATGTAGCCTTGAAGGTTAGCACAAGCGGCCATGAGTTAGATGTGATATTTCTCTCCAAAGTTGGGGAGGTTATAATTTCTACTCTCTTGATCCCCTTGAGGTTAGGCTCTAGGGTTGACTATTTACCTTGTTAACCATCCACGGAGAAGTACATAACAAGTTTTTCCATGAGATGTTCTCTTTGGAGAAAGAGAGAGATAAATTTCAACATGAACTATGTGCCCTATGATATATATTGAATAAGTTAATTAAATAAATACTTAAAAAAATAATCTTATGAAAATTTAAGACAACAAATTTCATCGTACAAGTCAAGCTTCAAGGGACTCTATAAAAGGATGAAGAAATTTCCCACCTAAAAGAATATGGAAAAAAACTACTTGTCTAAATCAAGAACTCAAAGGATAAAAAATATGCTAGAAATTGAATAGGGGATTTAAGAGCTTAATATGAAACTAAACAAGAATTTAATAAAAAATATTAATAAAAATGGTCATTTAAAGAACTATATCTAAGTTTGTTTGGAAAAAATAAAAGTTCAAGAAAAGAGAAGGTAGATAGTTTAGATTTTGAAAAATATTTTGAAAAGTATTTAAAACACTTGATGGGGGTTTTAAGCCCTCAATCGAGATTTGAAATCTTGACCTATTTTTAGGTCATTAATCTATGTTTGAAATCTTCTAGTTTTAAGCCCACAATTGAGATTTGAAATGTATTAAGGGATTAAAGCCTTGATCAATGGATTAAATCCATAATCAAGTAAAATCTTAATTGATGGTGTGCATAGGCCATTTTTTAATGTTATGCTTGTCAAAAAATGTGACTAAGACTTATGGATTCACCTAGATACAAAAACCCTAGCAAATTCAAGTGTCTTTAATGATAAAAAAGCAATGATCAACAAAACTAATTAGTTATATGATGAAGACATGATACAAAAAATGGATTAAGAAAACAATACAATAATGATTTAAGTAAAGTTCATATTACAATCACATTTAAAGAGATTCAATAACACCTTCACATGATCCAATACTTTAACTAATCAATATATCGACATTTCTTAGAATAAATAAAATGTTCAAATTACATTCTAAAGAATATTAATTCTAATATGATTGGGTTTCAATATATAAGTCATATTGATTATCAAAATACAAAAAGTTATATCCAAGGACCCTATAAATACACAATTTCATAGAGGATCAAATTAGGGCGATGTGATCCTTTCATAATTCAATAATTTTACTTAGTACTTCTTTATGCATAACATTTCATGTATTCAACCATCACAAACTCAATAATGGAGAGGCATGAGAAGGCATTGCAACCCAAAATCAAGATTTAGACTTTTCCTTAAAATGATTTGAGGACAAAGTATTATTGAAGAGAGAGAAAATGAAATGAATTTAAAATAATAATAATAATAATAAGAGACATAACATAACTAATGGATGTGAGTTAACTAAGGGGCATGGTCATTCATCTTCATGACTAGTGAACATGTAGAAATATATTTTCACAAGGCTCATTGTACAACCGATATATATCATATATTATCATTGGTTAGAAGAGAAGAGACAATGGCATTCCCAACTCCCACACTTACGCTCTTAGGGAAGTTATACTCGTTGGCCTCCTCCTCTACAATGCCCATGTTCTTACCCTCATCTTGTCATTTGAACCAATTGTGAGGCAAGAATAAATGGAAGAGGCACAAGAACTTCAAGGTTAGTGTTTCGATGGATCCTGAAGAAGATGCATGTGAAGCTCCTCCTCCTATGCATATGATATTTGGAGGTGAGAAGAAACATTTGGGGCTTGAGAAGGGATAGTCGTTGGAGCCACTACTAAAGGAAATAGAACCATTGCATTCATGGGAACTTTGGCTCTTGGAGTAACAGACAGAGCTTATGCTTTGAACTCCACAATACCTAGGATTGTCACCACTGCTCTACAGAATGAGGTCGTCAAATGCAGTGAAATGACCTCTCTTAACAGGGAAGATATTGACTCATTACTTCATAAATCCACTCAGAAAGAAGAATATCTATAGAATATCCCTCTAGATCCCTCTTCAATGGGGGCGATGGATAACACAAAAAGCCCAATATCTATGCAAGGGTTTCAATTTTTTGTTAAAAACTTCAGTGGAAAATGTACATTGATCTAGGTTCATGTAGATGCCAAGGTGAAGATTTAGAATAGGTCTTGAAACAATATCTTAGAATTCTTGTATACTTTCAACATCTTATTTATGATGTAACACAATTGTTGGACTCTTTCCGGCAGAGTGCACACAATATATCCAGTAATTTGTTTCCATTTTTAGTCTTGAGACTACATGGGGGAGAAATGGGCTCTAGAGGGCCATCTACTTCAGCCTCATACAAGGGCGATGTGTGTGGTAAAGATCCCATCTCAATAGTCCAACCTCGAGCTCTTACAGGACCATAAATTGTAGAGAAGATGGAGGAAATCCTTGCTTTGGATATAAACAATACATATATAAAGCATATTTTCACATTCTTATAAGCTAGGGTTGTCATCTATAGATTCAATGGATTCTGTTCAAATTCAGAAGCATTGCATCAGTGAATCTTTATAATCTAGACAAAAAATTGTGATATTTATTTATGTTCCAAAGGATTTTTCATTATTGTAACTGTTAGCACTATGTAGTTTTCCTAGGCTGAAAAGGAAACTGCAGAGGTAACCACAAACCACTTTTAAAGCTAGGATCTATCCCTTCCAGCTTCAGAGAGGGATCTCTCTATATGAATTTTTAATCTTAGTGTGTAGATTTTAGGCTAGGTATGAAAGGAAAAAATAGTTTTTTTAAAGTTTTGGTTGTAAAATAGAAGAGAATTCCATTGGGCATGGAGTCATAAGGTCTTCAGTAATCAATTAAAATAAATAGAGGAGAAGAAAACAAGACAAGGTAGGCAAACTCCTATATCTTGTAGAGCTATTGTGGTGTGGATGAGATGAATAATAATTAGGATCAATTAAATATAGAGCATACACAGATGAATTCTATACTTAATATCAGAAAGAAAACATTGAGATTTCTTAACAAGCCAGAGCAGAGTACTGAAAGTAAATTTGGCCCTTAATCTTCTTGTAAAAAATTTAAGAAAGAAAACATTTATGTGAAACTTGAAAGGAAAACAGATTTACAAAAAGGAGAACATCACCATTTGCTTGACACAAGAATACTGAAAACAAACTACCTCTGTATTATTGAATTGATTACTTCAAAAATATATTTCACTACTTACAATCACAGAAAAATATTTTCTTCTTACATAATCCAACCCTTACTAAGTCTTTTTACAAAATATTTATAGAGTTGGTCTTGAATTTATTTAGAATTCAAATAAAATTTATTACAAAATAATATCTACTGAAAACATGTAGATATTTCCAAAATAGAACTAAGTAATAGGAAATCTAGACTATTTCTAATTTTATGTTAAGACTTTGAGCTAAATTGTTAGTGATTGTAGCTAATTTTGTGCTTCTTCTGTTTACCTACTCCCCAAAGCTATAGGATTTCTATTTGTCTTTATTCAACCAGCTCCAGCAATTTATCCCATAACTCTTCACTAGGAATTGAAAAATTTACCATGCTCCAAAATCTCTCATCTAATTCTATGTATGTCTGCAAAGTTGGTTTGTTTAAAAATAGATGATGGATTTGATGTTGAATTAAGAGATCATGTTGTATGCCTTCCATGAAATATTCTCCACTTATAGTTCCTCTTACTTTAGTAAACTTGGATGCATCCACAACTATATTACATAATTGATCTTGATAATTTTCTAATGGAATCAATTTGCCATTAGAAGCTCTTAAGGATGGGAGCCATTTCTCCTGCAATACATTAAATTTTTTGTTAAATCTTTTTACATGTAACTCCAATTCTTTGCACTTATTCTCCAAATGTGTCATGAGATTCCTCTTTGTTAATACCCCTTTTACTTCCATCATTGTGCCTATTCTATCTTGAATATGGAGCTCTTCAAGCTCTTTTGTAGTTTTAGAATTCCACATCTTAATAATTCTATTTGCTTATGTTGGTCTGTGCTCTATTTCAATCTTTGTTTATTCAATTGTTGTCTTGACATTCTACACTAACTCTTCTTGCTCAAATATGATTTGAATGGATGACCATAATTCTGTGATGTTTGCATTTATGTTATGCCATATACTCTTTTTGGCCTCTGCCAACATCTGAGCTGTTAGAGACTGATTCTCATACTTTTGAATTTGTTGTATCAATTTGTAGTTCTTTTGCACCTCTGCTAGGTATGCATTATCTTCTTTTATCTTGCTTTCCTCCATCTTTGTGAGTGTTGTTGTTAACTTCTCATTTTCCTTATTTGTTAATGATAATTCTCCTAAAGCTTGGACTAGCTTCTCAGAAGAATTTGAAGTTGATGCTTGTGTTGTTTGTTGTACTTCCTGTTGTGTTGATGTACCTGTTACTTCCAATTGTTCCTTTTCCTTCAACAGTGCTTCCATATCCTCCTCCATATTTTGGATTTGAACCTTTTGTTCAACTATTATTTTGAACAAATTTTCTTTTTCCATTTCCATATATGTTACTTCTTTGGCCTGAGGGTGCTCTGTGGTTGGAAGCTTAAGTTGTTTCCTGGCGGCTTGAATATCTTCATTTTGGTTTTTGATTATCTCCTCAACTTTGTTGACATCACTAGGATCATATCCTATTTTGATTATGAAATCTTTTAAATTTTTAATTCTAGTGTCTTTGGCGAGAGAATACATTTGTTCTATCTTCAACTGTGAATGCATATTATTCAAAGAGGTTTGTAACTTTGAGGCAGCCATGGTTGAACTGGTCAGTGTTGAGTAAATCATCTCACCTGCTTGCTTATGCAAATAGATTTGATAGATTGCATGAACCTTCTTGGTATCAACAGAAATATTGAAGCTTTGTAGCCTTCTACAGTTCTGGGGGCTGGAGCTGTAGGTTCCAAAAAGGCCATTTGGAACTACCCCTTTTATGTGTCAAATGCAGACAACAACCTATATTGAGTGGTGGCAGTTTGCTTCCAAAACTCTGAATATGTTGAAGCCTTCAATGCTTCATTATTCCTCTTGATCTCCCTATATCTTGCAAAAATATTATGTTGTGTTGGAATATGAGATGTAGAAGAGATAGGTGACTCAGTTGTCTCCTCAACATATCGGAATGAAGTGATGGGAATACCTGTCAAAACCATTGTACTTTTCTCTTCTCAGGATTCTTCTTGAATACTTATTACTTGAGGATCACTCTTAGTATTGGTCTTTGGATCCTTCTTTCTCCTCTTGAAGACATGGAAATTTGTAGCCTAAGCTTTTGAATTTGTAGGGGACATACTTTCCCTTGGCCTCTTGATTTACTTATCGTTTGGGATAGGAGTTTGTAGAGATGATTGACTGACTATTTTCTCTTCAGCATCCTGTAGTGTTTTCTCTGTCCACTGCTCTTGATTAGCATAATTCTCTATCTATGGCCTAGGTGTATGTGCATATGGAGTGGTCTTCTTCTCAACTCTTAGCTTTGAAATTATCCCTAATGGATCATAAGACCATGTGAATCTTAGTTTAAATTTCATCTGCCTTAATATTTCCTCCACTTCCTTTGTTGTTTCTCTATTATTTACAATATAAGGCCCAACATGTGCCTTCAATTTAAATTGTGCCTTCTTTTTATTTGATACAAAATGTAATCCATCCATGTTTAACATCTGTCTAGTGTATTCCAAAGTGAAAATTCTTACTGGCACAAAAACTGGTAATCTATAGGGAGGAAGCCCACACCCATAGATCTGAATCTCTATATAGTTCTGGTAGAGATACCAATCTCCAACTTTAGCCTATAATGAAAGGTGAAAAAAAATATTGATCTCTGGTGAAATATTTGGCATAACATCATTGCTAAGTAGACACAAGTATGTATGTAAAAACTAAACCACAAAATCTGTGAATGAATAATCTTATTAATTTATTCTGACTAAATAAGTCCAGTGAATGATTGGTAATCGACTTCCATGATCATCCATCTTCTGTAACTGGAACTTGAACCTATATGCTTGATAAAATAGCATCAAACATACTAAAATCGATTGGTATTTTAATGCACCTTCAGCTTTAAACTTGAGAAACTGCTCATGTATAACATTTGATAAGTATTGACTATAACTGAAAAGAATTGAAGTCTTCTGAACAACTAAAAAAACTGATAAAAACCCTAACACTACCTCATATACCCACTGGTCTGTATGATAACCTAATAAGAAAGTAACCATGGAAATGATTTGTCTTGACATCTTAGGGAAATAGAAGCATAGTATGGGGGATTTGTTCTAGGCAATTCGGAATTTTCAGGCAAAAAACATTGTATGGGCTTGCTCAGGGAAGGTAAGATTTTTGTATATAACTATGAGTTCATCAGTAGAAAATGGATGTAAAGAGGTTTGAGTATTAATCTGGAGGTCTTGACAAATGGCGTATAGTGTAGTTGAGAATAACATCTCATTGTTATGAGAAATTACTACTTTCTGGCTGGGAAGGTATCTGAGATGATACTAGGTAGCGAATTCTAGAAAAATATGATTCTAGAGAAAGGTAAATTGAGGTAGAAATGATTCCTAGATATTTAAATCATCACTCCAGTCTAAATACTTCTGTTTTGCCCAATTATGAAGCTCATATAGATCAAACTCACATTGAGTTTCTGCTATCTTGTACTAGGTATCAATCAAAGGGGACCTATCTAAATCAGGGATAGGAGGTACCATAGGATCCTCATAAGGCATCTTTCCCTTTCCTTTGTTCGAAGATATTTTTAATTTTAATAGGAAATTCAAAGAACAGTGTTACCGAGTCGTATATGGATTGGTTGCAGAAGGCGTTGGCGAGCTAGGAACTCTTTCAATCTGAACCTGTGTGGATAAAATAAGAAGCAAAAGGATATAATGCAGGTTGATACAAGATTTTATAACATGAATTGAGGTCGATCAATGAGATTATTACCATTTTGGAGCGTAGCATTTATGAGTTTTTAGACGTTAGTGGGAGAAATTTAATGGCAAATAATTATATGGATGTTGGCGGGAGATTTGAATGCTAATAGTTACATGAAATGGCCATATGGGTGATGTGGATGGATGGGTGACATGGACTTAGCATCTCATGACAAGTGTCGAGGATGGAGTGGGAGAAAACATGCGAAAGGAGCATTAAATGGTGGTTTTTTTGGCGGGGGTTAAAAGTGATAAGCTATAAAGGGAAGGGACCCCCCGAAATAGTTGCGGAGTCACCATGTTACCTCGGGGGGTTTCATTGTAAACCATATTTCTGAGCCCCCCTCCTCATTAAGTCCTGAAAGGTTGGGCGAGAGTATAAACATCGTCCCACATTGTTGATCTGGGCAAGGAAGATCTTAGTTGCTAAAAAGTAAAAACACTTTATGGAAAGCGACAAAAATAGTCAAATCACCTTTATTCTGGATTTAAAAAATTAAATATACTTTAACTATTGGTGGCATTTGAATTAGCACACCCCTTTGAGGTTTTATTATTTTTTATTTATTTATTTCTCTTTTCCCCTTTAATCTTTATTTTTTCTCTTTTTCTTTTCTATTTGTCTTTTTATAAATTAGATAATCTTAAAATGAAAAATTATTCACAATATCCCTGTGGGATAAATGCCTATATAAAAATACCTTGATTACTATATTTATAGGACCCTAACAGTGGCTCTAATGGGGATGTCATCCTCCCTGTGAGGTGTCAAGAACACCGTGGACTAGTAGCCTTCTCCATTGGGCATTTATTTAATCTTCAAACAAGCAAGACTAACCTGATTAATTGAAAAATCATTAGATATGGTAGAAATTCATTTGAAATTTAGGACCTTCACTTCAAGCTTCAATTTCTGATGAAAATCACCCACACCTATAGTACTTGAAATAAAATGATATTTACAATGTCGTGCTTTGTAACCAGTTGAACTTAGGTGAAGTAGTGCTTGAGAAACCTGCCACTAAAAGTCCCTCCTGACATTGTTTTTCCTGTCAAATCGTCTAATAGAAATGCATTGGTTCTGCGAAAAGCTTCAATCTTGTAAGGGCCTTTTCATACGCTGTCAAACTTTCCATGTTTTCCCTTTTCGTCATTTCTGGTATCCCACTTTAACACAAGGTCATTTAGTTGAAAATCATCTGCTTTCACTCTTCTGTCATGAATCCTTTTAATCTTATCCTGAATTATTTGTTTATTGTTGTAGACTTCTTCTTTGGTCTATTGTAATTGAACCATTTGATTTATCCTTCTCTACACATAATTTGATTCAACTTCTAATTCCTGTAATATTTTCAACATTGGAATTCCCAGAGAGGTAGGGAAAACTGCATCAAATCCACAAACCAATTGGAAAGGTGACATTCCAATTGATTCCTTAGTTCTTACCCTATCAGCCCATAGAGAATTTATCAACTTTTTGTGTCAATACTTCTTGTTTTCCTATAATAACTTATTTATTATGTTGACCAAGCTCTTGTTAGAAGATTCTGCTAACCCATTTGCTTGAGGATAATAGGCAGTATAATGTCCTAAAAATTTATGATATTTATTGCATAAATCTACCATCTTTTTAGATTTAAAGGCAACATTATTAGTGATGATTTTATGAGTACAACCAAACCTAGAAAGAATATTACCTTCCATGAATTGGATAATTACAGAGTCTGTAGCCTACCTAGTTGGAACTGCTTCTATCCATTTGGTGAAGTAATTTGTAGCTGTCAGAATCCACTTGTGTTGGGTTGAATAACTAGGATGAATCTTCCTAATAAAATCCAAACCCCACTGCTAAAAAGGTATTTCTCTTGAAATAGGCTTCAAAGGAAAAGGTAAGGGTTTCTTTTTCCCTTCAAAAATCTGACATTGATGACAAGTAGAAACCCTTTTATGCACATCAACAAACAAAGTAGGCCAGTAAAAACTAGCTCTCAAGATTTTATTTGTTGTAGTCTTCCAGAAAAGGTTCCCTCCACAATCACCTTTATGAAAATCTTCCATCATCTTATCTGTTTCATTCTCTAACAAACAGTTCAATAAAATCTCCCCTAGCATCCTTCCAATATAAAGCTTGATCCAGAATGTGCAGAACTTAACAACTTTTAATTTCAAAAATATTTCTTTAGTCTTTATCAAACCTGGTGGAGCTTGTAAATGTTGCAAAACATAAACAATGTTTGTGTCCCAAGGGGAAGTAACAAAACTCTCTGCTACCTGTTGGATAGACTATTCTTCACCGTCTAGAGCAACAATGAAATTGATGTCCAATGTATGCAAATTTGATTCAGGCATTAATTTGGCCAACCCCTGACCTTTAATAAGCTTTGTAGGCTTAGTCTCAATATCACATTCTAAAATAACAACTATCCATTTTCCCCTTTTTCCACCTAGATCATTTTGAGTAAGGATACCCTTAACTACTTCATTGGGAACAAATGAAATTATATGACAATTCAAAACATACACCCTGAATCCTTTAAAGCTTCTACCAAGGCAAAAGATTTATTTTCCATAATATTATATTTAAAATAAGCATCACTTAACCCCCTACTGAATAAGGCTATGGGTTGCTCACATCCCTCCTTGTTTTTCTACATTAGTACTACTACAACAATATGTTTTGAAGCAAAAGAAAAGAAATGAAATCCTCAGTGAAATCAGGACTGACTAAGACAGGAGTACGAGTCAAACTTGACTTTACCTCAATGAATGAACTTTTTTCTTCTGCAGTCCATTTTATTTCATTGTCCTTTTTCAACATGTTGGTGATATCTCTTAAGATCTCAGCTAAATTTTGGATAAACCTACTTAGAAAATTAATTTTACCAATGAAAGACTGCACTTCCTTTTTGTTTCTTAGGGGATCAATTTTCATGATAGCCTCAATTCTACTTGGGTCAATTCAGATACCATCTTTGGAAATTATATGTCCCAACAGTTTACCCTCTTCCAGACCAAAAAGAGACTTTTTAGGATTCAAGGAAATACCAAATTTTCTACATTTCTCAAAGACAATTTTTAAATGAAACAAATGATCTTCATTAGTTTTAGAAAACACAGTGATGTCATCTAGATATATCACAATAAATCTGTCCTTCTCATCTGCAAAAGAAATATACATTTCTCTCTGAAAACTTGCTCATGCATTCATAAGCCCAAAAGGCATCTTCACATATATGAAAGTTCCTCATGGTGTTGTGAAAGTTGTTTTGTCTTGATCATTTGGATGCATTAAAATTTGATTATAACCCGAAAAACCATCAAGCAGTGAAATTCTGCTAGAACCAACTACCCTTTTCATAATATGATCCATCTTTGGTAATGGATGATTATCTTTGAGAAAAACTTTATTAACGTTTCAGAAATCCACACTTAACCTTATTTCTCCAGTCTTTTTCCCACTGGTACTAGATTTGATAGTCATTTATAAAATCTCAAAGGTACAATAATCTTGGCATCAAAAATCTTCCTTACCTCTATTTCAATTAAAGGCAACAAAACAGGGTTTACTCTCCTAAGTTTCTGTTTGAAAGGCTTTTGGTCCTCTTTGATAGGAACAGTATGCTGAATAATGTTGGTATCATAGGCCTTTAAATATTCATATCCCCATGCAAAAACATTAGAGTATTATTTCAACAAATCAATGTCTTTATGCTTCTCTCCAGGAGGAAAAGACTTAGAAAGCTTCAAAATCTTTGGATTGTATTTAGTCTCTACGTTACAATCCTCTACTTCAGGTCCCATAAGCTGCATTTTGGGCTTCTAAGCCACATCATTGAATTCAAATAATTCTTCAAGTGGTACCGAACCTCTTGGTATTACATTATCTTTTCATTGCAAGACTTCAAGCTTTGCTTTATGCTCATCAAAATTCTCATTGATCTGACTCAAAATAGTTTTTTGACTATCATCTTCAACACTACTTTCTATATCAATATGAAAATTTTCAAACTCTCCCTTTAACTGTAAAAAATTGTCTAATTGTTTGTCATTGTCAAACACTTGCCAGTACCTTATGTTATTCGAGACAACAGGTCTATCTCATATTTCTTATTTGGGTGGAAAGGGATTTTACATGTACTTGCTGAGGTAGCCAATGCATCAACAAACACATTTTGACTTCTAGGAATCAAAGATAGTGGATACTCTAGGAAACACTGCAAAAAATCTAAGATAACATTTTTGTATGCCCTCAACCTAGGATGCTTAGTTGAATACTCACCTTTGATTTGATTTATGATGAGTTTTGAATCGCTGTGGATGGAATTTTTTTTAGCTCCTGATCTCTTTAATAACTGCAACCCCAAAATAAATGCCTCATACTCAGCTACATTGCTGGTACATTGGAAATCAAGTTTGTAGGAATACGTCCTTGATATACCAGAGTTTGTGTCTAATATCCATACACCAGCTCCTGCTCCTTCCTTGCTAACTACCCCATCAAAATTCATATGCCAAAGGTCTTCATCCTTATCATCTTCTGTTTCAGTCTTTAACTTCAGATCCTTTGCTTTCTTTGATTGTATTTCCATATTTGACATTTCCTCCTCTAAACATTTGTCGTTATATAAAATGAAAGAATCCATGTCTAAATGTATAAAATAAAGTGAGTAATTATTGGGATTGTCCTGACTGCTTACCATGTCTTTCATCAGAGTCTCCCTATATAACCTCCTTTATTGCCCGAAAACAAGAATAGTTGCATATATAATATCCATGTGCAAGGTGCCCTGCAACTTTGCTCCCCAAGATCTTGAAAATATCATTCCATATTTAGGAGGTATATCAGCCACATCAATATCCATGACTACACTTTTTGGTGGGATTTGGGCAAGGGTTACAAATAATTCCAATCAAATCTAAGCATCTTACTATGCTTGAATCAAAAGAGAAAAGGTCTTTATATGGTATGGTTATATCTAATCTGAGTTTCTCCATAATCACTCTGGGCATGAGATTATGTGAAGCACTCGAATCCAACAGGGCATTGTGCAAAATGAAATCATGAATGTTAAGACTAACATAAAAAGGTGGCACATTAACATCTTGTGATTTTCCCTCGAATTCTGGTCTAAATAACAATTTAGGCTGGTCATCACTTAAATTCACAGTATATGTTCCCTCCTCTATCTTTAGTGCTTTTACAATTTGACTTCTATACACATCCTTTTTCACCAATTCAGGTAGAGGAACAAAAATTTTAACCTTAGATAACTCATTTTCAATGTTGAAAGAAGGTTGAGGTTTTTCTAACTCTTTCTGAGTTGTATCTTGTGTTTGAGGGGTTTCCTTTGGAGGATCAACCTTTGTTTGACTTGTAGAAGATGTATAAATTTGGATCTTTTTAGGAGGACTTTCTGTAGGTTTCTTATTTGTTGACACCTAATCTTCATGATTGGGGGAATTTTGTGTAAATAAATAAATTGGGAATGTGAACAGTCATTGGGAGATGAACTGAACAATCACTCCTATTGTATATAACAATGACCTACCTATGGAATAATAGACGAATCAATTGTTTGTTTTGTGGAGTTACTGCCTGGCCTGACATGGTATCAGAGCCAGCTCCTTTTTTTAACTATTATGCTCCTGTAACTCCTCTATCCTGGCCTCTGCCTCTGCCTCATTCCCCTCAGACCTGAAATAACCTACCTCTGTTAGCACTTTACATCTGTCCATACTGTCATTTCCTATTTTAGCGCTGAGGCCTGACGGTGCCACTGCAGAGATACGCCACCATCGATGAAGATCCAGCTTCTGGTATGCGCATGGTTCGAAGTTGAATGGTATGTGTATGGTTTTTGAATATTAACGATGTTGAATGAATGTGTTATGTTCGAAGTTGAATGCGCTATTTATTGAATGAGTTTGTATCAGAAATTGTATATGGTATTGAACTAGCTTTGCGACTTTGGTATATGCCTGTTCGTTTACACCGTTTGGTATATGCCTGTGTGTTTGAACTGCGGTTTTATTGAATGGTAATACACCGCTTTTGTATATGGAATTGAACTGCAGTTTTATTGGATGGGCACGAGTTTATACTGAGTAATGCCCAGTACCTTCAACCAGTTTCCTAGTAATTTAAGTGGGTTGAGTTGCATCTATTGAAGCTTGTATATCTGAATCTATATGGCTGGTTTTATCTCTACGTGTGACTGATATTTTGGGCTGCTCTCTGAACGAGGCTCCAGGTTCCTCTATTCTCATTAATCACTGTGTATTTATAAATTAAATTGAAAAGAGATCTGCGTTGAATGCGTTGTTGTTTAGCAGAAGTGTGGGTTGGTTGATTGTTTGTTAGAGCCGTAATCTAACCGAGCCTCCATACCAAATTGTGTCAAGTAAAAATAATTGTTGAACCTCTCTTCTTCCCCAAGCTAAACACTGACAATTTAATTACTGACCAGCGGCCAAGTTCCAAGAAAATTTTGCTACCATAGTGTCAAGGGATCAGCGGAAACCGAAATTATTGTTATACATAGGAGTAAAGAAATTTTTCGGTGAGTGAGTTTATTTGAGCTGTCAAAAGGGAGAAATTATGCTAGCTATCCTCAAATTTCATTATGCCTGGAGTTCACAAGTGTAAAGAGAAAATTTCATCAATTGAATTCTTTGTGGGAGTGTATTTGTCCACATGGTCGAGTTTCTCGCTTTACAAGGAGTCGAATTACCATTCCTTACTGTTGACCGCATTACTTGCTTGTTGGGTACACGCTGAAGTTTGTGGGTTACAAATCCCCGACCAGAGGCCTATTATATCAGAGTTGGTATATGGTAATAAAGTTGTCCCATAACATTTTATTGATTTATATATATGGA
The DNA here is from genome assembly GCA_031772625.1 of Pinus tabuliformis. Classification (NCBI taxonomy): domain Eukaryota; kingdom Viridiplantae; phylum Streptophyta; class Pinopsida; order Pinales; family Pinaceae; genus Pinus; species Pinus tabuliformis. Next base: position 606,053,891 of record CM062805.1, read on the forward strand.
ATATGAACTAAGTTTATAGTATGGTCTAGTTATATGTTGGATATATTATATGAGGATGTTTTTATAAACATTGGAGGGATTTGAAGAAAACATAGTGCATAAAGTATTTGAAATCTTTTTTCCCTTTTGAGTACAATTTCACTGTATATTAGCAGAAGTATTTTTCTATCAGCAGAAGTATTTTTTACAGAATGCATTCAATCATCTCTATGGTAGGAATAGTTCTCACTGGCAAGGAGAACTATCTTGAATGGTCCCGGATGATAAAACACACCCTCATCTTCAATGAGTTGTGGAAAGGAGTGTGTGTCGGAGAAGGAGACAATGACCCTGTACAACCTTCCTCAGACAAAGAGATCGTCATTTGGGAAAACAAGAACAACAAAGCCTATGCATTAATCGCAGCATCTGTAAATGAAGAGGTGAGTCGTCATATTTCATCATATTCAATTTCCTTTGAAGCCTTACAAAAGCTAAAAGAACTCTATGACTCACATTCTGCACTTGAAGTTGTTCAGCTCATGATTAAACTCTTCACTCTTGAACTGAAAAATAATGATCCTCTTGCTCTTGCATCTGAAGTAAAGTCTATAATGCATGATATCAAATCGACTAAGGTTGAGCTGGATATCCCTCTTATTGCTTTTCTCAAGGCACTCTATCCTACTTACTCCAATTATCTTGAGTCTTGACAAGCAAATGGAAATCTTAAAGATATAACCTTTGACTCTCTTGTGAAAAGGTTTGCTGAAAGAGAGAAAGCCTTTGGAAAGAAGACAACCCCTGAATCTTCTGAAGAGACTGTGTGCCTTGCTCATAAAGAAAAGCATCCTGCTCAAGATTCTACAAGAGGAAGAGGTGGACGAAGAGGAAGAGGAAGATATTTCAGAGGCAGGGGGGGCAGACATTCTCAAGGAGAAAAGGCAGACTTACACTACATTCGCTGTAAAAGAAATGGATCACATGATGCCTCTACATGCAAGCTACCATGGGACAAAATTGAGCAGAAAAGAAACCAACAGAAAGGTAAAACTGATGATACAGACAAAGGTAAAGCACTTGAATCCGCTCACTATATTGGGGCACAATGTAACATTGGAGTAAATGAAGATTTGTTTAATGCTTCACTTGCTTCTTCGAAAAATGATTGGTTGCTTGATTCAGGAGCAAACTGTCACATGACTCATAGAAAAGATTTTTTTGAAGATTTCACTGATAATGTTGATGGAGCAGTATACTTTGCAGATCAGTCAAAAATCAAGCCATCAGGGCTTGGCACAATCAGGCTTAAACTGCCTGGTCTTCCAGACTTTCTTCTCGATCATGTTCTATATCTCCCACAGCTCAAGAGAAACTTGCTGTCCTTGGTCCACATCCGCCAGCAAGGTCACTCCATTCATATGTTTGATGGCAAGCTTGAGGTAAGAAAAGCTTCTGACCACTTACTTGTCATGAGGGGAATAGAAGAAGAAAGGCTTCTCAAACTGCAAGGAACCTCTGCTCATGCACAACATTTCTCATATATTTCTCATCATGAAGAAGGTACACTTCCATCAAGTTTATTATGGCATGCTAGATTTGGACATTTAAACTATGACAGTCTCCGCTTATTGAAGAAAAATGGTGTTGCTGGTTTGCCTACAATTCCTAGGAAACATAAGCAATGTGATGCTTGCATTCTAGGAAATCATAGCAAACAGTATTTTCATGATTCACATTCAAGAGCACATAGGAAGCTTGAACTCATTCATTCAGATTTATGTGGTCCAATGCTTGTTCCTTCTGCAAATGGAAATAAATATATCATGACATTTATTGATGATTACACCAGAATGTGTTGGGTTTATTTATTGAAGAACAAATCTGATGCCTTTCAAACATTTAAGAATTTTCGTAAATGGATTGAAAATGATGCACAATCTCATATTGGGTCTATTCGCACTGATAATGGAAAAGAATATACATCAAATGAATTTGAAAACTATCTTCGCCAACATGGGATCAAACATCAAACAACTGTGCCTTATAATCCCCAACAGAATGGTGTAGCTGAAAGAATGAATAGAACAATCTTGAATATGGTACGATCCATGTTTTTCTTCAAAAATGTAAAGATAATGTTTTGGGCTGATGCTGTTCTATGTGCTGCATATATAAAGAATAGATGTCCATCTAATGCTATAAGAAACAAGACTCCTTATGAATTATGGTATGGACATGTTCCTTCGGTAAAACATCTCAGGATCTTTGGTTCCACCTGTTATGCTTTGATACCAAAGGTACATAGAAAAAAACTTGGTGCTAGAAGTCGTAAGTGTATCTTCCTGGGGTATTCAAACACCTCCAAAGCATACCGCCTCTATGATGAAGTAAATAAAAAGTTTGTTGTATCCAGAGATGTAATTTTTCTTGAATCATCCAAATCTGACAATGTTGTTGAGAGGCAACTTGATCGCTTGGATAGATTCGCAAAAACGAAATCATTTCAAGAATTTGATAATCAGATTCCACATCTTGAAGGGGGGATTCCTATACTAGATCAACATGTGGAATCTTCTTCTAAAGAACACTCTCCCCCAACTGAAACTCCAACAACGGATGATGCTTTAAGTGATGTAATTGATAGAATTGGGAGACTCAATCTTGATTCAGTCCCAACTCGATCAACAGAGCAGCCTGGACCATCTCAAAAAGGTCCCCCAAAGTGGCTGACAAAGACACTTGAAAGTGTTCATCCTGATGAAATTGGAAAAACAGGAACCAGAAATTCAAACCGACAAAATGGAGGTGATGTAGATGACTCTAATTCACCTGTTGATATGGATGTTTCTTATGATTGTGAATTGAACTTGTCTACAAATTTTGAACCAAATTCCTTTAAAGAAGTTGCTTCTCATGATGAATGGAAAGAAGCGATGCAAAAGGAGTATGATGCCCTCATAAAGAACGGCACTTGGAAGCTGGTTAATCCTCCATTTGGAACCAAACCAATTGGCTGCAAGTGGGTCTACAAGAACAAGTACAAAGTTGATGGCTCACTTGACAAGCACAAAGCTAGGCTTGTGGAAAAAGGTTTTGCATAGAAGGAAGGGGTCGATTATGAGGAAACTTTTGCCCCCACAGCAAAATGGGCCACCATCCGGACACTCTTTGCACTAGCAGCTCAGAACGGTTGGAAAGTCCATCAAATGGATGTAAAAACTGCCTTCTTGAATAGAGATCTAAAAGAGAATGTTTTTATGTCCCAGCCTGAAGGATTTGCTGTGAAAGGACATGAACATAAAGTATGCAAACTTGTGAAGTCCTTATATGGCCTCAAACAAGCACCGCGGGCCTGGTATGAAAAACTAACTGAGCATCTTCTGAAACTCAACTTCAATCATTTTGATCTTGATGATGCAACTTTATTTGTCAAGAAAGTTGGCAAAACAGTTGTATATCTTGTGGTATATGTAGATGATCTTTTAATGACAGGGAACAATGAAAGCTACATTGCATCCATAAAGAAGGAATTGGGGAAAAGTTTTGAAATGACTGATTTGGGCTATGTTCATTACTATCTTGGCATTGAAGTAACCCAACATCCAAAGTCCATATTTCTTTCTCAAAAGAAATACATTGGAGATTTGTTGAACAGGTTTGGCATGACAGAGTGCAATCCTCTTACTACTCCAATGGAACAAAACTTAAAGCTCACATCTATTGAAGGAAAGGAATTTGAGGATGCAACAAAGTATAGACAGCTTGTAGGAAGTCTCATCTACCTCACTACTACCAGACCAGACATTTCATTTGCTATTGGAATCCTCTCTAGGTTTATGCAAAAGCCTTGTGAGGGACATTGGTCTGCTGCAAAAAAAGTTCTAAGGTACTTGAAGGGAACTCAAGACCTTGGAATCAAGTATACACAGGTGGACGACTTCAGCTTGATTGGATACTCTGATTCAGACTTCGATGGAGACAAAGAAACTGGGGTATCTACTTCAGGATATGCTATGAGTCTTGGATCAGGAGCTGTCTCCTGGAGATCACGCAAACAATCAGTTCTAGCAGATTCCACAATAGAAGCAGAATACGTGGCAGCAGCTGAAGCAATGAAAGAAATTGTGTGGCTCAGGAAAATTCTTGAAGATTTGTAGGTAAAACAAGTACAATCAACTCCACTCATGATTGACAACACCTCTGCAATAAAGTTGGCCAAGAACCCAAAGTTCCATGATCGAACAAAGAATATCAATACTAAATATCATCTGATTCGACATCATGTTGAGGCCAAAACAATCCATCTCCGTCATTGTTCCACAAATGAGCAAATTTCAGACATCTTCACCAAAGCACTTGAAGGGAAAAGCTTGAACGATTCAGAATGATGCTTGGACTCACCAACATCCCTTCAGATTAAGGGGGGGAATGTTGACACCTAATCTTCATGATTGGGGGAATTTTTTGTAAATAAATAAATTGGGAATGTGAACAGTCATTGGGAGATGAACTGAACAATCACTCCTATTGTATATAACAATGACCTACCTATGGAATAATAGATGAATCAGTTGTTTGTTTTGTGGAGTTACTGCCTGGCCTGACATTATTTCTTAAAATATATTGTTTGTGCACTTCCATAATAGCATTTTGATAACCCTTTTTATAATCCTCTAACTCTATGGGTATGACATATTGTTGTGCTAACAAGAACAAATCTTGTTCCTCTTTGGTCAAGAAAACATTATCTATTTCTCCTTCACTAAAAAGATTAATATGATTCTCTTCTGCCTCATTTGCTGTCTCATTTTCTTCCTCTGCATAATTTTTTTGAAAAGGAGGTATAATTTGCTATTGATTTGTTGGGATTATTGGCTCTCTTTGTTTAATTTGGGGTTGGTTCCTTCTAAAATTTGGATTCCCGATTTGAGGACACCCTTATGGTTCTCTTGGTGGAGCTCTATCTGTCAAAGTCATTCTTTCCATTATTCTCTCCATAGTTTTAACCAAAGTGTCTAGTTTCACATCTCATGATGAAGAAGGTTCCTCTTTAATAGTCACTCTCTTTTCAGCCCTCAGTTTGGATTTCTTTGCAAGCAGATTGGCCTCTACACTAACAACATTCTTTTGCATCTCTTCTAAAGTGGTTGGATTTCTTTCTCTCAACTGATAGGACATGTCAGCATCAAAACCATCTGGATAATGAAGTAAAGCCAATCCTAGAGGAGGCTTTATTTCTATTGGAATAGAATTATAAAGGTTTTTGAATCTATCAGAATAATCTTGAACTGACTCTCCTGGAGCTCTTCTTAAACTTTCATATTCTACAAGGATCTGAAGTGGATTCTTCTTTACCTCCCAATGAGAAAGAAAAACTTGATGAAATTATTGTAAGGTGGCAATACTGCCTGCTGCTAATCCCATACACCATTTTCTTGCTTCACCAATCAAACTTTGACAAAACAACCTTATTCGAACATCATCATCATCAATCTCTTCTAGGTCTACAAAATCATTCATCTTATTGATGTGTTGTTGACCTGTAGTGGGACCAATGCAATCAAATTGTGGTATACATTGTGAATAATTTAGTGGCATAGCATTTAGTGGTTGTTGAAAAATTAAAGGGGCATAAAGAGTTGCCATGATTGGAATATGAGAGGAGGATGAAACTGTAGTTGTGCTTGATGTTAAGGGTGGTAAAGGAGGTGGAACTATGACCTGTTGAGTTTCTATAAAATGAGTCTGGATGAGAGATGAAATGGGGATAGTGGAAAAAAGGGGAATTACAAGGGAGGTCAATGATGAGGTAGAAGAAGAATGGTAGTTTTTTGAACTACAAATTGTTTTTGAGTAGCCTAAATCAATTAGGTTACTAGATATTCAAGCTTTTCAAATCGTTGTACAACATCTTTATCAAAATCTAAAATGACAGGCTTATGTGCTGAGATATGAGGTTTCAAAATGGATTCATCAAATATTTTTTCAGGGACAAATATTTATGATTTGTTTCTGAAAAGACTATTCTCAAAGGGTAAATCAAACTCAATATCCTCAACTGTTATAAAACTTTCTGGGACTAAATTAGATCTTGGCAAAGGATTATTGCTTGCTTGAATTTCTGTAAATCTCTTTTTTCTAATCAACCTCTCTGGATTATTTACAACTCTGGGAGTATTAGGATATAGATGGGATCAGGTGTAAATATTTCTAGGAGCCAGATCTTCAAAGAAAATAACTACATTTAGGTACATATATACAACTTCTGGGTGAATAATTCAGCCTAAAAAATTCCTAGTTCACTGTCACCCATAGGAAATAGGTTTAAGATTTTGTAGTCAAAGTTACCAGGGAAGAATCCCCTAATATGGTAGTTTTCCTAGGTTGAAAAGGAAACTACAGAGGTAACAACAAACCACTTTTAAAGCTGGGATCTAGCCCTTCTAGCTTCAGAGAGGGCACTCTCTATATGATTTTTTATTCTTAGTGTATAGATTTTAGGCTAGGTATGAAAGGAAAAAAATAGATCATTTAAATTTTTGGTTGTAAAAAGGAAGAGAAATCCATTGGCCATGGAGTCATAAGGTCTTCAGTAATCAATTAAAATAAACAGAGGAGCAGAAAACAGGGCTAGGTAGGCAAACTCTTGGATCTCATAGAGTTGTTGTGGTGTGGATGAGATGAATAAGAATTAGGATCATATAAATATAGAGCATACAAAGATGAATTCTATGTACTTAATATCAAAACAAAAACGATGAGATTGCTTAACAAGCCAGAGTAGAGTACTGAAAGTAAAATCGGCCCTTAATCTTCTTGTAAACAATTTAAGAACGAAAACATTTATGTGAAACTTGAAAGGAAAAAAAAATTACAAAGAGGAGAACATCACCATTTTCTTGAAAGAAGAATCTTGAAAACAAATTGCCTCTATATTATTGAATTGATTACTTCAAAAATATATTTCATTGCTTACAATCACAGAAAAATATTTTCTTCTTGCATAATCCAACCCTTACTAAGTATTTAAATAAAATATTTATAGAGTTGGTCTTGAATTTATTCAGACTTCAAACAAAATTTATTGCAAAATAATATCCATTGAAAACATGTAGATATTTCTAAAATAGAACTAAGTAATAGGAAATCTATACTATTTCTGATTTTTTGTTCAAACTTTGAAGTGAACAACTGGTGACTGTAGCTACTTTTGTGCTTCTTTTGTTTTCATGCTCCCCAAAACTGTAGGATTTTTGTTTATCTTTATTCAACTAGCTCCAACAACTTATCCCATCACTCTTCATTAGGAATTGAAAAATTTACCATGCTTCGAAATCTCTCATCTAATTTGTGTATGTATGGAAAGTTGGTTTGTTTAAAAATAGATGATGGATTTGATGTTGAATGAAGAGATCATGTTGTAGGCCTTCCATGAAAGCTTCTCCACTTATAGTTCCTCTTACTTTAGTAAACTTGGATGCATCTGCAGCTATATTACATAATTGATCTTGATAATTTTCTAATGGAATCAATTTTCCATTAGAAGCTCTTAAGGCTAGGAGCCCTTTCTCCTACAATACAATAAATTTTCTATTAAATATTTTTACCTGTAACTCCAATTGTTTGCATTTATTCTCCAATTGTATCATGAGATTCCTCTTTGCTAATACCGTTTTTACTTCCATCATTGTACCTATTCTGTCTTGGATCTGGAGCACTTCAAGCTCTTCCCTAGTTTTAGAATTCAACATCTTAATAATTGTATTTTCTTATCTTTGCCTATCCTTTATTTCAATCTTTGTTTGTTCAATTCCTGCCTTGACATTCTGCACTAACTCTTCCTTCTCAAATATGATTTGAATGGATAACCATAATTATGTGATGTTTTCATTTATGTTATGCCATATACTCCTTTTGGCCTCTGCCAACATATGAAATGTTAGAGGCTGATTCTCATAGTTTTGAATTTGCTATATCAATTTGTAGCTATTTTTCACCTCTGCTAGGTATGCATTATTCTCTTTTAACTTTCTTTCCTACATGTTTGTGAGTGTTGTTGTTAACTTCTCATTTTCCTTATTTGTTAATGATAATTCTCCTAAATCTTGGACTAGCTTCTCAAAAGAATTTGAAGTTGATGCTTGTGTTGTTTTTTGTACTCCCTATTGTGTTGATGTACCTGCTACTGATGTACCTACTATTGATGTACATGCTTCTTCCAATTCTTCCTTTTCCTTCAACTGTGCTTCCATATCCTCTTCCATCTTCTGGATTTGGCCTAAGGGTGCTCTATGGTTGGAAGCTTAAGCTATTTCCTCAGGGCTTGAATACTTTCATTTTTGTTTTTAATTATCTCCTCAAATGCCTTGACATCACTAGGATCATATCCTAATTTGATTATTAAATCTTCTAAAGTTTTAATTCTAGTGTCTTTGGCGAGAGAAGACATTCATTCTATCTTCAACTGTGAATGCATATTATTCAGAGAGGTTTGAAACTTTGAGGCAGCCATGGATGAACTGGTCAGTGTTGAGTAAATCATCTCACCCGCTTACTTATGCAAATCGACTTGATCGATTGCATGAAACTTTTTCGTATCAACAGAAAATATTGAAGCTTTGTAGTCTTTTGCACTTCTAGGGGCTGGAAGTATAGGTTCCAAAAAGTCCATTTGGAACTTCCCCTTTTCTGTGTCAAATCTAGACAACAACCTATGTTGAGTGGTGGCAGTGTGCTTCCAAAAATCTGAATATGTTGAAGCCTTCAATGCTTCATTCTTCCTCTTGATCTCCCTATATCTTGCAAAAATAATTTGTTGTGTTGGAATATGAGGTGTAGAAGAGATAGGTGACTCAGTTGTCTCCTCAACGTATGGGAATGAAGTGGTGGGAATACCTATCAAAACCAATATAATTTTCTCTTGTGAATCCTTTTCTTCTGATGATTCTTCTTGAATACTTATTACCCGAGGATCACTCTTAATATTGATCTTTGGATCATTATTTCTCCCCTTGAAGACACGAAAATCTATAGTGTGATCTTCTAAATCTGTAGGGGACATTCTTTCCCTCGGCCTCTTGATTTCTTTACCTTTTGGGATAGGAGTTATTAGGATTCCAAGAAACTCTCCTAGGTTGTAGCTCGGGGATGCCTGGTAACATATAAATTCAACTTATTATTGCAAATGGATGGATGGAAGGAATGATGCTTGTCCAAGCTAGATAATCACTTCTACTTTGTTTCACTCCAGACATGCGTGAACACCCCCAGACTATAAGGCTTTAGACCACCAACTACTAACAGTTTAAGGATTGGATGAATATGGAGAATACTAACCAAACCAGCAGATGCACAAGACCATGTGATGGCCGACTGCAACCAGTAAATAAGTCTGAAAATCTACTCTATTAATACACAGACAGGATGACAGCTCTCTGGCACTAGATGAAGAGAAACCTAAATAATTTATGCAATGATACATACAAGACTTTAACACAGAGATAGGATGACAACTATTCTAATGTTAAACATCAAGAGCTCAGCATACAACATATCAGGCACAGCTTGGAACAGAAGAGAAATGGAAAGTGAGCAATTAACAGCAAAAGAAGCTTGTATTAGCTGAAAATGAAGACGCGACGCTGCAAGTTTCAAAATAGTTACAGTCTCCAGAAGTTGAACCTTACATCAAAACATCAACCATCAACTCTGATTACATCTTGTTTTTGGGTATATATAGAATTTCATTACAAAGGCACTTGGCCGTTTAGGTATGGAGGGGTCATAATTGACCACCAACTGCATTTAACTGCCTGATGGAGTTTCTGAGTGTGTTTGTTTGCTTCAGTGGATGAATCTGTTCTTTTCAGGTGCTTTGCTGTCCTCTTAGGCAGCTGGAGTGTTCGTACCAATGAAGTTCCATAACTGCTAAATGCAGTTACATGCTCATGCTCTGTCCTTTTCTCTTCGGCCGTACTGTTTGTTAAATATGGTTGTTGAGGAGCAACTACAACTGGTACTGGTGAGCCAATCGCCTTCGTCCTTCGGGCACACAAAACAGTCAAGGGACGTGGACTGCATGGCGAGTGGACGAGTTGGATGAGGGAGAAAGATCGGTCGTCAGATCGGGAAAATAGACAACGGAGATGGCTTGGCAGAGGGTATCGGAAGAGGTGGGAGCAGAGCGAACGTGGGCTGTTGGATCTCAAGAGGAAAGATCCAACGATGATCGGGCAGCGAAAGTGCACGGGAGTTATCTGGTGGGAACGAAAGGTTAAGCGGTAAGTGGTATCGATCACATCGCCTTTGGGTGTTGGGTGGTAAAAGGGTGAGGGCGTGCGATTAAATTCAACGAGTGACACGTAGCGGCGGAGGAGAGAGAAAAACTGCTCTCCATCACGTGCTAACGTTCCATCACGTTGTGGGTGCGAAATGTTCAAAGGTCATCTGATCTTGGTGGAGATGATCAGACGGAGGGGAAACGATCGTGTAAGTCGCTTTATCGGGTGCGACGGGAGCCATTGGATCGGCAAGCGGAAATCGACGGCTGTGATCAAAGGTGATGATTTTATAAAGGCGCGAAGACACATGGCTAAGGTTTTATGGGGTTTTTGGCTTTAGCACTTGGGGCCTGCAACAAAAGGGGTTTTGTTGGTTTTTTAGAAGAAAAATAGAGGAAACGGAGATGAAGGGAGAATGAGCGGGGCAAAGGAAAAATGCAAGAATGACTATTATAAGCTTCTTTGGAGCATGACCAAGGACCAAGCTCACTTCCGACCTTTAGAAAATCATCATTATATAGCAGAGCTAACACTGGCTCCTTCTGGGGATGAGATCCTCCCTGTGAAGTCTCAAGAACTGCAGACCATTGCCTTTCCTGTGAAAACCAGATCAACAAAAATTCCTAGTGTTCCATTGGGCATGGAGTCTAATTAAGTCTACACTAAACCCTGATAAAACAATATATTTACAACATTAAGGCCTGAAGACCTCAAACAAGATAAATTTTCAAAAATCGCCCATTAACTGGGCCATGTAAAACTGTCTCTCCTTCCATACTTTGCAGTATGAAAGTATTGTTCCCTTGGATCTGAGTGATGACAAAAGGTCCAGTCCACAGAGCATCAAACTTCCCTTGGTTGCCTTTCTTCTCTTTTAGTGCATCCCACTTAAGAACAAAGTCTCCATCCTGAAAACTGTTTGTATTTTCCTTCCTGTTGAAGGCCTCCTTGATTCTCTTTTGATGTGCTGTAGACTTCTCAACCAGCTGATCCTAGATCTAATGTACTTTTGCCAAATCGGTGATCCTTTTTTCCATATCATGTTCCTCATTCTTCTCTTCTTGCAAGAACTTTGCCACAGGGAGGGTTAACTGAATTGGGAATACAGTCTCAGTGCCATATACCAGTTTGAATGGGGAGTTCCCTATGGATTTCTTGGTGGTGACCCTGTCAGCCCACAATGCATACTTGAGCTTGGAATCCCAATTCCTTTTGTTGTTTTCCAACAGTTTTTTAATTATCCTTATCAGGCTCTTATTGGAAGATTTTGCTATGCCATTGCCTTGAGGGTAATATGAGGTGGAATGAACTAGCTTAATGCCCATTGAGTCACACATGTCCACCAACTCCTTTGCCCTGAAGGCTGTGGCATTGTCTGTAACTAATTTATGTGGACAACCAAACTTGGTGAAGATATTCTTTGTCAAAAACTTCATGACCACATGGTGATTATCTTTCCTAGTAGGGATGGCCTCAATCCACTTAGTGAAGTAGTTAGTGGCTACTAAGATCCATTTGTGCTGGCCACTGGAATGTGGATTGATTTCTCCTATGAAATCCAGGCCCCACTGCTGAAAAGGACCAATTGCATGAATTGGCTTCAAAGGCAAGGACTTCAACTGGCATTTTCCTTCAAATCTTTGGCACCTGTCACAAGATCTGACATATGAAAAGACATCAGAAAACAAGGTGGGCCAAGAATGCCCAGCTCTGAGGATCTTGTGGGCTGTGGTTTTCCAGTAGTGATGTCCTCCACAAATGCTGGAATGAAATTGATGCATGACCTCTATGGATTGTTCTTTGTCCAGACACCTTAGAAGGATTCCAGATGGGTCCCTCCAATACAGCAAGTTTTCATGAATGCAATACTTGGCTGCTCTAAGCTTAATGGTTCTGGCTTGGCTTGAACTTAGGCCTGAAGGGACTTCTAGCTTCAGCAAAAATTGAACTATGGTAGAATACCATTCACAAGAAGCTAGATTTTCTGCCACTGATTGGCTCTGCCCTGGTTCAGTTGTTTCTTATGTCTATCCCTCTTCTGAAATTGTGCTTATGATATTTATGTCCAGCATCCTGCAATTTTCCTCAGCCATCAGCTTGGCAAGGCCCTGACCTCTAACCATCTTGGTGGGCTTTAGCTTGATGTTGAATTCAATCAGTTTTGCAATCCATTTATCCCTTCTTCCATCAACATCAGGCTGCGTTAGGACATTTAACTGAAGCTGAGGGCACATATGCAATTACCTTGGAGTGCAGAATGTATATTCTGAAAGCTTTCAAAGATTTGATAAGAGCATAGGCCTGCTGTTCTATAATGTCATACCTCAGTTCAGCATCCCTTAAGGTTTTGCTGAAGAATGTCACTGGATGCTCTGAACCTTCATCATCTTTCTGCAATAGAACCGATGCAAGGGTGTCATTTGAGGCAAATGAAACTATATGGAAATCCTTGCTATAATTTGGGCTGATCAAAGTAGGAGCTTCCATAATGGCTCTCTTGATGGATTCAAAAGATCTTCTTGCTTCCTCAGTCCATTTGATTTATGACCCCTTTTTCAACATGGAGATGATGTGTTTTACAAGTTCTGCAAAATTTGGAATAAACCTCCTTACAAAATTTATCTTGCTCAGAAAGGACTGGATATCCTTCTTTGATCTTGGGACAAACAAGGTTTGTATCGCTTTCACTCTTTCTAGGTCAATTTTGACACTTGCAGCAGAAACAATGTGTCCTAACAGCTTGCCCTCTTCTAAAGTAAACTGTGACTTTTTAAGATTGACTAATATCCCAAACCTTCTGCATTTCAGAAATACATTCTTCAGGTGCTGCAAATGATCTTGATGGTTGTTGGAGTATACTGTTATATCATCAAGGTAGATAAGGACAAACTTATCCTTCTCTCCCACGAATGCTATATCCATATCTCTTTGAAAGGTTTCTCCAGCATTCATCAACCCAAAAGGCATCTTGGAATACATAAAAGTGCCCCAAGGAGTGGTGAATGCAGTCTTCTCTTGATCATCTGGATGCAAAGCAACTTGATTATACCCAGAAAACCCATCCAGGAAAGACATCACCTTGGCTCCTGAGATTTTCGGCAGCAAATGATCCATCTTGGGTAGAGGGTAATTGTTTTTTTAGAGCATTTGTTTAAATTTCTAAAATCAATGCAGAGCCTGATTTCTCCACTTTTCTTCCTCACCACTACCAACTTGGCTACCCATTTTGAATATCTGAGAGGGACAATGATTTTGGCAGTCAACAACTTCTTGATTTCCTTTTCAATCAGAGGAAGGAGAAAAGGGTTTATGGGCCTCAGCTTCCGCTTAAAAGGGATGGTGTCTTTCTCCAAGGGGATCTTATGCTGGATGATCATTTTATCATACGTTTTAAGGTCATTGTGTTCCTAGGCAAAGACATTAGTAAACTGCTTCATCAAGGTGTAGTATTCAGAACTTTGGGCAGCAGACAAATGGGTGGACAGATTTATATACTTTGGATGATCTAGACTCCCTACATTATGCTTGTGGACTGCAGATTGATCTTCTTTTTGGGCAGCCTTATAAGGCACATCGTTCTGGTCAAACAACTTTTCTAAGGGAACTAGGCCTTTAGGTATATGATTGTTGGGAAGCTGGACAATGCTATCTTTGCCAATTTTGTTCTTTAGCTGGGCTTGGGGGCTTTCTTCCAAGGTTTCATTCCCTTGGTCCATTTGCATTCTAGAGAATTCACCAATGACTTGAAGAAACCTATTTACTTCATCATCATCCTCAAAGACTTTCTAATGCTGGACATTATCAGGCAAGGATGGTCTATATTTTATCTGAACTTCATAAACCAGTCTGGGAGGCATGGGAGGGATAAACATACTAGCAGACACAGCAAGGGCATTAGCAAGCTGATTTTTTACTCTAGGTATGTATGAGATACAAAAACTATCAAAAGAATCTTTGAGCCTCCATACCTCATCTCTATATGCTTTCAGCCTTGGGTGCCTTGCTTGGAACGTTTTGTTTACTTGCTGAATGATAAGATCAGCATCTCCAAACACCCTTATGTTTCTGATCTCTCTGTCTTTAGCTGTGTTAAGGCCAAATATCAAAGCCTTATACTCCGCTATATTGTTGGTGACCTGATTTGGGACGTCGTCCTTGATTCATGATTTATACTACTACATGCTGCGTGATCTGTCCTTTTAGTGCTGGATATGGTTTTTCTTTTTCCAAATAAAATAAAATCCTTTACATGGGAATGTGTATGGGATGTGATGGGCCAAGAGGCCTGAAAGCAAGGGCGGCAGCAGCAGTTGTAGCACAGCACAGCACAACATAGGCATGGGCATGGCCCTCACCTTCCACCCTCTCCTCCCTTCCTCACCTCACCCTCCCTCCCTCGCATGCAGTGCACTGACTCTGCAATACCTCTGTGAAAAAGATAGAACGCACGAAGCTCAAGAGGCAACGCTCCTGGATTGAACTTTAATGCCCCCATCCCAACTTCATTACAACTACTTTTTCTCGCTATAATGTTTTTTTTTCCTTTTTTCCACTTTACTCTGGAGTCCACGTATCTCCTTCCACTACACTCATAATCTCTCCATCCATTCATCTTCTTTCCTCCCCAAAAAGATGCTTCATTTCGTAATCATTAGCTTTACTCACAACTTTGCAAATGGACAACCACGACATGTGTCATCATAATTTTAAACAATCCTTGCTAAGATGGAGGAAATCCTTGCTTTGGATATAAACAATACATAAATAAAGCATATTTTCACATTCTTATAAGCTAGGGTTGTCATCTATAGATTCAATGGATTCTGTTCAAATTCAGAAGCATTGCATCAGTGAATATTTATAATCTAGACAAAAAATTGTGATATTTATTTATGTTCCAAAGGATTTTTCATTATTGTAACTATTAGCACTATGTAGTTTTCCTAGGCTGAAAAGGAAACTGCAGAGGTAACCACAAACCACTTTTAAAGCTAGGATCTATCCCTTCCAGCTTCAGAGAGGGATCTCTCTATATGATTTTTAATCTTAGTGTGTAGATTTTAGGCTAGGTATGAAAGGAAAAAATAGTTTTTTTAAAGTTTTGGTTGTAAAATGGAAGAGAAGTCCATTGGGCATGGAGTCATAAGGTCTTCAGTAATCAATTAAAATAAACAGAGGAGAAGAAAACAAGGCAAGGTAGGCAAACTCCTATATCTTGTAGAGCTATTGTGGTGTGGATGAGATGAATAATAATTAGGATCAATTAAATATAGAGCATACACAGATGGATTCTATACTTAATATCAGAAAGAAAACATTGAGATTTCTTAACAAGCCAGAGCATAGTACTAAAAGTAAATTTGGCCCTTAATCTTCTTGTAAAAATTTTAAGAAAGAAAACATTTATGTGAAACTTGAAAGGAAAATAGATTTACAAAACGGAGAACATCACCATTTTCTTGACACAAGAATACTGAAAACAAACTACCTCTGTATTATTGAATTGATTACTTCAAAAATATATTTCACTACTTAAAATCACAGAAAAATATTCTCTTCTTACATAATCCAACCCTTACTAAGTCTTTTTACAAAATATTTATGGGGTTGGTCTTGAATTTATTTAGAATTCAAATAAAATTTATTACAAAAAAATATCTACTGAAAACATGTAGATATTTCCAAAATAGAACTAAGTAATAGGAAATCTAGACTATTTCTGATTTTATGTTAAGACTTTGAGCTGAATTGTTAGTGATTGTAGCTAATTTTGTGCTTCTTCTGTTTACCTACTCCCCAAAGCTATAGGATTTCTATTTGTCTTCATTCAACCAGCTCCAGCAATTTATCCCATCACTCTTCACTAGGAATTGAAAAATTTACCATGCTCCAAAATCTCTCATCTAATTCTATGTATGTCTGGAAAGTTGGTTTGTTTAAAAGTAGATGATGGATTTGATGTTGAATTAAGAGATCATGTTGTATGCCTTCCATGAAAGCTTCTCCACTTATAGTTCCTCTTACTTTAGTAAACTTGGATGCATCCACAACTATATTACATAATTGATCTTGATAATTTTCTAATGGAATCAATTTGCCATTAGAAGCTCTTAAGGATGGGAGCCCTTTCTCCTGCAATACATTAAATTTTTTGTTAAATCTTTTTACATGTAACTCCAATTCTTTGCACTTATTCTCCAAATGTGTCATGAGATTCCTCTTTGTTAATACCCCTTTTACTTCCATCATTGTGCCTATTCTATCTTGAATATGGAGCTCTTCAAGCTCTTTTGTAGTTTTAGAATTCCACATCTTAATAATTCTATTTGCTTATGTTGGTCTGTGCTCTATTTCAATCTTTGTTTATTCAATTGTTGTCTTGACATTCTACACTAACTCTTCTTGCTCAAATATGATTTGAATGTATGACCATAATTCTGTGATGTTTGCATTTATGTTATGCCATATACCCTTTTTGGCCTCTGCCAACATCTGATCTATTAGAGACTGATTCTTAAACTTTTGAATTTGTTGTATCAATTTGTAGTTCTTTTGCACCTCTGCTAGGTATAAATTAGCTTCTTTTACCTTGCTTTCCTCCATCTTTGTGAGTTTTGTTGTTAACTTCTCATTTTCCTTATTTGTTAATGATAATTCTCCTAAAGCTTGGACTAGCTTCTCAGAAGAATTTGAAGTTGATGCTTGTGTTGTTTGTTGTACTTCCTATTGTGTTGATGTACCTGCTACTTCCAATTGTTCCTTTTCCTTCAACAGTGCTTCCATATCCTCCTCCATATTTTGGATTTGAACCTTTTGTTCAACTATTATTTTGAACAAATTTTCTTATCTGATTTCCATATCTGTTACTTCTTTGGCCTGAGGGTGCTCTGTGGTTGGAAGCTTAAGTTGTTTCCTGGAGGCTTGAATATCTTCATTTTGGTTTTTGATTATCTCCTCAACTTTGTTGACATCACTAGGATCATATCCTATTTTGATTATGAAATATTTTAAATTTTTAATTCTAGTGTCTTTGGCGAGAGAATACATTTGTTCTATCTTCAACTGTGAATGCATATTATTCAAAGAGGTTTGTAACTTTGAGGCAGCCATGGTTGAACTGGTCAGTGTTGAGTAAATCATCTCACCTGCTTGCTTATGCAAATAGATTTGATAGATTGCATGAACCTTCTTGGTATCAACAGAAATATTGAAGCTTTGTAGCCTTCTACAGTTCTGGGGGCTGGAGCTGTAGGTTCCAAAAAGGCCATTTGGAACTACCCCTTTTATGTGTCAAATGCAGACAACAACCTATATTGAGTGGTGGCAGTTTGCTTCCAAAACTCTGAATATGTTGAAGCCTTCAATGCTTCATTATTCCTCTTGATCTCCCTATATCTTGCAAAAATATTATGTTGTGTTGGAATATGAGATGTAGAAGAGATAGGTGACTCAGTTGTCTCCTCAACATATCGGAATGAAGTGATGGGAATACCTATCAAAACCATTGTACTTTTCTCTTCTGAGGATTCTTATTGAATACTTATTACTTGAGGATCAATCTTAGTATTGATCTTTGGATCCTTCTTTCTCCTCTTGAAGACATGGAAATTTGTAGCCTGAGCTTTTGAATTTGTAGGGGACATACTTTCCCTTGGCCTCTTGATTGACTTATCGTTTGGGATAGGAGTTTGTAGAGATGATTGACCGACTATTTTCTCTTCAGCCTCCTGTAGTGTTTTCTCTGTCCACTGCTCTTGATTAGCATACTTCTCTATCTATGGCCTAGGTGTATGTGCATATGGAGTGGTCTTCTTCTCAACTCTTAGCTTTGAAATTATCCCTAATGGATCATAAGACCATGTGAATCTTAGTTTAAATTTCATCTGCCTTAATATTTCGTCCACTTCCTTTGTTGTTTCTCTAGTATTTACAATATAAGGCCCAACATGTGCCTTCAATTTAAATTGTGCCTTCTTTTTATTTGATACAAAATGTAATCCATCCATGTTTAACATCTGTCTAGTGTATTCCAAAGTGAAAATTCTTACTGGCACAAAAACTGTTAATCTATAGGGAGGAAGCCCACACCCATAGATCTAAATCTCTATATAGTTCTGGTAGAGATACCAATCTCCAACTTTAGCCTATAATAAAAGGTGAAAAAAAATCTTGATCTCTGGTGAAATATTTGGTATAGCATCATTGCTAAGTAGACACAAGTATGTATGTAAAAACTAAACCACAAAATCTGTGAATGAATAATCTTATTAATTTATTCTGACTAAAGAAGTCCAGTGAATGATTGGTAATTGACTTCCATGATCATCCATCTTCTGTAACTGGAACTTGAACCTATATGCTTGATAAAATAGCATCAAACATACTAAAATCGATTGGTTTTTGAATGCACCTTCAGCTTTAAACTTAAGAAACTGCTCATGTATAACATCTGATAAGTATTGACTGTAACTGAAAAGAATTGAAGTCTTCTGAACAACTGAAAAAACTGATAAAAACCCTAACACTACCTCATATACCCACTGGTCTGTATGATAACCTAATAAGAAAGTAACCATGGAAATGACTTGTCTTGACATCTCAGGGAAATAGAAGCAGAGTATGGGGGATTTGTTCTAGGCAATTCAGAATTTTCAGGCAAAAAACATTGTATGGGCTTGCTCAGGGAAGGTAAGATTTTTGTATGTAACCATGAGTTCATCAGTAGAAAATGGATGTAAAGAGGTTTGAGTATTAATCTGGAGGTCTTGACAAATGGCGTATAGTGTAGTTGAGAATAACATCTCATTGTTCTGAGAAATTACTACTTTCTGGCTAGGAAGGTATCTGAGATGATACTAGGTAGCAAATTCTAGAAAAATATGATTCTATAGAAAGGTAAATTGAGGTAGAAATGATTCCTAGATATTTAAATCATCACTCCAGTCTAAATACTTCTGTTTTGCCCAATTATGAAGCTCATATAGATCAAACTCACATTGAGTTTCTGCTATCTTGTACTAGGTATCAATCAAAGGGGACCTATCTAAATCAGGGCTAGGAGGTACCATAGGATCCTCATAAGGCATCTTTCCCTTTCCTTTGTGCGAAGATATTTTTAATTTTAATAGGAAATTCAAAGAACATTGTTACCGAGTCGTATATGGATTGGTTGCAGAAGGCGTTAGCGAGCTAGGAACTCTTTCAATCTGAACCTGCGTGGATAAAATAAGAAGCAAAAGGGTATAATGCAGGTTGATACAAGATTTTATAACAGGAATTGAGGTCGATCAATGAGATTATTACCATTTTGGAGCGTAGCTTTATGAGTTTTTAGACGTTAGCGGGAGAAATTTAATGGCCAATAATTATATGGATGTTGGCGGGAGATTTGAATGCTAATAGTTACATGAAATGGCCATATGGGTGATGTGGACGGATGGGTGACATGGACGGAGCATCTCATGACAAGTGTCGAGGATGGAGTGGGAGAAAACGTGCAAAAGGAGCATTAAATGGTGGTTTTTTTGGCGGGGGCTAAAAGTGATAAGCTATAAAGGGAAGGGACCCCCCGAAATAGTTGCGGAGTCGCCATGTTACCTCGGGGGGTTTCATTGTAAACCACATTTCTGAGCCCCCCTCCTCATTAAGTCCTGAAAGTTTGGGCAGGAGTATAAACATCGTCCCACACTGTTGATCTGGGCAAGGAAGATCTTAGTCGCTAAAAAGTTAAAACACTTTATGGAAAGCGACAAAAATAGTCAAATCACCTTTATTCTGGATTTAAAAAATTAAATATACTTTAACTATTAGTGGCATTTGAATTAGCACGCCCCTTTGAGGTTTTATTATTTTTTATTTATTTATTTTTCTTTTCCCCTTTAATCTTTATTTTTTCTCTTTTTCTTTTCTATTTGTCTTTTTATAAATTAGATAATCTTAAAATGAAAAATTATTCACAATATCCCTGTGGGATAAATGCCTATATAAAAATACCTTGATTACTATATTTATAGGACCCTAACAGTGGCTCTAATGGGGATGTCATCCTCCCAGTGAGGTGTCAAGAACACTGTGGACTAGTAGCCTTCTCCATTGGGCATTTATTTAATCTTCAAACAAGCAAGACTAACCTGATTAATTGAAAAATCATTAGATATGGTAGAAATTCATTTGAAATTTAGGACGTTCACTTCAGGCTTCAATTTCTGATGACAACCACCCACACCTATAGTACTTGAAATAAAATGATATTTACAATGTCGTGCTTTGTAACCAGTTGAACTTAGGTGAAGTAGTGCTTGAGAAACCTGCCACTAAAAGTCCCTCCTAACATTGTTTTTCCTGTCAAATCTTCTAATAGAAATGCATTGGTTCTGCGGAAAGCTTCAATCTTGTAAGGGCCTTTTCATACGCTTTCAAACTTTCCATGTTTTCCCTTTTCGTCATTTCTGGCATCCCACTTTAACACAAGGTCATTTAGCTGAAAATCATCTGCTTTTTTTTTTTTTTTTGTAAGCTCAAGTATTACTCATTCTATTACTGAAAATTTCAAAAGATACATCATCCAAACCATAGTTGCCCACCCTCAAGGGGAAACCGGGTCAAAATCCACCTATAATTTTTGAGACCAGCCCAAAAATAATAGGCTCTTAGTCTGAACAGAGTAGCTAAAAGAGCAGAACAGTTTTGAAACTTACTACAAATCCTAATCAGAACTATATTCTTATTCCTACTAACCATCTAAAAAGACAATAGCAAAAACAGAATAACAGCTTTAAACATATCTCTCTTCAAGCATTCTCCATATCCACAGGCTGCCTTTCTCTTTGCGCGGGGTCCGGGCGCTCTCTCTTCAGAATTTGGAGAATTTCATCCATCTTTTCTTCCTGCTTTGTCAAGGCTATACGGATGTAGCTCAGCTCTTTACAAGTCTCAGGTTTCTCCTGCAGTAAATCTGCCATTTCTTTAGCAACCTGTTCCAAGGCTTTCGCCATCAATCCTTTCATTACCCAATACATATGTAGGGACTGATTGTATAGAGTCATACGACCACGAGTGTGGCCAGGGTCATGAAGGAGCGTTGCCCACTCTTCCATCTCGTCTGATGATTGCTCTTGTAAGGCCTCCTCCTCAAGATAATGCATTATCCTACGAGTAGCAGGATCAGCATTGTTTTGGAAAGCCTTTTCCGCCTCTCGAATTTGATGCATCACCGTTCTCTTGGGCTTCGCAGTTTGCTGCTGCCTTTTATCAGAATTTTCCCCTTCCTCGCGTTCTGTCTTGCTCTGGTTTCTGTCCCTCTTCTGAGTTTTGTTTTGGCCAACGCCCAGGGGACGACCCCGCTTGCGGAGCCCCGGACGTCTATCTTCAGAGGTTGTCTGCATTGGCTGATTCTTATCCGGCTGGGGAAGGCTTTCTTTCGTACTCCTCTTCTGCATCTTCTTAAAACTTTTCCCTGGGATTCCATCACCTTCCTCGCCTGAGTTGTCTTCTACATCCCAAATCTTGAGCGGAGGGTCTTGTTCTATGGGGCTCTTGCCCTTCCAATGCTGTCGATCTTCATCAGTTGCACTCCGCTCCCCTATACCACGGCCCCTCTGACGAGTTTCCATAACACCTGCAACCCTGTCACTCTTCCCTCTCTGATTATTTACCACCTTAGGATGCCTCTGCTGGGAAATACAGAAAGACTTCTGAACTATCCCACTAAGGTGTCTATCTGTCGATCTTTGGCTCTCCTGACTTCGGATATTTATAATATGCTTGACATAAAATGAGGTCCGAATTTTCATTTCCGGTTGTTTCCCCTCAGGCTCCGGTACCTCGCTGCCTTCAGCCGTCCCATTTCTAATCCCATCCTCTGCTGTGTACCCTGGCACACCGTTTATCTCCCCTCTCAGCCGACGGGTATTCATTACCGCACCAGGTGTGTAATCTTTAGTACCCATCTCATCTGCCATCATAATACCACCTTTTAATTCCTGATTCGTCACCGTGTGAGTTTTCATGCAATTCATCACCTTAATCGATCGAACCTTAGGCATGTTCGATCGTGCCCCCTCCAATTAATAATCCCTTTCATTGATCGGAGTGTGATCTCCGATAGCACGTTCATGATCTAACTTAATGATCTCTATCAAATCTTTCCAATCCCTATTTGCCTCCGCATTCCTCCACTGACTATCTATCCTGCATTCCTGACCTCTGCAGCCCCAATTGGCTAGCCAATCCGCAGGTTTATTGCCATTTCTCCTAACATGATTAATGATACAGTAGTCTATTCTTCTAATCATGTCCGCTATCTCCTGTACGATGCCTGCCGTGCGCCAGCTCTTGGTAACCTTTTCCCACCCCTTGCCATTCCTGAGTTTCTTTACCATGTCAATGGCAATCTGGGAGTCGCCTGTAATTTCCAGGTTGGAGTACCCGTTCCTGATAGCAAGTCTTAATCCGGTATGGAGAGCCCAAAACTCGGCCTCATTATTGGTCATTCCCCCCCCCCCCAGTCAGCATAGATCCATCTTACTTGTCTATTGCTGTCACGGAATATACCCCCGAACCCTGCCTCACCTGGGTTGCCCTTAGAGGCCCCGTCGAAATTTAGTTTTATAAATTGGTCCCTGGGATAGGTAAACTTGTCTGGGCTTTTAATCCTCATGTCCTGCCCTCTCCTTAATTGATAGTGCACCATCTCAAATTTAATATTGAGTCTGTTCAAAATTTCTTGCTCCCCTGGATCTGCTTTCCAATCTTCGTCTTGCCATCTTTCCACTAGTATGGTTTCTCTCACAGCCTCAACCACCCGCTCCCAGATCACCTCAGGTTCCTTGTTGACATTTTGGAAAATTCTAGCATTGCGTTCCTTCCATACCAGCCAGATTATGAAACCTGATATAAGATTCCAGGCTCTCTGTATGACTTTACAGTGAAAAGTTTCCTCCCTCCATCGAAAAATCATATCAAGAAAATCTCTAACCAACACCCCAGATTTATTAAAGGTACGTTTGGTATTAGACCATAATTGATTAATAAAAGGGCAGTGGATCATAATATGATCTCTGGTTTCTTCGTTTTTTTTACACAGATAGCAACTAGATGGTCCTGAGAAACCCCTTTTCTGGAGACGATCCCAAGTTAAAATTTTGTTTTTAGAAGCCAACCAGGCGAAAACAGTTACTTTAGGCCACCAGTTGAGATCCCAGATTATTCTCCAATCCAGTTGACCGTCATTGTTGTTGTGCGAATTTACCAAATAATAGGCTTCCTTAGCTGAGAATAGACCTCTCATAGTATTACCCCATCGAAGAATATCTTTCCCATCTCTTGCTCTGATTTTCCTTGAGTCAATTTCCTTTTTGAAGGCCGTTCGGAGGTCGGGACTAAGATTCTGATCCCACTCTGTAGGGTCTTTCCAGGATCTCCAACAACCTTCCATGTTATCAGATTTCCAATAATCCTTGACACAGATTCTGTTCCCTTCAATTCTTCCTCTGATTTGATGAAGGCTTTGAATATTACTCAATCGTTCTCTTTGCTGCCATCTGTCATCCCAGAAGTTAGCCTCATTCCCTCCTCTAATTTCCCAGAACACATGCTGCTCAACAATGTCCCGGTTTTGACAGGCCAATTCCCAAACAGCAGATCCTCGGGGAGTTTCTTTTTGTCTTAGAATGTCTACCTGCAAGTCTGGCATTCGATATTTTGTTCTCCATATTGATTTCCAAAGGTCATTTCCCCCTTTCAGCCATCTCCACCAGAGTTTGGCTCCCAGCGTTCGATTAAGACGTTCTGGGTCTCTTAATCCTAGCCCACCTTTCTCTTTTCTCTCTATAAGCTGATTCCAGGCCACTAAGGCCCATTTCTTCTTTTGCTCAGAGCCTCTCCATATAAAATTTCTGATAATTTCTCTAATCTTCCCATAAACCCCTATCGGGGCCGCCATAATCGAAAGAGTATAGATGGGTATGGCCTGAAGAACCGATTTAGCTAAAACAATTCTGCCAGCAACATTCAGGACCCTGAAGGCCCAACTCGATACTTTTTTGCTCATTTTATCTAAGACTCCCTGCCAATTCTTTAATCTTTTTGAAGTAAAGTCCAGCATATTACCCAGATATTTTGTGGGAAATTCACCCTTTTTGAAACCCAGAATTCTAATAAGGTGAGTCTTCACTTGATCCCCCGTGTTGAAGATGAAAACACAAGATTTATCCCGGTTAATCTCTAGTCCCGATGCCTCAGCAAAAAAGTCCAGAATTTTCTTGAGATGCTTGACTTCTTTAACAGTTGGTTCTCCAAAAAGCATTATATCATCAACAAACTGTTGATGCGTTAGAGGGAGTCTTTCTCCCCATATACGAAGTCCTTTTATTCTGTGAGCTGCTCTTTCTTGTTTAATAAATCTTCCTAGACCCTCTGCTGCTAAAATAAACAAGAAAGGGGACAGCGGGTCACCCTGACGAATACCTCTGGAAGCATTGAAAGTTTTCGAAGGGTTTCCATTGACCAGAAAATCATCTGCTTTCACTCTTCTGTCATGAATCCTTTTAATCTTATCCTGAATTATTTGTCTGTTGCTGTAGACTTCTTCTTTGGTCTGTTGTAATTGAACCATTTGATTTATCCTTCTCTACATATAATTTGATTCAACTTCTAATTCCTGTAATATTTTCAACATTGGAATTCCCAGAGAGGTAGGGAAAACTGCATCAACTCCACAAACCAATTGGAAAGGTGACATTCCAATTGATTCCTTAGTTCTTACCCTATCAGCCCATAGAGAATTTATCAACTTTTTGTCTCAATACTTCTTGTTTTCCTGTAAAACTTATTTATTATGTTGACCAAGCTCTTGTTAGAAGATTCTGCTAACCCATTTCCTTGAGGATAATAGGCAGTATAATGTCCTAAAAAATTATGATATTTATTGCATAAATCTACCATCTTTTTAGATTTAAAGGCAAAATTATTAGTGATGATTTTATGAGGACAACCAAACCTAGAAATAATATTACCTTCCATGAATCAGATAATTACGGAGTCTGTACCCTACCTAGTTGTAACTGCTTCTATCCATTTGGTGAAGTAATTTGTAGCTGTTAGAATCCACTTGTGTTGGGCTGAATAACTAGGATGAATCTCCCTAATAAAATCCAAACCCCACTGCTAAAAAGGTACTTCTACTGAAATAGGCTTCAAAGGAAAAGGTAAGGGTTTCTTTTTCCCTTCAAAAATCTAACATTGATGACAAGTAGAAACCATTTTATGCACATCAACAAACAAAGTAGGCCAGTAAAAACTAGCTCTCAAGATTTTATTTGTTGTAGTCTTCCAGAAAAGGTTCCCTCCACAATCACCTTTATGAAAATCTTCCATCATCTTTTCTGTTTCATCCTCTAACAAACAGTTCAATAAAATCCCCCCCAGCATCCTTCCAATATAAAGCTTGATCCAGAATGCAGAATTTAACAACTTTTAATTTCAAAAATATTTCTTTAGTCTTTGTCAAACCTGGTGGAGCTTGTAAATGCTACAAAACATAAACAATGTTTGTGTCCCAAGGGGAAGTAACAAAACTCTCTGCTACCTGTTGGATAGACTATTCTTCACCGTCTAGAGCAACAATGAAATTGATGTCCAATGCATGCAAATTTGATTCAGGCATTAATTTGGCCAACCCCTGACCTTTAATAAGCTTTGTAGGCTTAGTCTCAATATCACATTCTAAAATAACAATTATCCATTTTCCCCTTTTTCCACCTAGATCATTCTGAGTAAGGATACCCTTTACTACTTCATTGGGAACAAATGAAATTATATGACAATGCAAAACATACACCTTGAATCCTTTAAAGCTTCTACCAAGGAAAAAGATTTATTTTCCATAATATTATATTTAAAATAAGCATCACTTAACCCCCTACTGAATAAGGCTATGGGTTGCTCACATCCCTCCTTGTTTTTCTACATTAGTACTACTGCAACAATATGTTTTGAAGCAAAAGAAAAGAAATGAAATCCTCAGTGAAATCAGGACTGACTAAGACAAGAGTACGAGTCAAACTTGACTTTACCTCACTGAATGACCTTTTTTCTTCTGCATTCCATTTTATTTCATTGTCCTTTTTCAACATGTTGGTGATATCTCTTAAGATCTCAGCTAAATTTGGGATAAACCTCCTTAGAAAAATAATTTTACCAATGAAAGACTGCACTTCCTTTTTGTTTCTTAGGGGATCAATTTTCATGATAGCCTCAATTCTACTAGGGTCAATTCAGATACCATCTTTG
The DNA here is from genome assembly GCA_031772625.1 of Pinus tabuliformis. NCBI lineage: Eukaryota > Viridiplantae > Streptophyta > Pinopsida > Pinales > Pinaceae > Pinus > Pinus tabuliformis. Next base: position 606,080,443 of record CM062805.1, read on the forward strand.
GAAATTATATTTCCCAACATTTTACCCTCTTCCAAACCAAAAAGAGACTTTTTAGGATTCAAGGAAATACCAAATTTTCTACATTTCTCAAAGGAAATTTTTAAATGAAACAAATGATCTTCATTAGTTTTAGAAAACATAGTGATGTCATCTAGATATATCACAATAAATCTGTCCTTCTCATCTGCAAAAGAAATATACATTTCTCTCTGAAAAGTTGCTCTTGCATTCATAAGCCCAAAAGGCATTTTCACATATATGAAAGTTCCTCATGGTGTTGTGAAAGTTGTTTTGTCTTGATCATTTGGATGCATTAAATTTGATTATAACCCGAAAAACCGTCAAGCAGTGAAATTCTGTTAGAACCAACTACCCTTTTCATAATATGATCCATCTTTGGTAATGGATGATTATCTTTGAGAAAAACATTATTAACGTTTCAGAAATCCACACATAACCTTATTTCTCCAGTCTTTTTCCCACTGGTACTAGATTTGATAGTCATTTATAAAATCTCAAAGGTACAATAATCTTGGCATCAAAAATCTTCCTTACCTCTTTTTCAATTAAAGGCAACAAAACAGGGTTTACTCTCCTAAGTTTCTATTTGAAAGGCTTTTGGTCCTCTTTGATGGGAATAATATGCTGAATAATGTTGGTATCATAGGCCTTTAAATATTCGTATCCCCATGCAAAAACATCAGAGTATTATTTCAACAAATCAATGTATTTATGCTTCTCTCCAGGAGGAAAAGACTTAGAAAGCTTCAAAATCTTTGGATTGTATTTAGTCTCTATGTTACAATCCTCTACTTCAGCTCCCACAAGCTGCATTTTGGGCTTCTGAGCCACATCATTGAATTCAAATAATTCTTCAAGTGGTACCGAACCTCTTGGTATTACATTATCTTTTAATTGCAAGACTTCAAGCTTTGCTTTATGCTCATCAAAATTCTCATTGATTTGACTCAAAATAGTTTTTTGACTATCATCTTCAACACTACTTTCTATATCAATATGAAAATTTTCAAACTCTCCCTTTAACTGTAAAAAATTGTCTAATTGTTTGTCATTGTCAAACACTTGCCAGTACCTTATGTTATTCGAGACAACAGGTCTAACTCATATTTCTTATTTGGGTGGAAAGGGATTTTACATGTACTTGCTGAGGTAGCCAATGCATCAACAAACACATTTTGACTTCTAGGAATCAAAGACAACGGATACTCTAGGAAACACTACAAAAAATCTAAGACAACATTTTTGTATGCCCTCAACCTAGGATACTTAGTTGAATACTCACCTTTGATTTGATTTAGGATGAGTTTTGAATCACCGTGGATTGAAATTTTTTTAGCTCCTGATCTCTTTAATAACTGCAACCCCAAAATAAATGCCTCATACTCAGCTACATTGCTGGTACATTGAAAATCAAGTTTGTAGGAATACGTCCTTGATATACCAGAGTTTGTATCTAATATCCATACACCAGCTCCTGCTCCTTCCTTGCTAACTACCCCATCAAAATTCATATGCCAAAGGTCGTCATCCTTATCATCTTCTGTTTCAGTCTTCAACTTCACATCCTTTGCTTTCTTTGATTGAATTTCCATATTTGACATTTCCTCCTTTAAACATTTGTCGTTATATAAAATGAAAGAATCAATGTCTAATTGTATAGAATAAAGTGGGTAATTATTGGGATTTTCCTGACTGCTTACCATGTCTTTCATCAGAGTCTCCCTATATAACCTCCTTTGTTGCCCGAAAACAAGAATAGTTGCATATATAATATCCATGTGCAAGGTGCCCTGCAACTTTGCTCCCCAAGATCTTGAAAAGATCATTCCATATTTAGGAGGTATATCAGCCACATCAATATCCATGACTACACTTTTTGGTGGGATTTGGGCAAGGGTTACAAATAAATCCTTGATCAAATCTATGCATCTTACTATGCTTGAATCAAAAGAGAAAAGGTCTTTATATGGTATGGTTATATCTAATCTGAGTTTCTCCATAATCACTCTGGGTATGAGATTATGTGAAGCACTCGAATCCAATAGGGCATTGTGCAAAATGAAATCATGAATGTTAAGACTAACATAAAAAGGTGGCACATTAACATCTTATGATTTTCCCTCGAATTCTGGTCTAAATATCAATTTAGGCTGGTCATCACTTAAATTCACAGTATATGTTCCCTCATATATCTTTAGTGCTTTTACAATTTGACTTCTATTCACATCCTTTTTCACCAATTCAGGTAGAGGAACAAAAATTTTAACCTTAGATAACTCATTTTCAATGTTGAAAGAAGGTTGAGGTTTTTCTAACTCTTTCTGAGTTGTATCTTGTTTTTGAGGGGTTTCCTTTGGAGGATCAACCTTTGTTTGACTTGTAGAAGATGCATAAATTTGGATCTTTTTAGGAGGACTTTTTGTAGGTTTCTTATTTCTTAGAATATATTGTTTGTGCACTTCCATAATAGCATTTTGATAACCCTTTTTATCATCCTCTAACTCTATGGGCATGAAATATTGTTGTGCTAACAAGAACAAATCTTGTTCCTCTTTGGTCAAGAAAACATTATCTATTTCTCCTTCACTAAAAATATTAATATGATTCTCTTCTGCCTCATTTGCTGTCTCATTTTCTTCCTCTGCATAATTTTTCTGAAAAGGAGGTATAATTTGCTATTGATTTGTTGGGATTCTTGGCTCTCTTTGTTTAATTTGGGGTTGGTTCCTTCTAAAATTTGGATTCCCGATTTGAGGATGCCCTTATGGTTCTCTTGGTGGAGCTCTATCTTTAAAAGTCATTCTTTCCATTATTCTCTCCATAGTTTTAACCAAAGTGTCTAGTTTCACATCTCATGATGAAGAAGGTTCCTCTTTAATAGTCACTCTCTTTTCAGCCCTCAGTTTGGATTTCTTGGCAAGCAGATTGGCCTCTACACTAACAACATTCTTTTGCATCTCTTCTAAAGTGGGTGGATTTCTTTCTCTCAAGATAGGACATGTTAGAATCAAAACCATCTGGATATTGAAGTAAAGCCAATCCTAGAGGAGGCTTTATTTCTATTAGAATAGAATTATAAAGGTTTTTGAATCTATCTGAATAATCTTGAACTGACTCTCCTGGAGCTCTTCTTAAACTTTCATATTCTACAAGAATCTGAAGTGGATTCTTCTTAACCTCCCAATGAGAAAGAAAAACTTGATGAAATTATTGTAAGTTGGCAATACTGCCTGCTGCTAATCCCATACACCATTTTCTTGCTTCACCAATCAAACTTTGAGAAAACAACCTTATTCGAACATCATCATCATCAACCTCTTCTAGGTATACAAAATCATTCATCTTATTGATGTGTTGTTGACCTGTAGTGGGTCCAGTGCAATCAAATTGTGGTATAAATTGTGAATAATTTAGTGGCATAGCAGTTAGGGGTTGTTGAAAAATTAAAGGGGCATAAAGAGTTGCCATGATTGGAATATGAGAGGAGGATGAAACTGTAGTTGTGCTTGATGTTAAGGGTGATAAAGGAGGTGGAATTGTGACCTGTTGAGTTTCTATAAAATGAGTCTGGATGAGAGATGAAATGGGGATAGTGGAAAAAAGGGGAATTACAAGGGAGGTCAATGATGAGGTAGAAGAAGAATGGTGGTTTTTTGAACTACAAAATGTTTTTGAGTAGCCTAATTCAGTTAGGTTACTAGATCTTCAAGCTTTTCAAATCGTTGTACAACATCTTTATCAAAATCTAAAATGACAGGCTTATGTGCTGAGATATGAGGTTTCAAAATGGATTCATCAAAGATTTTTTCAGGGACAAATATTTATGATTTGTTTCTGAAAAGACTATTCTCAAAGGGTAAATCAAACTCAATATCCTCAACTGTTATAAAACTTTCTGGGACTAAATTAGATCTTGGTAAAGGATTATTGCTTGCTTGAATTTCTGTAAATATCCTTTTTCTAATCAACCTCTTTGGATTATTTACAACTCTGGGAGTATTAGGATATAGATGGGATCAGGTGTAAATATTTCTAGGAGCCAGATCTTCAAAGAAAATAACTACATTTAGGTACATATATACAACTTCTGGGTGAAGAATTCAGCCTAAAAAATTCCTAATTCACTGCCACCCATAGGAAATAGGTTTAAGATTTTGTAGTCAAAGTTACCAGGGAAGAATCCCCAATATGGTAGTTTTCCTAGGTTGAAAAGGAAACTGCAGAGGTAACAACAAACCACTTTTAAAGCTGGGATCTAGCCCTTCTAGCTTCAGAGAGGGCTCTCTCTATATGATTTTTTATTCTTAGTGTGTAGATTTTAGGCTAGGTATGAAAGGAAAAAAATAGATCATTTAAATTTTTGGTTGTAAAAAGGAAGAGAAATCCATTGGCCATGGAGTCATAAGGTCTTCAGTAATCAATTAAAATAAATAGAGGAGCGGAAAACAGGGCGAGGTAGGCAAACTCTTGGATCTCATAGAGTTGTTGTGGTGTGGATGAGATGAACAAGAATTAGGATCATATAAATATAGAGCATACAAATATGAATTCTATACTTAATATCAAAACAAAAACGATGAGATTGCTTAACAAGCCAGAGTAGAGTACTGAAAGTAAAATCAGCCCTTAATCTTCTTGTAAACAATTTAAGAACGAAAACATTTATGTGAAACTTGAAAGGAAAACAAAATTACAAAGAGGAGAACATCACCGTTTTCTTGAAAGAAGAATCTTGAAAACAAACTGCCTCTATATTATTGAATCGATTACTTCAAAAATATATTTCATTGCTTACAATCACAGAAAAATCTTTTCTTCTTGCATAATCCAACCCTTACTAAGTATTTAAATAAAATATTTATAGAGTTGGTCTCGAATTGATTCAGACTTCAAACAAAATTTATTGCAAAATAATATCCACTGAAAACATGTAGATATTTCTAAAATAGAACTAAGTAATAGGAAATCTAGACTATTTTTTATTTTTTGTTCAAACTTTGATGTGAACAATCGGTGACTGTATCTACTTTTGTGCTTCTTTTGTTTTCATGCTCCCCAAAACTGTAGGATTTTTGTTTATCTTTATTCAACTAGCTCCAACAACTTATCCCATCACTCTTCATTAGGAATTGAAAAATTTACCATGCTTCGAAATCTCTCATCTAATTTTGTGTATGTATGGAAAGTTGGTTTGTTTAAAAATAGATGATGGATTTGATGTTGAATGAAGAGATCATGTTGTAGGCCTTCCATGAAAGCTTCTCCATTTATAGTTCCTCTTGCTTTATTAAACTTGGATGCATCGGCAACTATATTACATAATTGATATTGATAATTTTCTAATGGAATCAATTTTCCATTAGAAGCTCTTAAGGCTAGGAGCCCTTTCTCCTACAATACATTAAATTTTCTATTAAATATTTTTACCTGTAACTCCAATTCTTTGCATTTATTCTCCAACTGTATCATGAGATTCCTCTTTGCTAATACCCTTTTTACTTCCATCATTGTACCTATTCTGTCTTGAATCTGGAGCACTTCAAGCTCTTCCCTAGTTTTAGAATTCAACATCTTAATAATTGTATTTTCTTATCTTTGCCTGTCCTTTATTTCAATCTTTGTTTGTTCAATTCCTGCCTTGACACTCTGCACTAACTCTTCCTTCTCAAATATGATTTGAATGGACAACCATAGTTATGTGATGTTTTCATTTATGTTATGCCATATACTCCTTTTGGCCTCTGCCAGCATATGAACTGTTAGAGACTGATTCTCATAGTTTTGAATTTGCTATATCAATTTGCTGTTATTTTTCACCTCTGCTAGGTATGCATTATTCTCTTTTATCTTTCTTTCCTCCATGTTTGTGAGTGTTGTTGTTAACTTCTCATTTTCCTTATTTGTTAATGATAATTCTCCTAAATCTTGGACTCTCAGAAGAATTTGAAGTTGATGCTTGTGTTGTTTTTTGTACTCCCTATTGTGTTGATGTACCTGCTACTGATGTACCTACTATTGATGTACATGCTTCTTCCAATTCTTCCTTTTCCTTCAACAGTGCTTCCATATCCTCTTCCATCTTCTGGATTTTGCCTAAGGGTGCTCTATGGTTGGAAGCTTAAGCTATTTCCTCAGGGCTTGAATACTTTCATTTTTGTTTTTAATTATCTCCTCAAATGCCTTGACATCACTAGGATCATATCCTAATTTGATTATTAAATCTTCTAAAGTTTTAATTCTAGTGTGTTTGGTGATAGAAGACATTCGTTCTATCTTCAACTGTGAATGCATATTATTCAGAGAGGTTTGAAACTTTGAGGCAGCCATGGATGAATTGGTCAGTGTTGAGTAAATCATCTCACCTGCTTACTTATGCAAATCGACTTGATCGATTGCATGAAACTTTTTCGTATCAACAGAAAATATTGAAGCTTTGTAGTCTTTTGCACTTCTAGGGGCTGGAAGTATAGGTTCCAAAAAGTCCATTTGGAACTTCCCCTTTTCTGTGTCAAATCTAGACAACAACCTGTGTTGAGTGGTGGCAGTTTTCTTCCAAAACTCTGAATATGTTGAAGCCTTCAATGCTTCATTCTTCCTCTCGATCTCCCTATATCTTGCAAAAATAATTTGTTGTGTTGGAATCTGAGATGTAGAAGAGATAGGTGACTCAGTTGTCTCCTCAACATATGGGAATGAAGTGGTGGGAATACCTATCAAAACCATTATAATTTTCTCTTGTGAATCCTTTTCTTCTGATGATTCTTCTTGAGTACTTATTACCTGAGGATCACTCTTAATATTGATCTTTGGATCATTATTTCTCCCCTTGAAGACATGAAAAACTATAGCGTGAGCTTCTAAATCTATAGGGGACATTCTTTCCCTCAGCCTCTTGATTTCTTTACCTTTTGGGATAGGAGTTATTAGGATTCCAAGAAAATCTCGTAGATTGTAGCTCGGGGATGCCTGGTAAAATATAAATTCAACTTATTATTGCAAATGGATGAATGGAAGGAATGATGCTTGTCCAAGCTAGATAATCACTTCTACTTTGTTTCACTCCAAACATGCATGAACACCCCCAGACTATAAGGCTTTAGACCACCAACTACTAACAGTTTAAGGATTGGGTGAATATGGAGAATACTGACCACACCAGCGGATGCACAAGACCATGTGATGGCCGGCTGCAACTAATAAAGAAGTCTGAAAATCTAGTCTATTAATACACAGATAGGATGACAGCTCTCTGGCACTAGATGAAGAGAAACCTAAATAATTTATGCAATGATACATACAAGACTTTAACACAGAGATAGGCTGACAACTATTCTAATGCTAAACATCAAGAGCTCAGCATACAACATATCAGACACAGCTTGGAACAAAAGAGAAATGGAAAGTGAGCAATTAACAGCAAAAGAAGCTTGTATTAGCTGAAAATGAAGACGAGACGCTGCAAGTGTCAAAATAGTTACAGTCTCCAGAAGTTGAACCTTACATCAAAACATCAACCATCAACTCTGATTACATCTTGTTTTTGGGTATATATAGAATTTCATTACAAAGGCACTTGGCCGTTTAGGTATGGAGGGGTCATAATTGACCACCAACTACATTTAACTGCCTGATGGAGTTTCTGAGTGTGTTTGTTTGCTTCAGTGGATGAATCTGATCTTTTTAGGTGCTTTTCTATCCTCTCAGGCAACTGGAGTGTTCGTATCAATGAAGTTCCATAACTGCTAAATGCAGTTACATGCTCATGCTCTGTCCTTTTTCTCTTCGGCCATACTGTTTGTTAAATATGGTTGTTGAGGAGAAACTGCAACTGGTACTGGTGAGCCGGTCGCCTTCGTCCTTCGGGCACACAGAACAGTCAAGGGACATGGACTGCATGGCGAGTGGACGAGTTGGATGAGGGAGAAAGATCGGTCGTCAGATCGGGAGAATAGACAACGGAGATGGCTTGGCAGAGGGTATCGGAAGAGGTGGGAGCGGAGCGAACGTGGGCCGTTGGATCTCAGGCAGACAGATCCAACGGTGATCAGGCAGCGAAAGTGCACGGGAGTTATCGGGCGGGAACGAAAGGTTAAGCGGTAAGTGGTATCGATCACACCGCCTTTGGGTGTTGGGCGGTAAAAGGGTGAGGGCGTGCGATTAAATTCAGCGAGTGACACATAGCAGTGAAGGAGAGAGAAAAACCACTCTCCATCGTGTGCTAACGTTCCATCACGTTGTGGGCGCGAAATGTTCGAAGGTCATCTGATCTTGGTGGAGATGATCAGACAGAGGGGAAACGATCGTGTAAGTCACTTTATCGGGCGCGACGGGAGCCATTGGATCGACAGGTGGAAATCGACGGCTGTGATCAAAGGCGATGATTTTATAAAGGCGCGAAGACACATGGCTAAGGTTTTATGGGGTTTTTGGCTTTAGCACTCGGGGCCTGCAACAAAAGGGGTTTTGTTGGTTTTTTAGAAGAAAAATAGAGGAAACGGAGATGAAGGGAGAATGAGCGGGGCAAAGGAAAAATGCAAGAATGACCATTTTAAGCTTCTTTCGAGAACGACCAAGGACCAAGCTCACTTCCGACCTTTATAAAATCATCATTATATAGTAAAGCTAACACTGGCTCCTTCTGGGGATGAGATCCTCCCTATGAAGTCTCAAGAACTGCAGACCATTGCCTTTCCTGTGAAAACCAGATCAACAAAAATTCCTAGTGTTCCATTGGGCATGGAGTCTAATTAAGTCTACACTAAACCCTGATAAAACAACATATTTACAAAATTAAGGCCTGAAGACCTCAAACAACATAAATTTTCAAAAACCGCCCATTAACTGGGCCATCAAAAACTGTCTCTCCTTCCATACTTTGCAGTATGAAAGCATTTTTCCCTTGGATCTGAGTGATGACAAAAGGTCCAGTCCACAGAGCATCAAACTTCCCCTGGTTGCCTTTCTTCTCTTTTAGTGCATCCCACTTAAGAACAAAGTCTCCAACCTGAAAACTGTCTGTATTTTCCTTCCTGTTGAAGGCCTCCTTGATTCTCTTTCGATGTGCTGCAGACTTCTCAACCAAGTGATCCCAGATCTGATGTACTTCTGCCAAATCAGCGATCCTTTTTTCCATATCATGTTCCTCATTCTGCTCTTCTTTCAAGAAATTTGCCACAGGGAGGGTTAACTGAATTGGGAATAAAGCCTTAGTGCCATATACCAGTTTGAATGGGGAGTTCCCTATGGATTTCTTGGTGGTGACCCTGTCAGCCCACAATGCATACTTGAGCTTGGAATCCCAATTCCTTTTGTTGCTTTCCAACAGTTTTTTAATTATCCTTATCAGGTTCTTATTGGAAGATTCTACTAGGCCATTGCCTTGAGGGTAATATGAGGTGGAATGAACTAGCTTAATGCCCATTGAGTCACACATGTCCACCAACTCCTTTTCCCTGAAGGCTGTGGCATTGTCTGTAACTAATTTATGTGGACAACCAAACCTGGTGAAGATATTCTTTGTCAAAAACTTCATGACCACATGGTGATTATCTTTCCTAGTAGGGATGGCCTCAATCCACTTAGTGAAGTAGTCAGTGGCTACTAAGATCCATTTGTGCTGGCCACTGGAATGTGGATTGATTTCTCCTATGAAATCCAAGCCCCACTGCTGAAAAGGACCAATGGCATGAATTGGCTTCAAAGGCAAGGACTTCAACTGGCATTTTCCTTCAAATCTTTGGCACCTGTCACAAGATCTGACATATGAAAAGACATCAGAAAGCAAGGTGGGCCAATAATACCCAGCTCTGAGGATCTTGTGGGCTGTGGTTTTCCAGTAGTGATGTCCTCCACAAATGCTGGAATGAAACTGATGCATGACCTCTATGGATTGTTCTTTTTCCAGACACCTTGGAAGGATTCCAGATGGGTCCCTCCAATACAGCAAGTTTTCGTAAATGCAATACTTGGATGCTCTAAGCTTAATGGTTCTGGCTTAGCTTGAACTTAGGCCTGAAGGGACTTCTAGCTTCAACAAAAATTGAACTATGGTAGAATACCATTCACAGGAAGCTAGATTTTCTGCCATTGATTGGATCTGCCCTAGTTCAACTATTTCTTCTGTCTGTCCCTCTTCTGAAATTGTGCTTATGATATTTATGTCCAGCATCCTGCAATTTTCCTCAGCCATTAGCTTGGCAAGTCCCTGACCTCTGACCATCTTGGTGGGCTTTAGCTTGATGTTGAATTCAATCAGTTTTGCAATCCATTTAGCCCTTCTTCCATCAACATCAGGCTGCGTTAGGACATCTTTAACTGAAGCTGAGGGCACATATGCAATTACCTTGGAGTGCAGAATGTATATTCTGAAAGCTTTCAAAGATTTGATAAGAGCATAGGCCCGCTGTTCTATAATGTCATACCTCAGTTCAACATCCCTTAAGGTTTTGTTGAAGAATGCCACTGGATTCTCTGAACCTTCATCATCTTTCTGCAATAGAACCGCTCCAAGGGTGTCATTTGAGGCGAATGAAACTATATGGAACTCCTTGCTATAATTTTGGCTGATCAAAGTAGGAGCTTCCATAATGGCTCTCTTGATGGATTCAAAAGATCTTCTTGCTTCCTCAGTCCATTTGATTTCTGATACCTTTTTCAACATGGAGCTGATGTGTTTTACAAGTTCTGAAAAATTTGGAATAAACCTCCTTACAAAATTTATCTTGCCCAGAAAGGATTGGATATCCTTCTTTGATCTTGGGACAGACAAGGTTTGTATTGCTTTCACTCTTTCTAGGTCAATTTTGACACCTGCAACAAAAACAATGTGTCCTAACAGCTTGCCCTCTTCTAAAGCAAACTGTGACTTTTTAGGATTGACTGATATCCCAAACCTTCTGCATTTCAGAAATACCTTCTTCAGGTGCTGCAAATGATCTTGATGGCTGTTGGAGTATACTGTTATATCATCAAGGTAGATAAGGACAAACTTATCCTTCTCTCCCACGAATGCTATATCCATATCTCTTTGAAAGGTTGCTCCAGCATTCATCAACCCAAAAGGCATCTTGGAATACATAAAAGTGCCCCAAGGAGTGGTGAATGCAGTCTTCTCTTGATCATCTAGATGCACAGCAACTCGAATATACCCAGAAAACCCATCCAGGAAAGACATCACCTTGGCTCCTGAGATTTTCTGTAGCAAATGATCCATCTTGGGTAGAGGATAATTGTTTTTTTAGAGCATTTGTTTAAATTTCTGAAATCAATGCAGAGCCTGATTTCTCCACTTTTCTTCCTCACCACTACCAAGTTGGCTACCCATTTTGAATATTTGAGAGGGACTATGATTTTGGAAGTCAACAACTTCTTGATTTCCTTTTCAATCAGAGGAAGGAGCAAAGGGTTTATGGGCCTCAGCTTCCGCTTAAAAGGGATGGTGTCTTTCTCCAAGGGGATCTTATGCTGGATGATCATTTTATCATACGTTTTGAGGTCATTGTGTTCCTAGGAAAAGACATCAGTAAACTGCTTCATCAAGGTGTAGTATTCAGAACTTTGGGCAGCAGACAAATGGGTGGACAGATTTATATACTTTGGATGATATAAACTCCCTACATTATGCTTGTGGACTGCAGATTGATCTTCCTTTTGGGCAGCCTTATAAGGCACATCGTTCTGGTCAAACAACTTTTCTAAGGGAACTAGGCCTTTAGGTATATGATTGTTGGGCAGCTGGACAAAGCTATCTTTACCAATTTTGTTCTTTAGCTGGGCTTGGGGGCTTTCTTCCAAGGCTTCATTCCCTTGGTCAATTTGCATTTCAGAGAATTCACCAATGACTTGAAGAAACCTATTTACTTAATCATCATCCTCAAATACTTTCTAATGCTGGACATTATTAGGCAAGGATGGTCTATATTTTATGTGAACTTCATAAACCAGTCTGGGAGGCATGGGAGGGATAAACATACTAGCAGACACAGCAAGGGCATCAGCAAGCTGATTTTTTACTCTAGGTATGTATGAGATACAAAAACTATCAAAAGAATCTTTGAGCCTCCATACCTCACCTCTATATGCTTTCAGCCTTGGGTGCCTTGCTTGGAACGTTTTGTTTACTTGCTGAATGATAAGATCAACATCTCCAAACACCCTTATGTTTCTGATCCCTCTGTCTTTAGCTATGTTAAGGCCCAATATCAAAACCTCATACTCCGCTATATTGTTGGTGACCTGAAAAGTCAGCTTGAAAGATAGATGTATGCTTTCTTGTTTTGGAGATATCAGCACCACCCCTGCTCCTGCAGTTTCCCTTGAACATGCTCCATCAAAGAACATCTCCCAAACCTGACTTCCTTGCTCTTCCATGGCCTGGACTATTGGTTTCCTGAGCTCTACCAAGGCCCTCTGAGACTCTTAAATTTGGAGAATACATGCTCCAAAATCAGTGTTCATAGCATAGATGGGATGATTAGAAGGATTCTTCTCATCACTGATGATGTAGGCCAGTTGTGCTTCTCTGTAAAATCTCCTGCTTTCCCCTCCAAAAATTAGGACAGTGGCACAAGATAAATCATTTTGTAATGTTCCACCCAGCCTCTTAATCCACCCTCTAGAAAGTAGCATACCAAACTTAGGGGGAACATCTGCCACCACAATATCCATCACCATGCTCTTCATGGGCGGCTGAGTTAGAGTAATAACCAAGTCTTTGATTAATCCCAGCCATTTTACCTTTCTTGAATCAAAGGAGAATAGATCATGATAAGGTCTAGTAATGTCAAGGCCTAATTCTTCCATGACAGCTTTGGGCATCAGATTATGGCTGGCACCGGTGTCCAGCAGGCAGTTATGGAGGGTTTTGTCATGAATGGTCAAGGAGACATAGAATGATGGGGAGCTATTATTAGAGGGCTCAGTCATTGGGCCGAGCACAACTGCAGGTTTATCATCCTGCAAATTTACATAGTCGTGGGAGGCTTGTGAGGCTTTTAGCTCAAGGGCATCAAGGATAGGCTTTCTAAATACCTCACTCTTTGCAAGTTCTATCAGAGGCACAAATATTTTTAACTTCTGGACTTCTGATTCAAAACTGAAAGGGGAAGGGAACTTGTCAAGGCCTCTTACCTCTTGAGCTGGAGCTTTGGGGATGACTGGATCAACTGCTGGCTTTTTTGGTCTGTTGATCTGCTTTTCTGTGGGGACAACAGCTTTTTGGGTAGGGTTCTCCTTGACATTACTTGTTCTTGGCCTCAAATTATACCTTTTTTATTCATCAGTCTGCAAAACAACTTTTTTGTCCCCCTCGTGACTGGTCTGGTCCTGGAGTAATGATTCTTCGTAGGCAGCTAATGTCAAAAGGGTAGCATTGCCCTTGTCTTCCATGTAGTGAATATCATTCTCTTCATTGAACTGTTCCTCCTCCATGACTACGTTCTGAAAAGGAGTCTTAACTCTTTGTTCCTCATTGGTCTCCTTTCCTCTCTGAATGATCCGCAATTGATCATTTTCTCTTTTGAACGAACTTGGATTTCTGGGAGCAAATGAATTAGGCAGCCTTGCCTTCCTAGAACTCTGCTCAACCTTCAACTTAGATATCTCAGTAGCCAGTGACTCTATCATCTTAGTCATTTTATCTAATTTTGGCTCTGAAGATGAAGATGAGGTTGAAGCTTCACCTCTCTGCCTTCTTCTATCGGCATGACCCTTCAGTTTTTCTGCAGCCATGATGTTAGATTCTACCTCTAGGGCTACATCCTGCATTTCGTCCATCGTGGCACATCTTCTTTCTCTCAACAGTAAGCAAAAATCAGAGTCAAATGCATTAGCATAGGTGAGTTTTGCAGAGGTGGGGGTAGGCTTTACCTTAGCTGGTATCTTGCTATACATATGATTAAACCTTTTATTAAAATCAGAAAAGGGTTCCCCATTTTCTCTCTTGAGGTTTCCAAACTCAGTATGGTAGTATAACAAGTCTTTCTTATCTCCCCAATGCTTTAAAAACATATCATCTAATGCTTCAATGTCTGCTATGGACCTAGGGGTCAGCTCTCTGAACCACTTTCTAGCCTCTCCATCAAGGCTTTGGACAAACACTCTCATCCACACATCGTCTTCACTGATATCAAGGTTATTAGCATAACTATAGAAAGATTCGAGGTGCTCTTCAACTGTTACTCCCTCTGTACCCATGAATTTAGGCATGTATTTTTGATATTCTCCTGCAGGCATGGCATTCAAAGGAACAAGCAGGACCAGGGGTCCATACCTAGCAGCTATGGTTCTTTCCATCTTAGTAGGGGCCTGTGGGCCTCCCATGACTGTGGTAGGTGGATGGATACTGGCAGTTTGAAAGGTAGGGAGTTGTGAAATGAATGACAGGGACAAAGGAATATGATGGACTGTAGGGAAGGCTTTCTTTAGGCTGAGATCCAAAGGGAAACTTAACGAACAAGGAGCTTTATGAATCTCTGAGGGTATTTCTTCACTAAAAATGCTAGGCTCTATACCCTCAAACTGTACTTGCTTAGCTACCAACCTCTCTTGCAGAGATACATAAGATTGTTTAGGCTTACCTGATCCTGATGATCCATTCTGAATGATCTTTTTCTGCTTAACAATCTTCTCAGGGTCAGGCACTGGGTCAGCTGGTGATTTCTGAGGATTTCCCTGGGTATGCCTCACGAACTGAGCTATAACTGTAGTGTGGTGTCGCCAAAGGTTGGTCCTCTAGTAGAGTCGCTAGATAGATGATTATAACTAGAAATGTGTTTGAGCTTTGTCTATCATCAAAGCCGGATCTGTGTCGTTCTCCCAGGGAAGCTGAGCTTCAATCTCCTCTCCCCAGCAACAGCGCCAATTATGTTAGGATTCCAAGAAACTCTCTTAGGTTGTAGCTCGGAGATGCCTGGTAACATATAAATTCAACTTATTGTTGCAAATGGATGAATGGAAAGAATGATGCTTGTCCAAGCCAGATAACCACTTCTACTTTGTTTCACTCCAGACATGCGTGAACACCCCCAAAATACAAGGCCTTAGACCACCAAGTACTCACAGTTTAAGGATTGGGTGAATATGGAGAATACTGACCACACCAGCAGATGCACAAGACCATGTGATGGTCAACTGCAACTAGTAAAGAAGTCTGCAAATCTAGTCTACTAATACATAGACAGGATGACAGCTCTCTGGAACTAGATGAAGAGAAACCTGAATAACTTATGCAATGATACATACAAGACTTTAACATAGAGATAGGATGACAACTATTCTAATGCTAAACATCAAGAGCTCAGCATACAACATATTAGGCACAGCTTGGAACAGAAGAGAAATGGAAAGTGAGAAATTAATAGCAAAAGAAGCTTGTATTAGCTGAAAATGAAGATGAGATGTTGCAAGTGTCAAAATAGTTACAGTCTCCAGAAGTTGAACCTTACATCAAAACATCAACCATCAACCCTGATTACATCTTGTTTTTGGGTATATATAGAGTTTCATTACAAAGGCACTTGGCCGTTTAGGTATGGAGGGGTCATAATTGACCACCAACTGCATTTAACTGCCTGATGGAGTCTCTGAGTGTGTTTTCTTGCTTCAGTGGATGAATCTGATCTTTTCAGGTGCTCTGCTGTCCTCTCAGGCAGCTGGAGTGTTCATATCAATGAAGTTCCATAACTGCTAAATGCAGTTACATGCTCATGCTCTATCCTTTTTCTCTTCGGCCATACTATTTGTTAAATATGGTTGTTGAGGAGCAACTGCAACTGGTACTGGTGAGCCGGTCGCCTTAGTCCTTCGGGCACACATAACAGTTAAGGGACGTGGACTGCATGGTGAGTGGATGGGTTGGATGAGGGAGAAAGATCGGCCATCAGATCGGGAGAATAGACATCGGAGATGGCTTGGTAGAGGGTATCGGAAGAGGTGGGAGTGGAGCGAACATGAGCCATTGGATCTCAGGCAGATAGATCCAACGATGATCGGGCAGCGAAAGCGCATGGGAGTTATTGGGCGGGAATGAAAGGTTAAACGGTAAGCGGTATCGATCACATCGTCTTTGGGCGTTAGGTGGTAAAAGGGCAAGAGCGTGCGAATCCATTCAGCACATGACACGTAGCGGCGAAGGAGAGAGAAAAACCGCTCTCCATTGCATGTTAACCTTCCATCATGTTGTGGGCGTGAAATGTGCGAAGGTCGTCCGATCATGCAAGTCACTTTATCGGGCGCAACAGGAGCCGTTTGATTGGCAGGCGGAAATCGACAGCTGTGATCAAAGGCGATGATTTTATAAAGGCGCGAAGACACATGGCTAAGGTTTTATGGGGTTTTTGGCTTTAACGCTCGGGGCCTGCAACAAAAGGGGCTTTTTTGGTTTTTTATAAGAAAAACAGAGGAAACAGAGATGAAGGGAGAATGAGTGGGCCAAAGGAAAAAGGCAAGAATGTCCATTATAAGCTTCTTTCAAGCACGACCAAGGACCAAGCTCACTTCTGACCTTTAGAAAATCATCATTATATAGTAGAGCTAACAGGAGTTTACATATATGATTGATTGATTATTTTCTCTTCAGCCTCCTATAGTGTTTTCTCTGTCCACTACTCCTGATTAGCATAATGCTATATCTCTAGCTTAGGTGTATGTGCATATGGAGTGGTCTCTGCTCAACTCTCAGATTTGAAGTTATTCCTAATGGATCATAACACCATGTGAAGATTAGTTTAAATTTCATCTGCCTTAATATTTCCTCCACTTCCTTTGTTGTTGCTCTAGTATTTACAATATAAGGCCCAACTTGTGCCTTCAATTTAAATTGTGCCTTCTTTTTATTTGATACAAAATGTAATTCATCCATGTTTAACATCTGTCTAGTGTATTACAAAGCGAAAAATCTTACTTGCACAAAAACTAGTAATCTATCGGGAGGAAACCCACACCCATAGATTTGAATCTCTGTATTGTTATAGTAGAGATACCAATCTACAACTTTATCCTATTATGAAAGGTGCAAAACTTTCTTGATCTCTGGTGGATTCCTTGGTATAGCATCACGGCTAAGTAGACACAAGGATGTATCTAAAAACTGATCCACAAAATTGGTGAATGAATAATTTTTTGACTAAAAAAGTCTAGTGAATGAATGGTAATGGACTTCCCTGAACATCCATCTTCTAGAACTGGAACTTGAACTTGTCTTCTTGATAAAATAACATCAACTATAGTAAAACTAATTGGTGTTCGAATTCACCTTCAACTTTAAGAATCTGCTCATGTATAACATCTGATAAGTATTGACTGTAATTGAAAAGAATTGAAGTCTTTTGGCCAACTGAAAATACTGATAAAAACCCTAACACTACCTCATCTACCCATTGGTCTGTATGATATCCTAATAATAAATTTACCATGGAAATGACTTGTCTTGACACCTTAGGGAAGATAAAAGCGGAGTATGGGGGATTTGTTCTAGGTAATCAAAATTTTCAAGCTTTAAACATTCAAAAATATGGGCTCGCTGGGGGAAGGTAAGATTTTTGTATATCTTTGTGAGTGCATTAGTAGAAAATGGATGTAAATAGGTTTGAGTATTAATATGGAGGGCTTGACAAATGGCTTCTAGGGTAGTTGAGAATAGGATCTCATTGTTCTAATAAATTACTACTTTCTGGCTAAGAAGGTATCTGAGATGACACCAGGTAGTGAATTATGGGAAAATATGAGTCTTGGAAAAGGTAAATTGAGGTAGAAATAATTTCCAGATATTTAAATCATCACTCTGGTCTAAATACTTCTGTTTTTCCCAATTATGAAGCTCATATAGATCAAACTCACATTGAGCTTTTGTTATCTTGTACTAGGTATTAATCAAAGGGGACCTATCTAAATTAGGGACAAGACGCACCATAGGATACTCATAAGGTATCTTTCCCTTTAATTTCTGCGAAGACATTTTTAATTTTAATAGGAAATTCAAAGAAAATTGTTACCAGGTCGCAATTGGATTGGTTGCAAAAGGCGCTGGGGAGTTTAGAAATATTTCAATCTGAACTTGTGTGGGTAAAATAACAAGAAAAAGGGGATAATAAAGGTTGATATAGGATTTTATAATGGGAATTGAGGGTGATCAACGAGATTATTACTATTTTGGAGCATAGAATTTATGAGTTTTTAGACGTTGGTGGGAGAAAATTTAATGGCCAATGACTATATGACTATTGGTGAGAGATTTGAATGCTAATAGTTACATGAGGTGGAGAATGGGTGACATGGACAGAGTGGCAGATTACAAGTGTCGAGGATGGAGCAGGAGAAAACGGGGGAAGGGAGCGTCTAATGGTGGTTTTTCGTGGGGCGGGGCGTAAGGGTCTTAAGTGGAGAAGGGAAGGGATCCCCTAAAATGGTTGTGGATCCGCCACGTTACCTCATGAAGTTTCATTGTAAACCACATTTTGGACCCCCCCGTTAGTCCCTAATGGTCGGGGGGATCCGAACATCATCCCCGACCGTTGATTTGAGTGGGGATGATCTCAACCACTCAAAAGTAAACACGCTTTAAAGAAAGCGACAAAAAACAATCAAATCACCTTTATTCCAAATTTGAAAACAAAATTGAATATACTTTAACTATTGGCGGCATTTGAACTAGCGCACCCATTTGGGATTTTATTATTTTTTATTTATTTGTTTTTCTTTTCCCCTTTAATATTTATTTTTTATCCTTTTATTTTCTATTTTTATTTTTATATACTATACAATCTTAAAATGAAAAATAGTTTACAATATCCCTGTGGTATAAATGGATCGATAACCATACCTTGATTACTATATTTATAGGACCCTAACAGTAACCACCACTCCCATAACTACCCAGTTTCACTGCCCTGCCAGAGTAAACATGAGAGGAGGAGGTACTATGAAATGAATCAACCTCCTCAGTATAGTTAAGGAAGTGGAATCGACCAACCAAAAACTTTATTGACCTTCCTCAGGGGCTAAAGGACCCACGTGAGCTAAACAATCACTCTAGGTGCCCAAGCCCTGAGCCAACTGGATTTTTCAGTGATATGGACACCCATTCACTTGCATAACAGGGAAAGCTAGTGACTTTAACCCTCCAATCACATGGATAACCCTACCTCCCAGTGACTGCAGTTTAGAATTCCCATTTATGTCTATGCGAACCCATAATTTAAGCCACTTTTTCAGGGCTAGGATCTAGACCTCTGTCCAGAAATTGATAGAACTTTCCTAAATGATGAATGACACCAGGACAAATCCATTAATTCAAAAATTATATAATAATTTGACCTAACTAGGCCTAACGATGACAGACATTTCGTCAAACACATAGTGTACATGAAATCTAAAGGCCATAAATGCATATATGAACATATGAGTCTAATACTTATATGAGAATCATAAATAAGGTCTGATTCCCTCTCATAATGGCTACAATAAAATTTATTAGATCATGCATTCAATAAACATTCATTTACCAACAAAAACGTATTAAGAGCCATAACTAGAATCTATCATAAAATCATGCTTATAATCAGCATATGACCAAAATAATAACAATGATAGAATAACCATCAAAATCACATAATAACAAGTGTAAATACTCACGAAATATAAGAGGAAAAGAGATATTATTAACATATGCAAAAGCTAACCAAGTTAGGGACTTCCACATACCTCCCAACCATAAATTTGGTTGAACCAAATATCTCTTTCATCTAATCACCCCCATGCCATATTCTAAGCATGAATGTGGAATCTCATGGAATAAACCAAGCAAAACCAAACCAGGTATTCCATAGGCCAACCACCTAAACCTCAACCAGTGATTCCACCTCACGGTCGGACATCACTAACCATCACCAGATCGATCTCTACCCAAGTTGTCCAAGGCTCCAGAGCATTTGTTCCAACCTGGCTCCAGGACTAGTAACTGAACCCACAACTGTCATAGGGCTACAGAGAATTTTTCCAACTAAGGCTCCATGACTAGTAACTTAACCCACCAAGGACTCTAAAGCATCTATCCAACCAATGCTTCCAGGACTAGTAACTCAACCCAAGTTGTTCCGAGGCTTCCAAAGCATTTGCCCAACCAAGGCTCCAGGAACTAGTAACCCAACCCATAGCCATAAGTAACATGAGCACCAATCGAAAAACAATCAAGTGGGAAACCCACAACACCATGGTTATCTAGGAAATTACAAGGCTAGGAAAAACCACTATCAATCCAAACAATCCTCCACGCCATGATAAATCATAACCAAATAATTGCATGCATATACCGTGCATGTCAAAAATAGCAAGGAGATCATACATGCAACTCGATACTTGCAAAACAATCCCGCCATAGTCATTGATCTCATTGTCCCCTTGCGCTTTCCTTCTTTTAATTTTCCTTCTTTCTCCTAATCCAAACTATGCCACCATGCTCCAAGAAACTCTAAGTGTGCAAGAGTATGAGAGAGAGAGAGAATATAATAGAACTCTAAGCTAAAACTGACAAAATAGTTGTGAATTGATCCCCATAATCCTTTTTATCATTGAGACCTCTATTTTCTTCATTTTCCTTCATTTTTCCTTTCATGTAATTTTGTGACCTTTCACCTTCCTTTTCTCCAATTTTCTTTTATTTTCATAAATAAATGCCAATTAATTTCTCTTTTCCTTTGCCAATTTCCATAGCCATAAATTAATCACAAATTATCCCCATTAGTATGTTTTTTCCCAACATTTAGCTTGGAATACATGTCCCATGACCTTGGTCTTATTTTGCTTTTATTAATTTTATTACATGGATTTTTAAACGGGGCTGTTACAAAACCCTCCCCCTTCAGGGAACACTGTCCTTGGTGTTCAATGACACTTATAAACCAAAAAACACATGTTTCCCATGGATCTTTATAACACGGCTTGATACAACATTTACATCATATCCATCTGTTGAAAACATAACCAACATATCTTGAACACCATAACACTTATTCGAGCTTTATAACATAGCTCGATGCGATATTTACAACATATGCATATATAGACATAACAAAAACACAACATAAAAACATATACCAAAATACATCCACTCAACCAGTGAATAAAGAAGGATACATAGCCCGCATCTGATCAACCATCACCCATGTAGCTTCATCGAGCCCAAAGTGCTTCCACTACACTTTAACTTGCTCGATTTCTCGATTCTAGAGCATGAGCATCTTTCGCTACAATATGCGTTGAGGTTCCGACCAGAATTATCCTTTTGGTTCCACCTGGAATACATACCAGTTAATCACATGATCAACATCTTTCATATACTTCTCAAGCAATGACACATGGAAAACATCATGGAGTTTCACTGACGAAGGCAGTGCAAGTCAGTAGGCTATTGGTCCAATCCCCTCAAGAATATTAAAAGGCCCGCAATACCAAGGTTTCAGCTTGGCACATGATATAATCCTCAAGGATATCTTCTTGGGCCCTATGTGCAAGTACACCTGTTCCGTAACTTGAAACTCTTTAAACACCATGTGCTGATCTGCATAACTCTTTTTTCTATCATGTGCTGCCTTTAGATTCTTCTTGATTACCTGCATTTCTTGTTCCATCTCTGCCAACATGTCTGGTGAAATCAATACCATGTTCACTACATCACTCCAACTGATAGGATTATTACAACTCCGCCCATAAAATGCCTCAAATAGACTCATCATCAAATATTCTGATACCCATTTTTGTAAGAAAATTCTACCAGTGGAAGGTACTCTTCCCACTTTCACTGGTGATGCATGATGTGCATCCTCAACATGTCCTCCAAAATCCTGTTGACCCTCTCTGTCTGCTCATCTATATGTGGATGATAAGTTGTACTAAAGGCCAATTCTATCCCCAAAATTGCAAATAACTCTTTCCAAAACTTGGAAGTGAACTTGGCATTTCTGTCTGACACAATTTTCCTAGGAATACCATGTAACCTCACTATCTCCCTGATGAAGACCCATGCTACCTCGCTCGCTGAATTCATAGACTTCACTAGAATGAAGTGAGCTACCTTATTTAACCTGTCAACCAAAACCATAATAGAATCACGTTGTCTAAATGTCCTCGACAAACCTGTAATCAAGTCCATGGAAATTACATCCCATTTCTACTTTGGAACCGAAATCGATTGAAATAATCCACCTGGATGCTTACACTCTACTTTTACCTATTAACAATCCAAGCATATCGCAACAAACTCTACCACCTCTTTCTTCAAATTCGGCCAATAGTAGGACTTCTTAATTGATGTCAATGTCTTTTGATAACTTGGGTAAATTGAATACAACTTGACATGAAATTCCCACAAGATAAGCTTCTTGAGCTTGCTATTGTCCGACACATAGCTTTCGTCCCTAAATTTGAACAATCCATTTGTCATGAGATGATAATCCACATCCTGCTCACTTGTACCCTACTGTTGTAACCTGTGCTTAAGTTGCTGGTACTTGTTATCCTATTGTCCCGCCTGCAAGATTTGATCCTGTAAATCTGTCCCATATGAACTCATAGCTGCTATGTGATTTACATGTACTCTTTTGCTAAGAGCATCTGCAACCCTGTTCTCTTTTCCCTTAATGCACCTGATCTCGAAGTCAAATTCACTGATTATGGCCAACCAACTAACTTGCCTAGAATTCAAATTAGGTTGGTCAAATAAGTATCTCAATCCACTGTGATTAGTCATCACGATGAACCTCCTTCAAAGAAGACAATGTCTCCACATCTTCAATGCGTGAATGATCACTACCAACTCAAGATCATGCTTCACATAATTTTTCTCGTGCTCATTCATTTTCCTTGATTCATAGCACACTACCTATCCTTCCTGTATCAGAACCCGACCAATTCTTCTCTTGTAAGCATATTTACATACCACAAACTCTTTGTCCAGATATGTAATATTTCAAACTAGAGCATTCGTAATAAATTGCTTCAACTACTCAAAACTCGTTGTCTATTCCTCTGTCTATTCAAATTTATTTCCTTTTCGCTATAATGATGTAATAGGATAGGAAATCTGTGATAAGTTCTTGATGAATCTCCTGTAATAACCTTTTAACCCCATGAATGATATGACCTCATTCACATTTCTGCGAGTTTCCCACTCCATGATAGCTATGATATTTTATGGGTCCACTGCTATGCCTTCCTTAGAAACCACATGCCCCAAGTAATTTACCTTTGTCTGAAAGAAACTACATTTACTAAGCTTAGCATGCAACTGACACTCTCTCAACAACCTTAACACTATTGGAGATGTTCTACATGCTCTTCCTCATTCTTAGAATATATCAATATATCATTAGTAAATACAATCAAAAACTTGTGCAGATAAGGATGAAACACACTATTCATCAAACACATGAAAGTAGATGGAGCATTATTCAAACCAAAAGGAATGACAACAAACTCATAATTCCCACACGTGGTCCAGAAAGAAGTCTTGTAAGTATCCTCTTCTTTGATTAATACCTGATGGTATCATGATCTTAGATCAATATTAGAGAACATTGTTTCTCCCTTCAGCTGATCAAACAATTCATTAATCCTCAACAAAGGGTACATGTTCTTAATCACCACCTTGTTTAATTGTCTATAATCAATGCATAACCTGAGAGTACCATCCTTATTCTTCACAAACAACATTGATGCACCCCAAGGAGACACACTTGGCTTAATGTATCCCTTATCCAACATTTTCTTCAAATACAACTTTAGTTCTACTAACTTTGGAGTGCTCATCCTATAAGGTGCCTTTGATGTTGGTGTTGCTCCTGGTACCAACTCAATAGAAAATTGCACTTCTCTGTGAGGTGGTAACTCTGAAATCTCTACTAGGAATACATCCTAAAAATGCTACAAAACGGGTACCTCTTTAATACCTTCACATCCTCAACATCCTTACCTTTATTACTAGAAATATGCACTGCAAATAATACACAACCTTTCTTGCAATTGTGCTTTTCCTACATAGTTGTAACCATTCTAACTAGCGTTGCCTTCTTCTTACCCAACAAGATTCTTTGTTCTCCATTATCATCCAAGCACTCAATTTCATTTTCATAGCAATCCACCTTAGTCCTGTGAAGATACAACCAATCCATACCCAACAACATACCCTATGATCCCAACGGAAGCACATTTAGATGCGCTAATTTAGACATACCATTCAACTCAAATGCACAAGCTCTTACCCAATGATGACTTCTTTTCTTGGTACCTTTATCCAATTGTACTAACCAAGACTTTGGATGCACTTCTTCATTCAAGCCACCCTTATACACTAGGTCGAGATTAACACAGCTATAATTAGATCCAGAGTCAATCAAAATAGAAGCAACTTGGTCACAGAGTTTACCTTCCATCTTGATAATAGATGCCTGGTGATCCACCTCCATATTATCCAACATTGCATAAATCCAAGGAATACTTTGTCCAACATCCCTCATTATCTCTTCCTCCTAAGTATTGTGGATATGCGTTCTTCCAACCTGATGTTGTGGATGATATCTCCCATGATGATCCTTGCGACAATCCCAACACTATAAAAGCTTCCTGCCATCACCCTTGTTATGCTCCTCATACTGAAATCCTTGTCCTCTGTCAGATGCATTGAACTTCTTGTGTGACACTGCTTTCTCTTTGTTACCTGTGTCTTGTATTCTTCCTCGCTTCTTATCCCATTTTCCCTTAGTCTTTTCATTACCTTTCCAATCCTATATAGATTCAAACATACACTTTGATTGCTCATAACAATGCTTCAACTTTCAGATGGCTTCCTCCAAGGATCTAGGCTCATCAATATCAATCCCATCTTTGAATAATATTGGAAACCCACTAATGAATCTCTGAATCTTTTCTTTCTCCTCCTTATGATAAGGCACATATCTCAACAACTCTAAGAATCTGCTAGTGTACTCCTCATCGGTCATAGATCCCATCTTCAACTCATAGAATTCCTTTGCCCTGTCATCATATTTCCTTTCATATAGATACATCTTCTTGAAAAGTCTCTTGCACTCCAAGTCAACTCCTCTTCCCGAATGCCTCTGAAGTTCTTCACATCTTCTCACCAAATGTATGCTTTACCTTTAAGACCAAAGGTAGTTATCCTAGCTTTCATGTTTCCTGAATAGTCATGCAATCTGAATAATTTATTCATCCCAAGAAACCAAGCTTCTACATCCTGTGACTTCTTCATTTCTTTGTCAAATGTAGGTGCCTTTGCTTTCTTGAACTCTTTTGGAAAATATTGCTTCTCACTCCTACGATATGGGTGGTGATGGTGATGATTATGTTGTCTCTTTAAACTAGAACTAGGATAAAACCCATGATCATTACCCCTCCAGTCAAGTGTATCTAGAAATCTTCCATCTCCGACTGTATCCTTTCTATCCAACCTATGTCTTGATCGACATCTGTTGCCATATGCACCATTTGTCATTTCCTCCTGTCCATGACTGATCCTAAGTGGTCTTTGAAAATTTGATAAACGATGAAGAATCACTGCATTGACCTCTTCTTGCTTCTCTTGTTCCCTAACAAGTCTTTCTTGTGACTGAATGATCCTATCAGCATCTACCTTACAACAAATGATCTCTTCTTTCAAACTTCTTAGTGTATCTTCTGTGTGAGAGGAGTACTCATCACCATGTTGCTCATCTGATCTGTAGGTCCACCATTTTTCTTATCATCTTTGATCTTCTTCCTACAAACATATAATGTCAGATAAACCAAATATAACCACAATCAAATGTGCCTCAGTGAATTTTAGGGGATACTATCTCGTCTACAAGATCAATCCCAATTAGCACAACATAGGCATGTATCTAATGAAATCATCATATCAATCATCTCAACATTAACATCATCATTTCTTCATGACGACACAACTACAACAATGACCATCACCATGCATGCATAACAAGCACATATACAACCTGCATGCATGCATGACAAACACATTCCGCCCATCTAGTACAAGTGTTGAACCTGGGAGCTTTGATACCATTTTTTAATGACCCCTCCTATATCTACCAAGTTTCACCACCCTACCAGAGTAAACATGAGAGAAGAAGCTACTATGACATTATTAAACCTCCTAAGTACATTTAAGGAAGTGGATTCAACCAACCAAAACTTGACTAACCTTCCTGAAGAGCTATAGGACCCACAAGAACTAAAAAACCACTCCAGGTGCCCAAACCCCGAGCCAACTTACTTTTTCAGTGATTTAGACTCCCAGTTGCTTGTATATAAGGAAAGCCAGCGACTGTAACCCTCCAGTCACATGGATAACCCTACCTCCCGATGGTTGTGGTCTAGAATTCCTAGTTCTGTGCATCTGACCCCAAAATTTGAGCCACTTTTTCAGGGCTAGTGATATGAAAATGGAGGAGGTGATCACTTTCCTCTTCTTAAAAAACAAACAAGGATTGTTTTGACACTTTGCAAGGAAAAATGGGTCTTAACACAAATAGTTTCTTCAAAAGTTCTCTTCAAATTATAAGTTAGTTTTCACATGTAAACTTAAGCATAAGAAACAAAACATCACATAACTCATGCAAGCATACATGAAGAGTAGAACAAAGGATTTGTAGATGGAGTTCACCCCTCCTGGGCTACATCTTCGGGCCTACCAACATAGCTAGATCGCTCCATATATTTAGTAGAAAAAGGAGTACATAAAAGTTTGCTTATAAACATGTGGCTATTTCCCCTTCAAGAAAATGTTCTCGTGCAAATAAATATCACATAAAATAAAAACACAAGGTGTCTCCTACAAATACCCTATACTCCAACTGAAAAATAACTTACATGAGCATGAAAGAACTTCAAATCCGCATTAAAGAGGAAAAAAAATCTTTCCTCAACATGACATAGTGAGAAAAGTAAACATGCGCTGAACCCTGCAAGTAACAGCTACTGCAGTAGACTTCTAAAGGTAAGAAAACCCCTACAAGGCCTTCTCCATGCTCAAACACCTTCAAGAACTACTCCAAAACCTGATTGATCCATACACCCTTGGACTTGAACCTACAAAAAGTATCTTTAGATGTGCTCAAATCAAAAAATAGAGGTCACCATTGGATCCAGAATGTCAAAAAACCCCTATGTAGACTCTTCTTGAGCTCCAAAACACTGAAAACTCCAAAATATATGGCTCTACATGCTCTCCATGTAGTTTTAATGTTATTTGTCCTACAAACTAGACTAACAGTCTAACTATCCCACAAATCTGCTTTGTTTTCCGCTAACACGGTGACAATTCCACCCTCCACCAGTGTAATTTGTTGGACATTTAATTCATCCAATAACCCTTAAGGGAGAAAATTGAGGCCACATGGGCCATGCAGTCGTGGGGTGGGCCTTAGTGCCCAACCCAGTCACCTTAGCTCCTAAACCACCAGGTTATGGTCATATAATGTTTCATGTGGCCGAGGGCTGGGCCAACGAATCGCCCTCTCCGTTGGATCCCCTCTACGATGGTGTCACAGTCACATATAAGGCATATGGCATGGGGCTGGCCCCCTTAAATCCACACCTGTCCCTTGGCTCCATCCGCTCGTGCCCACAGTTTTGTTGCACACCATAACACCTAGGGATAGGGTTATACCCAAGCCCCCCCTGCATTGAATAGAGGGGTTGCCTTTGTCCCCGGTATGGTCGCCAACTTGTGATGCAGGAAAGTTCCCTCTATGGACAGAGGCAACCCCTCTAGCCCTAGAGTGGGTCTAGTCACAACAAATACAATACCAAAGAAAATTTCCTTATATAATTGATGTCATGAAGGCCTACCTTCAAATCCTCTTTTGGTGAAGTCCCTGTTGTGTTGCTCTAGCTCTCGTTCTTCTAATCACTTTGTACCTGAAAACAACATACAGAGAACAACAACAAACATAATAGAATACGACAAAAATGATCTACTTAAAGGGTCAAGGAGCTTCAAGCTATCAATATGAAATTTGACATAAGATATAGGAAATAAACCGTTGATTTGTATAAATATAAACTGAAGTAAAACTTACAACCAAGCCTTGACGTTGAAAGTCTCCTTGAAGGGTCCTGTTAGCATGTCTCCGCAAGCATTCACTTATGAAGTGTCACCAAAGAGGATGAATAACTCTCTCTCCTACCCAAAAGACTAATGCTAGAACACTCTTACAATCAAGCCAACTCCACTCAAAATTATCCAAGGCTAAGTTACATAAGAGGCTACTTCCACACTCTAGCAAAACTCTCCACTTTTACTACTGAACTCTTGAACTCTGAAGCTAGCTGATCTCAGCCATGGAGGAAATATTTATAGGAGGAGGATCTTCCATAAGAGATGGGAGAAAGAGCTTATCCCTTTGAGAGGTTGCACAAAAAGTGGAACAACCATCCCAAAGGAGAGAGGCAAGCTCATCTAATCCAACAACCAACCCTAGGACTACCCATGAAGCTGTTACACTTTGAAGCTTCGACAGTTTGTTTAAAAAACTTGCCAAAAGTAGCTCGTCGCGAGTGCAACATAGAGACAGAGCGACGACGTCACTAGGGCTAGTTCAATCTTGGCTATCTTCATGGGTGGAACAACTGCTGACCTTCGACGACCCAAAAACATAGGTAAAAAAAGGGTCTGCTCCAAGAGTAGTGAACTGAGGTATTCTTCCTGAGATGACAAGGAAGATATTGACATATAATTTGTAACATGACACGAGGCAGACATCAATAACACAGACTGGCAGTTCCAGGATCAGGGAATGCGGGGGTCAGTGACAAATTATTGTGTAACATGAATCCAGTTTTGACGGGTTGTGGTCTTGTGGCATGACATGTGACCTCGAGATGGCCCCCCATCCGATGCTCCTTTCCCTTAATGCCAAACACCTTGCTCCCAATCTTGTGATCATTTTTATGACCTCGGGCTGAGGCTAAGCCCCGAGCCCTTGGTTGCTCCATCGTGGTTCTGTTGGGCATGCAGTGACTGAGGTCCAAGGGCTTAGCTTTGACCCCTTCCCCCCAAATACATAACACCAAAACTTTAAATAAAAGTTGGCTACAATGCTTTATAAGCACCACCAATAGTAGAGACGGCAGAACACAAATGTTATAGGCCTGAGGTCAGGGGTCTGATCTGCCCGAGCCTCTATCCAACCATACCCAAAATTTTAATACGTTTTGGGGTGCCATGTGGCACCATTTCATTGGTCCACGCCCAACCAATAAAAACAACCAAAAATCAATGAATCAAAACTTGGCACTTGATGACACCCAGTTGGTCCATGCCTACACAGTCACCTTGGGTGATGTCAGTAGTACAAAATCCTAGTTAGCTGCCCAGTCAACAACCTGCTCCTTTTTTTGTTGTTGGGCCAAATGATCAGAATGCAATAACTTGAGCATACGGCTTGAGATTGAGGTGAAGAAACATTGTTGGATTCAGAAAAATGAGCACTTTGACTTGACACTAGTTTCAAGACTTTCTGGGAACTTTCATTTTTGAGCTAAAATTTGATCCCTTGATCACACCTCCCCACTAGGAACTTTTGGACTCCAAAAGTTTACTTCCCTAGTAAATAAAATGAGGTTGAAACTCAAAATCACCCAATAACTAAATCGAAAATGCTTACTTTTCAATTGGTGCCCTTCAATCCCCAATCAAGGCACTTCATCTATCTTCTTCATGAAGACCTACTGTCGTGTTAAGAATCAAGCCAAAAATTCTTATCGTAGATGCGGGAAAAACACTGATGAGTGCAATTTGAACATTCTCTTTAATCTCATCTTTGCATGGATAAAAAAAACTTCAATTTGAAGTTCAATTGTTGAAGACAAACTTGACTCCATCTTGGAAATTAGAAGAAACATAAAACTTGCTTTACCATCCTCAAACTGATCTTGTACATAAAAAGTACATTGCTGCAAAATTTCAATGACATAATTGGCTTTTCCTACAAAACATAGTCATATTGTATAATCTTAAACAAGGATTTCTTTACCATCCTGTTGGAAATAATATTGAGAGGGGGGGTGAATCAATATTTGTAAATCAATAATTTTTTCATTTCCATAATCAGATTTATATATGCTACTTCAGTGAAGGGAACTCGCGTGTGCACAAGAGTTGTTCTTAAGGCAACCAACGTATATCTAGTGAACTTATGATTTAGTTAATTCATCATATGTTTATCTTTAATCTGTGCATCAGTACTTTATTAAACATTAAACAGTAACCATTTACAGTTAATAACAGAATGAACCATCACACATAAGAACCACACATGAACACCAATATTTAAGGTGGAAACCCAATGTGGGTAAAAACCACCTAATGTTGTCGTCTCTGTCTTCTTTTAATAATAAGAAAATCTATTTACAGCATTGTACTGGTGCAGACTCATACCAGTACATAGGCTTCTACCTGCAGAAGGTTACAACTTTCTCTCATTCTCCAGCTTCTACTAGAAGGGAGCTACAACCCCCTAGCTCTTGTGCTAGCCGATATGTTTACTAGTACGTAGGCGCCGACCTACAGAAGGCTACGACCTACTTTCTTCCTCTAGGGACCACGTTTCATAAATTTTTAGACTAGACGCTCCTAGTACACAACAATACACATGAAGGCCTTGCTTCATCCAATTTTCATATTGGACCCATCAACAACATTGAATCTTAGAATCAATCATCATTGCAATACAACCATCAACTACATCTGCATCAACCAATCACTGAAACTCAATCATCACTCTCTGAATCAATCAAACTCAATCAATCACTGACAACCTCTGAACCTCTGACACAGCTGAATCAACCATTCATTTATACTTAATCAACTTCAACAAATCAATTGGAACAGATAGATCACTATAACCAGTACACAGATATGAACCCATAACACTGCATCATCATTCAGAACCAGCTGTAACCTCAAAACCATGTATCAGAGTGTATACGCAACTTAGAAGAGTTGAACCAACGTGTATACGCAACTTCATCAAAACGAACCAGCGTTTAGATCTGTAAATACTTACTTATAACTTCGTTGCACTTCCCGATTTAATACATACACAGATCATCACATATAAAGGATAAAACATGTGTTAGCAATCAGATCTAGCCCATCAGATCACATAATGATAAGTCATTATGATCCTAATCCATCATTAGATCTCATCCATCATCATTGAAGCAAATCACAATCAATCAATCTAAACACTATCATCAGAATGTAGTCACCAAAACATAAAGCAAAACCCAAAACTCTGCATCAACAACCAAAACCAACTGTAACTTCAAACATCATAGTTCATAAGGTATATGCTACTTCGATGTGTCGAACCAGTGTGTATACGCACTTTTACCAAAGCGAAACAATGTACATATCTGCAAATACTAACTTAAAACTTCACAGACATTCCAAACTTCAGTCATACCCAGATCATATCATTTATAGAATAAAACATGCGTCAGTATTCAGATCTAGACTATCCATGATCAAACCACATAATGATAATACATTTAAGGCTTTATGATCCCGATCCATCAACCATCATCAACCACATAGGTGCATCCTTAGATCAAATCAAGCAAAGCATCAGAAGCTCATAACCTGTATATATGATCTAACACTTCAGAAGATATTCAATACTTGCACACTCTGGCCTAATGATCTTCTCCTCCTTATATAGTTTTAGGCCTTTCTCAATACCTTGGACCAAAACCACTTAGGACCAATACCTTAGACCAAATACCTAGGGTCAATACCTCAGACCAAATACCTTGGATCAATACTTTAGACCAAAATACCTTGGACTAAATACCTCGGACCAAAACCTTGATTTTCCAACATGTACGCGCCTTTCCTCTTGTGAAATTTCGTGTATACGTATACGCTCTTTTTGTTCTGTTAATCCACGTGTATACGCTCTTTTTCTACAGTGAACCCATGTATACAACTTAACATACCTGAAAATGTCCTTTTTATTCAACTTCTTGATTTTGATTTGTAGTCCTTTGTTCCTTCATCCTATTTTTTTGTATCATTACTTTGTTCTCTCTGAATAGACCTATTATAATGTGATTTGACTTTGTACATTACTTCTGAACTGATTCCTTTGAACTTCCCTGCATTTTGTCATATCTGTAAACACAACTGTCATGCATTTTGTCACATCTGATATCTCTCATGCAGATTCATCTAGATACATAGATTCATCTAGTTACCATATACAAGTGAGTTGTTCTGCTATAAGTGGGTTTCCATCAAGTACAACACATGCATCATAATGCCAACAGTTGAAACTCAATATCACCCAAAAACTAAATCGAAAATTCTTACTTTTCAATTGGTGCCTTTCAATCCCCAATCAAGGCACTTCACGTATCTTCTTCGTGAAGACATACTGTCGTGTTAAGAATTGAGCCAAAAATTATTATCGTAGATGCAGGAAAAACACTTATGAGTGCAATCTGAACATTCTCTTTAATCTCATCTTTGCATGGATAAAAAAAACTTCAATTTGAAGTTCAATTGTTGAAGACAAACTTGACTCCATCTTGGAAATCAGAAGAAACATAAAACTTGCTTTACCATCCTCAAACTGATCTTGTACATAAAAAGTACACTGCTGCAAAATTTCAATGACATAACTGGCTTTTCCTACAAAACATAATCATATTGTATAATCTTAAACAAGGATTCTATTCACAACAAGTTTCATCTTGAATACTTGCATTAGTGAGTACATGACAAAATTGTAGACAAACTTGGACGACAACTTGTACATTCCAAAATTCCTTGAACATGTGGAATTATAAACAAGGAAATACATAACATCAATGAAAAACACATACTTGTTGCACATAGTGACTATTATTTTTCACTTTACAAAAGTACCCAAACAGGTAAACAACAACAAGTAATTACAAATTTACAAAGAAACTTTACAAACAATCTACCCAATCTTTGCCTCTCCTAGGCTTATGGGTTCTCTTTTGCATCAACTTTGCCTTGAAGGTTGCTTTAGGATTGTTTTGAGTCCTCTTTACCACCTCTTGCTTCCCTTGCATTAGGTTTCACAATCTCTTTTCCCTCCTCAGAATGAAGCTCTAGATGTAATTTCCAACATCATTCATTTCCATGCCCATGCATCTTGCAATGGGTACAAAAGAACATTATGTTTCTTACTGACAAAGAAGTCCTCTCATGTGAAGGAGATTCATCATGCTTGATGCCTAGAATATGATCCATTCTTTTAACCATTACCATGCGTTGCTCACAGACAACCACACAATGGTCAAATGCATCACAAAAAGTACAAGGGTACATGTTCCAAAAATAGTCAAAATTACCATGCGTTGGAAAACACCCATGAGATTTATCTCTTGGGCTGCAAATTTGACGATGCGGGGTGGATGATGACATGTAAGGTCCCTTCAAGCATTCATCTCGCTTGGGAGACAAATGAACATTGTCACCACCATCTTGGTGTGACATCTCATCCTCAGATGATTGTTGTGCCTCAAATCATTTAGAGCATTCTCCAAACTCCGTTTGACCATATCCCAATCCTTGATACTTTGGTCTCTCTTCAACCATGATTGGATGGGTGATCCCTTGGCCATTGCTCCCGAGGCCTCCTCCTTCATAACCCAGTTTAGAAAGAAATTTCATACCAATGCCTTTAGTATGTTACTAAAATGCTACAAAAGAGGTGTTATGAACATAAACAAAAGGAATTGTATTTGAAATGCTTATTACCTGCTTAAACTTTCCTTTCATCTTTTCAGCTTCGGATGATGGTGACGACATTGCAGATGGCTCTAGCCACCCACTTTTACCAACTAGCATGTGGTGAGAATATTGGATATGGTTGCAAAATGCACATGCATCATCTTCCTCATATGGTCCATAACTATTGTGTGAACCATGACCACATATTGGTTTCCTTTTGTAGGTGTCTTCGCAACTTTCTCCTCAAGCGCATGATGCAACTGAAGGCACATATGCCTCTTCTCCTCTTTAGCCATTTCTAGCATTATTCTCAACTGAATGTTCTCCATACAAAGAGACAAATTCAACTCTTCTAGCTCTTGGAGAATCCTCTTACCCATTCTTGCAACTTGGTCAGACGAGGCTCTGATACTAATTGATTAGAAAATGGAGGAGATGATCAATTTCC
This sequence comes from Pinus tabuliformis, assembly GCA_031772625.1. Classification (NCBI taxonomy): domain Eukaryota; kingdom Viridiplantae; phylum Streptophyta; class Pinopsida; order Pinales; family Pinaceae; genus Pinus; species Pinus tabuliformis. The sequence goes on from CM062805.1 coordinate 606,114,687, forward strand.
TCTTCTCCAAAAACAAACAATTGTAAGGAAAAATGGGTCTTAACACAAAACAAGTTTTCGAAAAGTTCTCTTCAAGTTATGAGTTAGTATTTACATGTAAGCTTAAGCATAAGAAACACAACATCAAATAACTCATACATGCATACATGAAAAGTAGAACAAAGGATTTGTTGATGGAATTCACCCCTTCTGGGCTACATCTCTGGGCTTGCCAACATAGCTAGACCGCTCCATATATTTAGTGGAAAAATGAGTACATAAAAGTTTGTTGATAAACATGTGGCTATTTCCCCTTCAAGGAAATGTTCTCCTGCAAAGAATGCTCACATAAAATAACAACACATGGTGTCTCCTACAAATACCGTATACTCCAACTGAAAATGAGCTTACATGAGCATGAAATCACTTCAATTCCACATTGAAGAAAAAAACAAATCTTTCCTCAAAATGACATAGTGAAAAAAGTAAACCTGAGTTGAACTCTACAAGTAACAGTTGTTGCAATAGACTTCTAAAGGTATGAAAACCCCTACAAGAATTTCTCCATGCTCAAACACCTTCAAGAAATACTCCAAATACTTGATTGATCCATATACCCTTGAACTTGAACCTACAAAAAGTCTCCTTATGTGTGCTCAAATTGACAAATAGAGGTCACCGTTGGATCTAAAATGTCCAAACACCCCTAGATAGACTATTCTTGAGCTCCAAAACACTGAAAACTCCAAAATATATGATTCTACAAGCTCTCCATGTAGTTTTGTTGATATCTATCCTACAAATCGGACTAACAGTCTAACTGTCCCACAAATGCGCCCTATTTTCGGCTAACGAGGTGATAATTTTGCCCCCTTCCGGTGAAATTTGTTGGACATTTAATTCATCCAAATAACCCTTAAGGGAAAAAATTGAGGCCACATGGGCCATACAGTCGTGGGTTGGGCCTTAATGCCCACCCTTGCTGACTTATCTCCTTAACCACCGGGTTATGGTTATATAACTCTTCATGGGGCCGAGGGTTGCGCCAACGACCTGCCCTTTCTGTCGAGTCCCCTCTACGAAGGTGTCACGATCACATACAAGGCCATTGGCCTGGGGATGCCCCCCTTAACTCTGCACCTATCCCTTATCTCCATCTGCTCGCACCCACGATTCTGTTGCACACCATAATACCTAGGGCTAGAGATATACCCAAGCCCCATTTGCATTGACTATGGTTCCGATATGCTATGGTCCTGTGGCATAAGATGTGACCTCAAGTTAGCCCCCCATCTGATGCTCCTTTCCCTTAACACCAAACACCTCGCTCTCGGTCTTGTGATCAGTTGCATGACTTCGGGCTGGGGCTAAGCTCTGAGCCCTTGGTTGCTCCACCGTGGTTCTGTGAGGTGTGCAGTGACCAAAGATAAGGGGATTAGCCCTGACCCCTTCCCCCAAATACATAACATAGAAACTTTAAATAAAAGTTGGATACAATTCTTTATAAGCACCACTAGTAACAGAGATGGTAGAGCGCGAAATTTCAAGGACTGAGGTAGGGGGTTCAATTTGCCCGGGCCTTTGTCCAACCATACCCAAAATTTTAATATGCTTTGGGGTGCCATGTCGCAGCTTGTGATTAGGCCATGTGGCAACTCGTGATTGGGCCACGTGGCACCATTTCATTGGTCCACACCCAACAAATAAAAAACAACCAAAAATCGATGAATCAGAACTTGCCACTTGATGACACCCAGTTGGTCCGTACCTGCACAGTCACTCTAGGTGATGTAAGCAGTACGGAATGCCAGTCACCTAGTCAGAAACTTGCTCCTTTTTTGACTGTTGGGCCAAATAATCAAAATGAAATAACCTGAGCATATGGTGTCAGATTGAGGTGAAATGAATGTTGTTGGGTTTAGAATGATGAGCACTTCGACTTGACGCTAGTTTCAAGACTTTAAGGGCACTTTCCTTTTTGAGCTAAAATTTGATCACTTGATCAACTAGGATCCAGAACTCTACCCAAAACTTGATAGAACTTTCCAGAATGATGAATGACATAAGGACAGAGTTGCTAATGCAAAACTTAGACATGAAATTGACCTAACTAGGCCTAACAATGACAAACATTCCATCAAACACATAGTGAACATGAAATCTATAGGTCATAAATGCATATCTGAACATAGGGGCATGATACTCATTTGAGAATCATCAATAAGGTCTAATGCCCTTTCACAATGGCTACAATAACATCTCTTAGGTCATGCATTCAATAACTATTCATTTACCAATCAAAATATGTTAAGAGCCATAACTAGAATTTGTTATAAAACCATGGTTATAACCAACATATAACCAAAACAATAACAATGATAGAACAACCATCAAAGTCACATAATAACAAGTGTAAATAATCATGAAATATAAGAGGAAAAGAGGTCTTATTAACATATGAAAAAACCAAGCAAGTTAGGGAATTCCAAGTACCACCCGACCATAGATTGAGTTGAACCAAATGCCTCTTTAAACCAATCACCATCATGCCATATTCCAAGCATGAATGTTGGATCTCATGAAACAAACCAAGAAATACCAAATCAGGGCTTCCAGAGGCCAACCAAATCAATTGTCAACTAGTGATTCTATCTCACAGTCAGACATCACTAACCATCACTAGATCAATCTCTACCCAAGTTGTTCAGGGCTCTAGAGCATTTGTTCCAACCCGGATCCAGGACTAGTTACTCAACCCAAAGTTATCATAGGGCTCGAGAGAGTTTGTCCAACCAAGGATTGAGGACTACTAACTCAACCCACCATGGGCTCCATAACATTTTTCCAACCAAGGATTCTAGGACTAGTAACTCAACCCAACTTTTTCTAGGGATTCTAGAGGGTTTGTCCAACCAAGGCTCTAGGAACTAGTAACTAAACCCACAACCATAAGGAACATGAGCACCAATTGGAAAAAAATCAAGTGGGAAACCCACAACTCCATGACTATCTAGGAAATAGAAAGGCTAGGCAAAACCACTATCGATCCAGACAATCCTCCATGCCAATGACAAATCATAACCAGATAACCACATGCATATACCATACATGTCAAAACTAGCAAGGAAATAATATATGCAACTCGATACCTACAAAGCAATCTCGTTGCAGCCGTTGATCCCACTGTCCCCTTATGCTTTCTTGCTTTTCTTTTGCCTTCTTTCTCCAAATCCTAAGTATGCCACCATGCTCCAAGAAATTCAAGTTTGCAAGAGTATGAGAGAGAGAGAATAGAATAGAGCTCCAAGTTAAAACTGAAAAAAAGTTTGTTAACTAATCCTCAGAAGCCTTTTATCACTGAGGCCTCTATTTTCTTCATTTTACTTCATTTTTCCTTCAATATTCCTCTAATGCAATTATGTGACCTTTCATCTTCATTTTCTCCTATTTTCCTTTATTTTCATAAGTAAATGCCAATTAATGCTTCTTGCCTTTGTCATTGTCGTTGCTAATTTCCATAGCCATAAATTAATAACAAGTGATGCCCATCGCTATGTTTTTTCCCAACATTCAGCTTGGAATACATGTCCCATGACCTTGGTCTTATTTTTCTTTTACTAACTTTATTACATGGAGTTTTAATCGGGACTATTACAATTGCATAGTTAAATCCTAAAGAAGATTATGTCAAATGCATGGTAGATGGGCCTTGGTTTTAGGGAAGAGTGAAGTTGTCCCTCGCTCCATGGTTTTTGGAATTTGATCCCTCTAACATGATTGCAACAAAAGTGCCAATTTGGGTTAGGTTGTCACATCTCCCTCTTCCTTTTTGGCATCAAAAGGTCATTGAGGACATTTGAAAATCTCTTGTGAATTTCATACAGATGGATAATGAACAATTACAAAAAGGATTATTTATCTTTGCTCATCTCTGTGTGGAAATAGATATGAGTAAGGGTCTACCATATTGTATTTTGTTGAATCATGGATATTTCCAATGGATCTAGACTTTAGATTATGAAAACACAACCTTTAGATGTCGTTCATGTTTTCAAATAGGGCATCTGCAAGATTCATCCCTACAGATAAAAAAAGCTTCCAAAAAATAAGAAGGGCCAGGTTCGTAAACCAAAAGCTAGCAACCATATGAAACCATTTTCTTAGAGGATGAGGAAGATGAGATCAAGGAATACTTCCACTCTACATATGATATAAACAACCAAAATACAGTTTCAAAATCAAAACATATGTAGGAATTGCAAGATATAGAGACAAATCGTGATCCTTATGTAAAAGGCACACTGACACTTTAAGATAATGGGATAGGAATGAAAAGAAGTGAACATGTATAAGAAAGTTTTGATTTTGATATATAATAGCTCCCGATGGTGAATGTGATAATGTTGGTAGTAATACCTATAGATGCATCATTGGGGGGTTGGTAGAAAGTGTAAGGAAAGAAGGGAAAGAAGGAGATTCAGTTAAGTGACTATTATAACACTTAATTTGTCAGTATTGTATTTTATTTTTTGGGCCAAAAAGTACTTTATTTTTCTTACAAGACTATTTTCTTGCTTTTCTCAAATGTTTTAAGAATATGCAAAATGTAACTTTGTTCCTTGTGCAATAAAATTAATTTATACAGATTGCAACTCTTTATCCTTCTTATGGTGGTGTTCATTACATTCACCTTCATGGAACTAATATTTATGATTTGAATAATGATAACATTTTCATGCATATGATGCATTATTATTCATTTGTAATTATAACTAAATATATATATTTCATATACATTGTTGTTTTCTTGTTTCTCAATCAAATGTGAGTATTATGCCATGTTTTATATTTTGAGATAGTCTTTGTATTCTCATATTGGTAATAAGACCAAAGAGTTTACTTCCCTAATTGTCACAATGCCAATTGACATTTGGCTAGTTTTCTATCAATAGGTTCCCAATTTGAAAGTCGTTGGGTTTGGCACACTATTGGGTTTGGCACATTAGTCTATGTCAACGGGATTTCTAAAAACACCATAAAAAAAATATGGAGAAACATTCCTTAGGTTTCTCTATAAGTACTTCCTTGGAAAAATATCTCATCTTAATAAACTTTAGGTCACACAAATGTACTATACCAAGTTTTATTATTCAATATAATCTTCATATTCTCGTCTGAATAAATTTTCCTCAAACATGAAAGTTATTCCACATTTTATTTTCCAAAATATGCTTCATATAAGCTCTCAAAATATTGTATATGTGTTTGATTACCAATAAATATCCAACATTAGTCTCTCTCCATCCAATAATTAGTTCACACCTTCAATATCAGATCTAAGTTGCAATAGCTATTTCACACCTTCAATATCAAATCCAGATTACTGGGATTATTAAATAAGGATTCAAGCTGCATGGCTTATAAAGTTTTTTTAAAATTAAACCCAAGTTAAAATTTCCTAAATTTAAATAAACTTAATCCAACAAATAATTCATATCAATATGATAATTTTATATTATCATTACATAGTATTGTAATGATCCAAGTGAGTTTTTTTTCACGGCATAGACTCCTTGGGGTGCTTTCTAGTCACAGGTTCCTCTCGTGGGTAGATGGGCCTTTACTCCTATGGTAGAATTTGTGTGGAAAATGACACCAACAAAGGGCTACAAGATCAAATAAATTTAAAGATAGATGATTATCATTGGACACCATCTCTGGATTATGAGAACACAACCTTTCATTGCCACTCTTGTATTTAAACAAGCCATTTACATAATTCTTTCCCTTTGTTAAATTCTAACAAGAATTGACACTTGATAGAATTTCTAAATCTAAAAGTTGGAAAGCTTGTGACCTTCCCCCTGTGGAGGGCGAGTATTTCTAACCAAGAAGATGAGGGCTCCGATGATGGTATGGTTTCGAGGGATCAGGTTTAGAATTTCGATCTTCATCAGACTCATGAGGATTGAGTAGTGAACCCAGTTCCCACAACAAATATGCTATTGGTGGGTAAAGATGTTTCTTTGGGTGTTTTGAAGTGAGCTTGCAAATCGACATCTTTCGACATTGATAAGGACTCTCTTTAAGCCCTTAGTAATAATCTGCAAGTAACTTTGGTTGATCCTCCCCTTGTTGGATGGACCAAGGTTTTGAGAAAGAAAGGAAAGAAAAGTGACTCTGAAGGCCATTCCAAAGTTGGATGATTCTTTTGTTATTATCTCCTTTATTTCTCTTGTTTCCCCTGCTATTCTCTATCTCATTCATTCCAGCTAAGCTCCTTCCATGTGTGATTGGATATTGATATTGACTTTATAAGCCTCTCCATAATCTTTCTTGTGCATACTTAATAGATGAGTAGACTAGCTTACAAAGAAATGATCCAAGAGAAAAATAAAACTTTACATATAGCATTTGGAAAAATAATTGATATAAAGATTGGTTTTTATACCATTATTATTTTTTTAATAAAATAAATAAATTTATATAATATTTACTCAGATATGTTATTATAAAAATAATAATATATTTAATTATTAACAACTTCCTTGAAAGTTGAAAAGTATATCAATAAAATGTATATAATTATGAAAGGTGAAAGATATACCAATGGAATGTGTATTATAAAAATACCATGGTGTAAAAATAGATTTCTTAAATATTTTGTGTATTATTATGAAAGGTGAAAGATATACCAATAAAATATGTATTATAAGAATACCATAATGTAAAAGTCGATTTCTTAAATATTGTGTTATACATATAAAAAAAGAAGATAATAGTTAATTTAGTATAAAATGAATTAAAATAATGTTAAAAGTAATTTGTTAATTTTTTTTATAAATAAAATTATATAAATAATTTATTTTAAATTATTAAATAAATATATAAACTTTCATTAATAAATAATCAAACAATATTAAATTGACTTTTAACTAATTAAAACTTTATTTAATTTTATAAAAAAAATTTATTGCTTTATTTTCTTAGACCATGTGCGAATAATAAAATTTCAAAACATAAATAATAACTATAAAATCAACAAAGTACAACCATCATGAAAACCATCCATATTAATGTGAGGAAACTTTTTCAAAGTAAAAACTTGTTTTAGAAATTGTATTTGAAACTAACCAGTATTCCAGTCTAAAAAGGGATTTTAGTGATAAGCATATGCATTACCCAAAAGCTCACGAGAAATCGGAAGTTTTGTTAAGGGACAATGCTATATTAAACATGATACAACACATGATAAGCTCGTTGAAATTACGAGGCAAATATATAAACTATGGTAAATATGTAAACTATGTAAATACGTAAACTATTGGATTGAAAGCTCGTTGAAATTACGAGGCAAATATATATGTTTCTTGTAAAGTATTAATAAGATAACGATTTAATTAAAGATAAAAGATAAAAGGAGAGTTGTTGGTTAAAAACAAGTGTTATAAGGAAGTTTTGTCTTGCCATTCAAGTTTTAAAATTATATTTTGAAAAAAATATATAAAAAAGTTATAATTTATTTTGGATAATGTTAAATTAATAATAGTCAGTGGTCAAATCGAATCTTATAGTCTTATTTTGGTATGAACCAATAAATTGAAATGTGAAGTGGATAAGTTAATTGCTTGCTCAAATTTAAGGACATGCATAAATTTTGATGGGTAGATGTTTACAGTTTTACTCTTACATTAATGTTGAGCAAAACATAAATAATGGCCGGAAGTAACTACTAGTAAGTATACTTAGTTACATCTTATTCCTATCTATTTTTTATAGAAAAGACGGACTTAAATTATGGAAAGAAGTAACTAATAGTAAATATGTCATTTTCAAGAATATTGGATGTTTTCTTTAATAATAAAAAATCATTACACCAATATCTAAAAATCATGCATTAATATTAAAACTATATCCATAAATTATGATATAAAATATGTAAGATAGTTATCCACATAACATTAAATTGTGTAAAGCTGCAATATGACCTTCAAGCTATAATACAATAAAATATTGGAAAATAATTTTTTTTTAATAATATTAAATAATAAATATTTATAATAATCAATGTTTAACTAATGGAAAAATACATTACTAAGATCAAAAAATTTAACACAATCTAAAAGGACATAGCCTTCTTTGGTAAGATATTTATAATTTTAATTATTATAACACCCTTCATATAACAATCATTATCAGTCATTTCTATTTATACATAAATATATAATTTTATAATACAATTTTGTTTTAATTCCCATTAAATTAAATGTTGACTCTTTACTAGTCTCCAATAGTGTGATAATCATTTTGAGAGTCTGCACTCTCACTTTTATCATGTATATATATTGAATATGCAAGTTTGTGTTTTTTAATATTCACATTGAGTTTTATATGATGATGAATTATATTATTTTTGTATTTTTCTCATTTTTTGATAGATACTAATGAATCTGTAGTGGGTTTTTCTCTCTATATATATCATGTGCAATTTTTTTTGTTTAAATTGTATTTTTGAACGCTATATAGATTACATAATTTAAATTTGTAAGTCCAAAAAATCTTTGTTGCATTTGAGGGAAAATTTACAAAAAAATATACCTAGAAAATTATCATAATGTAAAATAGTGAGACTATCTCAAACATTTTAACTATTTTAAAACTTACTTTTTTCAATTGCTTTATATGATATATACATAATTTTTTTTAAACAATATATAATATATCAAAGTTGTCATTAAAATAATTTACATAACAAGTACATTGAGACATTTTATCTATAGACTACATTGTCCACATTAAAATGGTTGTTTTAATTATTAATATTTTTTTATGTATACGTCAATATTATTTAATCTTGCATATTAAAATATTTGTTGAAGACCCACATTGAATTTCTTTATTATTATGAATGTTTTCAAATGTCGCATAATAAATTTATATTAATTTTTTAACTTACATATGAAGTTGATATCAACATAAATTAATTACTTAACATAAATACTGTTGAAAATGCAGCAAGAAAAATCTCAATTATGATTTTTGCCTTAATTAAAATTGAGGAAATTTGAAATTCCATATTAACTAAGGTGACATGGAACTTTTCACTCAGTTAAGAACGGGAAGTTAACTAAGGTGACATGGCACTTTTCACTCAGCTACAGAAATTTGGGCAGGGTCCATTGAGGTGTTTTTTTGTCTCATGGATCATTACCTTGGTACGTGACCCACAATATTCAGGAGTAGGAGGATCAGTTTCAGTTAGATATTGAGGAGTGCAAAGGAGTGTTGACAACAAAGAGGAGGCTTAGTAGAAGAGTCAGGAGCAACACAGTTTTTCTAGTAGACAGTTGTAGACACAATTGATTCAGTTTGTTTTTTTTTTTTTCAATTTTGGATGCTTTTCAGTTGCAAATGTTGCAGTACCGAAAACAAAAGTGAGAAGTATTTCATGCAGTACATTCAAAAAGTGCTAGATCAGGGTGGTTGATAATCCCTTTCTTGCTAAGAGGGAGTGTTGAAAATGCAGCAAGAAAAGTCTCAATTTTGATTTTTTTCCTTAATTAATATTGAGGAAATTTGAAATTCCATATCAGTAGACAACTTGGAGGAGTTAACTGAGGTGACATGGCATTTGTCACTTAGTTAAGAACACTCAATTTAAGTTAATGAGTTGAGGTTCAGTTTACTTGTGTTGATTCCAAAAAAATAGGAGTATAGCTTAGTTAATTCGAGTTGGAGGGAGAACTTGAGTTGTGTACAATGGTTCCTAAATTTTAGGATCCCATGTTGAGTTCATTTAATTTGTAGAAATTTAATTCAGTTAAATTGAGTTATGGTCAGTTAAACTAGTTCTAACTAGTGGAGGTCAAGTTGAGGTTAATCAGTTAGCCTAAATTAACTCATGCATGCAAAAAATTAGTTACCCAGTTGAGATTGGAGTTCAAGGGCATGGTGCTATCAGTTGTAAACTATTCCAAGTTGTATAGGTGGTGCATGCAATCAGAGAATTGACCTAAAAGAACTGTGCAATCCAGTTGAGGGAATTTCCTAATTAATAGGGGCCTAGTTCCTCAAGGAAACAGTGCAATGAAATAGGAGCTTGGAGGCTTTGAAATTTGGCTAAGTATTGTCCAAAGGCAGTCAGCCAAGCAGAGGAGATATATTATATTTGTGCAGAGATTGTTCATGCTTGAAGAAGCATTGTATTTGTTCTCTATTTTCTGACTAATGTAATACATATAGGAAAGAATTTTGAGCAGTTGCTTTACCCTTAGATAAGTCTCATGAGCATATGTGATTGAATCTTGTGTCATGTTTATGTTGTGATTTCTCGATCGATTAATTTTTTTTGTTGATGAGTAGAGTAGATTCAAGTCTTTTGTTTTAGCATATTACATAAGTAGTTTGAATCTACAAGGAATTTCTACAAATACATTTAAACATCTTGCTCACACTTTTTTTTTACTTCTAATTACTTTATATCTTTTTAAAGTTGATATGTAATTATATTATGTCATGTGGGCACCTAATTATTTATGAGAAAATGTGAGCGAAATAATTTTACCACATTGGGTTGAGTGAAGTTGAAATTATTAATGGTTTATAATACTTTTAATTAGAAAAAACTAAACATGCATATTCATTCTAGTTATTTATTATAGTCGAGATTACTTTTCTATTTAGAGAATATGTTATTTTTATTTTAAAGAGACATGTGTCAAATCCATGTTGAGCACAGCGGAAATCACACATCGACCTCATATTGGGCTATAGAAAATGCCTTTCTATGCAAAAAATATGTTTTTTCATTAATATTAAACTACAATCTTACAAAATGTTAGCTTGGTAGCATAATATTCTAAGGCATGTACATCTTTGTATTTATAAATTTCTCATAAGGTCCACACCCCAAGTTAGGAGAGAAATGCCTATTATATTTATTCAAGAAATAGTAAGAAAATCAAATTCATTGTAATAACCCTTTTCAATTACCCCTTTTTTTGTATACATAGTTTTGTACTACTAATGTAAGAGCCATGAATTTCTAAAGTGGCTGGACTATAAACTCATGAAATAAATGTAAAATTAAATGATTGGATTGAAGAGAGGATGACACGGATCCATAGTTTGGAGGGAAGAAAGATTTTTCTTGTCTAAAAAACCACAAAACTACCTTGTGGTTAACACTAGAGTCAGTTATGTTGAAAATGGCAACATGAAATGCTAAAAATAGAAATGCTAAAATTAGCACTACTAAAAATAGCAGTTTGAGTACCAGTGCTAGATTGGTCAATAGGGAATAAAAAATGGAAGTGCTAAAAATATCATTCTATTTTTAGTAGTTCGGGATGGATTCCTATTTTTAGTCAATCCCTGGACTAGAAATAGGAAGTAAAATTCGAATTTGATATTAACAACAGTTTGAAAATTAATTATTTATTTCATCTTGAGTTAATTAGTTAAGGAAAAACAAACTTGAAGTATATGTGAGGACATACAACAGTTTATCTATTAATTGAGGAATTTATCCATCAGTTAAAGATATAATGATGGGTTCTATATTGAGTAGTAATTAGTTGGCTTAGTTAACTGAGTCAAGTCTAGTTATATTTGATTTAAACAGTTTGTTTAAATTAAGTAAGTTCAGTTAGTTAATGCATGCTAGCATATAACTGCTGTACTTCAGATAACTGAAGATTCTCTCATGAATAACTCATGCATGTTAGTTCAGACAGAGACCCAGTTGAGATCAGAGTAGGGACAATGTACTATCAGTTGGATGAATATTTTTCCTATAAAGGAAGCTCATCCATGATGAGGATTTATCTCCTTCAGGACTGCGCAGATGGATCAGAGGTTGGTGAGTGTGTGAAGAGGCTAATTCACACAAGTGGTTGCACTGGACCCCAATCAGAATTGTGCAAAGAAATAGGAGGCTTGGAGGGCAGACCAGAGGTTAGATAGAGGCCTTTGACTATCTATGAGCAGCAGAGGTATTGCAGAGAGAACAAGATAGATTTTGAGTTGATTCTTTTTGTAATACTGGCTATATTTCCACTTGTATGATAACACAGAGTTGGGGTTTTAGGCTGAGGCTTTCCCCGGGTAAATTCTTCTATGTTATGTGTGATTGATTTCTCCATATCAGTTATATGTGTTCTTATTGATGTTGCTGATGTTCGATTAAGCTTCTGCTAAATTGTTTGTAGAAGTAGATCAAGTGTTTTGCTTTAGTACATTGCATTACCAGGTGATCTACAATGGGAATTTCTACATGGTATCAGAGCTAGCTAATTTGTAGAAAAATTCTACAAGTTCTTACAAGATTGGGCTACCACTTCTTGAAAGAAATTATGAGATTGGACAAAGAAGTGAGGGGCATAGGACAATGCCCATTTCCCCTATAAGATCGAGGAACAATTAAGTAGAGGATGAATCTTGAAGAAAGAAAAGAAGAATTAAAGAAACATAGATGGGGGAAACATATTTGGTATCAAGAGAAGAAAATGAACTGTGAAGAAAGAGAGATTATGCTCCTTTAGAAAATGAAGGGACACATGAAATTTTATGTAAGAACAATATAGAAGTGAGGGATGTACTTCTTGATTCGGTTCTCCTTCTATTCCTTCTTAATTAATTGGTTGTCGTCCTCTAGAATGCATGAGACTAACGCAAATGGCATGGAGTTGGAGCTAATTGTTAAACCCTATGCTCTGTGAATTTTTGGTGTTATTCCCTCTGTTTTGTGTTTGTATCCACTAGATTGTGTTTCTATTCTTGTGCATATAGTGGGAGACTTAGTGGATAACTGAATCACTATTGTTCTTATTGTATAGTTGATAAACCTCATGGATAGGGAAATTTGAGTCACTATGGTACTTACAAGAGAGTTGTTAACCACTTGGACAATGGACTATAGACACCTGTGGTGCTTGCTATGAAAAGACAATTGATAAACTACTTGGCCGGTTGATTCATTCTCTTGGACTAAGAAATACCTCATATGGAACCTAGGCAAAGCCTTGTGAATGGACTTTGGAGAGCAAGTGATTTATTGTGGTGCTTATTGTTAGAGGATAGTTGATAAACCGCATGGACAATGAAATCCATTTGTGAGTGCCTATTTAAACCATTGGTGTGAAGTCCCTTTAGCCACCATTCCCTTAGACTATGGATCCGGCTCAGGGGTGGTTAACTCCAAGATAGGTTGCAGTGCAAATGGCTTGTGGTTGGGTGGAGAGTTGAAGTAACTCCTTTAGTTGCTAGCCATTCTAATATATTTATATAGGCATAAAGTTGTACATATTTGGATCACAAGCTGCGATAGCCTTATTATGTTAATGATTATTAATATGATCCTTTTATATTCATATGTGAATACTTGAAGATCATTATTATGCTCACTCGTAGGTTGTATGTTATGGTTTCAATGAATGGTAGCACTATGGAGCTGCTGCCACATTCCTGGTTTATAGGCTATTCATATGTCATGGGTTGAGTGTATAGATGACTACATTGGAAGGTCCTTACCTTATGGATGTCGTTACGACTTGTGAGTTTCTACAAACTTTCTGTGTTGTTTTTTTTTTTGTATTTTAACTCCATTTAATTACTAAAAAATTCATATGTTTAGAAATGAATGGTAAACTGCTTAAGAGTGGGTTGAAGAACTGTGTGAGCTATTGAAGGTCAAGGTCAAACCTTGGACAGTTCTTTTCAAGAACTTTGGATTTTGGGCTATTGCCCCTTTCCTTAGAAGCTTTTCCATATTCCATGTTCCTTAGCACATCGACTGAATCTAAAAATATGGAGGTCAAGGGATGACATGGACAACTACTTTTGGAACAACCAGGATCTCTCTATTGGATTTTACCTTTTGTTGTGCCAATATCCTAAAATTTGGAAGTCTTGGGGTTAGGCAAAGATTATGCCTTTGCGTAAACTAGATTTACCCTTAGTCGAATTTCCCATCATATTCGGGAGTTGGGACATCTAAGGGTGGAAAAAGTTGTCTATCTCTTGGGAGTCCAAATGCACATAGGTCCAGATGTCTTCCTTTTTTACTTTTCAAGTGAGAGCCACAGTGTATACATTATATCAAGGCCTACATTTTTATGTTGCATTAGTTTGAATTCAGGGATCTGAGGTTGACGAAAGTTAAATGTCCTTCAGTAGTCGGATAAGGCATAAGATAGATATAAGACCTAGGTTCTAGAAGACTAGCTCGCTAGGGAACCGTGATCAACATAATCCTTCACCGTGCTATCAAGAGGTCTAGTGAATCTGGGGTTTTTAAGAGGTTACAAAATTATTTCAGCCCAGACTTGGTTAAGGACAAATACATTGGTACCGAAACAAAATGTCAGTGTGACAATTCCATGGGGGCCCTATTAGAGTACACATGGATGTCACATGGTAACAAATTGGTAACATGACAAGGTTTGAAAGTTGAAAACTTGTAGACAGAATAACTTACAATCCTGAAGTCAGATTGTGGTAAATTTTGTATCACTAGAAAGCTCTCGATGAGCTAAGTACGATGGTGATGTCAAAATATAATTCAATAAACTTGAAAGAAGGGGATTTTTGTAGATCCATATTCATAATAGACCTTGGGGGTCGAGTTAAAACAAGTAGGCAACACCTTCCACTACCTGAGATAAGATCAAGGGGAAAGAGTCTAGTTAAGTAGTGGTATCAGAGAAAAGGTTCAATGCTGGAGATTTGGGATTAAAATTTGGAGCTATAGAGTGGTATCAGAGCAAAGATTCAACACTAGACCTTTGGTAGTACAATGTACCACTATGTTATAAACTGATATTAAATAGAGGTTCAATACTAGATCTTTGGCAATGAAATTGATTAGAGAAGTGGACAAAATCTAAACTGCTATTTTAATTACTAGATGTCTGTTGATTTTCGACTTCCAATCGATATAAATACTAACCTTAATAGTATGTTGATGTGTTATTTTTTTTTCTAACCTTCATAATGACTTGGGAATTGATTTTGCAACTAGTTTCATATCAACATGCTTAAGTGTAGATATGTCAAGGTGATGAATAAATATATTTATTTATGGTTGGCTTGGCTTGGCTAGAAATTGTGTGTTGTGTAAAAACACTTAAGAAGACACAAATTTATAGCAAGAAAATAGAGGAATGAGCAAATGGATGGTACAGTACAACACAGACAGATCCCAACATAATCAAGAAGAGGATTCATTTTGGAAGAGGTCAAATGAAAAATTCCTTGATTGGGTGGATACCCTCAAAAGCTTGAGAGTTGAACTAAGAAGTTGCAAGCTAGACACTGAAAATATTGTTAGATATCAAGAAAGGAAAGCATAAGTAAATGTAGTGATTTTGCAAAGCTTGTTAGATGTAAAAAGGAAAAAGCAACATGAGTTTGGTGTCATCTATCTAGGCATGCAAAAATCCAATTAAAGTCCATGTAAAATTCATAATTTTAGGTTGGAGGCTAAGAGTGAAGAGGGTAGCAAGTCAAAAAAATACCTAGATAAAAAAGTGAAGACACAATGAAGGGAGAAACTCCAATCAACACTCTAGAAAGAAGGGAAGAAAATCATGAGAATTTGTATAGTGTTGCAACTAGAGGACATCACCAATGGCGGATAAGTGAGAAGAGCTCAATTCCCCCACGTTTGTTGGAAAAATTAAGAAGGCCGAGGAGGTAGAAGACTAGTTTTTGGGAATGAAGAAATACTTTAGTTTCCATGACTACTCTTAAAACATGATGGCTAGATTAGCCATTTTATTTATTTATTTTTAGTTTATTTTTATTTTTATTTTTTTCTAAAAGGAAAAGATGATATATAGCGGGAAGACTTGACAAATGTCAAGGGAATTGAAGAAAAGGAATTATCATGGAGGAAATTTATGGAGAAAAGTTTTATTGTATGACCCAGGGTTCGACCACAAGGTGCCAACAAAGGGTTTGTAGTAGTCTCGCATGTCACTGACATTTTCAATCCTCTGCATTGGAGGAAAGTCTCACCCAAGGTGTGTCGATACTGTGATTGATGTGTTGGGGTTTTAGAAGGTAAAATGATTCATTTCATTAATTAAAATATACATTAAACCATAAATATTCCACAGAGCTAGAAGATAACCCTCGCGCAAAAGAAAACATATGCATAACCATGATTGTAATAGAATAATTTAAATTTTATAAAAGGGGGCTATAAGATATAATCACATTCAATTATAAGCACGTATATTAATATCCCAACAACATACTCCTTTTTATATTATATTATGATATGTTTAAGCATTACATCATAGATTGACAAAGATTCAATGGGATATTTTCATAAACTTCATCCAAACTCTCACTATATATATATATATATATATATATATATATCTTATTGTATTTTGATGAAATTTGATGTAATGTGACCCTATAGTGAGAGTTTGGATGAAGTTTATATATATATATATAGTTTTGATTCCAATAGCCCAAAGACCCTTATCCAATCTCCCTCTTCTTAGCTTGATCTGCATGACTATATATATATATATATATATTCGTTCCAACTTAGCCAACTTAAAAAATATATGGGTTTGGTCCACATCTTTTTTATTTATTCAAACTCAGCATCTTGATCCCTCTTTCGCAAACTTAGCGAGTTTAGTGCAAGTGTTCTCTTTCCTTGTTTGTCACTTTCTTCATTATTTTTCCATTTCTCAACATGTTTGACCATTTTTTTTGGTTCATATTCTCGTGACTCTTTTTTGTCAAAATTTCTCAAATAAACGAAAGACCTAACAATCCTCGACCATATTTTATTAACTTTCCCTCGAGTTAATCCTTTGATTAATTATTATTTCGTTCCTATGATTGCACAACTGATGTTGATGTACTCTGCCCTTGTATAGATGTATCTCCTCCAAACAAAGGACCCAACTTTGGAACAATATCCAAAAATTTCCCTCTAAACCTATTGTACATATCAATTACATCCTTCCATGTGGTAATCAAAGTAGAAATCTTATCAACAAATGATGGATTTGTCTTTGCATTAGGATTTTCTAGATGAGACACAATCGAGTTTTTCCACTGAGTATCTGCATCAAGTTAAGTTTCCACACCTGCATGTATTTAGATTTAGTTGCAGGCTAAAGATCCTGATGAGTTTTTTTGGCTTTGCGAGACTCTTCTTCTAACCCATGAATCTGTGTTTCAATTTCCTCATCCTAATCGAAGAGTTTCTTTTTTTGTGTCAACTCTATTGTAGCGAGAGATTGCTCAGCCAAATTTTTACTCTGCTCTTGTAACATGTACAAGGGACGATTATATTTGGTAAGCAATCCCATCTAGTCTTGCACTTGACGAAATATTTATTGGGAGTCCTTGTTTTGTTGTTATAGCATAACTCTGAGTGCAGACCCTTGTTTAATAATTTGATTGATCTGCTATTAAAACTACTTTTTTGGGTCAGGGGTTTGCTGCATAACTCTGAAACAATATGCTACAATTCCTTATTCATAGAAATTAGTTACATACAAGAACTTTCAACAAACTCTAGGCAGTACATCGACTCATAGGGGGAAACATATTTCGGCACAGTAGAGGAAAAGTCTACAAACAGTGGCCATATTTGCTGGAGCTTAGCGTTAATGTCCTCAAACTGCTGCTACTAAAGTTATTCTTTTTGCACATGCAACCGGTCTCACTTGTTGATAATTTTGAGAATCTCATGCTGCTATTGCTCATATGTGACAGTGAGATTGATATATTTAGTATGTTCGAGGACCGATCGATCCTCGAGTTGCATTGATGATGCTATGATAAATTGAAACAACTGTTGTGAACACCAATGTTGTAGATATGTAGTAGAAAGGCCATCAACATGTGGCAACCTGGATTGCAAAGGTTGCCCACTCATGACTAATTTGTCATAGTGACCTTGTGGTGAAGTCTCTAGTGCATTGGCATATTCTTGCTAAAGGTCTTCACAAAATTTCGCAAGAAAATGAGAAGAAAGCAAGGGGATGATATCTAAATTTTGGGCACGCAAGTGCAGTACTTCCTTATTAAATTCAGATCACAAACAAAGGTACAAAGCTCCACTAAAGAAATAATGGTGCCTTTTCCTAATTGTGACTTTGACATATGTTGCCTAGGTGGAAAATAAACTATTTCTGGAATTTTCTTAGGTTCCTCTATGTTCTTTGGCTCCAAAGGTATCTCCATATCATCAAGATTCTCGGTGGTATCTTCATGAACAGAATGTTGAGAAGGGGGATCAGAAATGGTGTCAAAAGGTGTAGGATATTATAGCGATGAAACATGAATGTGTGGAGTGGACGTGGTGGGTGAAAGAACAACACACTATTTAATGATATTAGTGGGCCAAATAAGCTCTAGGGGTTCATCATTTAGGATACCCATAATAGTGGAAGGGTCCATAAGTGAGGAAGGTTGTTTAGATCAAATCACACTAATTACATCAGTAGCATGATCGAAAGCAGACTCTATGGTAGAGACATTAAAATGCATAGAAACAAAATCGATGGTAGAAATAGTTGGTGCGTAGAATACAATGGAGACATAGAAGCTAAAGGGAGAGATGAAGGCTTGAAATTTCTACCCTGGTATGGAATAACATTTGGAATCGAAGAGGTGGCACCGGGAGTACTTACCAAAGATTCAAGATTAGAGACAACTGTGTGGGAAGAAGATAAACATTGATGAAGTCGCCTAATCGGAGGCTGGAAATCAGACTTAGGTACAATTGAGTGCTTGTGGGATGAGTATGGAGCATATGAAGACAAACTTTGTGGTGTTAGGCCTTTAAGAGAATATGAAGTACCTATAGGGGTATCCATGTGCTAGATTCTAGGCCATGGCAATACCTCTTTTTGAAATGTTTCTTCTTTCATATAGTATGACAATGGCCACATCTTGAAGGTGTCTTTGTTGACAAATTTTGGCCAAATATAGGTGTCGTTGTGGTTGATGTAGAAGCACATTTGGTAGAAATAATTGTATGAAATTGACTGAGGGATCTTGATGGTTATTGTATCATTGATAATATTGTTATACAAATTATAAAAACATTTTTCATTAAAAGCATGGTTTGTAGAATTAGCTCGAGTTCGCCTTGGAGCAAAAGGAAGTGGAAGAGCTTCACTCTCTGGTATCTCGACTAATTCACGACCTTCTGGAGCACACAATTTCATCATGGTGATTTCCATAAATAAATATCAATATATAAAGTAGGAGTTTGTTTGTATACTTCTTCATAGGAAGTGAAAAGATCATCTAATAAAAACCTCCACCAATTTAATGATGCCCCCTAAATGGAGAACTCAGCAACAAAGATGGTATCCAACATGCATCCCCCTTTTGTATATTGTTGAGATACATTTCTTAAAATGAGGTCACATTCAAACTTGACCTACTCATTATTTATGAGCTAAATAAATTCTCTGCGACCTTTGCGCTTGGTGCCATACTTTTCATAAAGGTTTGTGGTACCAATCTTCTTTCCCCACTTGGAAGTTCCTTGAAAATGTTGTTAAATCATCTTCACCATGCATGGACATTCTAGTGAGCTTGTGGATGTCATCGACGTGGATTGGGTACTCTTTGTTTAACCAGTGAGAACCTCCATGGATTCGACTAGTAAGAAAGTTCGTATAACTTGTAATTTCACCCGTAGTTCCAAAGACGGGAAAATCGCGCAACTTCATGATAGTGGGTTTGTGGAGTGGTTGGAAATCTGGCTTAATTTATAAAATGAGTTCACCAATTGGAGTTGAGGTAGTTTCCATGTAAACTTCAGGACGAAGGGATAGAAACAAAGCAAGGTTTGGGAAATCAGTATCAACCAAGGTTTCTTTCTTGTACTTTCCCAGTATGTCTTGAATAGGCTCAATAATATTATCAGAGAAATAAAAAGGAACGACTATTTTGACAGGGAAAACCATGGTGGGAGACCGACGATTATGGATGAATTGCACATGAGTGTTCTGGTGGGTTTTGGGAATAGAGGTGCTTGATGCGGAAGCCAGGGTAAAATACTTTGAGAAATTATAAAGACATAGATGAGCGATATCGCTTTGATATTCTATACTTATAGATCAATGAAATATTATCCTAGCCGCAGTACTAGATGTGATACTAGTAGTAAAATCCTTGATAGGAGCGACTTCATCCCAACATGTCAAATAATCAATTGTGGTGATGATATAGAGGGCATGTGAATGCCTTACAAGAGGGTTTTTGGGGCCAATAAAATCTAAAACGCACTTCTCAAAGGCTTGAAGGTCTCAAAATAGGTTCAATGGAAGTTCATCTCGATGAGAAGGCTTCCTAACTCTCTGACATACATCAAAATTTTGAGCATACTCCTTCACATCCTTAAATAAGGTTAACCACCACAACCCTACTTGCAGTATCTTTCTCGCAGTGGCTTTTCTTCCTACATGTCCTCCAACAACGCAACTATGACATTCCCAAAGAACATCTTCCCTCTCATGGTTTAAAATACATTTTTGGAAGTTACTATCAAGCCCCATATTGTATAACTAACTTGCAATCAAGTGGTAATATGCTCCTCTTACTACCAAATGTTTTTTTCTGCATTGTAGAGCAATCATTTGGACACTTTCCAGTAGCTAAAAAAAAAGCAATATCTTCAAGGTAGTATGGGACAACTTCAATTTTGAACAAATCTACATCAGGTAGGTTTTCATCTACTGAACCTCTAGATTCTCCTTATTCTAGACGCACTACAACAAAACCATGTGTTTAGCGTCCCTTTTTTCTTCCTTTTTTGTGTATAGATCCCATTTTTGGTGCTATTTGCATCCATTTATCAAATATGGTGCAAAACTTGATGCAAAATTTGCATCGAGTTTTGCACCAAGTCTTACACCAAGTTTAGCACTAGG
The DNA here is from genome assembly GCA_031772625.1 of Pinus tabuliformis. Lineage (NCBI taxonomy): Eukaryota > Viridiplantae > Streptophyta > Pinopsida > Pinales > Pinaceae > Pinus > Pinus tabuliformis. Next base: position 606,135,590 of record CM062805.1, read on the forward strand.
TATTGCAATAGGTTTTGCACCAGGTTTTATGCCAAGTTTTGTGCCATCCTTTGCACCAGGTTTTGTTCTAGGTTTTGCATCAAGTTTAGCACCTAATTTTGTTTCACCTACTTTTGCATCCTCTATTTCATCTAGTTTTTGCACCTACACTTGCATCAACTTTTGCATCCACTTTTGTTACATATAATTTTGCATCCATATTTACAACCTCTTTTACATCTATTATTGTGCTCACTATTGCATCCAATTTTGTTGTGCCACAATTTGCGCCTAGTTTGGCACCTCCCATTGCACCCACTTTTGCTTCTAATTTTGCATCCATGTTTGCATCCTCATTTACGTCTAGGTTTTCATTGACTTTTACATCTATTTTTGCATCCATTTTTGTATCCACTTTTGCTTCAAGATCCAAATCGGGTATTGTGTCTCGTTTTGCATCTACTTTTGCATCGACTTCTATTGCATCCACTTTTGCATCGACTTCTATTGCATCCACTTTTGCATCAAATTTTGCATCCACTGTTGCACTCATGTTTATGTCGAATTTTGCATTCCTTTTTTCATCTTTGTTTGCATCAAAGTTTGCTTCTTTATTTCTATCTATCATTATATCCACTTTTACATTCACTTTTGTTGTGCCACAATTTGCGCCATGTTTTGCACTTAATGTTGTACCCACATTTGCTTCCAATTTTGCATCCATGTTCTCATCCTCTTTTACATCTAATATTTGGATGAAATATTGCGGCTCTTTTTGCATCCACTTTTCTGTCAGGTTTATGCATTGGGTTTTGCGTCTCATTTTGAATCTACTTTTGTATCAACTTCCATTGCATCCAATTTTGTTTCGCTTGTTGCACATATTTTTGCATCCACTTTGACATCACTTTTGCATCTTGTTTTTCATCTTTTTCTGTGTCTATTGTTACATCCAGTTTTGCATCCACTTTTGTTGTGCCACAATTTGTGCCATATCTTACACCTACCATTGCAACCCATATTTGCTTCCATTTTTGCATCCACATTTGCGTCCTCTTTTATGTCCAAGTTTGCATCAAATATTGTACTGTATGTTTTTTCATCCCCTATTGCATCCACTTTTACGTCAAGTTTTGCATCTCATTTTGCATCTACTTTTGCATTCACTTTTGTTGCCTCTACTTTTGCATCTAATTTTGTGTCCACTCTTGCACCCATGTTTGTGTCCATGTTTACATCCATTTTTTCATCTTATTTTGCATCCAAGTTTGCCTCCTTTTTTCATCCTATTTTATGTCCTTTTTGCATCCGTTATTGCATCCACATTTCTTTCACCACAATTCATGCCAATTTTTATGCCTACTATTTGTTATAGCACTATTTACCACTCTTGGTAGATTTGATGCTTTGATTATGGCCTAGGGAAACTCTTCCTTCCAGACTTGGTCCAAAATTTAAAAAACAGTGTTTTATTCCCCATACTCTAATTTGCCTCGTGATAAAAGTGTGTACACGCGAGTCAACATATACCCAACCCGCATACATATGTTAAAACACTTAAAAAAATTAAATTTCCTTAATTTCAGGCGGATTTCATGGGTTTTACCTGTTACTCACCTCTTATTGCCCCTGGCCCAATTGTTTCCCAACTGATAAAAAACTAATTTGGAGAAGTATAAATAAACCTCCATGAGAAGGCCTTAAGGGAGAAGATATGAGATATTGATATTATAGTGAGATTATCTCTGATCAAGTCTGATGAAATCCCTGTGCCTCCTGCACTCCCTAAAGCTTCAGGAAACCCTTGTTTCCTTATTAGAGATATCCTTCATCTTTCTTGAGATATCCTCGTATTGGTGATTGTAGGTTTTAACCTTGTACAAAAATTACCTGCATATGAATTCTAAAACACAGAAAATAAACAATGCAAGAGCATAACACATAAAACACATATATACAGATATTTTCCCCTGGATCCCAAAACCGGGACTACCAGTTTGATTTTTCATTATATTCCTTTCATTGTTACAATACATATTTATACATGCTGAAGCATCTAATACCATGGACCGAAAACCATCTCGTTCAAAACCATGGATCGAAAACGATAGGTAGGTTTGCCCAACCTAATATGGGGTCCAATTTTTTATTTTTTATTTTTCGGGGCACTGCCCCGAACCCCGTAGAGGGGGGCTACCTGCCCCCCTCAAACCCCCTGGACAGGGGGGACTGCTGCCCCCTTGTGACCACCCCACTGCGCAATCAGCGCAATGAAGGGGGAGATTCACCCCCCTCTAACCCCCTGGTTCACTACATAGTTTAGTTGTGGAAAGAATATAACACAACCCAACATTCTTCCACTTGCTGTTTTCTTTCTACAGGGGGCCACAAGAGAGTTTAGTCATTTTTCTAGCCCTGAGATGCCCATTGTTTCTCTACACCAGGAGAACTTCTCAAAGCTCACAGATTTTGTCAATGCATCTACAATATTCTTCAAAGTGTCCACTTTTACTCACAACACCTTTTTGTCTTCTATCATATCCCTCACAAAGTGATATTGAACATCAATGTGCTTTGTCTTTGAATGATAAGCAGGGTTCTTTGCCAAGAAAATTGCACTTTGGCTGTCACAGTCTATCCTTATAGCTCCCTGTACTAACCCCATACTTGAACACAATCTCTGCAACCAAACTGCTTCCTTGCTTGCATGAGTGGCTGTCATGTATTCTGCCTCTATAGTTTATAGTGCCACTACAGATTATTTCTTACTCATGAAACTGACTGCACCTCCAAATAGGTTAAACACATACCTACTTGTGGATCTCCTCTGATCCAAATCTCCAGGCCAGTCTGCATCAACAAAGCCATGAATATCCAAAACTCTGTCCAATCCTAGTCTTCCTTGGTAGCACAAACCATAATCACTAGTGCCACACAAAAACCTGAAAACCAGCTTCACTGCTATCCAATGCTCCTTCCCTGGTTTTGACATAAACCTGCTCAATACTCCCACTACATGTGCAATGTCTGGTCTAGTACAGACCATTGCATACATTAGGCTACCGACTACACTTGCATATGGAACACGGTACATATCCTCTTCCTCTTCTTGTGTCTCGGGACACTGTTCAGCAGATAACTTTACACCTACAGGAATAGGAACCTTCACCGGTTTACTATCCTGCATATTAAACCTCTGCAGTATTGTCTCGACATACTTCCTTTGGTTTTACCAGAGCTTTCTCTTTGCCCGATCTCTTTCAATTTCCATGCCCAAAATATAGTTTGCAGCACCAAGATCTTTCATGTCGAATTTGGAGGACAATTAGGTCTTCAAATCCTGAATAATTTCTTTGTCATTTCCAACCAGCAACATATCATCCACATACAAGACCAGATAAATAACGCAGTCACCAATTAATTTAAAATACACACAATGATCTGCTTTGCTTCTGGTGAAGCCAAGTCCTCGTATAAATGTATCAAATTTCTGATACCACTTCCTTGGTGATTGTTTTAACCCACATAGAGACTTATTTAACTTGCATACCAGTTCTTTCTTACCCTTCACCGCAAAGCCTTCAGGTTGCTTCATGTAGATCTCTTCTTCCAGATCCCCGTGAAGAAATGTTGTCTTCACATCCATCTGTTCTACCTCAAAATCAAAAGCAACAGCAACAGATAAAAGTAGAAGCTACCTTGGCAATAGGAGAAAAAATATCACCAAAATCAATTCTCGACACCTGGGAATAACCTTTTGCTACCAACTGAGCTTTGTATTTCTCCACCTTTCCTTCTGCATTTGTCTTCTTCTTGAACACCCATTTGCTGCCAATGGGTTTCCTTCCAGCCAGCAACTCCACTAGATCCCAAGCCCTATTTTTGTGCAAAGATGCCATTTCATCAACCATGGCCTCTTTCCAGAGTTTTCCATCCTCTGAATCTACTGCTTCCTTGACAGTTTTGGGATCATCATCGGTAATAGATAAAACAAAATTTGAACAGAAAGCAGATGGACTATACCTTTCTGGCTACCTTCTTTCTCAAACTGATCTTCTTACACCTGAAGTTTGTGGCTCTTCATCTTCCGATTCCTCCTCTGCTGTAGAGTTTGATTCTTCCTCCTTTAGCTCAAACTCTATCTTCTCAGGTTCCTTTGGTTGGACTTCATGTTTAATAACATCTTTCATCTCTCTAAACACCACATCTCGACTGTACACAACCTTCTTTGTTGTTGGGTTCCAAATCTTATAACCCTTTAAACCATCCTTATACCCAATAAAGATGCACTTTTCAGATTTACTATCCAACTTGGTTTGTTTCTCCTTTGGAACATGTACATATGCATCAAATCCAAATACCCTTAGATGTGAAAGAGAGGGTTTCTTACCAGTCCATACCTCTTGTGGAGTCTATCCTCCAACGCTGATGAAGGTGATCTGTTGACTAGGTAACATGCTGTCTCCATTGCCTCTGCCCATAATTCCTGTCCTAACTCAGCACCATTGAGCATGCTTCTTGCCCTTTCCATCAACGTCTTGTTCATTCTTTCTACAACTCCATTTTGCTAAGGTGTATATGGAGTAGTCTTTTGTCGTGCTATACCACACTTCTTACAAAATTCTTCAAATTCCTTACTATAAAACTCTCCACCGTTATCTGTCCTCAGCACCTCTATCTTCTTCTCTGTCTAGTTTTCCACCAGAGCCTTAAATTCTTTAAACCTGTCAAAGACTTCAGATTTCTTCTTAAGGAAATATATCCATGTATTCCTTGAGAAGTCATCTATAAATGATACGTAGTACATAGACTTACCCAATGATGGAACCTTCACAGGTCCAAACACATCACTGTGCACAAGCTTTAATATCTGTTTCTCCTTCTTAGCACCAAAGGGGAAACTCACACGATTCTATCCCCGTATACACAATTTTCACAGAAATAAAAATACAGAGAGCTATTACTCATACCTTCTACCATACCTTTACCATGAAGTATTCGAAGGCCCTTCTCTCCAATATGTCCAAGCCTTTGATGCCACGGCATGGTCTTCTCTCTAGAGACTATTAGATTTTCATCTCCACTTTCAGGAACCACAGAACTGTTGCATCGATCAACAATAGTGCTATCTTGCAGCTTGTGCAGAGTTCCAATACAAACTCCCCACTTCAATACCAGTGCTACCTAAACCATCTTGCAGGTATCTTTTTTGAACACTGTCTTTACACCTGCATCAGCCAGCTTGCTTACAGAAATCATATTTCTAGCCAATGCAGGAATATGTAGAACACCTGGAAGTGTTCTAACCATTCCACCTTGCAACTTGAACTTTACTTTTCCGCAACCAACGATTCTAGCCTTCCTATCATCCCCCAAGAAGACATCACCACCATCCTATTTCTCATACTCACAGAACCACTCTCTATGGGGAGTGAAGTGAAAGGATGCACCTGAGTCAATCAACCATGCCTCATGATCTACATGTGTACTTGAAGAAGCCAAGTACACATCCCCACCTTCATCAGAGGTGGTTTTCGCCTCTACAGAAGGAGCATCATTAGATCCCTTTCATTTATCAGGAGCTTTAGATTTACAGTCCTTTTGAAGTGCCCTTCCTTTCCACATTTCCAGCACACCACCTTTACAGGTTTTCCTAGAGATTTAGATCTCCCACTCGATGACTTATTTTTGTTTCTGTTCTGGGACTGTCCTCATATAGACAAGGCATCACCATTTTGGCTCTCCATATTTTTTCTTCTCATCTCCTTCGTTAGCAAGGCTGAGACTATTTCATCAAACTGCAAGGAAGTTGCATTGCTACCTATTGCAATAACCAGACTATCCCACGAATCTGGTAGAGAACACAACAAACTGATGCACTTATCTTCATCTGAAATTTTAATATCAATAGATGCTAACTGACTTACCACAGTATTAAATGTGTTTGGATGCTTTGTCACCGAGTCTCCATATTTCATCCTCAGGTTATACAGATTTTTCCCCAAGAACAGTTTATTCACCAGAGACTTAGATTGGTACAAAGTCCCTAACTTGTCCCATAAAGCCTTCGCCGTAGCTTCCCCTGATACATTCAACAATACTGAATCTGAGACACACAATCGTATTGTGCTTTTTGCCTTCCGATTCAACTTATTCCATTCTTCATCGGATAGTCCCGTTGGTTTAGTACTTGGATCTACTGCGATCCACTGATCTTTATCCACCAACAGATCCTCCATCTTGAGTTTCCACAACTCAAAACTCTGACCATTAAATTTCTCAATCTCTATCTTTCCACTGCTCGCCATCTTCTTTTATCACCAGATTTGATCTCGCAAATCTCCTAGTGAACAGGGTCTACCATAGGCCTGAGTGAAACCCTTCAGCAACAAAGGCATCCCCTTGAAGCCAAAACAGCTCTGATACCAAATGTAGGTTTTAACCCTGTACAGAGATTACCTGCATACGAATTATAAAACACAGAAAATAAACAATGTGAGAGCATAACACATAAAACACATATACATAGAGATTTTCTCTTGGATCCCAAAACCGGGACTACCAGCGTGATTTTTCATTACATTCCTTTCAATGTTACAATACATATTTATACAGGCCGAAGCATCCAATACCATGGACCGAAAACCATAGGTAGGTTCACCCAACCTAATATAGGGTCCAATTTTTTTTCTCGGGGTGCTGCCCCGGACCCCGTAGAGGGGGGCTACCCGCCCCCCTCAAACCCCCCAGATAGGGGGGATGCCTCCCCCACTGCACAATCGACGTAATGAAGGGGGGGCTCCGCCCCACCTCTAACCCCCCGGTTCACTACGTAGGTTAGTCATGGAAAGAATATAACACAACCCAATAGTGATGGAGGAAGATTGTTGAGGCTAGGAAAGGACGCATCCGGAGGACAGTTCTGCTTGGAGCTAGAGAAGGACTCGGGTTGTATTTCTCCACTTTACTTGTATCTAACTTCAATAAAGGAATGTTGTTTTGTTTCCGATATTAAATGTGTTTATGCATCTATTTATATTGTAATTTGTTTATGAATCTTACATTGATGCGTAATTATTCATTCATCTATATGATTTAAAGTTAATATCATGAACATGCTTTGTGTTTCTATTGCTGTATATGTTTCATTTGAATAATTTTCAGGTTTCGAAGACATTAAGAGAAGTTGAGGGTTTGCACCTTGCAGGATCTACTCAAATGTAGGACTTCAGGGTAAGGACACTCTTACACAGTTTAGTAGAATAAGCATTTAGGTTGATTGCCTGAGCATTTCTTGTTGTGGTTTGCCCTCTGCTCTGTTGGGGTTCTCAACCCAAGTCCCTAGGGTGTTCTCACCTACAATAGAATTGGCGACTCCACTGTGGATAACATTCTTGTTATTCTTGGTTTTGGTTGTTTGTTCAATCAGGGTTCAATTTCTTGATTGCTTGCTTTTACAGTGTTGTTTGATCCATTAGTGTCCCAGACATCACGTCTGATCTTCTTGATCAGACTTTGATTTTTGTTTTTTCCTAATTGAGCTTTGCATACATTGTTTTCTTGGGTTATAGTCGCATATACATGTAGGTTTCTTCAAGAAGAATCGCGTATATGCAAGTTTCTTGTATTAGAAACGCGTTTGCATGCTTCTATAATTGCTTGCTTTTACAGTGTTGTTTGATCCATTAGTGTCCCAGACATCAAGTTTGATCTTCTTGATCAGACTTTGATTTTTGTTTTTTCCTAATTGAGCTTTGTATACATTGTTTTCTTGGGTTATAGTCGCATATACACGTAGGTTTATTCAAGAAGACTCACGTATACACGAGTTTCTTGTATTAGAAACGCGTGTGCATGCTTCTGTGTCTTTACATAGTCGTGTATGCAATTTTTTGAATTTCTTTTTCAAATATTTTTGCTCAGTTAGGGTTATTCCCTGGTGATTTATGTTGTTGTATGGTCATCTGCTGTCTGGAGAACTCAGTTTTCTTCAATCTTTCTTTTTCAAAATCTCCTTCTCACTGAAAAGTCTTGATTGGCCTAGGATTGCTTCTTAAGAAAGTTTGTAGTTTGTGTCTTGGGTTCAAGGATTCTCTTTGAAGTTCTTGGATGTTCTGGTTTTCCAGAACAAGAAATTTATTTTAATTTCATTTTCAGCCCATATTTCAAGTTCCCTTGCTTTTCTTTTCCTTGCTTGGTGGCCTTGTTGCTTTGTGTTTTTTTAGTCTTTTTGGCAAGTTTGAAAGTATTTATTTCTTGACATTTTTCCAGTTTGCCGAAATATTTTGTTGCTGTTTGGATCAATTTGTGCAAGTTTGTACTCTTTCTTGTTTCAAGTTTCATTTATTTATGAGTTTTATAACTTGCGAGATTTGAAGGATCCTTGTACTTATTTCTTGATCTTTTGAATTTTAGTGGTACTTTTGTGACCTCAAAAAGTTGCTTTTGTTTCCTTAAAAGAAAAAACAAAAAAACATAACTTTTGTTTTTCTTTTTCCAAGCTTTTGGTTTACGGTTTCTTTTATTTTGATGTTGAGAAGTGAATTGTGATCTTTTTCAATTTTTTTCTGCTTGCTTTGGAGAGATATTTGTTTTTAATTTTTCCCTCTTCATTTTCAAGTTGGCTTATTGTCTCTATAAAGAATCACATTTGCTTATGAGTGTTGTTTAGTATCTTGCATCATCATTTTGACTTGCATTAGGTTAGTTTGTGTTTTAAGCATTCTTAGTCTTTTTAGATTTTTGGTGAGTGTGGATTGTTTCAGAAAAGAAAAGAAAAATATTTTTCTTATATATAGGTTTTCGTAGAACCCAAGTAGAAATCACTCTTCATCGAAGAAAATGACTGCATCCATATAGTTAGTTTTCTATTGGTTTCTTTTGCGTCATAAAACATCATCAGTTTCACTCTCATAATTTCCCCTGACTTAAAGAATAACTATATAAAATCAAGCGATCTAATAAAATGAACTAGAACTTTTATTGTTGTCATTAACAAACACCAACAATTTTAGGTTCATTAGGGCCTTGGAATAGGTGAGTGGAGAGTTAACTTTCCAAGGCCACTCAAATTACAAAACTTAGTAGTTGAACAAAGAGCGAAACACAATATTGTTAGAAACACCGGGAAAGCTCCATGACTGGGAGTTAATCATGAGGGAGAGTGAAGACAAGGAAGAGAGATACCCCCTCTCCTACTTGTTGGATCCTGCCTCACGACTGTTCTGCCCAGATTCTGATACCAGTTGGTATCCATAGTTTCCTTTCCTAGGGATTGCATAGGTGGTTGCAGAGGGGAATCCTGTGGCACCTGAGGCTGACGTTGCATCATGTTTAGCAGTACTTCTGGAGGGTACCCTTGTGAAGCTTGGGTGCTTGCATCGGCAAATGCTGTTGTCTAGAGGTCAGCGTAACTGCTTCTGATACCTTCGCTAGTAGACCTGGGGCATAATTACCCCAGACTATTTTTGGAAGGCCCTTGATTTTGACTTTCTTGTATTTTGGTGTCTGGTCCTAATCACCTGGAGCAGAAATACTTGAAATTTGTTTGATTTCTTATATCTTTAGGGACTTTTAGAGAGTGCTCTTTGCTCCTAGTTGGCCTAGCTTTACAATTTTTTGAGTCTTTAAGTATATCTCTTTAAAATAATTCAAAGTGGCTGATAGACCGGCTCGTTGGTCCAGGAGACTTTGTGGGCTATCACCTACGAGTCCTGAGTCTTCTCCTCGAAGGCGTAGGGGCAATCATGCCAGTGGTTTTTAACCGGTGATAGTAGGCGCATCAGAGATTGATCCTCCGGTTGGAGTTATTGATTCGCAAGATAGACCTGGTACAAGTAGAGAGTTGGAGAGGAACACTCCATTTCTTTCTTGAGTCCTCTTCCAATCGGAAGACAATATTGAGGTTAAATAGATTCTAAGTCTATTCCAACTCCTAATTCTCCTCTTCCTCCTGATTATCCAGACGTTTTATTATACGTCGGGACTCCGACCAACAGGCCTTCGAGCCCAGGTTTATATCGATCTTTTCCTTCGATGAACACTGCTGGAAGCATGGAATCCATGACAAGTGCTACGATTATGCAAAATCCAGTATTCGTACAAGGAGGAGGAACCATTTCTGTACGTTCCATTACACCTAGCACTGTTATATTTGGTTCTACTTCCATTCCATCTTCGAGTGGAAGTTCTCAAGCTGTTGCCTCTAGCATTGGCTTTTTCCCTTTTCGAATGCCGACCAACGCGATTCCTTCAGTTCCTATAAGTAGCCCATTAGCTGCCTCGACATCCATGGCAAGTGGATCAAATTATTTTCAAGGTTTCCCATTTACGGGTGGTCATATATCACATTGTTGAGAAGGTAAATCCCCTCTACGGATAGAGGCGATCCCTACTAGCCCAACAGGGGTCTAGCAACAATCACACAATGCTGCCACGCATGTTCCTAGTTACAATTAGACAAGAAGTAAAGAGCACCTACTTGGATTCCTGCGCTGTCGTTTGTCGAGGGGATGTTTCCCTTGCTCCTTCGCTTCAGCTGGTCATAGTCTTCCGCGATCCCCACGAACGGACACCTGCACACACGAAGGGAAAGCAAACGCAAGCGTGAAATCTAGTAAAAGTAACTATATGCCAGTCAGAAAAGACATAATTCACATTTATCCATTGCATAAACAAACGAGAATGGAACAATAATAGCAGTCATCTATTATTAATCAGAATAGAGAAGAGTACAACCAAACGTTCTGACGTCGATAAACTTCTCAGGAGGGATCAGTCAGCATGTATCTCAAGCATTCACCTTTGAGGATGGTTCTCCCAAGACAAACTAGTCTCTCTCTCTCACACAAATGTCACAAACAAACTTCCCAAAGCAATCAATCACTTCCACTCCTAACACACCACACCTATAGCAACAATCTGAGCACTACAAGCTCTTGTATAATCCAAGCTAAGTCTAGCTATTTTCTAACCAGCTGCTCATGGTAATGGTGGAAGTTTATATAGGAGAAGGAGTCTCCTAAAAAGGTGGAAGGATGAGCTTATCTTCAAGGGGAGTAGTTGCAAAGGGTCGAACAGACATGCCATAAAAAGGAGTCGACATTCACAAAGCTAACAACCAAGCCTGGAGAGATCTGGAAGGCTGGTTGTTTGAACGAATTCGCCCAAACTGGATCAGCGCGGATAATGAGGAAACTGTCGCGCTGTCAGCACATATCAGTAACTGGACAAGTCACGTCAGCGCGGAAGAACACGGGAAAGGCGCGCTGGCGACCAGCGCGGAAAAGTGATGTCCTTCCGAGCTGGCAGCGCGCGGAATACACTATGGAGCGCCAGTCATCGCGGGTATTTTGAAAACAGACGCGCTGATGAATAAAACTTTAGGAAAATGGGTTTTTGGGCTAGTTCAGAAGGCATGAAGCTTAGTGATTGACACAGTAGGGTGACTGACAGGAAGGTAGTGACAAATTACTGTGTAACACACATTCCAATCCAACTTTGGGATAAATTCCTTTTTCCTGTACGGGTCAAAGTTATAATCTCGGTCAAAGTTATAATCCGTTTCAAAGTTGGACAAGCCCTGCAGTTAGTTAGTTAGGATCTGGGAATAAATCTTATTTCGGCCAACAAGGGAATATGTCTTATTCTTCTGTCAGTTATTTCCATAAATTTTCTTCCTATGCTAATGCATGGAAGCCTTACCAAGGGCTCTCTACTCCTTTTAAAACTTCTCTAGGGGGAAACTTTACTAGTTATGGAGGGTTTTTGGCAGGAGTTGGCCAAAATTCAGTTTTTTCTGGACCACAAGGAGCTCCTTATGTTTTAGTTGGGTCTACGAGTTACTCCAGGTAACCTGGTGCCTTCACAATTCTAGGCCATTCTTTTCAGAACGTTGGGAGTTCTGCTCACACCGAGTGGAATCCTCAGGGTCCACCACGACTCCCTTTTCTGGAAAAGTTAAACTTTCTAGATCTCTCTTAATTGACTAATGATCCGATTAGGTATAACCTGGTTTGGCCTCCTTCCCCAACCAAACTTCCCTCAGATATACCAAAATTCGAGGAGAAGACTCGTGAAGATTCGGGTGACCATGTAACCACTTTCCACTTATGGTGTTCTTCCAACTCCTTGATAGACGATTCAATTAGGCTGAGATATTTCAATTTACCCTAACTAGAAATGTAGCTAAGTGGTACATAGAACTTCCAGGGGGCACCTTCACTTTTTTCAGCGATTTGGCTACTATCTTTTTGAACCATTTTCAATTTCCTATCTGATATGATGCTGGAACTGAGCTTCTGGCTAATTTCCAACAGGATCAAGCAACTCACATTTTGGATCATATCCAGGAATGGAGGAGAAGGAAGAGGCTCATTAAAGTCGATATTCCACAAGAATTCCTTCTTGAATGGTTTCTTAAATCGTTACAACCTGAGATCTCTAAGGACGTGTCCCTCTTTGGTGTTTTCACCGAAGAGAAGGCTATTTTCAAAGCCCAGCAGTTGGAACTTATATATTCTCAGTCTGGGGTTCTTCAAAAAATTCTACCTGATGCTCCTAGATCCAAGGTGGATATATCCAAACCAAAGCCAGGTCCCCATGCCGACGGGCTAGTCAGATCAATTGATGCCAACACGACTAACCTGCTGAATCAATTGCAACAGTTGTCTTTACAAACTGCTTCTTCTATGTAGGCATCGTTGTTTGTATCTACACCTTCCCAACCAATGTCTATAAATGCCATCCAAACTTCTAACCCCAAAGGAAACCAACAATCCGATGGGAAGAAGAAAGGACGAGGTAGGAAAAAGAGCCAGGATGGGAAGGGCAATGCAAACAAGCCTGACAATGATGCCGGAGGGGGTAGGAAAGAGTCCAAGAAAAAAGTAAAATTTCCATGCAAGTTATGAAATGCGGAGAATTTGACTCATCTCTGCCCTAATATCCAAGACGCTCAATGCTTGTTAGTGTAGGAGGGGTCCTCTAGCTCCTAGGCTGTCCTCACTAACTCTTTTCCCCAAGGGCAACAATTACTTGCTGGTGCAAACTCTAATGCTGGTACCCCCACAGGGGCAACCAGGAAGGGGATAATTCATCAAATGTCTACATGATTAGTTCGCATATCGATGTCGCTACGTGCTCGCGTGATTATGGTGAAGCAGAATAATCTAAGGCTAAGTTTATGTCTGATGCCTCAGAGCCGCTCCATATTGAGAGGCCCTCTGTTGAGTCTATACCTTGGATTTCGAAAGGCTTCGGAAAGTGCTCAACCATTAACCTTAATGTTAGGGTAGCCCACTACTCGACTGTAGAAGATCTGGCTCAGAGTCCTTGTGCTATGTCAGTGTTAGAGGTACTCTAGTTGTGCCCTGCTCAGAGGAGTGCATTACTCTCAACAATCGGAGCAGTGGATCCAAAGAATTATCTTGTGCTTACTTTTGATATGCAAAGCATAAAAAAGAGACTCCCCCATCATATGGATTTTTATATAAAGTCTACATATCAAAAGACCAACATTGTTCGAACCATTATTGATGAGGGAGCTTCCACATGTGTGATGTCCATGTCATGTTGGAAGGCCATTAGATCGCCTCAAGATATTCCTTCGCCAACTCTATTGACGACATTTGATGGACATTCTCATAGGCCACACGGGATTATTCCAGCCTTTCCCATCTGTGTTGGTGGAAAGGTGGTAAATATTGAGGTAGAAATAGTCGATGCAAATCTAGATTACAACCTCCTCTTAGGCAGGATGTGGATTTATGAGATGGATGCCATAGTTTCATCATTATTTCGCATCCGTTGTTTTCCTCATGAGGGGAGGATTGTAAAAGTTGATCAGATGGGCTATTCTCTCGGTGAATCCCATGCATCTTCTGACTCTACTATTCCATTAGTGGACAATCCCAGACAACCTATAGAGAATTTAGGAGTTGGGATGTACTCTTCTTTAATGGGTATTTTTTCTCTTCCTACTCCTTCAGCTAGAATCAATGCAATTTCATCCTCCAAGGGACCTTCTCGAAGAGATTTCTTTCGAACTCATTATTTTTCAGACCCTTGGCCTTTACCTTCATCTACCACCACATTAGATGGAGGGTAGGTAGGTGGAATGGCATGTCCTATGTCTGTAGCAGAAATTGCTTATCAGTCTATTGTTAATTCTACAGACTCCCATCCTATTCCTTTCTCACTAGAGCAGTTAGATGGAGATGTGGCTCTGGCCTAGACCCTAGATTCAACTTCAGCTCAGGATTCCTTAGATATAGTATTACCATCTGAGGAAGCAATTCTAGAAGCAATGATGGGGGTTGATAGACCATCGGATGATCTACATCATTGTTCATATTTCCACCCTCATTTGCAAGAAATTGACTTAAGTTTGTCCTGTCCTTCTACTAGTGATGTTCATACAGTTTTAAACCCTTTGGCCCCAGCATAGTTTTCTGTCGAAGGTAACATTTCTATTATCTCACAAACTGTACCAGTGAACATCTCTAGGAATCCTAACATAATCAAAAATGTCTTCATTAGAGCTGACTGTTCCCCTAAAGAAATTCAAACTTATACTGATCTCTTCAAAGAGTTTCGTGATGTGTTTGCTTGGTCTTATGAGGAAATTCCTGGAATAGATCCATCTATAGTCCAGCATGAGATCAAGACATACAAAAATGCTAAACCTATTCGTCAAAAACTTCGACCGGTTAATCCTAGAAAAGCAGCGACTATCAAAGTTGAAGTCAAAAAGATGCTAAAGGTGGGTTTCATATACCCCGTTCCTCTAACTGAGTGGGTCTCTAATCCAGTCCCCGTAGACAAAAAGCAAGGAACGATTCAAGTATGTATTGACTTTAGGGACCTAAATAAGGCTTGTCTGAAAGACAATTACCCCACACCCTTTATTGATCAAATTATTGATGAATGTGTGGGTAATGAAATTTTTTCGTTCATGGATAGATTCTCTAGTTACAATCAAATTACTATCCATCTAGAATATCAGCACAAGACAACCTTTATTTGTCCTTGGGGTACGTTTGCATAAAAGAAGATGCCTTTTGGCCTAAAAAAGGCTATAGCCACTTTTCAACGGGCCATGTCTTATGCTTTTCATGACATCAAGCATGTTATTGAAGCATATCTGGATGATTTAGCTGCTCGTTCTCGAAAGAGAATTGATCATCCTAAGCATCTTTGGTTGATCTTTGAGCAGTGTCGTTTTTATAAAATCCGGTTGAATCCGAATAAGTGCGTTTTCGTAGTCACATCCAGACGGTTGTTAGGATTCATCGTGTCAACAGAGGGGATTCATGTTGATCCCTTCAAGGTTGAGGCAATACTTCAGTTTCCTCCCCCGTCTTCCATACATCAACTTCAAAGTCTCCAAGGAAAAGCAAATTTCTTGAGGAGATTTATAGCCAATTATGCCGAGATCACAAAAGGATTTATGTGTTTGCTTAAGAAAGGGGTCTCATTTTTATGGGATGATTTCGCAAAACGATCTTTTGATACTTTGAAAAAGGCATTAACCTTTGCTCCATTGTCGAGTCCACTTGATTATAGCAGAGATTTCCTCTTGTATGTCGCTGCAGCAGAATCAACCATTGGTATGGTTCTAGTTCACGAAAATAATGCCTTAAGTGAGCATGTAATATACTATCTAAGTCGAGGCTTGGTAGGTCCTGAACTGAGCTATTCTCCCATCGAGAAATTAGCTTTGGCAGCTATCCATGCTGTCCAACAACTTCGGAATTACATTCTTCTTCAAAAAACATTCGTCTTAGCAGCGTCAATCGATTTCAGTTTGTTCCCAGTAGGCGAGTGATTGGGGGAAAATATAATAGATGGATTGTCATTTTGCAAGAATTCAATCTCGAATTCATGTCAGCTAAATCTAATAAATATTTAGTATTTGCAGAATTGATATTAGAGCTCCCTTGTGAGGAAGAAATTATTCACGAGGAAAGTTTTCCTGATGAACACTTATTTCTTATTTCTTCACAAGATCCTTGGTATGGGGATATCATTTTATATCTCCAGACTTCAAAGTTTCCACTTGCTTTTTCCAAAGATGAGCGTAGAAATATGTGTCACCTCGCTAAGAATTATGTTATTATAGGTGACACATTATATCGTCGCGGGATAGATTCAATCCTTAGGCATTGTTTAACCTTGGAAGAAGATGAGTTAGTTCTTAATGATTTCCATATTGGAGCTTGTGGCCTTCGATCTTCAAAGATTGTATTGAAGCGCTTAAAAGATGCCATCCTTGTCAGGTCTATACTCGAAAAATGCGCATGCATCCAACTCTGCTTTTCCTTGTTATCACCGTCAGTCCTTTCACAAAGTGGGGCATCGATTTTACTACTTGTAATCTACCTTCGGCAAGAAATCACAAGTACATCATAGTGGTCATAGACTACTTTATGAAGTGGGCTGAAGCAATGCCTACTTTTAAGAATGACATTGAAACAACGACCTTGTTTTTCTTCAATCAAGTTATTTCCTGGTTTGGTATCCCTAAAGAGACTGTCACTGATCATGGAAGTCATTTCCAAAATCAACTGATGTTTGAATTAGCTCTCAAGTTGGGTTTCTGGCAGGAGCATTCATCTCCACATTATCCTCAGGCTAATGGGCAAGTTGAAGACGTGAACAAATCCCTTAAAATCATCCTGCAAAGGACGATTAACAAAGTTAGATCCAATTGGCACATCATGTTGTATCTGACACTTTGGGCATACCAAACGTCAATTAAGACTGCCACTGGCTTTACTCCATTTCAATTGGTTTACAGGTTGGAATCTATCTTTCCTGTTGAATGTGAAATTCCTTCCCTTAAACTAGTTGTTGAACTTCTTCCAGAGACTTCTAGTCTCAAGGAGTGCCTCTTTCATTTGGAGCATCTTGATGAGAAGCGTCGAGATGCTGCCATATTAAATGAAGCCCATAAAAAGGGGGTAGAAACTCAATACGATAAAGCTGTCTATCCTAGAAATTTTTCTGAAGGTGACCTTGTCCTGGTCTACGATCAAGATAAAGAGGCCTTGGGGGCAGGAAAGTTTAAGTCTATGTGGTACGATCCCTTTATATTCAAGTGAGTTTTGAAAAAGGGAGCTTATGAATTAATTGACTTTGAAGGAAACAAGTTGGTGGAGCCCAGAAATGGACTCTACCTTAAGAAGTACTTTTCTTAGGCTTCGGTCAGGCACTTACTTGTTTTTATATGTTGTATGTTTGTACATATCTATTTATCGATTTTAATGATGTCGATATTTTTGATCTGCTTTGGTAGGTATTGATGGATGATTCAATATATTTAGGATTCTCCGATGGTGCAAGTAGGAATACTCGGAACCTTGCTTCCGCATCTTGGGTGATATATTATCCATTTGGCTAGTTGATGGTTTCGAGAGGAGTATGTATAGGTCATGCTTTGAATAATATTGATGAATATACTGTCATTATTAATTTTATATCCGAAGCGATAGCTCTTGATATTGATTTGTTAATGGTTTATTTAGACTCACAACTGGTGGTATCTTAGCTGAATAACATTCATTGGGTACGAGATCCCTATTTGTATCGCCAATTTCTGAGAGTACGATTGTTGCAATGTTCATTTGTTTATATCACATTTGTTCACATTCCACGATCAGAAAATTCCATAGTAGATTCTATTGCTAATCAAGCATTGCACTGGCATATATATCATTCATCAAATTAAAAAACATCTAAAATAATTGAACTATCATCTGTATATATGATCATCATAAAAGCACATGTATATAGATAGAGTGCTTGTGTCCAAAATAATATACAAAAATCAGGACAAAATTCCCTACAAAATTTGGGTTTATGCCCATCATCATGTTTAATCATAAAAAGATCTGATCATTTATCTAGCTAGTTCAAGATGAGCAACTAGAAAATAAACAATGACATTGGCCACATACAGAAATAGTCGCACCCAGTTCTGTGGTACTCCAACCACACGATGCTGCATCTCCTTGGGTAAGTCATCTATGGCTATCATGGGTACTTGGTGAGTCAGTCTCACTAAGTTCCTTTGAACTGCATGGAGAACTCTCTCTGCCTCAGCTGCACCCCCTTCGGCATCTCTTCCATGATGCCTATGTCGAGGAAATCCGTTAGGTCTCACTGGCCCCACATCTGAAACATGATCATATATTTTGTAAATGTCTTGTCTCATAAAAAGATTTTTAAGTTCATTTATATTAAAAATCCAAAAAATCTTAAGAACTTTAAAAAGTCAAAAGTTGTTACCTATGGCGCCTCATGATGCATCTGGTGGTAATACTAAATCTAGATCTCCCCGGAAATCCATTCCGGCATAAGGGTAGTTGTCGACTGCAATGACTTGCTTATCCCACCATGCAAAAAACTCATCATCAAAAGTCATCCTAGGGACATCACCATCCCCTAGGAATCTCATCAGGTCAGCCCATTTGCCCATCCGTGGATGCCTCGGGTTGCTAATGATCTATAATACCTTGGGTCAAAGCCCAGGTACTTTCTCAAAGAAGAACGAGCATAAGATGTGCCGTATCCGAAATTATTTGCTTGATCATTCTGAATGGAGGTGAGTTGGTCCTTCATGTTGGTTAGTAGAGGTGTACACCAATCAAACATGGTAGTGAGGCATTCCACTGCTAGGCTCATGGATACACGTGAGGCCTGATGTAAAGCAGCAGAATTGTTTACCCTGGCGATGGTAAATAGTAGGATCTTCAAGGATAAGCTCTCTACATGCTTGATTGGAATCTGACTTCCAATCTTTTCAGGATGACTAGGACAGTATATGTGGATGTAGTCTTATACACTAAGACTACCTCTCGTCCTGGCAGTAGAATGCACTATCTCTTCCCTTCGAGAAATCCCAGTAATGAAGTAAATATCTTCTATCTCGATCCTTAGGGGCATTTGATAAATCATGAATGCATCATCCTCTACACTCCAGTAATGAATCAACAACTCAAGCAATCGTGTATTTGCCTTCATGTTTGGCATTTTGAAGAATTTTATCAAGCTACAACCTTTCAAAGCATCTAAGGCATTTTGATCCTCCATTACTTGGTTATCAATGACACTGTGCTCTCTTTCTCGCTAGGTGATTGTCATCCTACCCAAAAAATATGTTTCAACACGTGTAGGGCCCTCATATACACGGGTTACCTATATTCAACACACGTGTACGTAGAGTTGAAATTTTTAACATATTTTCCTATGGTCAAATTATGATGAAAACATCTAAAAAGTATCACAAATGATTAAAATCATGATAAAAGGGTTACCTAGAAGTTTTAGAGTGATTTGAACAGTTGCATTTGACGAAGGAAGTTTGATTGAGTTTGTCTCCACGGCTCCTTGCTCAAAACACAAATGACAAAAATGTGAGTCCAAAAGTCCTTATATAGGTTGAAAAAGAAAATTATTTTTTCAAAAGTTGATTTTTATCTTATGGACATTTTGACCTTTTGGCTTGGAGTGTCGGGAATGGGTTTTCTTTACAGGAAATTTTGGAGACTTCTTCGAGAAAGTGTTTTGGTCCCATGACCGCAGACCCGTCATAGCAGGTATTGTTTTCTTATTGGCATATAGGTTAGGGAATACCACTTTCCACTGCATTTTGCATACTAGCCTCCATACTGCGATATGTTTGCCATAGGGTCGACCCCATCATGTCTTGGTTCACAAACCATTTTCACTCGCCGAATTTAAAATCATGACGTGATGGTAGAGCCAACCTTTACATGGGAATCTTAGTTAGATCCTCACTGAAATTTGTTTCCCATGCTGCTATATTGAGTAGGCTCGGGAGTCCTCTTTAGTCCTGCTATGACTTGTGCATTGAAGACTCATTCTCATTTTTATGCACTATTTTCTAGCCTTATACCCTAGAGGCTCCTTTGTGTTGAGTTGTATTGTTGCATTTCATATTGACCATTTGCACCTTTTGGCCTTGATTTGGCTTCACTTGGACTCGTGTTTAAGCCACCTTTTGACCATGTCTATACAAAATCAATCTTGAAATCACTTAGCCTCTATGACTTGACGCACCCTTTTACCCAAGGAAAGAACATGCCTTTGAGTGTCCTTAACTAGTTTCACCACCTTGCATTGAGCATAGGAAAGTTCCCTTCCCAGGAACTAGAGCATCTATTTTTTCGACACTCGTTCTTTCCACTGTATTATAACATTCTTTTATTCTTTTTCAAGCTTCATATAAAAGAAAAAGACAAAAAAATATATATTCCAAAAAGAGTGGGAACAAGACATTATTTCCGTAATTTGATGGAAGCTAGAGTCAGTTGTGTCGCCCTTGAAAAAAGCACTCAAAAGTAAGTCTTTTCCTCCATTGGGATGGGCTTTAGTTTGACTTAGGAGAGCCTTAACCTTGTTATTGAGTCAGTACTCCTCAGATTGGTTACCTCTTCCAATCATATGGAGAATTTTCTTATGCCTCCAGCATGATGAACTTATACAAAGTTATCATATCCTGCGATGTAGTCACAATTGAGTCATGCTTTTGTTTAAGGGAAGTAAACCTGAGTCAGCCTCTTTGCGGTGTCTCTTGACCTATTTTTTAGTCAGCCATCCCTAGTTGTCAACGTCATGTTCGTTATCACATTAGCTATAATGGTCCTTTGCTCGTGCCAGTTTGAGAAGGTCTCCATTGACTTCATGTTGGTGGACCGACTACGAAAAATTGCTCTGAGGGCAGATCTAGAGCTGCACCCTAGCCCTATTTTCATTATTGATAGGTCACCTTATGCTCAACATCGATCAGTATCATGGGTCTTTGATTGAGTGGTTTCCCTTGTGTTCGACATCAGCTTTCATTATCACACATTTGGATTCGTGTAGTGCCTTGGTTTCCATTTGACCCTATTGGTGGATTCCTCGCCTCTATGTTAGCTTTCTTTATTGGTTGGTTCAGAGGGTTTCTATTGTGCACTAGCCACATCTTGTGTACGCCAACAACGTGATTCAGTTGGGTTACTACATCTTTGTTCATCTGATTCCTTCCACATTATTGGCCTACAGTTACACTCGTGCTAGATTGATTAAGGATGCCTTAATGCCTTCCTTCTAGTGGATCCTTTTCCATCGACTTCAACTCATTGCTTTGGCAAAGAGATATAGAGTCCATTTGGTAGTACCTCAGAGTGTGCAGTCATTAGTGGCAGATACCTTCACTATCGATAGTGGGAAAACATCATTGTCTCCTGATTGATAGATTCTTCCAAGTGTTCGACTAAAACTCATTTATTCGCACTTGTTAGATTGTACTGGGTACCTTGACTCTAATCATCATTATTGGTGAGTAGCCTCATGTTTGTTAACGATATACATCAATGATCGGTAATCAAATGATTTATCACATGGTCGACTTCAGATCATTTATTCCCATTGTGTAGAAATGTACCACAACGGTCAGTGAAGACCTTCAGTTTGCATCAACATGTCTTGGTTCACTTGCTAGTTGCTCCTATTTCTGCTAGTTGACACCATCCACCTTATATATCATAGTTCCTTACATCGATATATTATATGTTGACACCCAAGTTGTAGTGTAGTACCATTTATTCCATCATGTTCACTTGGTACTATTTGGATCAGTTTCTTGACTTTAGTGATCAGCTTCATACTTTAGCATCATTGATCAACTCTTTATATGTGACATTCAGACATGTACTTTCTTGATTATGATCAGATGATCCATTATGTATTTCCATTTCCTTTATACTTGTATTCATATTGGATCCACTTTTGTACTTGACATGCGGACATGCTTTACTATTTCTTAGCATAGGTATGCTCGCCTCAGACAATAGTTTCTTTCTGATCTCTTTTGCTGGCATGACAGGCTGAATTATGGTGAACTTCTCCTCAGTCTCAACATGATTCCTTCTATAAACTTAATACATTTAGGCCATCATGTACCCCTTCTGACCTCATATATTAGGGTGCATATGTGATTTCACCATTTACCACTCTTGGTTGATCTAATGCTCTGATTATGGCCTAGGGAAACCCTTCCTTCCAGACTTGGTCTAAAGTTTAAAAAACTGTGTTTTATTCCTTATACACTACTTTTCCCTGTGATAAAAGCATGTAAATGCGGGTCAACATATACCCAACCCGCGTACATATGTTAAAACACTTAAAAAAAATTAAATTTCCTTAATTTCGGGCAAAGTTCACAGGTTTTACCTGTTACTCACCTCCTATTGCACGTGGCCCAACTGTTTCCTAACTGAAAAAACTAATTTGGAGAAGTATAAATAAACCTCCATGGGAAGGCCTTAAAGGAGAAGATATGAGATATTTATACTATAGTGAGATTATCCTTGATCGAGTTTGACGAAATCCCCATGCCTCCTGCACTCCCTAAAGCTTCAGGAAACCCTTGTTTCCTTGTTGGAGATATCCTTCATCTTTATTGAGATATCCTTGTATTGGTGATGGATCAAGATTGCTGAGGCCGGGAAAGGACGGATCCGGAGGATGATTCCGCTTGGAGCTGGAGGACTCAGGTCATATTTCTCCACTTTACTTGTAGCTAACTTCAATAAAGGAATGTTATTCTGTTTTTGATATTAAATGTGTTTATGCATCTATTTATATTGTAATTTTTTATGAATATTACATTGATGCGTAATTGTTCATTCATTTATATGATTTGAATTTAATATCATGAACATGCTTTATGTTTCTACTGCTGTATATGTTTCATTTGAATACTTTTCAGGTTTCGAAGACATCAAGAGAAGCTGAGGGTTTGCACCCTGCGGGATCTACTCAAACGTACGACTTCCGGGTAAGGACACCCTTACACAGTTCAATAGAATAAGCATTTAGGTTGATTTCCTGAGCATCTATTGTTGTGGTTTTCCCTCTGCTTTGTTGGGGTTCTCAACCCAAGACCCTAGGGTGTTCTCACCCGCAACACTATTGCACCCATGTTTTCTTCCACTTTTGCATCCTATTTTGTGCCCAAGCTTTCATTGACTATTGCATGTGCTTTTGTATCCACTTTTGTGTGAGGTTTTATGTCTTGTTTTGCATCTACTTATGTTGCATCCACTTTTCATCCAATTTTACGTCTATTGTTGCCCCCATTTTTGTGTTTGCTTTTGCATCCCCTTTCCAGCACTCATCATATTTTTCTGCATTGATGATATTTCTTATGATATTGACAATTATGAACAACTGATGACAATGTCAATAATCATGACGATGATGATAATGAAGATGATGACAATGACATGAATTGTAATTATGATGATAATGACAATGATGATAAAGTTGATGGTGGTTATAATAACAATGATGATGACAATGACAATGATTATGATAAATGACGATGCTAATGATCTTGGATAATATTCCAAAATTTTAAATGTTGTCATTGTCATAATCATAATCATTATCTTTGGTGTCATCATCCAAGTAATATTTATCTCATAATATTATCATCATCATCATCTAGGTCATCATCAACAACAATAACGACATGAATGATGATGACGTCCAAGATGACAATGACAACAATGATGATAGAAATTACATTAATAATGACGATGGGGATGATGAAAATGATAATGACGATGGTAATGATGGTGATTATGATCATCATTTACCATCTCTCAAAAATAGAGTTTTTATTTCTCTTGCAAATATCATATGTGTCCTAAACAACCCTTTTCTAGCACTCATCACATTTTTTGGGTTGATGATATTCATTACGACACCTATAATTATGAACAATTGATGACAATGCCCATAATGATGATGATGGTGATGATGGAATGAATGTTGATTATGATGATAAAGCAATGCTAACATAATGATGACAATGATGGCAATGATGATTATGATAATGAAGATGATGACAATGATTATGATTATAAAAATGACCTTACAATCTTGTGGATTCATGAACTTAATAGTTTCAATACCATCTTCTGCATATGTATTCCTATCAACCTTTTTACATTTTTTTGTCTCTCTTGGGATATCTTAGTATAATGGTGATGTCAACACTAGAAATATATATTGTTGTAATGGTGGTTCTAATGTTAGCACCATAATTTTTTTTGTTAAATTTTGATCCTAATGCAAGAATTTCTATTTAAAAAATCTTTGGTATATTCAACTTCCAACTCATAATTACTCTTTTTTCTTCTTGCAAGTCATTTTCTCTATTTACCAATGACCTCCTATCTATATGATAACATGTTTAGAGTTACAAACGTTATAAATTTACATACAAAAGAAAATAATTTACTTTTCCATTCTTTACTGCGCGCATAAAAATGTGTTTGTAACTTTTATTTAACTGAAGTACACCTACTATTGGTACACAATATATTTTCTTTCTACTTATATTGCAACAACTTCTTCAAGGAATATAAAAACTTCATAATATAAAGTTGAACTCAATAGTAAATCCCTTTTTATTATATATTGTTTAATTTGACATATTGGTAGAGAGTGGATGGTACAACACACATGCAATGAATCCATGGTCTTCCCAAGAGAAAATTGTCACCAAAGTCCATATTGATCACAAAGCAAGGGGTCATGAGAGTGATAGGCCCAATAGTTATGGAAAAATGGATAATACCTACATACACTATTTGATTAGAGTCATAACCTTTATAAGTGTTTCTTATAACTTTCATGTCCACGTTATTATAATGCATGACAAATAATACATCATATGACACTACATTCATGTTACAATTCCAATTTACAAAGTTACACTTAAAATAGCAAGGCCCTATAGTACACTCTATGTACAAAGTGGGGTCATCCACTATGATCATTTCCTCTTAAATTTGTTCCTTAAAAGGTTCAAAGATTAAATGATCATAAGAACATGGATATACAGGTTATGGGTATGGTTTCCTAGGGAGAGGGTCAAAGTTGCTCGACCTAAAAAGGAGGTCGAGGGGTAGTAACAACATGGTTAACCTAAAAGTGCTCAATTGTATTGAATATAGGTGTATAAAATCTTGGGGCTAGGTACATTTCCCCTACTAAAGAGTCATGTAAGGTGGGACAAATTCACAACAACTTCATAATAGAGATGTTAGTTGGACAAATTTGCTACTACAGACAGAATAGGGGAAATACCCTTGTATGGGAGGTCCTCTGATAGGTATCTGCTAATTTTCTTACTAGGAGGTAGAGGGATAGTGGTCTTGGTTTCCTTTTGGTATAAAAGTGGGCTCTTGTTGGGTTACTATAGCTTTATCCTGATTGAGAGCATGTAACTCCATCATATTGTCGAGTTGTTGTGGTAACATCGACATCAAATTATACTACCTTCTTTATAAATTCAACAATGAAGCAAGCTCTTGAATTTCCAGCTAGATTGAGTGACAGAAATAGGTGGTTAACTGTAAAATTCTCTTGGGAAGAAATTGAGGCTTGTGAAGGATGACTAGATGAAGATGGATGATGAGGGAATCAATTACAAAAGATTCCCAACTGGGCAGTTTAGGGGTAATAAGACTCCTTTGAAGTGATTATTCTTCTTTTAAGTGCTTCACACTTTGGTATGTAACACATTCTTCCACATAATTCCTCAATCTCTTATGATAACTGTAATAATTTTTAATGACCCCCATCATTCTCAAGTGTGTAGATATTGTACTCCAGTCATTGTATACTTGTATAGATAGTAACCTTATTTATAACATATGTAGTTGGTGTGTTGATTTTATAAGTATACAGAGTGCAAGTTTTAGAGTATGCTTTGATTGAAATCTAATAACAATCCTTAGATCACTGAAAAAATCTAATATAGGAATGTAACACTTTTTTCTTACTTTTGCCACAACATTCTTAGGCTTATTTGACTACAATTGATATCAAGGGTTGATATTATCTAAGGTTTACCCTCATCTAAGTCATCGAGAGATCATTGTCTCAAAGGGATTTGTGTTTGCATGGCAAAAATATGGATTATGAAGTCATTTTTAATAATTCCTACTAATCCAATTGGGATATAATGTTGAATATAACACACCATATGTTGTCTTTAAATTCATTAGGATTAGTTCTATGGTCATATTTATTGGGAAAACCTTTCCGCATTCAACTATTTTCAACTAAAGTTCCTTTGCAAGGACCAAATAATATCCAATTATATGAAAAGAGAGAGAATCTAGAGAGATAAACTATTTATCAATTTTCATGACATGATGGCTTTCATTGGTTTTATCAAATGAATCCTTTAGCTTATTCTAGACAAAATTTGAGTAGCTGATATGGCTTATATGAAATTGAATCCACCTTGATATGGAGGTTTTTATGACTATTAGAGCCTCATCCTTCTTCTCATTGATGAAAAACTTTTATTAGTCATCCCTTGGATAAGAACCACCATTTTTGTAAAGTACTATAACTCTTTACTCTTTAACAATGTTCCCATATCTTGTGCCCAAATTCCATAATTGTGTCCTTTAAAATTTATAAAATTTAGCTTGAAACTCATAATGTTGACCCACTGATTTGATCCTAGATTTAGTTTAAAATTAGAAACCTTGAACCAATCCACTAAACAAATATGACTTTTTAAGAGCATCTACATCTTTAATAAGACTTGTAGGAAACATGCTACATCTCAAACCATTAGCTTTAATACCGTTTTGGAGAATCGAGTGATTTTGTATATTATAAATATCATATTCTAAAATAGACGTAATCTCTAAAGACATTGTTACAACACCTAAGCACAACCAGATATAGTTCAACATACTAAGAAGTGTAATAAACAAAATTATTTACATACACACCACATATAAACTACTGTTCACCATATAATAAATTCACCCATAAGACCATCTTTTGTAGCACCAAGATGTAACCAACTCAATCCATACTTTACTTAATATAGAATTAATAATAACATAAGAATGTTTTGAATGCAAAATTAAATGGAAGTGAGACATGGTAGAATGAAGGCATTCAAAATGTTGAGTTGGAAATCCAAAAGATAATGCAAATCCTACATAAGGAAAAAATACATCACAAGTAAGATTGACCTCAGACAAAGAGGATAATAACTCCTCTTAACCACCCAAGATAAACCTAATTTACATCCTAATTTCTTTTTGATCCCTTTCTAATGCTTCATGGGTATGAAATTGAAATGGATATGTTTTTCTATTTATAAAAACTATACCTCAAGCTCCATTTAAATTTGCATAGTGTGGGTTGTCTTTAAAATAGATAAATTGACATTGAGCATAACCATATTGAAAACTCATTGAGAATACGTTTTGGAAATAAAGAATTGGATTTGGTCATAGAATAAGATTTAAAATTGTTTTTGATTGACTAGGAGCTTGTTTTCCTTATACACAAGGAAATAATTTAACTACGCAATAAATTTTTTTATCTCACAATAGTGAAAGTCCACCCCTTAATGGACTGCCAATAAATCATTTCAAATATTGTAATTTTCCTTAAATAACATTAATGAATTAACCAATATTCATATATAGAAATATATAATAATTTATCATCACTCTATTTTTCTTATACAATACAATACAAATAAATTACTTAAAAATGACCATTTTCAAATAACTTTCCATAAAATGTGGTGATATAATAATAAAAATTATGCACTTGAAATGGCCCAGTCCCTTCCATAGAATGAGAGGAAGAGGCTGGGATTGTTTTAACAAAAATAAAAAAGTAACATTTACATTTTTCCTACTAGAGAGAGCAAGGGTTCCCTCCCTGCCTGCATCTACATTTTCCGTGAAGACGGAAACAAGGAGAAAATTCTAGAGAAAGAAATAAAAGTAGATGCGGATTAAATTGCTCATTAATCTTACCCAACATCATTCAAGCAGTCCATTCATCCTCTCCATCTCTTATTTCCTTCTTAAGACCCCACTTCAAGTCAGCATTTTAACTTGCATAAAATGAAGCACGCATCAAGTTTGAAAATATAAGCAAGTTAGATCTATGGATTTTCTCTGTTATCACTTCCCTTCTTGTTGAGTTACTTTTACCATTTGACACATTTCAAGGTTTTGATTTCGGTTTTTCACAGTGTGATTGAATAAGGAAGGGGTTTTGTGAAAGGATTCAAGCTAGGGCTCTGACGGGGAAATCTCAATTATACTCATTGTGTTTTGGAAACAAAATGATTAGGGAACCGCATGGTTATGTTCTTTGTCTTGTGACTCCTTCCTCCAACAATTCCTGTAATTGCTTCTTCACTTCATCCGACTCTCATATGGACTTCGTATGAAATTCATTATTATCATTTTATGAACAAACAATGTAAGGACTTTTTGTATTCAGGCTTCTGTGATCCACTCTCTGGAATCATTGTGAATTCTTAAAGTTCAGGTGTTTGTCATGGAATATAGGGTTTTACTTGTGAAACCATGCTTAAATGGTAGAGAGTTTATCCAACTTCTAAAGCGAAGTCTCCTTCCCTTATCCATTTAAGGCACTGGGGCAAAAGAGCAGATTAGAGTTAGAATTTCAAGACCCTATGACAAGAAGGTCGTTGATCAGCATTGCTAATGCAACAAAACCTATCGTATGAGCACTTGAACCTATAGTTTAGTACATGGTTGGTTCTCTTTCTCTTTCTCATATTTCCACAAGTCGTTTGTATGCAATTTTTCTAGGAGTTTTGAGCCGCAATCCTTTTTCTCTTTCTTCTTTCTTAGTGCAAAGTTGGTATTGGAAAAAAAATGGTTCCTTTATTCCATCCATGAAAGTATATTTTTCTTCCAAGGGAAAAATTTCCATTTCATTTTAACTAGAAAATAAGTTACAATTCTCATGTGCACTCTTCTCATGTGCACTTGCACTACCAGAGGTTGAAAAAGAGAATCCTCTTTTCTTGAAAACCACAAAAAACTACACCTTTGACCATTTAGAGACATACTTTTCATGACAATAAATTATCTTGCACTACATATTAGAGCCTCCCATGCTTGTCATGATTTAGAGACATAATTTTCATGACAATAAATTATATTGCACTACACATCAAAGCCTCCTAGGCTTGTTACCATCTTTAGAAGATACAAGGAAAAAGTACTTTGATCAACAATAAAATATTTTGAGCATTTTTTTTTTCTACGTAAAGACTGGGCTAATATATTAAGGAAAAGAAAATTATTTACAAAGAGGGACTGGCCTCTGAGGATGAAAAAATTCACCCTCCATCTGGAAGACATAACAGGTGCACAAGGCTGCCTGAATTACAACGGAACTGGAAGTTCAGATTTACAAAAATAGATGCATTGAAAATGAGCATGGAAATAACAGTTGCCTTAGGACTTCCTCCATACCGAACCTTAGCAGCATAATTACGACACCAAAGATCCTCTTTCCTCTGCTCTCTTCTTGCTACCATTGCCATTTTACTGATAGAGGGTAAAATGGTTGGTGATTCCAGAAGTCTGGAAACACTACTGGAACTGGGTACACCTCTATTCTTAAAACAAAAAATGGGCATCTCTGACAGAGTGAGACCCCTCCAAAACTTCAAAATTTGTTCAATTTTCATCAATCAAAACTTCAAAATTCGCCTGCGAAGGCTCACCTTAAACTTTTTTGTCCATGTCTGGAATATGCGCATCTTCATTCATTAACTGGCTGGAACTCGGAGGAAATGCTGTCTGTTGAGACTGACCCATAACCCAAACATGCTCGTCAGAATGAGCAGCGTCTGGAGGAGGATTATCGTTGCCCAGTTCCGCCCTCTCTTGCGTCATGCTGGCTTGTGCCAGCTCCCCTGCATCGTCCTCCTGGCTCTCAGAATCATCATCCTCTTCCTCTGTTGCAATAACCGTGATAAGCAGTGAAACCTTGGATCGATTTTTCCTGCACCTAAATGTAAAACTGGAAGTGTGCATTTGGCTATCGTGCTGGTCCGACTCCTCAGATGGAGAAGACGGTGGAGAAACCATGGCTAGAGGTTGAATTGACCTTGCTTGGGCCTCCTCCCTTCCGCTGATGCCCAAAACCCCTCCTCTTCTCGGAACACCACGTCCTCTAGGCACCATAATGGACTGCTGGGCCAAACTCTGAGTACCCACTACCAAAATCCTCATCCTACAGCGATGGAGCTCCCCCTGAACTAAGGTATTTCCTCTGTCTCCACTCACGCTAACGGTAATAGCATTCTCTCCCCTCTGCTTATCGCAGAGCCTTATAACATCACAGACACCCATGATCTGAAATCGATTCTCCTTAATGGTGTTCTCTGTGCGGAATTCTCTGGAATCCGCCATTCCGAAAACCAACACAATGGCGTACAGTACCATGGAGCTCACCTCACGCGAACCCATCTCCCCTGCTGCTGTTACCTCCATTCAGTGTTTAATAGCATTAAAGACTGGTATCGCCATCTGGAATGGCCTTCCCACCAGCTCTTAAGTTCACGCCAATTGCCCTTTGCTGGTTATCTTTATAACCACCCGCATCCGGGTAAAATATTTTGAGCATTACTGCACATGAAATTAAACATTACATTTAGAGATAGATTACTTCATCCTTGTCTTCTTCACATAGTTTTACTCCCTACTACTAGTAACCCTTCTCTAGATAGATAATGTATTATCACATTGTTATCGCCAAAGACATGTGATTGAAACAAATTTAAATAAATTTGCATATTTATTTAATTCCTCATTCAAACACCTTGAGTTAATATTCTGCAACTGATCAATTCCACTAGTCCAATTGGTAACCAATCTTGAATCTCCAAATACCTGAGAATGAGATACCCTATTATTCTAAGCATATTTGAAGAGCCTTAGTGCCATGAATACTACATATTTATTAGTTCCAACACACAACCCTGCTTTTATATTAACACAATGGCATTTAGATGGGAATAGGAGAGACCCAACATTACTAATGTGTTATGGGTCCTGGATTTCCCCATCAAAGAAGCCACAGGTCCATTCTTTATTAATTACCAAGTCTTACAAGAGTCTTTCATGCTTTTGATTAACTTGAATGCATGAAATTTGTATATCTCTACAACCTTACCATTTCTTCTAATCTAGTATATCATCTCTGGTTTTTTCAATTTAATTTTTTTATCTTGTATATATTGTTTTGGATGGAGGTAAGGTGTTCAAAGTCCCACAAAGCTTGTTAAAATTGGCAACTAGGGCCAAAATTCATGTGGGTCATCTTATTCATGGCAGATAATATGTTCATTAGATTCCTCTCGTTGAGAGGTGTAGGATTGATCTAAAGATCATCCGATTCCGATAAGTATTCATGGAGATATGAATTTATTTTGATTATGGAATTATTATCAAGCCGACCTACAACTCATGTAGGCTCAGAAGCCCAAAAATCGCATCTATTCAAACATCATCATTGTGTATAAATATAGGAGGACTTTTCCTCATTTTCACTCACTCATCTCATCACATCTCTCTCTCTCTCTACTGCACAGGAAAGAGTCTCTTTTCTACTACGCAGAAAAGGGTCTCTCTCTCTCACACATGTGAATCCGGAAGCTGCTGAAACTGAAGCTGCAACTGCAGATCCAAAAATTGACCAGCATGGACCATCAAACCTCCTCTTCTGATCTACGTTGTAGGTTCATCTGAACCTCCTCTGAAGGCTGCAATTTTTGGTGGTGGAATCAATTCGATCCGACGGACGGTTTGCGAGATATCGACTGCCCTAGTTTGAAGGAAGCTACTGAAACTGAAGCTGCAATTGTAGAAGTGAAGTTTGACCTACATGGACCAGAAGATCTCCTCATCTGAACTGCGCTGTAGGTTCATTTGAACCTCCTCTAAAGGTTGTAACTTTTGGTGGTGGAATCAAGTCGATCCGACGAACGGTTTGTGAGATATCAACTGCCCTAGTTTTGATGGTGAAGCTGCTAATGCTGATGCTACTGATCTAGGGTTTGCTACTGCTGATATAAATCAGATTTATTGTACTATTCATCTCTACTAAATTAATGAAGATAAAAGAAGATTTGATCAAAGGGTTTCCCCACACATTGTGGGGTTTGTCCTTGGCTAGCCACCACATCTTGTGTCTCTTGTCTTGGCTTGTTTTCTGTTGATCGTTTAATGTTCTATCTGCACTTTACTTTATGTACATGTGATTGCTAATCTGTGGAATATAATAAGAAAAGGAAGTAAACTGTTATAAGCATAGAAAATACCATAACTTAACATGGAAGTAGAGCTGAGGTGAAGACAAAGCCTGAGAAAGAGCAAGAGCAATCATCGAAGAGAAGATTGGCAAGGCTATGCTAAAAGAACTGTGGGGTTCTCAACACTTTTTCCTACAGAAGAAAAGCTCCGTGAGAAAGCTGACTATCACGGATGGAAGATGTCTATTGATCTAACCCTAGAAGATCAAAGAGTGCTATACCATGTAAGAGGCAATATTGTTGAGCCTCCATCAAATGCATCTGCTGCTGCTTGGAACAAATGGAAAAACGGAGAAGTCAAAACAAAGAAGATCATCCAGGACTCTATCGACAAGCACACCTACATCTCTTAATTAGACACCTCCAAGGAAATCTACGATAGACTGGTGAGTATATTTAAAGTTAATGATGCAAATCAAGTTTTGTTTCTTAGAAATACACTGAGGGAAATCAAGAAGGGTAAAGATGAGAGTATGCAAGCATACTTCTTAAGAATCACCGAGATCAAGAGCGATCTCCTATCTATTTGGGAGACTATTACTGACAAGAGAAATGGCACTCACGACTCTTGGAGGATTACCATCCGAATGGTACGTGTTTAGGGCTACTCTTCTAAACAATAATATAATTCTTGGTTTCAAGGAATTAATGGCTAGATGCATTCAAGAAGAAACAAGGGTAGAAGAGAAAGAAATGCCCATGCCTAAAGGTCCTCCTGCCGCCTTTTCTTCTCATGCTAAGAAAAGAAATAAATCTGGGACTAAATCAAAAGGAAAGGCTAGACCTAAGGGTGGAAGAAAAGGACAATGTTACATATGCGATAAAGTAGGTCACTATGCAAGGGAGTGCCTTGATAGAAAGGACTCACACTGGGACAATGATCAAAACCCCTCTAATGGCAATCAAAGGAATGACAAATTCAATAGCAAAGGTAAGAGGAGAGCTGGGAATCAAGGAAGAGGACAACCATTCAAGAAGGCTAGAAATTCCAGGATGTATTAAATGAACCTAACCTCAAAAAGAACCTGGTGTCCATCTCAACAATGGAAGACAAAGGCTACAAGGTAACCTTCAGCGATGGCAAGGTACGTATATGGAAAAATAATGTTAAAGATGCCTTTACTCTTGGGTTTCGAGTTGATTCTTTATATCAGGTCGGTGGAAGTCCACTAGGTGTCATGTCTTGTGACACAACTCTTCAGTCCGAACTTTGGCATCGGAGGTTTGCCCACCTTCATTACAAAGCTCTACCCGATGTAAGATAGATGGTAATAGGGATGCCCGAATTCCAAGTAGAGAAAGAAGGTGTATGTCCAGGATGTGCCGAAGGAAAGCTCAAAAAGGGACCATTCCCCTCAATTCAAAGCAAGACCTCTGATATATTACAACTAGTTCACTCAGACATATCTGAGGCTGGCATCAAGAGGGAGACTACTACACCATATACTCCTGAACAAAATGGTGTGGCGGAAAGGAAGAACCGCACGATTATGGAAGTTGTCTGGGTCATGCTACATGATCAAAGACTTCCGAAGTTTCTATGGGCTAAAGCTGCAAACACCGCCATATATGTACAAAATCGATGCCCTCATCAAGCATTGGGTTCCAAGACTCCTGAAGAAATGTTCATCGGTAAGAAACCTGATGTTTCTAATTTTAGAATTTTTGGAAGCCCTGTATATTTTCATGTGCCAAAAGAGAAAAGAAATAAATTGGGTGCATCTAGAAAGAAAGGAATTTTCGTGGGCTATGTTGAAAATACTAAAGGCTATAGAATCTATGTAGCCAGTCAAAGGGAAGTTGTGATTAGTCATGATGTCACCTTTGAGGAAGATATGGCTCTTAGAAAGGTGGACAATCTTCCAACTTTGAGGAGATCTCAAGAAGCCGACACCAGGGAACCGAAAGAAAAGGATGATGAATCAATGCCTGATGTAGAAGAACCCATGGATTTGATTGATCCGCCTCCACATGAGCCTTCCTCTTCTAGGAAGAGGCCTTCATGGCTTAGGGGGCTACTTGATGATGCTGAAGGACATGCTACACCCGAGGAACCTTTCATAAAAATAAGAAACCTAATAGGTATCAGGGATACCTAACCATCATGAGCACGATCATACAAAATGAGCCTTCATCATTCTCAAATTCCATCAAGCATCAAGTATGGAAGGATGCTATGACTGAAGAATATGAGTCTATTATGAAGAATGATGTCTGGGAAGTAGTTCTGAGACCCCAGGACAAGACAATTGCTACTTCCAAATGGCTTTACAAGATAAAGCATGCAGCAGATGGAAGTATGGAAAAGTATAAGGCTCATTTTGTTGCTTGTGGTTTCTCCCAGAAGGAAGGTATAGACTATGATGAGATATTTGCACCTATTGCTAGATATACGACCATCCGCTCAATCATAGCCCTTGCTGCTTCACAAGGATGGAACCTACATCAGATGGATGTCAAGACCGCGTCCTTGCATGGTTCGATCAAATAAGAGGTTTACGTGGAGCAACCCAAAGGATTTGAGATTAATGATAAAAAATCTCATGTATGCAGGTTGAAGAAGGCTCTCTATGGGCTGAAGCAAGCACCCTGAGCATGGTATGAGAGGATCGATAGCTACTTGATGAAGCTGGGATTCACTAGGAGTGAAGCCGATCCTAACCTTTACTTTAAGGTTGAAGATGAAAAACCTCTCATACTGGTGTTGTATGTGGATGACCTCTTTCTAACAGGTGCAGACCATCTCATTCTCAAATGTAAGAGGGAGTTGGCTTCTGAATTTGAAATGAAGGACCTAGGACTGATGCACTATTTCCTAGGACTTGAAGTGTGGTAGAAGCCAGGGGAAACTTTTCTATCTCAAGGAAAATATGTGGTGAAGAAATTGGAAAGATTCGGTATGGTGGGATGCAAGCTTGTAACTACCCCCATGGAGCTTGACTTCAAGAAGTTAAGCGGTAGTGCTGCTAGACTTGTTTTAGGAAATGCTACCGAGTATTGGCAACTTATTGGAGCATTAATTTTCTTAGTGAACTCCCGTCCTGATATATGCTTCACAGTCAACATATGGTTGAACCCCACCACATACATTGGATTGGTGCCAAGAATCTGTTGAGATATCTTCGTGGCACAATCACTTATGGGTTAAGATACACTGTCAAAGATGTGAGACTATTTGGATACACAGATGCTGATTGGGCAAGCAATGTGGAGGATTGTAAGAGCACTTATCGGTGTTGTTTCTCCTTGGGATCTGCTTCGATATCCTGGATGAGTAGGAAGCAAAAGTTGGTGGCCTTGAGCACGCCGAAGCAGAGTATATTCCTGCTAGCATGCCCACCTATGGGGCAGTCTGGTTGTGAAAGCTCTTTAGTGAGCTGTTTGGATTTACATTGGATACCATTGTGATCCTTTGTGACAACCAGAGTGGGATTCGTTTGTCAGAGAATCCCATATTTCATGATCGCTCCAAGAATATCGATATTAGGTACCACTATATTCGAGATATGGTGCAGCGGGGAGCTATAAGGCTCCAACATATCGGTACAGATGAATAGGTCGCCGAAATTCTAACAAAGTCCCTTGGGAAAGTAAAAATTCCTGACTTTCCGAGAACAACTTGGAGTTGTTCAAAGACCCTCCAATGAGGGTCCTGTATGATGCATTGAGCTCTGGGAGCTCCACGAGGGTGCGGGGTACTTCTTGGAGCAGCATATGACCACAGGATGATTCACTATCCCCTGGTGGTATACATGTACACCCCGTGGCGACATTGTAACAAGATTGATGTGTTCTCCTATGAGGCCTGGATTGATGTGTTCTCCATGTTGATTGTAGCAGGATTGATGTGTTCTCTTGTGAGGATGGGATTGATTAAGTTCTCTTTCCGAGACATCCTACCCATTCAGTGTGGGACTCATGGGAAGTGCCTTTCATCTGATCAATGAGTAGGGAAATCAAGTTAGGGACCATAGTAGTACTGATGGATGCATCGTCGTATCTACTGTACTCCCTACGCTAGGATGACCTCCATTGATCTGGGATCAATGATATTGGTCTAGGACCAGTGGTAGGAGTGGTATATTCTATGACATTGACTTCGGGTTAGTTGTTACTGGTCTAGGACTAGTGATACACACTCTGAGACTGACTTTGAGTTAGTGGAGGATGTTACTGGTCTGGGACCAGTGGTAGGAGTTGTACTCACTATGACGCTGACTTCGGGTTGGTTGAGACTGGTCTGGGACCAGTGGTACATACTCTGAGACTGACTTTGAGTCAGTATGATACATCCTCGATCATTTCTTCTTCTTCATAATTCAGACAAAAGCAGAGCATAACAGAGCAGAGCCATACGAATCAATACAGGGTAGAACAAGACAAAGTAGAACAGGTAGAATAGAGCAGAGTAGGGCAAGGGTCAGGTTGTACATGGTAGTGCATTTGATGGATGAATAGTAGCAACCGACAGACATATTGCATATGAAGTTCTCCCTAGTTGAGAGGGAGTGTTAAAATTGGCAACTAGGGCCAAAATTCATGTGGGTCATCTTATTCATGGCTGATAATATGTTCATTAGATTCCTCTCATTGAGAGGTGTAGGATTGATCTAAATATCATCCGATTCCGATAAATATTCATGGAGATATGAATTTATTTTGATTATGGAATTATTACCAAGCTGACCTACAAATCATGTAGGCTCAGAAGCCCAACAGTCGCATCTATTCAAACATCATCATTATGTATAAATACAGGAGGAATTTTCCTCATTTTCACTCACTCATCTCATCACATCTCTCTCTCTCTACTGCGTAGAAAAGAGTCTCTTCTCTACTGCGCAGAAAAGGGTCTCTCTCTCACACATGTGAAGCCGGAAGCTGCTGAAACTGAAGCTGCAATTGCAGATCCAAACTTTGAACATCGTGGACCATCAAACCTCCTCTTCTGATCTACACTGTAGGTTCATCTAAACCTCCTCTAAAGGCTACAACTTTTGGTGGTGGAATCAAGTCGATCCGATGGACGGTTTGCGAAATATCGACTGCCCTAGTTTGAAGGAAGCTACTGAAACTGAAGCTGCAACTGCAGAAGTGAAGTTTTACCTGTGTGGACTAGAAGATCTCCTCATATAAACTGTTCTGTAGGTTCATCTGAACCTCCTCTAAAGGCTGCAACTTTTGGTGGTCGAATCAAGTCGATTCGATGGACCGTTTGTGAGATATCGACTGCCCTAGTTTTGATGATGAAGCCGCTAATGCTGATGCTGTTGATCTAGGGTTTGCTACTATTGATATAAATCAGATTTATTGTACTATTTCTCTCTGCTAAATTATTGAAGATAAAATAAGATTTTATCAAAGGGTTTCCCCACACATTGTGGGGTTTGTCCTGGCTAGCCGCCACATCTTGTGTCTCTTGTCTTGGCTTGTTTTCTGTCGATCGTTTAATGTTCTATCTGCACTTTTCTTTATGTACATGTGATTGTTAATCTGTGGAATATAATAAGAAAAAGAAGTAAACTATTATAAGCATAGAACATACCATAACTTAACAAAGCTCCATGTTGATGTGGATTCAATTAGTGACCCTTATGAAATCCATCCTACATGGGAAATGCCATCTTTAATCTTCAGTTGTGTTGTCATGACCCCATGAGTCTCAAATCGGTCACTTACACGACATGAAATATGCTAATTTAAAATAGACCTAAGCCACCTTTTTGTCATCTTATATTATTGGAATTCGAGAGTTCCTTTTTTTTTTCTTCTGTAATGCATTCCCTAAGGAAACCCATTGGGTACCTACAGTAAAATGGAATATCTAGAGCTCAAAGATTTGTCATGTCACTTATGAGAACCTTAGCAGGGAGGGTAACACTCCATCACACAAGCAGTTAGACTAGAGATGATTGATGATAATTGTTGCCCAAGGAATATATTCCCACTTTGCAATTTACAAGGTGTCTTGAATTTGGTTTGTAGTGGTTAAATAATGGAATTGCCCATAGAAATGCATATGCTTCTTATATATATGGAAAATAAAATGTATCATAAAAACACCACGAGAGTGAAAGGAGATTTTACCAATTAATATCTTCCATTTGGCTAAATTTTCTGATTTTTCCATAAATGTATTCACTAATTCAAAGAGAATATTCACCTACATATCCATATGATCAATTAATTTTCAATGAAAATATCAAATTTTTTCTATAAATAATGTAAAAATCCATCAATAATTTAAATTTTGTCCACAAAATTGTTGCAAGACATTGGATTTTCGAGGCTTGTTGGAGCAAAGAATTTTCCAACTTATTCATTAATTTCCATGCATTTTAACTTGGTTCTCTCTTATGTTTCCTTGGCACTCCCTAATGCTCCCTGTCATGTATTAACACTCTCTAGCACACCTTTGCACTCCTCAACACACCCTACCACTCTATAGCATGCCATAGCCATGCCCCTCTTGGAAAAGGTAAATTCCTAACTTATTAACCCTTTTATGTGTCCCTTTTCTTGCATTTTATAAACTTTATGCTACCTTTTGTTTTCCTGACATTCCCCAGCACGCATTAGTACACCCTTGCAGCTGGCACATCTTGGCACGCCTTAGCACCTTTCATGTCTAGGAATCCCTTAGCACTTGAGATGTCTTGACATGCATTGACATTCCTTGGCACTATATATCATATATTAGCATCCCTTGGTGCTCCCTAACATGCCTTGAAACTTCCTATCATGCCTTGGCATTGCCTAGAAATATGAATTGCCACTCCCTCCTTAGCACACTTTGTACTCCTTGACACACCCTCTTATTTGTTCATTTCCATGAATTTTGACTGAGTGCTCCCTTGTGTTTCCTTGGCACTCCCTAACACTCCTTTAAAACACCTTGGAAATCCTCAACATGCCCTATGCCACTCCGTAACATGCCATAGCACACCCTAACACATATTAGCACAAGTTTACACATGTTGGCACTTGACAAGTCTTGGCATGCATGGCATGCATTGAGATTCCCTAGGACTATTCTTTATGCATGTGGTATTATTACAAATGCACAAGAAAATTAAACAATCTCTTGATGTGCCAAAATTGATATACATGATGTCGATATGTAAGGAGATATGTGTAGATCAAAAAAATTAAAAGGAAAACTATAGAGATTGAGAGATTTTAAATTTGGTTGTCTATTAAACAAGGCCTCGACACCATAAACACAAGGATAGATCTTGAAATCGATTTTGAAATGGGTCTTATTAAGCCTAAAGTGTAATTTCCCAAGTGATTAGATAAACATTAATAGTGTATGATGTGTGAACATCCTATGCATCAAAGGAAATAAATGGACATAATCTAGGTGCATCTAGATCCTTGCTAAGTCAACAATATTTGGTGAATGATACACCTGAGAGAATTTTATCGGGATGTGTGAAAGGGTACGTGGAAAATATTAGAGCTAAGCATCATACATTGTGCAAACTATCTTTATATTCTAAACTCTGATTGAATGTCTTCCATCCAAAAACTTGGAATTTTAAGGAAGTTTTGGTTGTCTATTTAATCTTTCTTCATTTATATTTGAAACTTTGAAAATGTTAAAACTGGAAAAATGAAATGTTAACCAGTGAATAAATATGTGTGAAATGGTTGTCTAAGAACAACTTGAAGAAGAAAAAATGGGTGTTATTTATTTTTTGAATCGTTAGGAAGGAGGAAAATAGTTGTGTAGATGATAACAATGATTGAAAACACAATTGAATTCACACAGATCAATTACTAAATTTGATAGTGGCAATGAATGTTGTTTGATGAGTTATTTATTACAAGATTTATTTATGAAATCATTCAAATAGTGGAAGGAATGTAATTATTTTCAAGTTATGTCCAAAGTTTCTTCTAGGATTTTTTTTTTCCATGGAGAAATTGTTTTATTTTACTTGAGAAGAACTAGAGATGCAATCTTCAAGTGCACACTGCACAATCAAAATATAGGGTTTCACCACTAATTGTCTACTTGATTTTAGTTTACTTGTTCATATGCCGTAGAAAAAACTATGACTCTTCTGCCAGTGTCCATGACTTAACTTTAGTTCACTATTCAACCTTACATAAAACATATGACTAGTCTAATAACAAAAATTCTACCACAGAGTAAAAAGTCCATAAAATTGAATATTACGTGTAAGTTCAACAAGAAGATAACAATTAGAAAGGGCTTTAGACCAGTTGCCTTGAGGTCACAAAATGACCCCCTGGGTATTCCTTCTCCAGAACTTAGTTCTCCAGCAAATGAAGTATTTCCTTTGAGAGAGTATCTGTTGTCCTATTAAGTTCTCTGAACGCATGATATGTTTTGATAATTTGGAACTGCCTAAAGAGCTCTTTTAGTTGAGAAATTAAGGGAGATAAATAAGCATTCTAAATCTAAATCTGTGCATTCATCCAATCAATTGCTAGTATTGAGTCCCTAAAGACCTATAGATAACAAATATCCTTGTCAAAGCCATATGTTAATAAAGAAAACAAATCCTTTAATTTCCCCAAGTTATTTTTACCTTTTTCCATGTTTTCCTTAGTTTGGAAATACTGAGTGTCATAACAATAAAACATAAATGCATGACTACAAATCTGGTGAGGTAATTTGTGTTTGTGTTTCAACTATATTTCCTTTAAGTTATCAAACTATATCATTATCAAATGAAAATAGATACATGTGTTGATGATAATTATTGCAATTGTAAGATATTCAATAATAAAATTTTAAAACCATTGTTATGAGGATTGTGTTCATTTAGTCTCATTTTTGCTATTGTTTTCCATCATATAGATACATGAAAAATACAAGTTCAGAAAAAAATCCAAAAATGAACTTCATTATTTTCCAAATTGTCAATTATTTTTTTCTAGGATTCTCTTGAAACAAGAAGAGATATTCAATTAAAGTGTGCTAACATGATTCATCTTTATTTCATTGAATAAGTATTTTTTTTTTGAATTTGTGATTTGCGCTTGTGGAATGTGGTACTGACTATGTTTCATGTGAAAGGGTTTTTATTCTTGGATTATGACAATGCTAGTAAAATGTAGGACTTTTGTACCCCATTATCATTTTTGCAAGATGCATGTCATGTGTGGACATAAATAAGAATTCAATTATTACCTCCTAAACTAAAGCACTATTTCTTTTATTAGGTGCCAACAATGTATGCTAGGTTATTGCAAGGTTATGATGTGGTTGATCCAGACTCTCAAAAGGTTAATGCATCAGCTGCACATCAATTGTGTCTTATGGTAAGTAAGTTCTCTTTCATGTCTAAACTATGTTGTCCTTTATTTCAATGGCTATTTTAATAACAATTAGAATCATACATTGTATCTGAAACTATGAGTAGTCTGACCTAGTATTTATAACCCTTCTCCGACTCTTGGTAGTCTGACAAAAATTGATACCAGTAGTCTGCCCCAAATTGATACTTGTGCCAAATCTTGCCCAGTTAATCATGTCATGGAAGTCTTAATCTAGCACAACATGACGATTTCAAGTATCTAAAAACATTCCTTTCTCTTTTATTTCTTACCACTTAAAACTTTTTGGAAGATGGCATTGAAGTTTATTCATTTTTGGTCCAGTCTAGTCTACTTAGGTGGTATATGTTGTCTTGATGTTACTTTCTTGCTGTTGGAGATCTATTTCTGGAAATGGATACTCCACTTCCAATAGAAATACTAGTTGTTGCAATACTATAAATCAATTTGCATCTGTGGTTTAACACACTCATAAGGAGTATAAATAAATGATGTAGAAATACTTGCAAACATTCTGGCTAATGCATCTCCCAGAGCATTATTTCCCATTTTTGGAAATGGACTCCTGGATCTTGTATATTCTAAATGAGTATTTATTCCAAAAGAGTCCTCACTTCTAAGAAGGCCTAACACGTACTTTTTTTATTATCTATTATCAAATTTATATTTTCTATACCTTTTTCCTTGAGTAGAAGAAATAGATAGTATAAACACATGCAATGAGCTATTAGAATGTCATATGCACTTTTTAGACAGATGAAAGTTGGTTTGGTTAACAAAGTAAACTAATGAAACTTGGTTGGGGTCTTGTGTTACCAAAAATATTGAACCATGGATCTTTTTACAATGAACTCTACTCACAACATAAATAAAGTTTGAACATGGTATGCCATTATTTGTAATTGCACAAGAACATAATACCTCACAATAATTGTTCACTTGATAATTAAGGAGATGAACTTGGTGGTTTTAAGGAGGTTTCCACAAACACAAAGGTTCTTTTTCATCTAGATAATTCTTTAAACTTTCATTTTTATAGAGATTCATCACCAAATTCTCCAAATCCATCTTTGTTCCAGATTGTTGCAATATTCTCTCCCCAACATAACACTTTATTATCAACTGATATACAATCATTGATTTGTTTGGGCCTATCTTGTGAGATCATGATTGAGCTCATAAAAGAAAAAAATGACTGAAATATAGATCATAAATAATAATTGTATCTACACTTGGAAAATTGATTCCAACAACTCCCCCCCCCCAATTACCTGAGTTGAAATAAGAAAAATAGAAATTTCTTTATCTAGGTTACTGGAGTTCTTTATTCAATGTTGCTTTTCTAATGTTGAAATGGTCCCATCCATCCAACAATATAAAAAATCTAAGAAGTTCAATAAGTCTTCCATTATATCAAGCATCCCTGTCCACCTTGTTTCAATTGTGGAAGCACCTTTCCAATACCTAAAGCTTTCTAGATGCTCCAACTAGTATCTAAAATATCTTTCTTATGAAATCAGTCACTTGTTCTTGTCTTGGGAAAAGATATGATGATTTACAATCTCGAAGTATGAGAATTTATGGAATTATATATTCAAGTATTAGTTGTAACATGATCCAGTAGGACTCATAAATCAAGATTCGTTGAATAGATGTCTCTTGAAAATAAATTCTGGCACTTTGTGAAACAACTACATGAAGCCTTCTATATAATGCTTAAATAGCAGAATAAAGTGATGATTTCACTTGCCATGAAATTCATAGAGGAAGAGAATAAAGGGAAAGAAAATAATGTTGTGATCATGTTCCTCCCATGTTCAAGCATATATGAGATTTTTGCAATAGCTACAAATTACAATAGATGTGAGGCATCGCAGAACTTCTTTCTAGAGGTGCATGAGGTCTCCATTTTTATTGAAGTATCAATAAAAAACGTATTTCCACTTCCATAGTCTCCCAGACCTTCCCAGTTGCTATTCAAATCCCTATAACATCCATGGAATTCATTGCCTTCTTAGTTGAGTCTTGTCATGACATAGTCCTCAATTGAATACGAAAGAATGCCACCTAAGAAAATATAGTTCCTCCCAAAATGTGTCGCACAACCAAGTCACACACTTCTCTAGGGTTCTATAACCAAAAAACCACCCTGAATACAAAGAAACAAGCCCACAAAAATATGTAAGTATGAGGCAACAACTTTTCATGTTCCATTGCTGGCCCCTCCATCCAATTTTCTTAACAAAGAAATTCTTGTTTCAAACCAGTAACCCAACTTTTGGCGTCCGTTAGGCAGGCCTATTTACCTGAATTTTTTTTCTCCACTGATTTTATATGACCAGACAATGTAGAAAACTCCAGTTAAATTCAAAATGCACCAAAACTCCTCAACAAAGTCCCAAAATTTGCCCAAGAATTTCTTGATGGATTTGTCTTTTACAACATAAGGATTTAACCAAGACTTGTCCAACGCTTGGAGCTTGTCATGAATATCTATTTCCAACCACCTTGAGGGTTGTTAAGGAAGTATGCATGGTTGTAACTCCTCCATGTCTCTCCTCTCCATGGTTTTGGAGAGACAAAATTCAAATGAAGAGGGTGTATTAGCATTGAAACTTGAGAACACTTTGGAAGAGTTTCCATGATAGATTTCAAACATCCTAAGTTAGTAGCAGCTAGAATTGTCTATGAAAATGAGATGTTAGTTTTTTTTTTAATTCCCTTATCTAACATTAGCCTTCTCATGTTGACTATATCATCCCATACAAGTAGCATAGATGTTAGACAATGTCAGATATTCTCCATTAAA
Source organism: Pinus tabuliformis (assembly GCA_031772625.1). NCBI lineage: Eukaryota > Viridiplantae > Streptophyta > Pinopsida > Pinales > Pinaceae > Pinus > Pinus tabuliformis. Next base: position 606,179,902 of record CM062805.1, read on the forward strand.
GAGTCTCGAGTGGCCGAGGAGGTCAACCATGCACACATGATGCTCCACTCCAAGCTTCACCTCAAACATTTTACTAATTCAATTGAAATGATGCTAGCCTTCATCTACTAGTCCTACATGGCCATAGGCAGATAAAATAACAATGAAGGTGATGTGGCCTACCTTAATGCCTGCTTCTTGTATTTCATAAAAGAGTGTCAGCGCGTCTTCCTCATGCCCATGCATTCAATACCCACACTACAGAGCTATTAATCGCACATGAAGGAAAAATAATTGCTATGGTAATAGAGTTAGGCTTCACTTCTACAACTTACATTCAACTGAATATTTCCATGGATTCAACACTATGACCAAATTCAGTATATCTCACAATGACTACACTCCATGTAAGTACATATGGGATCATTCTTGTCATTTTGAGGTTGATAAAAGAGCTTTGACACGTCATCAAGATATCCATTCAATGCGTAACAAGGAATTACTGCATTCCATGAAATCAAATCCCTCTTTGGCATGTTGAAAAACACTTCATATTCATCATCCTTTTTTTTGTTTCAATGTTGCTAATTCTGCACAAGAAGCGAGAGCACTGATAATAGTGATTGAATTGGATTTCACTCCAGCCAACTGCATAAAAGATATCACTACATTGTTGTGACCATTTCAATCGTACTTGGATATCATCATGCTCCAAGTTATCACATTGGGTATTGACCTTCCTAGATGAATTTGGTCAAGTACCTTTCCTACTACTTCACAATTTCTAATTTCAAAATATCCAATAGTCATGGTGTTCCATGTAACTATGGATTTCCCTACCCTCCTCTAGGGCCACAATCTCAATGCACGCTTTATTGACAATTGGAAAGGTGTGTCTCAACTTAGTACTCCATGTTGTGTTTGGTAATACAACTTGAGGGCTTCCTGACAGTGTCGATCCCTAATACAACCTATGATAATAACATTCCACGCAAGCACATTTCACTTGGGAATTTTTTCAAACACCTGGCTTGTCCCATTCATACTTCTACAATAAGCATACATGTAAAAATTGCATCAGGATAGCTAAAAAAGAGGCAAATTAGCGATATGGGCATTTCAATCTGCATGAGCGATTCTGAAGTTGTATCAATCTCAGATTCAAGCTATTACACCTTTATCTCCAACTTAAGCCATTTGGGATTAAACAACTCTATAAAAATCACATTGGGATTCAATTACAGCTTAATGTGCCCAATATGCAACACCCTTTGGGTGAGATAGACCCATGAAAAGGAAGCTACCAACACTTGCAGAGATTAGCTATCTTCGTATCTCTTATTTGAGTTAAAATCTGTTTAAATATCACCTTATTTCAGGTTCCTTTATCTTAAACGAGTCTATTGATGCTAATGATTGTCAGATAACTCTAGTTTTCCCATATGTTATCAAAGGACCTTCCAAAAATACTACATGTTTTTATCCTTCTCCTTCTTATTTACCCTCTGCCTCAAAAGTATCTAGGCCAAAATTCAGATCCAAGTTTGTCTTGGACGAAATTCTATCATTGTTGGGAGTTGGAATTTTTGTTAATCCCATTAAGGATGCTGGATATGTGGTGGAATAATTGCACTATAGGTAAAAATTTGGGAAGTACTTGGACTGAATGGGCGAGAACCTTAAGAGTCCGAGAAAGATGTAGACACAATAAGAAAAGAGGCAGAGTTGAATACAGATAGGTGCCTAGTGTACAGAAAATCATGTGACTGCATTGGATATGAAAATGTTGTAGTTGTAGATGATGAAAACCCAGTAGCTGGCCTATATATACCTGCATGGAACGAAGGAATTCCTTTCTGTTGTCATACATTGTAGAATGTCTGCAGAAAAACCATAGAAAATGGATATTTTGGCCTCACAGGTGCATATGCTACTATTTGGAGGCTAATTACATGAATTTGTTGCTGTAGGTTAGGGTTGGAGTATGTGCCCTAACCAGATCGGTAATTTGCTCATATGCAATCTACATTGGGTTCCTTATTATCTACAAAGAAGGCCGCTATAATTGATCTAGGATCAATATCCTTTTGACGACTATATTGTTTGACTTCTAATGATCACTCATTAGGGAAAGGTTTTGTCAACTGAAGATAGAATGGAGATTTATCTCGGATACTCCTTTGTGATTTGGATAGTGGTCTAGATAATCTTTCTGGAAAGTCAATTTTGAATTTATCATTGTACTCTCTCTCTCTGTTGAATATTTGATACCAATAATAAGAAGAATTGATAAAGGGTTTTGCCCATCTTGGGGTTTCTTACCTAGCTTGTGCCAATCCTTGTGTCCTCTTGTCTTGGATTGTTTTCAGCATATAATTTCTTATGTTCTTTTGATAATTACTGTCAATGAATAATATTTATGTGATTTCTATTGAAATAATTGGAATTTATCTTGGTCTCATCTAAATCATTGAGGTAATTTCCCTATGAAAAGAACATATTAACCTATATGAACAGATTTTTCCCAACGTCTATGAATGTCTTCACTCGGATAGAGAAAATCAAGTTCAACAACCTGATCTAAGAACCTTACATTGTGATACATGACGACATCCCATCATGTTAATTTTTGATAACAATGGTATGTTCTATGCTTAAGTACAATTTACTTCAATGTTCCTTTAGAAACCCAATAACAATTTCCAATTATATCTAGTAGCAATCACACTAACTTATAAACATTGAAAGTAAATGTAGATAGAACATAAAATCATTTGTAGAAAACAAGCCAAGATAAGAGGATATAAGATGTAGTGGATTTCAGGGACAAGCTCCAATGTGGGGAACCCTTTGATCAAATATTCTTATTATTATTCAATAGTTCATCACAGAGAGAGAGAGAGAGAGTACAAATATCATAAATACAAGCCCCAAACAGACCTTCCAAATTAGCAATCAAATTAGTAGTCAATGCAACCCTAACTAGAAATTCTACAATGGTCAAAGATGCCCCAAAATGTCCCCCAAGCAATAGCAGTCCAATTCAGCCTCCTAGGAGAGACAAAGAAAGCCCAAAATAATTTGGTCAAACCTAGTCAAAGGAGATAGAAACACTACTATAATTTTCTGTGTCCAAATCTAAAGTCAACCTGAAGTCAAACTATCCCAAAATCCTAGATTTTTGTGCCAATAAATGTGGCCTAGAAAAATCATAATTATGGCCCAAAAACATAAGTCAAAGATGGTCAACCCTCCCTTGGTTAATGTTGGACTGGAGCTTTGAAATTTCGGCCTGTTTTGACCTAGAAAAACTCGGCCTCCTACCACACATGTGAAGAGAGAGGTTGCCTCCAAGTGGTATGAACCAAACAAGAGAAGAGAGAGATGACGTGATTTGTTATGATGTCCAAATGAGAGAAGGGCCACTCTTATTTATACAATTCTTTGAGGGTGAGGAGACACATCCATTGGGCATCATGAGCCTACATTTGAATGAGTCTGACCTTGACAATTTGTCCATAAGAAGAATAAATTCATAATTCCATTTTTGCTTATCAGAATGAGATGATCTTTATATCAAAATTGTACCTCTCTGAAAGAGGAATTCAATGCAATAATAATCTCCATCATATGAGTTATCCTAAGGTGGATGTTGTCCTTAGTTTTTAATTTTAACACTCCCTCTCAACTAGGGAAAATTCCACGTGCCATTCCATCATTGTGTCAACCTGTCATCCTGAACCATCATGCCATCACTACCCTAATCTCCTGAAACATGAAGTAATAATGAAGAATAAGTGATAAAGAGTGTATCATATCCCTCTCCACTGACTAAAGTCAATCCTTGATCCTAGGTCAAGTTGTTGAACACCAAGCATCCTAGTCATAGCGAGTACAGTAGTACACGATCTGTCCATCGGTAGTGTTATGGTCCCTAACCAACTTTTCCCAACTCATTTCCCATATGAGAGGTAGTTCCCATGAGTCCCAGAGTCTATGGGTATGAAGCATGTTGGGACATCAACAAGAGAAGGTGAACCACTCATCTTGCTCATATGCCATAGGAGAAGGTGAACCACTCATCCTATGCATATATCAATCATAGGTGAAGGTGAACCACTCACCCTACATACATGTGTATGGGTAGGGGAATGTGAACCACTCACCCTACACACATGTCAACCATAATGGGGTATCACAGGGGATGGTGAACCACTCACCCCGTATCCAGCGCACCACTAGGGGAAGGTGAACCACTCACCCTATGGTTGCTCTTAGCTAGCTCCAAAAATTACCCCATGCCCCCAACTCTGTGTCCAACTCATACGAGACCCTCATAAGAGGGTCATTGCACGACTCCAAGTATCTCTCGGAAGGTTAAGAATTTGAGCTTCCCAAGAGGCTTAGTGAGAATGTCTACAACCTGCTCATCTGTCCTGATGTGTTAGAGCCTAGCTGCTCCTCATTGTACCATATCCCAGATAAAGTGGTACCTAATATCAATGTGCTTGGAGAGGTTGTGGAACATGGGATTCTCTGATAGATGAATCCCACTCTGATTATCATATAATGTCACGGTGGTATACAACACATGCTCAAATATCTCACTGAAGAGCTTCCTCAACCAAACTGCTTCACAATAGGCCATACTTGCAACAATGTATTCAGCCTTAGCGGTGCTTAGTGCAACCAATTTATGCTTCCTCTTCATCCAAGATATAGAGGAAGATCCAAAGGATAAGCAACTCATAGATGTGCTCTTACAATCCACCACACTGCCAACCTAGTCAACATCTGTGTATCGATGCAAGCTCAAATACCCGACAGTGTATCTCAGACAATAGTGGATTGTGCCTTGGAGATATCTCAAAAGATTCTTGGTAGAAATCCAATGAATTTGATGAGGCTCAACGATATATTGATTCAACGTGTTCACAAGAAAGCATATGTCAAGATGGGAGCTGACCAAGAACATTAGTGCCCCCACAAGTTGACGATACTTGGTAGGGTTTGCCAATCCGGGCCCAAAAGCACTTCCACATAGCTTCTTGAAGTTGATTTCCATTGCAGTAGTCACAGATTTGCAGTCCACCATCCCACATCTCTCAAGTAGCTTCAAAATATATTTTCCTTGAGAAAGGAAAATCTCACCTGGCTTTTGTCAGATCTCCAACCCTAGTAAATAATGCATTAGTCCTAGGTCCTTCATCTTGAACTCGGAAGCCAGCTCCTACTTGCATTGATGAATGAGAGGGTCATAACCTCTCAACAATATATCATCCACATAAAGGACCAGAATGAGAGGTCTATCCTTTTCAACCTTGAAGTATAGGTTTGGTTCAACATCACTTCTTGTAAATCCCATCTTCATAATATAGCTATTGATTCTCTCATAACAATCCCTAGGGGATTTCTTCAACCCATAGAGGGATTTCTTCAACTTGCATACATGTGTCTCAGGATCTTGAACCTCAAACCCCTCGGGTTGTTCCACATACACTTCCTCCTTAAGCAAACCATGCAAGAAGCTAGTTTTGATGTCCATTTAATGAAGGTTCCATCCTTGCGAGACAACAAGGGGTATGATTGAACGGATGGTGGTATATTGGGAAACTAGTGCAAATATCTAGAATTGAATTTCTAAGCACTCCCATTAGCTCCATGTTTGATCTTGTAAATCCATTTTGAAGTGACCACAAACTTATCCTTGGGTCTAGGAACCACATCCCAGACATCATTATTCATGATCAACTCATACTCCTCATTCCTCGCATCCTTCCAAACCTATTGCTTCATTTCTTCTTTGAATGTACAAGGCTCAGATTGTACAATGGTACTCATGGAAACTAAGTACCGTTGCTACCTATTCGACTTCTTTCTTTCACAAAATGTCCACCTTGGTTCAATGTGTTTCTCGACATATTCAAGAGTATCTTTGAGCCATAAAGGTCCTTTTCTTGAAGTAGAGGGTTCACTAGGAGGTGGATCAACGGGATCCATCGAACCTTCAACATCGAGCATCGGTTCATTGGACGGAGGTTCATCCTGCTTTTCTGCATCAACATCATCATTGGCCTTCCTAGGAATAGGAAGATCTTGAGTCTTTCTAAGAGTAGAATCTTCATCAAAAGTGACATCATGAATTAATTCCACTTCCCTTTGACCACACACATAGATTCTATATGCTTTGAAAGTTTCAATGTAGCCCACAAATGTTCCTTTCTTCTGAGATGCATATAGTTTATTTCTTTTCTCTTTCAGCACATGAAAGTATACAGGACAACTAAAAATTCTAAAATGAGAAACATCAGGTTTCTTACCGGCGAATACTTCTTCGGGTGTCTTAAAGTCCAAATATTGATGTGGGCATTGGTTTTGGATGTACTCAACAGTGTTGGAAGCGTATCCCCATAAGAACTTCTAAAGACCTTGATCATGAAGCATAGCCTGGGTGACTTCTATGATAGTAAAATTTTTCCTTTGGAAAAGTATAAGCAGTTGTAGTATTCCTCTTAATGCTAGATTCTCTACAATAGTCCTTGAATTCATTTGACTCATATTCGGTCCCATTATTGGTCCTCAATATTTTGATATTCTTCCCTGTTTGATTCTCGACCAAGGCTTTGAAATAGAGGAACCATTTGAATACTTCATCCTTCTTCTTTAAGAAATAGATCCATGTCTTTCGAGAGAACTCATCCACAAAAATAGCACAATACAAATATACACCCAAAGATGTCACGAGAAACATATCCGATAGATCAGAATGGACCAATTGAAGAATATCAGTGGTTGGAGTCTCACTTAAGGGGAATGGTCCCCTTGTATTTTTCCAGCCTCACATCCCTAACAAACACCTTCATGATTTAAGTTGAATTCGGGCATGCCTTTGACCATCTTCCTTACAGCAGGTAAGGATTTTAAATGAAGGTGAGAAAATCTATGGTGCCATAATTCAGATTGAATAGAAGTATCACAAGTAATTTCTCCCAACAGAATTCCTCGAACTTGATAAATACCTTCAACCCTGAATCCTAGAGTGAATGCATCTCTTGGATTCCTTTTCCAAAGATGAACCTTCCCATCAATGAATGATACATTAAAACCTTTGTCTTCCATCATAGAAAAGAAACAAAGTTCTTTTTCAAGTCAGGTACATATAGCACTTCTTGTAGGTGAAGGGTTTGACCTTGATTTAAGTGAAGAGTAATGGTCCCAATTCCTCTCATGGGATAAGTGGCATTATCCCCAAGTATAATATCCATATTTGTCTTCTTTTCAACCAATTTTGAGAGCGCTTCTTTGTACCTAGTGAAGTGCCTTGAGGCACCACTATTAATCAACCAATGAGGCACCACAAGGAGAGGCGGTGGAGAGGGCAGAAATAAGATAAAATTGTTTTTTCTTTACAACATTAATGTCATCATACCTAGAGTTTCTCAACTTCTTGGGAGGATGACTACCTCCATTTAGAGTAGCGAGAGAATTCCTCTTTCCTTTGTTATTGAACTTGTTGTTCCTTTGATTTTCATTTCCCTTGAAGTTGTTGTGGTTATTGTCATAATCTCTTGGAGTATCCTTCTTGTGAGGACACTCTCTAGTGAAGTGGCCAAACCTGTCCTTTTCTTCCTTCTTTGAATCCCAACTTGAACCCTTGTCCTTGATTCCTTGGACCAACATTATTCCTTCTCTTAGAATGAGCGGAGAAGGCAGTAGGATTGTTTTCATTATAGGGCTTGCCTCGTTTCATCATCCTTATTTCTTCTTGAGTGCATCTGGCCAATAGTTCATTATTGGGATGGGGTCGCCTGGATCAATTTTGTGGTTAAGATAACCCAAGTTTTGATCAGTTTTTGTAAATAATGTAAAGTCTTCACAATTTGTGGATGTGGAGTGCTTAGATGAATATGCCTTAAAGGGGTTTATCTCCTTGTTTTATGAAAAGTTTGAGTTGGTTTTGAGATTCACCCATGGCTCACAGACCATGGAATTCTATGAAAAAGGCTATAAATAGGTGTGTCTTAAAGAGTCTAAGATGATAATTGATGATAAGGGAAGATAAGTGATAGTGAAGAGAAGTGGGTAGGATAGAAGAAAGGCTCTGCAGCTGAGTGTGCAGAGGCCTGGGTAGAGTCTGCAGCTGAGTGCACAAAGCAGTTTTGAGTTTGTAATCCTGAATTGATGATCAATAAAGATAGTTTTCCGAAGAATTATTGCATATATTTGTTTATCTCTATTTCTGTTAATATTATATGTTGTTTATGAATAATGTGTTTTATGGAATATTGATTAAATGTTGCACGATTATCTTGAATAAGGATTAATGATGTACACATTGCATGTCTAAGTACTTTTGCGAAGACTCTAATGAATTCTTGTTGTTTATTAATAACTTAAGTAAATCTGTGCGAACCTTAATTTAGGACTACTCTCTAATGCACGCAAGTAGACAAATTGACTGTTAAAGATCCGCAAGGATGGATCGTAGACCTTCGTGAAGGTTTGAAGGCTGTTTAACATAGTTGCAGCAACAAACCCTAAGAGTGTATCAATCTTCGCGAAGGAAGATCGGAGGTGCTGTAAGATGTCACACTAGTCTTTGGATGCATAAACTTGGTTCTTGCATTCTCCCATATTACTTGGGTGATATTGTAGCCTGCACTACGCAGGTTGCTGCCGAAAGGGCCAGTAGTGTAGGGTTTTGTTGGTTGGCATAACTAACTCTGAATTTGGGTCAGGACCCCATAAGCCAACAAATGGTTCCATTGACAGGACTAGGATCTACTTGAAAGAGATGTGTCATGTCGCACCATTGGAATTTGACCAAGAAAGAAATTGAAAAGTGGTTGGATTGGACGATTCACGACTTTACGGCACAAGAAAACAGGAATCCACGACTGTCAAAGGAAGAGTGGTTGAACATGTATCTATATACAGAGATATATGAGGTCTTCTTCTACACTTTTCCCTTTGAACTGTATGAGTGGTTAGCCAAATTAACAGAAAATCAAGGAAGGTGGAAGCTTGATAGTCCTATGGTGTGGATTCTAGAACTAGTGTGACGATTAGAAGCCTCTGAAAACAAGATCGCAATCGCTGTTGATCGTTGGATTGATCGGATTATGGGAGGATTTGTTACAGAATTTGCAGTTGATAACTCGATCAGTTATAGCGAAGCAGAGCGATGATTTTTCAAAGGACCGCGAGGTAAGTATTTAAGATCATTGAGTACTTGGATTAAAATGTTTCTATGTGAAAAGCGGGTGATGCGATTTCCTTGATGTTCAGAGCTACGCAATGTGGAAGACTATTTAAAGATCGAGAGCTCAGGTCTAGAATATAGTCCATTAATCAGACCTCCTTCAAGTGTCGATGAATGAGCAATGAAGGCTTCACCGCGAAGTGCTGTCCAGCTAATAACACAGGGTTTTTCGTGAACACATCATCCATCCACTCCACCTCCACCTCTACCTCCACCGCATACACCTTCACCTACACCTCCACCTCCACTACCACCATTCAACATGGCAAACGCGATGAAGCTGTTGATTTTCAGGGGCATAGGGAGTGAAGATACAAAGAAATTTTGGTTTGTTAAGAATGGTGTATGGATAGCACAAAAGATTACTAATGACAATATAAAGAAGGCACAGTTGGTTACCGCTTTGTAGGATCATGCGCTAACGTGGTATATTAAGTATTGTTTTGATAATCCTCTAGCATCGCTAGCAGAGACTAGGGAAGCTTTAAATAAGGAGTTTGGTAAGCCTAAGTCTAACTCACAATCAGTAGTTGGATTCAAAGAAATCATGATGAGGGTCAATGAGACGCCTTGGGAATTAGATCAAAGGTTGAAGTGTCAGATTTGAGAAGCTAACATGCAACTTATAGATAGCTAGTGTCGTGAATTGTTTATAGCTTCGCTTCTGCCCCACCTGAGAATTGCTCTGTCACAACAGAAGATAGGGACACAGGAATAAGCCTTGGAAATCATGATGATGTTACATGCCTCACCTATTCAGGATGTGACCTTGGGGGTATTGTAGATCCACTCTCAGTTACAAAGCCTACACCAAGAATTATAGAGTTTGAAGAAAGACAAGGAGACTAAACCAAAACTATGCGCGAAAGTCTGATGTTTGAAGTGCAAGAGCCAGGGGCACAATAAAGACCACTGCCATGTGTACGCAAGTTATATTACAGGAGGGGGTTTGATTCCCCTAAATACAAAAGCCCTAACAAGGCCGAGCATGGGGGGCAGTGCTATGGTGTGGTATTTTTTAGGTTGTTGGACAACAAGCGACAAATAATTGTCATTTACTTCAGAAGTTCATCCAGACACCCTAGCGGTTGTTCTCTAACTTCTGCAAATCTGTGGGCCAAGATGAGTGCCACTGTCGAAGCTATAAGCTGATGATGGAAAGAACACCTACATATCGGATGAAAGTAGAAACTCATCCTCAAGAGCAGGGCACTAGAAGAGCGTGCAGAGTGTTGTGGGTGAAACCACCCTAGGGCCTTGGGTTGAGAAACCTAATAGATCAGAGGGCAAACCTCAACAAGAAATGCTCAAACAATCATAAAAAATCCTTATTCTACTAAATCGTGTAGGAGTGTCCTTACCGAGATGTCCTTCGTTTGGGTAGATCCCACACGGTGCAAACCCTCAACTTCTTCTAATGTTCTTGAAACCTGAAAATTATTCAAATGGAACATACATGACAGTAGAAACATAAAGGATATACATGATGTTAACTTTAAATCATATAAATGAATGACTAATTATACGTCAATATAATATTCATAAATGAATTACAACATAATTTTGATGCATAAACACATTTCACATCAGAAACATAAAAACATTCCTTTTGATTGAATTAAGCTATAAATAAGGTGGAGAAATATGACCTGAGTCCTTGTTCGGCTCTAAGCGGAACCATCCTCCGGATCCGTCCTTTCTCGGCCTTCAGCAATATTCCTCCATCACCAATACAAGGATATCTCAAGCAAGATAGGGGATATCTGTAATCAAGGAAACAAGGGTTTCCTGAAGCTTTGGGGAGAGTAGGAGCCACATGGATTCTTCAGACTTGATCAGGGATAATCTCACTATAGTATCAACATCTCATCCTTTCTCCCTTAAGGCCTTCCCATGGAAGTTTATTTATACCTCTCCAAATTAGTTTTTTTAGTTGGGAAATAATTGGGCCATGGGCAATAGGAGGTGAGTAACAGGTAAAACCCGTGAACTCTGCCCGAAATTAAGGAAATTTAACTTTTTAAAGTGTTTTAACATATGTACATGGGTTGGATATATGATGACCCACGTGTACATGCTTTTATCACAGGGAAAAGTAGCGTACAGGGAATAAAACAGTGTTTTTTAGATTTCGGACCAAGTCTGGAAGGAAGGGTTGCCCTAGGCCATAATCAGAGCATCAGATCTACCAAGAGTGGTAAATGGTGCTATAACAGATGCCCCCTAATATATTATGTTAGAAGGGGTACATGATGGTCAAAATGTATTAAGTGTATGGAAGGAATCATGCCGAGATCGAGGAGGAGTTCACCAGAATTCAGCCTGCCAAGCAATTAAAAGAGATCATAAAGAAACTGATGTCTGAGGCGGGCATACCCATGCTCAGAAATAGTAAAGCAACTCCGCATGTCAAGTACAAAAGTGGATCCAATATGCATACAAGTATAAAGGAACTAGAAATACATAATGGATCATCTGATCATAATCAATAAAGTACATGTCTGAATATCACATATAAAGAACTAATCAATGATACTGAAGTATGAAGCTAATCACTGAAGCCAAGAAACTGATCCAAATATTACTAAGTGAACATGATGGAATAAATGGTACTACACCGCAACTCATGTGCTAGCATATAAGGTATCACTATAAGGTACTGAAACATATAATGTGGATGGTGTCAACTAGCAGAAACAAGAGCAAATGACAAGTGAACTAGGACATTATGATGCAAACTTGAGGTCTTCATCGACTGTCGTGGTACATTTCTACACAATGGGAATGAATGATCTGAAGTAGACCATGTGAGAAATCATTTGATTACCGTCATTGATGTATACCATTAATAAATGTGAGAATACTCACCGATAATGATGATGAGAGTCAAGGTACCCAGTACAATCTAACAAGTGTGAATAAATGAGTTGTAGTTGAAAATTTGAAAGAATCTATCAATCAGGAGACAATGATGTTTTCCCACTATCGATAGTGAAGGAATCTTCCACTGATGACTGCAAGCCCTAAGGTACTACCAAAAGGACTCTAGATCCATTTCCCAGAGCAATGAGCTAAAGTCGACAGGAAAAGATCCGCTAGAAGGAAGGCATTAAGGTATCCTTCATCAATCTAGCATGAGTGTAACTTGTAGGCCAATAATGTGGAAGGAATTAGACGAACAAAGATGTAGTAACCCAATCGAAGCACGTTTCAGGCGTACACAAGATGTAGCTAGCATACGATAGAAACCCTCTGAACCAACCAATAACAAAAGCTGACACAGATGCAAGGAATCCACCAATAGGGTCAAATGGAAACCAAGGCATTGCACGAATCCCATTGTGTGATAATCAAAGCTGATGTTGAACACAAAGGAAACCACCCAGTCAAGTACCCATGATATTGATTGATGTTGAGCACAAGGTGACCTATCAATAATGAAAATAGGGCCAGGGTGCAACTCTAAATCTGTCCTCAGAGAAATTTGTTGTAGTCAATAAGGACAAGACTCACCAGCAATAAGTCAATGGAGACCTTCTAAAACTGGCATGAGTAAAGGACCAATAAAACTGATGTGATAACGAACATGATGCTGACAACCAGGGATGACCGACTGAAAAATAGGTCAAGAGACACCGCAGAGAGGCCAACTCAGGTTAACTTCCCTTGAACAAAAGCATGATTCAATTGTGACTACAAGGCAACATATGATAACTCTGTATAAGTTTTTCATGCAGGAGGCATAAGAAAACTCTCCATATGATTGGAAGAGGTAACCAATCAGAGGAGGAATGAATCAATAACCAGGTTAAGTATCTACTAAGTCAAACTAAAGCCCACCCCAATGGAGAAAATACTTTCTTTTGAGTGCTTTTTTCAAGGGCGACATGACTAACTCTAGCTGCCATCAAAATATGGAAATAATGTCCCGTTCCTGCTCTTTTTTTGGAATATATAATTTTTTTGTATTTTTCTTTTATATAAAGCTTGAAAAAGAATAAAAGCATGCTATAGTATAGTGGAAAGAACGAGTGTCAAAAAAGACAGATGCTCTAGTTCTTGGGAGGGGAACATTCCTATGCTTAATGCAAGGTGGCGAAACTGTTCAAGGACACTCAAAGGAATGTTTTTTCCACGAGAAAAAGGGTGTGTCAAGTTGCAGAGGCTAAGTGATTGCAAGGTTGATTTTGTAGAAGACATGGTAGAGAAGTGGCTTAAACACGAGTCCAAGTGAAGCCGGCTCAAGGCCAAAATATACAAAAGGTCAACGTGCAATGTGGTAGTACAACTCAACATAAAGGAGCCTCTAGGGTATAAGGCCAAAAAGTGGCACAAAAGAATGAGAATGAGTCTTCAATGCATAAGTCATGGCAGGTCTAAAGAGGACTCCCGAGCCTAAGAACAAAAATTCATCATGGGTGCCAAGTGACAACAAGGTACTATCTAGGGTGCCCATGATAAGGTAGGCTCTACCACACAAGTCATGATACTTCAAAGCAATGAGGAGGTTCTGCACCGTAACTTGGTGGGGTCGATCCTAAGGCCAAAATGGGAAAGGAAACTGATAAGTGCACAATGCAGGTGAAAAACCTAACCTATATGCTAGTTTCGAGACCCAATACCTGTTAGAATAAATCAAGCATAAAAATGTCCAAAGGAGAAATATTCCAAGTTCTGTAGACATAAATAGGAACACTAGACAAGAAGTTAATAGATCCCATAAATAAACTTCATATAAAATCTTGTGTTATAGAATACAAAACTTGAAAATGTGTACCTTATATGTACAATATGGTACAGGGAACCACACAGCCTTGTAGCTTACGCATAATAGTTCTTCTGGACAAACCCCTTGCAGGGCTCAGGCCAAGGACTCCTTTGGTAGTCAAAACTCATGGCTTCAAAGAGTTGCTCCTATGAAGGAAAATCAAATTCCAAGAAATCATGAGAACTACAAGGATCAAAAGAGGGGATTGAGGGGTCCCATGTCCCTATAGGAAAAATCTCTCAGTCAACTACTGAGACCAAGTCCCAAGAAGGAAAATAATAGGTCAAAGGATCCTTCTCAGAAGCAATTGAACATTCACGATTCAATGCCACATAATTCACCCATGGCGGGGGAGAGTCTACTTGAACACTTGGAACAAACCAAGGGGCATTCTATATTAAATTCGAATTAGGGTGGTGATTGTTAGATGCAAGCTGATTAATAGTGACAATATTCCCTTTATGAGGAAAACACATCACTCGAAAGAGTGAAGACACCACAACATTCATAGCATAGACATTGTCATGCCCAAGTAGCATATTAAAGTCTAAAGGGCAATCAACCATTATCATATCGATAAAAATAGTCTTCCCACCTAAAGTAATAGGCAATTGAGGAAGAACACCCATAGATTCACCAGGTCTTCTATCATAGGCTAATAATTGATTATCAGCTGTCAACAAATTTGGAGAACCCAAAGCTTTCCAAGTTAAGGAGGATATAATACTTGTAGAGGATCCTTCATCCACCATAAATCGATAGATGTTTGTGTAATTGACTCTGACCTTTATTTGGAAAGGTGCAGCAGAAGGAAAACAAGACTCCACAAGACTATCCCAATCAAAGGAGGCACTCCTAGAACTTGGAGGAGGAACATTCAAAGAAATCGGAATGCGCCCTATACCAGAAGAATCTGTACTAGAAATCACACAGACTCTGTTGTTAGGCACTTCACCCCCCAAAAGAGGAGTGTAATCAGATAGAGATTGCACTAGTGCAACCACGTTATCAACCAATGGTTGATGGGACTCCTGAGAAACCATATCAGATTCAGGAGTAGAAGAACTTTTAGACTCAGACCATATCCTTTGTACCTCTAGAATACCAGGGCACAAATGAGTAAGATGGTCTCCCTTACATATCTTACAAGGGAACTTAGATTTAAAAGTTCTACGCTTCAGTTTATTATCACCATCGATTATACCAACATGACTAGTAGTGATTGGTGGAAATTACCTAACTTGACTCACTGAGGTTAATGACTCTTTGCTAGTATGACTCGCAGTGACTAGACTTATGCCCCTAGCATGACTGGTAGCGGCTGAAGGCTCTGTTAGCTCTGCTACAAACTTCAACAGTTGGAGGGCCAAAGTTCAGAACGGCCGTGTGTTTATGATCAGAAAGGAAAGCCCTTGGGAGAACACAAATACACTATCAGGAGGCAAAAAACACTCCAAAACAGTCAAAAATCAAAAGCGCAGGCCTAGCAGTTCAAATGAGTGACAGCTGTTCAATTTGGACGATCAACGGTCCAGATCAAATGGCGGGTCACAATCGGTGGAGGCAGATTGGCGAATATCGCATCGGCGCTTCACCAAGGGTCAGGGCACAAGACACTGCCGATCAGCAATCGCCGATATCACATCGACGATATCGGCAGTGGCATTGCGATTGCGATATAACGATTCAATCAGGGCCGTTAATCGCGTGCACAGATCAACGGTTCAGATCGCGTCGGCTTTTTGCTATCGGCAAAACCAAAGGGGCGGGGCTTTCATTCAAGGCATGCTTGCGACCCGATGGCGATTATAAATGATTTTTGATATATTTTCAAGTCCGCGCGCAAGCCATTTTGAGGGTATTTGGCACATTTTTGTGTATAAATGAAATATAAAGGAGGCCTTAGGCGAGCGCCGATAGCGATGAAGCCCGGACCCGAAAGGATCCAAGAAGTGGAATATATATGTTTTCAAGTCCGCCAACAGCCATTTTCTCATGATTCCAATGTTTTTAAAACATAAGTCAATATATAAAGAAAAGCAGAGAAGCTGGCTCTAATATGCAATTGCGACCCGAAAGGCGGACCCGATAGAAAATTTATGCATGCCTCTGCCATGTTGCCTGTACCACTTCCAACTGTCCACTGTCGCCGAAGGAAAATGACAGCCAACTACTTGCACCCGGCTCAATGATTCTCCAAGCAACCGCATTTAACTAACAGAGTGGCGAAGATTGAAAGGATAGCCTCGAGCAGATCACTGCATTTATCAGTTATGGGGTGTCTTTCAGTTAATACTCCAGCTGCCAGAGAAGGACAACAGAATATAAGAGAAGATCAATTTTGTTTACTGACACAGTCACGCTATAGTAGAGACCCATACCAAGCAGTTAGAGCGGTTGGTGATCCATTATGATCCCTCCACGCATAAGTTAGCAGAGATATTTTGTAATGAAACACCATATATACCCAGAACAGAGATGTAACAAGGGATGAGTGTTAGATGAAGAGAACCCTGTTGTAAGGTTCAACTTCTGGAGACTGTAACTACTTTGTAACCTGCAGCGTCTGGTCTTCGTTTCCAGCTAATACAAGCTTCTTTTGCTGTTTATTGCTCACTTTCCACTTCTCTTTCTTGTTCCAGGCTGTGCCTGTTTGCATTTGTTCTTTTGCTGTGAATGTTTAGCATTAGAGGGGCTGTCATCCCACCTCTGTGTTAGGATTTAGCATGTATCATAGAACATGTGTGCAGGCTTCTATTGTTTAATGCATAGAGAGCTGTCATCCTGTCTGTGCATTAGAAACTAGATTTACAGACCTCTTAACTGGTTGCAGCCGGCCATCACAGGGTCCTGTGCATCTACTGGTGTGGTCAATCTTCTCCATTATCACCTTATCCTCAAACTGTGAGTAATAGGTGGTTAAAAGCCTTGTAGTCTGGGGGTGTTCACCCATGTCTGGGGTCAATCATAGTAGAAGTGGTTATCTGGCTTGAATATGCAGCGTTTGTTCCATTCATCCACCATTTATCCAACTATATTTGGTTGAATTTGTAATGTTCCCGAGCATCACCGATATGCAACCTAGGTGAGTTTCTTGGGGTGATAACATTAAATGGCACCGTTGCCGGGGAGAAGAGAATCGAAGCTCAGCTTCCCTGGGAGACGACACAGCTTCAAGCTTTGATGACAGACAAGGTTTGAACACAAATTTTGGTTGTAATCATCTGTCTGGCGACTCCACTAGAGGAAGGCCATCCTTTGGCAACTCCACATTGAAGTTCTGGCGCGGTTCGTGAAGCATGCTCGGAGAAATCTTCAGAAATCACTAGTTGGCCAGTGCCTGATCCTGAGAAGATTGTTAATCGAAGAAAACTTTGCAGATGGGAGCATCAGGATCAGGTAAGCCTTAAAGAATTTTATGTGTCTCTGTTAGTGAAGTTCACCTTCGGAGATTCATACAGCTCCCGTTTATTCATTTCCCTTTCGGATCTCTATCCATAAAAGCATTCTATGCTGTCCATCATTCTCCTCGGTCTCTGCTATCCTTTTCATTGATTCATATCACTTAGTTTACCAGTATCCCGTTATAATACCTCAGTCATGGCAGGACAACAAGCCCTTTCAAAGATAGAACAAATAATTGTTGCTAGGTATGGACCCTTAGTCTTGCCTACACCTTTAAATGCCATGCCTGCAGGAGATTATCAAGAATTTATGCCAAAGTTTACTGGTGCAGAAGGAGTATCAGCTGAAGAGCACCTTGAGTCATTTTATTTTTATGATGATAACTTAGATATCAATGAAGAGGATGTTTGGATGAGGGTTTTTATTCAAAGCCTAGATGGGGAGGCTAGAAAATGGTTTAGAGACTTACCCCCTAGGTCCATTGCAGACATTGATGCTTTAGATGATGTATTTTTAAAGCACTGGGGAAATAATAAAGATTTGCTCTTCTATCATGATGAATTTGGGAACTTGCAGAGAGAAGATGGTGAGCTGCTGTCTGATTTCAATACCATATTCAATCATTTGTACAGCAGAATGCCAGCAGAAATAAAACCCACCCCTACTTCTGCCATGATTACTTATTCTAATGCTTTCGATTCTAGGTTTTGCCTACTATTAAGAGAACGAAGATGTACTTCTTTGGCTGATATGCAAGCTACAACCTTTGAAGTAGAAGCAAATATTATGGCTGCAGAAAGACTTGAAGAGGATGATGAATGCAGAAGTCAGGGAGGTGAATCCTCATCATCCTCAGAGCCTGAGATTGATAAATTAGCTAGGATGATTGAGCTTTTGACCTCTGAAGTTTCCAAATTAAAGGCTGAGCAGTATTCTAAGGAAGCAGGAGCTCCTTGTTCCATTTCTCTTCCAGCTCCAAATCTATATAAAGGAGCACAGGAGCAATTGCGGATTTTGCAGAGAAACAGAGATGCAAACAAGGATCAAAGGGTGAAGACCCTTTGCCAGCATATAGTCATGAAAGAAGATCTGTTTGAAGAAGAGGAGGAGGTCCATGGTTTGGGAGGTGCTCCTTTCCTAACCAGAGCTGCATATGAAGAAGCAATAGCTAGAGGAACTGCTCGTGAGTTTGTTGTAGCTGCAGAACAACAAGCTGATCAGCAGTAGTAGATGGCAGCAGGTCCCTTCCTCCATGAATCTGAGCCCGAATCTAGCTCATCTTCACATGGCTATGCAGATCTGCAAATTTTCCAGCCTGCGTTTGTCCCCGGCCCAGTGATTAAAGAGGGAGAGGAAAACTACCCATCATCTTTTGTCCCTATGTCTGCTCATTAGGAAAGCCCTCATTGCTGCCCCTTGAACACTGAGGCAGAATATAATTCTATGCTCAAGGCTGAAACTGGTAATCTCGGCCTTGATATTCCGATGCCTGCCCAGAAGGCCTCCACAAAGATTGAAATGGCAGCTTATCAGATGACAGAGGAAGAAAATGCACAGTCATGGGACTCCTCCTTGGATGAGGGTTGTTTAAAGAAAGATTCAGGAGCAGAAAATGTCTCTGTGTCCCCTGCACAAGAATACAATGGTGCATCTTTCATATTAGTTGTGCAGACTACAAAAGGCACAGACAAGTACACAACAGCCATGATTATCCAGCAGGTGTACAAAGGCTCCTGTGAAGAGCATCCAAGGACGAGAACATACAGAAAGGGAGTGAAATTTGATCCCTACATACCTATCAAGCTCAAATGTCCTAAACTCTTTGAGGTAGAGGATCAAATCAATCCAGTCCCGCTGATCTATGATGAACCGGGCTGAGAGCAGGAGAAACAGTTTTGGTTACCCTGCAAATGGGCAAATTTTGAAGTTTAAGTTTTCAGGCTTTTATGTTTGTCATTAAGTTCTTTTACAGTTTTATGTTGTATGCTTAGTTGACTCCATGCCCAATGGACACTAGGCAAGTGTTTTATAGCTGGAAATGTATGAATGCATTGGTCTGCAGGTTCTTGAGACCTCACAGGGAGGATCTCATCCCCAGAAGGAGCCAGTGTTAGCTCTGCTACAAACTTCAGCGGTTGGAGGGCCAAAGTTTAGAACGATCGTGTGTTTATGATCAGAAAGGAAAGCCCTTGGGAGAACACAAATACACTATCGGGAGGCAAAAAACACTCCAAAACAGTCAAAAATCAAAAGCGCAGGCCTAGCAGTTCAAATGAGCGACAATCGTTCGATCTGGACGATCAACGGTCCAGATCAAACGACGGGTCACAATCGGCGGAGGCAGATCGACGAATATCACATCGTCGCTTCACCAAGGGTCAGGGCACAAGACACCGCCGATCAGCGATCGTCGATATCGCATCGGCGGTATCGGTAGTGGCATTGCGATTGCGATATAGCGATTCGATTAGGGCCATTAATCGCGTGCACAGATCAACGGTTCAGATCGCGTTGGCTTTTCGCTATCGGCAAAACCAAAGGGGCGGGGCTTTCATTCAAGGCATTCTTGCGACTCGATGGGTCGGACCCGATGGCGATTATAAATGATTTTTGATATATTTTCAGGTCCGTGCGCAAGCCATTTTCAGGGTATTTGGTGCATTTTTGTGTATAAATGAAATATAAAGGAGGCCTTAGGCGAGCGCCGATAGCGATGAAGCCTGGACCCGAAAGGATCCGAGAAGTGGAATATATGTGTTTTCAAGTCCGCTAACAACCATTTTCTCATGATTCCAATGTTTTTAAAACATAAGTCAATATATAAAGAATAGCAGAGAAGCCGACTCTGATATGCAATTGCGACCTGAAAGGCGGACCCGATAGAAAAGTTATGCACGCCTCTGCCATGTTGCCTGTACCACTCCCGACTGTCCACTGCCGCTGAAGGAAAATGATAGCCAGCTACCTGCACCCGGCTCAATGATTCTCCAAGCAACCACATTTAACTAACAGAGTGGCCAAAGATTGAAAAGGATAGCCTCGAGCAAATCACTGCATTTATCAGTTATGGGGCGTCTTTCAGTTAATACTCCAGCTGCCAGAAAAGGACAACAGAATATCAGAGAAGATCAATTTTGTTTATTGACACAGTCACGCTATAGCAGAGACCCATACCAAGCAGTTAGAGCGGTTGGTGATCCATTATGATCCCTCCACGCATAAGTTAGCAGAGATATTTTGTAATGAAACACCATATATACCCAGAATAGAGATGTAACAAGGGATGAGTGTTAGATGAAGAGAACCTTGTTGTAAGGTTCAACTTCTGGAGACTGTAACTACTTT
Source organism: Pinus tabuliformis (assembly GCA_031772625.1). Lineage (NCBI taxonomy): Eukaryota > Viridiplantae > Streptophyta > Pinopsida > Pinales > Pinaceae > Pinus > Pinus tabuliformis. The sequence goes on from CM062805.1 coordinate 606,200,661, forward strand.
GTAACCTGCAGCGTCTGGTCTTCATTTCCAGCTAATACAAGCTTCTTTTGCTGTTTATTGCTCACTTTCCACTTCTCTTTCTTGTTCCAGGCTGTGCCTGTTTGCATTTGTTCTATTGTTGTGAATGTTTAGCATCAGAGGGGTTGTCATCCCACCTCTGTGTTAGGATTTAGCATGTATCATAGAACATGTGTGCAGGTTTCTGTTGTTTAATGCATAGAGAGTTGTCATCCTGTCTGTGCATTAGAAACTACATTTACAGACCTCTTAACTGGTTGCAGCCGGCCATCACAGGGTCCTGTGCATCTGCTGGTGTGGTCAGTCTTCTCCATTATCACCTTATCCTCAAACTATGAGTAATAGGTGGTTAAAAGCCTTGTAGTCTGGGGGTGTTCACCCATGTCTGGGGTTAATCATAGTAGAAGTGGTTATCTGGCTTGAATATGCAGCATTTGTTCCATTCATCCACCATTTATCCAACTATATTTGGTTGAATTTGTAATGTTCCCGAGCATCACCGATATGCAACCTAGGTGAGTTTCTTGGAGTGATAACAGGCTCATCTCCAACATGACTAGCAAGGGTTGAGGATGACTTGCTAGTATGACTCGTAGTGACTAGACTTATGCCCCCAGCATGACTGGCAGCGGCTGAAGGCTCATCTCCAACATGACTAGAAGAGGTTGAGGATGAATTGCTAGTATGACTTGTAGTGACTAGACTTATGCCCCCAGCATAACTAGCAGCGACTGAGGGCTCATCTCCAACATGATTAGCAAAGGTTGAGGATGAATTGCTAGTATGACTTGCAGTGACTAGACTTGTGCCCCTAGCATGACTTGCAGCGGCTGAAGGCTCATCTCCAACATGACTAGCAGAGGTTGGTGATGAATGGATATAATTATTCTTCCTCTTCTTCTTCCTCTTTCTCCTCTTTTTAGATCTCTTATTACAAGAGGGAGGAGAAAGATGAATACTAGATTTCTCTTTTAAAGAAGATGAACAATTAACACCCATTTGATGCCCTTGAAATAAAGCATTCGTTTGAGAAGCTTCAAGATCATCTGGAATATTTGGAGTGGACCAAAACCAAAATGGTAGTCCAACATTCAATCCAAGAATATTCAAAGTGGCCATCAAGGGGGTGCCAACGTTTCCAAAGAAGGGAAAAGCACAAGGATCCCCTTTTGGGAGGGTGCCTTGGTTGGTTTCCACAAGAATATTGGCCATATCTACCTTATTCGCAGATCCTTCCCTTACGGGAATGTAAAAATGACTTTCCAAGGGAGACAGATGCACAATCAAAGCCTTTTCCCTTGAGGAGGCAACTCCACAACTTTCGAAAGAAAGATCAAAAGCCTTTCAAGATCGGCGGAGTGGTAGGTCGGTCACTCAGAATCTAAAGTCCAAAAGTGACATGAAAAAAATACCTAAAGCCAAATATATACAAATAGCAAAGAGAAATTGACTATAAACTCCCTAAATACACAACCAATTAAGCAACTTCCAAGTATTTCCGCTCCAAGCGATGAAGAGTGGACACCAAAATGCAAGAAAGAAAAGTAAGGGACCTTCCGAAGATAGTCTGGGATAATGACGGCCTAGACCTACTAGCGAAGGTATCAGAAGCAGTTACGCTGACCTCCACACAACAACCTTTGTCAGGGCAAGAACCTAAGCTTTGCAAGGGTACTCTCCAGAAATACTGCTGAACGTGATGCAACGTCAGCCTCAGGTGCTACGGGATTCCCCTCAACAACCACCTATGTGATCCCTAGAAAAGGCCACTATGGATACCAACTCATATCAAAAGCCGGGCAAAACAATCGTGAGGTGGGATCCAACAAGTAGGAGAGGGGGTATCTCCCTTCCTTGTCTTCACTCTCCCTCATGCTTAACCCCCAGTCACGGAGCTTCCTCGGTCTTTCTAACGATATTGGGTTTCGCTCTTTATTCAACTTCTAAGTCTTGTAATTTGAACGGCCTTGGAGAGTTAACTCTTCACTCACCTAATTCAAGGCCCTAATGAACCTAAACTTGTTGGTGTTTGTTAATGACAACAATAAAAGCTCTAGTTCATTTTATTAATCGCTTGATTTTATAAGGTTGTTCTTTAAGTCAGGGAATTACGAAAGTGAAACTGATGATGCTTTGACGCAACAGAAACCAATAGAAACTTAGATACATGCCAATGCAATTATTTTCTTCAATGAAAAGGGATTTCTATATAGTTCTACGAATAAGCTTATACAAGCAACTTTTTCTTTTTCTAGAAAACACACTCCACACACCGAAAAGCTAACAAAAAGACAAAAATTATTGTAATGCAAACTATAATGATAGTGCATGGATGCTCATACAAGAAGCAAAAATGTGTTTCTTTATAGAGAAAATAAGCCAAATTGAAAATGAATAGGTCCAAAAAAATTAAAAACAAATCTCTCCAAAGCAAGCAAAACAAATTGCAAAACATCACAATTCGCTTCTCAACAACAAAACAAAAGAAACCATAAACCAAAAGCTTGGAAAAATAAAAAGAAAAAGAAAAGTTTTTTGAGCTTTTTCTTTTAAAGGGAACAAAACAACTTTTTGAGGTCACAAAAGTACTACTAAAACTCGAAAGATCAATAAATAGGAACAAGGAGTCTTTCAATCTCGCAAGTTATAAAATAGCAAATGAACTTGTACAAACTGACCCAAGTAGCAATAAAATATTTCAACAAACTAACAAAAAGGTTAAGAAAGAAATAGCTTCAAACTTGTCAAAAATACTCTCAAAAAGCAAGAAAAGCAACAAGGCCACCAAACAATGGAAAGCAAAGCAAGGGATTTGAAATCTGGGTTAGAAATGGAATTGAAAACAATTTTCTATTCTGGAAGACCAGAACAACCAAGAACTTCAAAACGAAGCCTTGAACCTAAGATACAAACTACAAACTTGCTTAAGAAGCAATCCTATATACTCCCTAAGTACACCTATAAATATTTTGGGAAATATAGTTGGAGCATTCTTGGGACCAAAAGGCATAACATGATAGGAATATGAACTCGATTCACTAGTGAAAGTGATTTTCTCCTTATCCTCCTCCTCAATTCTGACTCGGTGAAACCCAAAAAACCCATCTATGAAGGAATAAGCTTCTTGACTTGTAACATTATCTAATACTTCATCACTAAAAGGAGTGGGAAATGGATCGTGAACACAGGAATTGCTAATATTTCCATAATCTACACAAATCTTGATATCATATGAATATTTCTTTTATTGGATAACAATGGGACTAATCCAACTGGAAATATGAGACCCACGACCAACATTTTATTAATTTGTCTTTTAAAATTCTATTTTCCTCGTGGATTCATATGTTATGGTCAATGATTAACTGATCTCACATCAGTTTTTAAGATAATTTTCTTCTCTCCCAGATCTCCGTTTATGCCTTTAAGTTCTAAAACTGATGCAGGAAATAGATCCTCATATTCTTTCAACAAATCAAAAATCTCCTTAGTAGTTTGCTCATCCCAGTAATCACCAATAAAAGCTAACTTGGGTTTATCTTTAGTTCCAATATTATGTTTGCAAAAATCTAAAGAATTTAAGTGTAGAGCTTCTTTCACCATATCATCTTTGAAACTCCTCTCTCCTTCAAATTCTTTGAAGGAAAAATGTCATAATCCTTCCAATTCATAATCTTCAGGCTCCCTATTTACTTTGTTGCAAGAGAAAGATTCCTGGAAACCTATATGAGGTAGGACTCCACAACTGAGATTATTATAAGTTTCAAAAATCATCTTCTGCGTACGAAACAATACCCTCTTTATTTATTTCAAAGCTTCAAATATTTGTGTATCCTCATCTGAGAAGGAAAAATCACTACAAAATTGTGCTATCAATGCATCCCAACTAGCTATCTACCTCTTCATCTCTTCCTTCAAAAACCAGGTTTAGGGAATTGTAATCAGAATATAAATAAATTGATGCACCCACAAATAAGAAGTAAACTTAGACTTTTTCCAAAAAATGTTGCATGTATGAATATAATTTTGCAAATTGATATAACCATCATACATAGAGATTGTATTTAGGCCCTTCTTAGGTACGATAAACCGACATATAATAACAAAATTAACTGAGTCACTATTCTGGATCTAGTTACGATGAGCTCCCACGATTGCTCAGGGGTTTCTTGTTAAGCAACATCCATGAAGGGAATTCTCGGACTAACTTAAATGTGCAACTTAACTTATTTAATGAAAAGTAACAATAGGTCTTGTTGTAGCTCAATCTTACCCATAAACATTTTCCAGGTTTTTCACCATTGGAAGCTTCGAAGTACCTGAAGCATGACCATTTTAATATGGCACATGATATATTTTACAGTTCCTTTTGTTAAAAACTAATAATAAGAACTTTTGGGCCCAAGACAGGGAGAAAAACAAGTGTGCTATTATTGTTTAATTCATGTTAATAAAGGTTTGTAGTGCACAAACTGTTTTGGAAGTTAACGTGCTTAAGGGTGTACCTGAACCATGATAAAACTTGTTAAAATCCATCCATTTGAACTAGATGAAGCAGTCATTCAAATCTCTCCAAGGAGGTTAATGGTTGATCTCCCAAATGCTGAGAACTGAGTAAAAATCCTCAGGGTCATCCTAGTAGATGAAGACTTGGCACCAGATTTTAATATTAGAGGAATTGGTTGCTGCCATTGATGGATACTCAGGAAGCAAATTGAAGAGCTTATGCACCACTGCTACATATCAAAAAAACTGTGAGTTATTATATTAAAAAAGTGAGAAGAGAGAGAGAAAGAAAAATTTAAAGGCGTAGGAATGTTTCATTATGGTGAAAGTCATCCAATGTCGAGATGCCTTGGAATTGGATATAATAATAGGGGATTATATTTTTGGTAGGTTCTAGCAAAATCAATGGTTCATAAATTTTTTTCTCAAATCTAACGAGATCCTAGGAACATAAAGAGAGTGAATGATAAGATGGTGAGTGGTCCTGGAAGTGACTTAGTCAAAACTGCTCATCAAAAAATTGATGGTCCAAAATTTTTCTGACATCATCCCTCACCATTTCCATAAACCAAAATTATTATCTTGGGGGTAGTATTCTCTTTCAAAGGACTGTACGTGGTTTTTCCGATTCATATAATAATACAACACCCAGACCCACATTGACATCTATATTCCAACGTGTCTCTCCAAAGCATTGATTATACTCATGCCCTCTCTCTCTCTCTCTCACTCTCTCACTCTCACTCTCTCTCTCTCTCTCTCTCTATATATATATATATATAGATATATGCTTTGAAAAGGGACTTTTAAGAGAGGGCTGATCCTAGTCAAATAGAGATTTTTTTTATTTAGTGTGTGTGTAACATTAAATTGTTTTTGTAATTTTAAAGGCTTTTAGATATAAAGTTTTCATAATTGTTCAAAACAATTTTATTTCCAAGTCAAGAGTCGGTTATTAAAACTGATTGATTTTTTATAGTTAATTAGTTAGACTGGGGAAGGGAAACAAAATTTGAAATAAAAAATTGTAAAGGGTTTAGAGTCAGAAAAGGCATGAGGCCATGTAACAAAGGAGTCTCTCAAATGTTCAAAAATAGTAACTAGTTTGATTCCAGCATTGAGATGGTTGCAGTTGTTGTTTTTCCTCTTGTATGTAGTAGTTCATTTATGTTTTTTTCCTCTTTTGGAATGGTGTATGATGAAACGGGTTGTCTCAATTTAATGTTTCATGAATTTACTTGTTAGTAGTCATGTAATTTAAATTTGAGACCCTTAAAGGGTGCTCAATATTCCATAAATTCACTCTCACTATCTCATCTGCTCATGATTCTTTCTATAGATGTTTGAATTTAGATTCTTAATTTCCTAAGATTAAACCATTTCCTTCTATTTCTAAATCATTTCTTAGCTCAAAGACACTGCAATCCTCAGTGTTTCTCGTCATTCTGGTTTTGAAGGCTAGGTTTTTGAATTAGAAGATTCGTTGATACTCTTATGGCCAATTCCTCCAACCACTAATTGTATTAGTCTTTCATCAATTTTACCATGTCTCAGGCACTGGTTCCCCCATAGCGAGGAATTGTCTTTGGGGGTTACAACATGTCCAATTTCTATTAAAATTATGATATTCCTTACCTCTGATTGATCCATCTAGCAAAACAAATAGTTTCCTAACATCTGGAGTGTAGCTGATGGTCTCCCTTCTGTCATTTTTCCAACACAACATCTAAATTGACTTTAGTATGTTGAACACTCCTCCAACTAAGAGAATCGTCTGTTGTAGGGTTAATGTAATCCTCCCTCTTCCCAACATTTAACTGATACAACTGATCCAAAACATTAGCTGCCTCAACATCAACATCAAGATCTGTGAACTTAAGACCTTGGTAAGGATCCAAAGGTTGTATGATCGTAACTCCATCCACTTCGAAGATCATGGTTTCTCACTTGAGATCAATGATGGCTTAGTTTTTGAACACCCAATGTACTCCCCACGAATCTAGATAAGGATCCTTGTAACCAATAATATCAATGACCTCAAAGTTTGCATATGTCTTTACTCTGACAATATCAACTTCTACATACTCCAACTAGCCAATGGGTGGAATGTAGTACTAATTTTCCATACACAACTATATAGGATATAACACTAACTTGGGTTTTCCTAATGCTTCCTAAGTTTTTCGCGATAAGATATTTACATCGATTTTTAGATCCAACTGATGGGCCTCCAAATTAGACATGAATTAAGGCCCATATGACCATCCTTCAACACATTAAACCTCTATTTTTGCATTATTTGACATATTTTTAACTTTAATATGTTCATTAGGAAGGTTTATGGATAATTGCATATTTGTGCCTAATATTATTTATTTTTGTAGAATATTGTGAGAATATTGAGCATATTATGAATATTTGGAGGAGGAGATAATTTAGGGCTTGCTCCCTACTATAGGAGGATCAATACTCAATAATAAATCAACAATATATTCTGAAATTATTGCACAAAGTTTGGAGCTTCAATGATTGAGAAATCTAGGAATGTGTTCCCTGTCATTTAATGAAGATTCCTAGTGTTGGGAACCAGATCCATTATTTGAGGGATTTTGGAGGGGAAGGCTTCCTCCTTTCATGGAGAATGCTTCATAACCATTTTGTATAATTACCAATTCTAATTTTCCTCTAGGGGTTGGATTTTCTTAATCCTCTTGTGGAGAAAACTTGTATTTTGCAACTCCACTTTCATTTCTTGTAGGAATGTAATTGCATTGATGGAAATAATGAAGTTTGGTACCATTTTCAGCTTCTAAATCTTGGTCTCCTTCATAGGACTCTGATTTTCCTTGGGCTTGGCCATACCATGGGCCCCAGAGCCCTTTTTTATAATTTATTTTTCTTCTTTTCACTTCCTATTCACATGCATCTCTTGTTCTTGTTTTTTCCTATTTCTGCATTTAGTATTGATGATTTCTTTTTGTAGGATTGGGTTAAATGGTTGAAATAAGTTATGTTGGAGGATCATGATCATGCTTTCATCCTTGGAACAAATTTGGAAGGTCATAGTAATCATTGAGCTACTTGAATTAGTTTTCTTATTTCCAAATCTAAATTTCTGGAAGTCCCTTGTGGCAAATAGTAGTAATTTTATGCTATTTTTTATAACATGCTAATGATCTTTAATGGAGTTGATTCCAATTTCATTAGATCATAAAACCATTTATATTAATAAATTTTTTTACCCCATTTAATTTTCACTTGATTAGATTAGGCATTTATAGATTAACTAGCTCACTAGTTTTCGAATTTCTAGATTTTAGACTAGTAATTTTCTGCTATTTTTAAGCATGTGTTAACATGGGAATTTTTGAGTGATTCCACTTAGAATGAATATCTAAGACACCCTATTCAATAAAATAAATTGTCCCATCCCATTTTATTTTATTTTCTTTTTCATTCGGTGAATTATATCTTCCCGTAGAAAATCCTATAACTTCCTGTAGTACGCTTCTAACACATATATACTTGACCAGATTTGCTCAAAAAGCTTGGTTTTTGTCCCTCAAAGTTGAATCACAACCCCTAGTCTCTAAGTCCATGTTTTAGGAAAATAAAACACCAATTAGGACATGCATTTTTAAAGAGTAAATTAAGCCTGTTTATTTGAATTCATGCCCTTGGGATTTCAATTACAAATTGTTGTTCTTGCCTAGGATTAATTTCTTTTCAAAGTAACATTTCCATTTATTAAATTTGTTTAGGATTTGATTAAATTACATTCACTCCATTACATCATGGAAACTAAATAATGACACATTGTATGTTGCACATATAGTGCCGATACCTCTTAAGTTTGTATGAACCCCGGGTTGATAATTAAAGTTGGTAGCCTTGGGAGTTGCAACATTATTGTTGAAATATTGAGGCTCATCTCTTTTTGGTTTCATTTCCAGGGAGATGTCAAATTATGCATTGTTTTATTCCCTAGTTGATTCATTCCTTTTACTGTTTGCAGAAATATACAAAAATTACATTAGGCTTCTTTCATTTCAAAAACAGAAAAGTGCATTGAATTAGTGTTTTCATTCAAGCATAAAAATAAAAACTTTCTCCGACACGAAACCCCTCCCCCTTTTTATCACATGGTGAAGTAAGAGCCACATCACCATTCATTTTTGTAGGTATAAGAAGAAGAGGTCATAGAGAAGGTAGGAGAAATGGATGGAGATGATGACAAGGAGTAAGATTCTCTTGGATTTCCTATTTGTGATACTGATATCAGTGTGCATATGAAGAACATCCCTCCATCTTTCCTTCCCAACTTCCATGGTATGAGGTCATAGGATCCATAAACCTTTCTCTTTGAATTTGAAATTGTTTGTAGATCTGATGGTTACTTATTAAACACTCAAAAAATGATATTGTTTTCAACAACATTGAAAGATTGAGCTCTTAGATGGTTCATGAGTTTAGGGACTAATTCAATAAGATCACAGAAAGATATGCAAAATATATTTCTAGAAAAATATAAAGATCATGATATTAAAGAATAAATCTTTAGAATGAATAAAAAATAAGATGAGAGCCTTGAGGATCTAATAGAGAGGTTCATGTATAATGTTAAGATGGAAAAATTAAATCTGTTAGGATTTGACACACTAAAATCCCTCTTACTTAGAACAATTAGGGATTAGTAAATTCATCTTATTGATCTCATGAGTAGAGGTGATGTATACCAATTATCATTTGAAGAAATTTGTGAAACATGCAAACACATATCAATAGGAAGTGCAAGACTAAGTGAATTAGCATCAAGAATTGTAAGTCAAGCTAAACTTGGATTTTGTTTTTACGAATTTAAAACAGAAATTCTTAGCAATCTAAGAAAACAAGTAGAAATGTTAAGAATGCAAGATGAGGAAAAAGAAGACGCTGATATTTGTGTTTCCCATGTAGAATCACATGCTGTTAAATATTGCCCATCATTACCAAGGTTGAAGGAAGATACCAAGAGGACAATGGAGCAAGTCAATCACCAAAGCATCTATGTTATGTAGCTCCAAGAGGACCATGGTAGCCTAGTCAATCCAGTATGATATAAGAGCCTAATTCACAATTTCAAGCTTATCCACATCCATCTCAAAGTAGTTGGAACACACCCTTTCCTTGGAAACCTTGGTCATCTCAACCCCAAAACCAATCTTAGCAACAAGGTTGGAAAGTAAATTATGAGAGAAATCCAAAATAACCTCAATATTTTAATTAATATCCTCCATACCCAACTCCATGCTATCCCTACCATCCACCTCCACCATAACCACAACCCCAACCACATCCATCTCAAATATCCATTCCCACTCAACTACCTGTACCACCATTTAAACCCACACAAGGAAGTAGCTCAAGCCACCTACAATGTTAAGGCACAACACTTCCTAACATCTCCTCTTGATCTCAATGGTATTCATCTTAGCTGAGGAAGAGTATTGCAAAAAGAGATTCTCTTGATGCCATTGAAGGACAACATGCAGAAAAAGAAGATTCAAATGAGAAGACCAAAGAATCATGGGTTGCACTTGATGAAGAGCAGACATAAGAATCAGAGACTGAGAAGATTCCCTCATGCTCACCATTAGATTCTCTGTGTTTAAGAGATAAATAAGAAAAAAGAAGAAGATCTGAATTTCATGGAAGAAGAATACATCCAAGCTTATCCAAATCAGCATGTGGACCATGGGCATCACAATTATATTGAAATATGGTTCCAGAAAATTGTTAAGTTGTAGCAACACACTCTTCTTCAACATTTTTTTATCTCATCTCAGTCAAATAATTTGGTCTCTTATATTTAGGAACATGTCAAAGAATATGTTTCGAGCCTACACATGATTTTATCTCTCATCCAGTTATGCAAGTGGCTCCATTAGAAGTATCCCTACACTTGAAAATGTTTTTGTTTTTCTTTCAAGTAGAGTAGGATTGGGAAAAATATAAAAATAAATGAAAAAATGGAAAATAAGAGAAACAAATAAAATATCAAGTGAAAACCTCCTTTGAGGCACCTGAGATTGGATCATTGATTGAAAACCTCCATGAGGTGGTCAATGGGTTAGAAAAAAGAGAAAAATGAAAAATAAAAGGTCCTAGGTGAAAACCTCCTTTGAGGCACCTAGGCAGACCTACTAATTGAAAACCTCATTGAGGCAGCTAGTAGGCCTAAAAAAAAAATGAAAAAATGAAAAAAAAAAAATCCTTTGCTCCATGTATCTCTCTGATGAATGTAGGTTCTCTCCAACCTATGAAAGCAACAAAATCATGTTAGCTATCAAAAGAAAAGTTGATCAAAAGCCTACTCAAAGAAACATGGATTTTATCCTCCTTTGCTCAGATGCTCCAAAAGGACCAAGGCCATGGTAATCCATCACCCTCATCTATTTCCACCATCCACATATCATTCCCATTATTTCCCCATTCATTTTCCTCGTTGTCTTAAAATGTTATAGGAAGGATCTGTTTTTCTATAGGAAGTCAAAATACACAAAGAAGAAAACCGTGCATTCATTTGTTGCGTTGTTCGATGTGGAGATGAATATTGATGATAGTAACATGCCCAAGAAATTTCAACAAATTCTGGTGCATAATTTTCGAGAAATTGACCTCCATCATCTACAACCATTTTTAAATTTTCTCAATATTCGGGCATCTATTAGACAAAACTTTTTATTGGGGGCATAGGGTTGATGGCAGCATGCTCACCAAATTTTAGGTCAATCTAGTCTACCGTTTGAAAGATATGCATAAAATAATTATGCTACAGGAAGATCTTGTAGCACTACAGGATGGTCAAGAAGAAGCTATAAGAGGAAATCTGATTGGAAAAAGGGGTCAAAAGGTAATGTACTCTTCAGGGAAGGTTGATAGAGGCCCCCCAACACCACTTTCATCACTCATCCACTCCATCTAACCAAAATTCATCTTCAAATTCCACTTTGTCTTACATGAAAAAATCAGAAATTTTTTTTTCATCAACTTTTCCACCATCTACACCACCTCTTGATGATTTTAACCATGTCCTTATACCTCCTATTACTTTCCATCAATCCAAAATGCATTAGTGAGGTCTCAAAGAGGAATTAAATGACTACTATAGGAAGAGGATTCCTTCTGTAAGTAGCCTACACAATTATAGAGGAAGTCAACATCAATTATTTTTCACTCACACAACAGAAGATCTAGCCATCTTGAGCAGCATGAAACCATTTATGAAGATTTAGAAGGGGGAAAACCCTTATTAGGAAGTCGTCCATCCACTCCACCAATAGAGAAGTCTGGAAATAAACTTTCACACAATAACCTTATCAGTCAAAGAATCATCAAGCTATGAAGACCTGTGCAGAAGGACGCAAAGAAAATTAGCATCTCCAGGGAAGCATGGATTGATCATCAACTTAGTAGCATCATGCATGCCTCTCAAACAACCATTAGGTAGGTACATGTATGCAATATCCTTGACCTCTTCTCTTAAGCATATTATAGTTAGACATTTTTTGTCAATTCATGAGAGATGAGTTTTTATAAGCTAAGGATGGGTCAGCAGTCTCGACCAACCTCAACTAGTTAGTTGCAGCTAACTCCCTCACTCATGCAATGTGGAAAAGCCAAATTAGGAAGGGTGATGATTATGAGGAGTGGGGACAACAATTAAAATAGAAAATTTGTGCAAAATCCAAGTCACTAAAACGCTCTTAGTCATTACCAAAAAAGAAATAAAATAACGAGGCTCAACTTTAGTGTATCAATGCTCATTCCCAAAATAGTTAGAGAGGCTCAGTGAGGCATCGAAGGTCGAGCTAGATGATACCAGTGGCTGCCTAGGGTGCTACATAAGAGATACATAGTTGATTTGTAGGTGCTACACGATCAGGCATAGTTTCTATAGGAGAAATAGGGCAGTTACATGAAAGACATACTGTGTGCTACAGGAAAAACAGAGATGCTACAGGAGGGTAAAAGTTGCTACAAAAGACCCCAATTTTCAGGAATTTCACTCCCAAACCCTAGGATTCAAAGGATAACACCCAAAGCAAGGGTAAATACATATTTCTCCTTGCCATATGTGAACAAGAAGCCTGCAAAATTTTCATTTTTTTGTTTTATGTTTTTGCTTTTTGGTTTTGTTTTTGGTTTTTGATTTTTGGTTTTGTTTTTTGTTTTTTGTTTTTGTTTCGTTTTGTTTTTTGTTTTTTGTTTTTGATCGTTTGCTCGTTTGTTTGTTTTTTTTTTTGTTTTTGTTTGTTTGTTTGTTTTTTTTTTCTTTAGTAGTACAACCTAGGGGAGACTTTTGATAAAAGTTTACAAATATAAAATGAAATATGGATGCTTCCTTTGAATTGAGCTTGATAAGAAGGGTAATTGCAATTATTTTTGAGTGAGCATGAAATCATCCTTCCTCCAGGAAATATAAGAAAGTTGTTTTTTTCTAATGTCAGAATAACTCTCATTACATAGGAATATTTAAAACATCCAGAAAAAATATACAATTTCCTTCCCAACTTTGGAAAGTCCTATTGAAGGTTATGGGGGGTGTATCTATCCATATAAAGCTCATAGGCAAGAAGAAGGAGAATAAGAAGCTAATGAAGAAGCAGAAGAATATGGAGAAGAGGGAAATTAGCCAAGAAAAAACTCAAGGAAGAAGAATGAAGAAAGGAACAAATTGTGCTAAAAACCAAAATAGCAGTGCCTAAGAGAGACCTAATCAAAACAAAGAACTCCAAATCCCATTAGGAAATCATCTAGGCCACAAAAGAGAAGAAGAAGGCAACAAAAGGCAAGAAGGCATTCACCATCAAAATAGAACTCAAATTACAGTGATGAAAAGAGGCTTTCCAAGAGGTCTCTAATCTCTTTCTAGCTTTTGTCCAAGGCCTAGAAGATGTTATAGAAAGGTAAGAGGAAAAAATTAAGCATGAGGTGCAATTTTGGTCAAGATTTGATAGATTTTGTGATGTGCTACATAATTCTACAAGTCTGCTACATGATGCTCTGTGTTGCTACAAGATCTCATCTAAGGGTGTTTTGAAGGTTTAAAAGGTGTCCAAATGGTGGAAAAAGGAAGTAAGAGATTGGAAAAGGATGTGTAAGACCTTGTTGAAATGGAAAATCTTCAAGGGAAAAAGGCAGGATAATGGTCTCTAGAAACATTGTGATTTTTCTGTGCACAAACCATTTTGGAAAAATGAGTGAAATTGGAATGAAGGTTTCAAGGGAGAGGATGTGAATGACATGGATCTACAAGCCAACGGAGTTCACTTACAAAGAGGAATGTTATGTTTTTGTGCCTGAAGTATTGCTAAACAATCCTGAAAAGAACAACTACATTTTGTTCTTGTCCTTGCAGAACCTACAACTAAGCTTCTTATGAGAAAGGAATGAGTAATGTACAAGGGAGATTCCATCAGGGCTACGAATGAGGCACAATGAGGTCACTATGTTTTTCAGAGGATGAGAAACAATTTCAGTAGAGGGGTATGATAGGTCTCCAAATTAGACATAATTTAAGGCCCATCTGGCCATATTTTAGCACATTAAACCTCTCTTTTTGCATTAGATGACATATTTTTAACTATAATATGTTCATTATGAAGGTTTATGGATAATTTCATATTTGTGCCTAATATTATTTATTTTTTTAGAATATTATGAGAATATTAGGAAGATTATGAAGATTTGGAGGAGGAGATAATTTAGGGACTTGATCCCTACTACAGGAGGATCAATATTCGATAATAAATCAACAATATATTCTAAAATTATTCCACAAATTTTGGAGCTCCAGTGATTGAGAAAATATAGGAATGTGTTCCTTGTCATTTAATGCAGATTCCTAGTGTTGGGAACCAGATCCACTATTTGAGGGATTTTGGAGGGGAAACCTTCGTCCTTTCATGGAGAATTCTTCCTAATAATTTTTTATAAGTACCAATTCTAATTTTCCTCTAGGGGTTGGTTTTTCTTAGTCCTCTTGTGGAGAAAACTTGTATTTTTGCAACACCACTTTCATTTCTTGCAGGGATGTTACTGCATTGCTGGAAAGAATGAAGCTTCGTACCATTTTAAGCTTCTAAATATTGGTATCCTTCATAGGACTATGATTTTCCTTGGTCTTGGCCATCCGAGGAGCCTTAGAGCCCTTTTTTATAATTTACTTTTCTTCTTTTCACTTCCTATTCACATGCATCTCTTGTTCTTGTTTTTTTCCTATTCTTGCATTTAGTATTGATGATTTCTTGCTGTAGGATTGGGTTAAATGTTTGAATTAAGTTCTTTCATAGAATCAAAAGCATGATTTCATCCTTGGAACAAATTTTTAAGGTCATATTAATCATTTAGCTACTTGGATTCGTTTGCTTATTCCCAAATCTAAATTTCTAGAAGTCCCTTGTGGAAAATAGTAGTACTTTTCTGCTATTTTTTAGAACATTCTAATGAGATTAAATGGAGTTTATTCCACTTGAATTAGATCATAAAAACATTCTGGTTAATAAAAACATTTACCCCATTGAATTTTTACTTGATTAGGTTAGGCATTTGATAGATTAACTAGCTCACTAGTTCTCGAAATTCTAGATTTTAGACTAGTAATTTTATGTTATTTTTAAGAATGTGTTAATAGGGGTATTTTTGAGTGATTCCACTTGTAATGAAGACCTAATACAACCTATTCAATAAAAAAAATTGTCCCATCCCATTTGAATTTGATTTTCTTGGTCATTTGGTGAATTATAAAACGCCAATTAGAACATGCATTTTTAAAAGAGTAAATTAGGCTTATTTATTTGAAATCATGCGCTTCGGATTTCAATTACAAATTGCTGTTCTTGCCTAGGATTAATTTCATTTCAAAGTAACATTTCCATTAATGCAATTTTTTTAGGATTTGAATTCATTAAATTCACTCCATTACATCATGACAACAAAATAAGGACACATTGTATGTTGCACATATAGTGGCGGTACCTCTTAAGTTTGTACGAACTCGGGGTTGTTAATTAAAGTTGGTAGCCTTGGGAGTTACAACATTCTTGTTGCAATATTGAAGCTCATCATAAAAAAAGTGTCCATGATTTGATAACCAATGATTAGGTCATCAATACAAAATTCCCTCCCTATTCTACACTTACTGGAGTGGAATTGTTTGGAATGACGTTCTGAAAAATTAGTAGAAATGGGCTACTCTGAAAATTCTTCATCTTTTACAACATTTTTTAATTTCTTACACAAATGATTAGATAACTTCTCTTCATTCATAATATGTATAAATAGCTTGAACCATTCCATGATAGTTTGATATGCCTCTTGTGGAGTTCGAGGACTCTTCACATGTCCCTTGTCCTGATGTCCTACTCTAGGGCGATAAGAAGAAATTATTTGCTTGAAAATCTCAGCAGCATCTTTATAATACTCCTTCTACTGAATAATATCATACAACTTCTTTGAAGATGAAAATTTTATAATAGAAAGTTGTTTAGGAACTTCCCTATCAGCTCCATTGTGCTTGCATCCTCTGGTAACAATATTAATATTAGGTTGCAAAGGTGATTCACACTCTCTTCTTTCTACATTAATGATATTAGCACCTCTCTGTTTGTTGCTCTCTTCCTAGTGAGTAATTAATTCTGGACAATCTTAAGTAGTATGAATATTTACTCGATAATGAGAATACCAAGGCCTCCTTATAAATGGACAATATTGAGCAACATTACCTTCTTGTTCACAATTATAGCATTGAACGAGACCTATACTTCTAGTTCTCTCCCCCGTTAATCCACCTCCTCCTCATCCTCGAGGAGCTTCATTGACCTGAAATGTAGTACTGTATAAACGATCATCCATAGCATCCATGGCTTCGCACTAGTCAGTATGGTGATTAGGAGACCGAAAAAAGTCACAAAACATGTTATTTTGGACATTGGAATATTTATACAACACAGGGAAAAGTTGAGGTGCATGACCACAAGTGTGACATATTTCACTATATTCATTAGTAGACACACCGTGATGATTAGTGAACACATGATATTAAGTGTTTCCATGGTAAGGAACACTGGTTGAAACTAGTGCAACCCCTCCAAAGTATTCTGGCTGTGGCGAAGGTGGTCCCACAAGTGCAGCATAAGGCCTTTCACTTCTTGACCTCGAAAATTATGTAGCATGATCCCTTCAACATGACAAATAGTACACGAAATGTGTAGATGAGATGGGCTTGCAAAATTCATATCCTTCATTCTCTCAGTTAGATCAATGATTTGATAATGTAAACCAATGATAATAGGGTCACTAAAAGTAGAAGCTTCTCTATAGTCATGAGGATACCCCACCATTGCCTTGATTTTCTTGTCTTGCTCCAGTGCATCTTATATAAATTCAATATTCTACTATCTTAGGGGGATTCTGGTTAGCAGTAATAATTCCTGAATCAACCAATCCTTTGGATTATGTGGATGTATAGGATAAGTGAGCTTCCCTACTAGATCCTTGAGCTGTTGCATGCATTCCCATGTGGTTTCTCCCTCACGATTTTTAATATCCCATAATTCAGCTAAGCCCTACTGCTTTATCTAGGGAATTTTGTGCTCCTTAATAAACTCCTGTTTAACTAAATACAAAGTTGGATTTGGATTTATAGTTGACCACTTAATGAATAATTTGTGAGATGTATCTCATAAAGTAGTCTGAAACTCGACTATTTTGGAATTCTCTGGAATTTTCCTATCCCTCCAAGTGGCCTCTCACAAATACCAATGTTGTTCTATGTCTTAATCTCCTTGGCACAAAAATTCAGGGTACCAAGCAAATGATCCTGCTACATTCGTGGCATTGTTGTGTGAACATGTGGAACTAAAATTAAGCATTGCAAACTAAGTTTTCAAAAAGTTATAGTGTGGCTGAGTACCACTACCACCAGAAGTACCAGATACATACACCTTATGAACTTTCTGAAACTTCAATGTTTTGACCAACTTTGAAATAAAATTGACAGGATTTTGATAAAGTACCAAGGGGAGGTTAGGGAGAGAGATAATCACACTACAATATTGCAAACTACTATGTATGGGGAAGGAATCATCTTCATGAAATAACCTCCTCATGAAGAAATTCATCTCATCATCCATGAGAGCATTCTGATCCATCATCGTGATTGGTTGTCATGAAATTTCTAGTGTTTAGACTCCCTATGATTCCTAGTGGGCTCAATTATCCCTACTTTGATCTCCTACCCTATCCCCTATAGCCCCTCCTACTACCCTAGAGTTTGATCTCTCACCTATTTCCACATTCTGCATCTCTAGGTTTCCCATTCCTCCTATCTACAATCGTAATTTACTCAACACTTCACCTATATCCTCTAACTCTCTTCGTCTTCTCCTAATCTGACGCAGCTTACACTCCCACCATTCATAAACTAACCACACCATTCCAAGTTCTCTAAAATCCCATGCATTCCAAAACTCCTCCACATCTATTACAACTTCCTCTAATATTCCTCAACTAGTCAACATATCTCACAAAAATACTACTCGCAATATGATAATTTTATGTTTCCATATTGGTTCGTTGGAATGGAAATAGTCTTTCTTCCACCATAAGGACCTATTGTGGTTGTTGCAACACCCTTCAAAATTTGGGCTTACACTCAATTTTGGAGACTTCCTTGGTCTTGTACATTGTTGTCACAAAAATTAGAGCTTATTTCATGCGCTTTCTTGTAGAGTTTTCCCCCTGTGCATGTTGGATTAACTGTACTCTTTTTGTATGTTTGGTTGTTCCGTAATGTTTACAAGCCTATTTTGATGGTTTCAAAGGGTTGTATTTGTGTATATGAGTCATCTAACTATGTAAGCATCTATTGCACTCATGCACAAAGTTCTGAGCATTATCGCACAAGTGTCGTCACAGTCATCCCAAAGTTTATTTTAAGTGTCGCACTAGTTGTATTTTGTCATAAAGAAGTAACACGGAGGGAAAATATTTTTTCATATGTTTGTATGATCTATGTTGTCATGTTGCCAAAGTATTAAAAGTGTGTTATCACAATCATAGCCCATAACCTATCTCGCCGATCCCACACTTAGCCATTTTTGGAAAAACTTTCCAACTAAGCAACCTAGCCTCTCCTGATCTGTGCACTATGCAGTCCCATCCCTCTAGCTTCAAACTTGCTAATTGGCACTATGAAACGAATAGTCTCTGTGTCTGAGTATTATTTCACTGCGCAGTTTTTATGCCCAAGCCCTAACCTTGACCTCCAAAATTGCACATTCATGTCCTCCATCTTGGCTTAAATTGTGCACTGTGCATCCTGAAGCCTCAAGCTCATCCCCTGAGTCCTTGAACTACGTAATTGCATAGTTTCCCAACCTCCCTTGACTCCCAAAACTACATAGTTGTCTCTCCTAGTGTCCATTCCCTCAGCCTGTCCCCACTGGCTCTGGAAATTGCCCAGTCTTGTCCCTCAGAACTGCCTGGGTTGCGCATTGCATAGTCTCAAAGCTTAAGATTTCCCCTGGCTGCTGCAACTGCACAATGTGTAGTGTCAGAGCTCAATCTTTTCTCCTCTCTACTGGAACTATGCACTGCACAGTTATTGAGCCCCTCTTCCCATCCTGTCACTTGTTCGGAGCTCAGTTGGTGGATTAGAATGCATCATCTTAGATTAGGGGTTTTTCGGATTGATGTCGTCTCATCATGAGTGAATTGCAGGAACAAGAACCCTATCATGTCATGGAAAGATGATGAAGAAAGAGAAGGAGGGAAGCATTCCTGAAGACTCTCTTGTATCTAAACTTAGAATTTGATCAATCAAGAGAAAGCAAAGGGACACTAGTTTGTGACCACTATCCAAGACTAAATATCATTGAGGATTTCGCATCACCATGATATTCGGAGGTGAAGAGGAAGCATATTCAAGAAGACTTCCATCACTTAGCAGCAAAAATTCCTTGACATTACCACATCATCAAGAAGTCCATGTTAGTAGCGTCATGTCATGTCATGTCATGAGTGGTCATATGCCACATCACTATTGTGGATCATGTATATTGGATTCAAATGTAGTGTAAAGTGAAAGTCCAAAGGACATACATTGAATGTCAAGAGTCATGTAAGTTGAAAAGTCATAGGAAGTCAAATAGTCATGAGGGTAGTCAAAGAGTCACCCATGGTTATATATACTCCCTCATTGTATGAGTAAAGGACATTTCACCTTGGATCCTCTTGCAAGGCATTAGAGAGATAAGCTAGTTCTTTGAGGAGGAAGGAGTGGCTTCAACGATCCACTACTAGAGCTAGTGACGTACATTGTGAAACATGTGTCTTGGAACTTTTACTTAATAACAAAAGTCTTCAAGGCCAACACATTATTCATGCATGGACTATGAATGTTTGTAAGGATATTCTGTGGATGTTTATATTTCATGTTTTCTTTCACATGTGCTAAGGTAGTTGAGCTATTTCAGTTATTTTAGTACTTATCTTATTAAGAATGCGATGTAATGGTTTTTATTGTTGTTCCATCCTTGTGGACTATTCCGCGGGATGTTAGATAGATATTTCTTCATTTTTTGGTTGTAACGACCGTCTCATCTGATGTGGACTATTCTGCTGGATGTTAGATGAACCCTTCTGGTTCATGTGTGTCTCTTCTTGGGTGGTACTATTACCTCTCACTTAGAGGCTCACTTTTCTCCCCTTTGCAATAGAAGAAACTTGACACAATTGCAATTGAACACTCACTAGGCACACCTTCTTTCTTTTCGAAGATAACATTACATTCCTCTCTCTTGCTGACAGTTAGAGCCAAGGGAAATCTTTACGAATTTGGCAACTGGGCCTTTATATCGGATGGTACTCCTACACCAAATGATGTGAGGTATAATTGAGATTTCACATAGGGGAGATCTCCTAAATGTTGGCAGGTCCTGCAGTGTCAACATTTATGGTGCTAGAAGGAGGGAAACCAGTGTTTTATGGCTGATAACCCCATTGACCTCAACATCTCATTTTCTAGTCAAGGCAACAACGTTCATTGCACCTCCCCTACTCGTATTTCTAAAGTTGGTGACTCTTCTCAGCCCAAGCCTAAACGGACTTGTGAAATCCCATACAATTAGATTTAGGCCATCTGTCCTATAGCCCGTTAGTTTGAAAAAGTTGTTGGATTGATCCCAGGAGTACTCAGTCTTCCATATTCTTCGAAGAAGAATAAGACCACCCCCATAGGGATAGTGGTTTCTACTCTTGAATATTTTTTTCTTTCCACCCTTGAAGAATTAGCAGACTCTGTGGAGAATGCGAAAGAGCCTCCACTCTTTCACGGTGGTGATGAAGATAACATTGTACTCTCAGACACAACTTTCTACAGGTCAGGCATAAAAGAGGAAGAGGAAAAAGAGCCACCAAATTCTGACAAAGAAGAGGAGGAGAGTGAAGAAGAAGACATGACAGACCAATATTTGGAATTGATGACTCAGGGACCACTTGTACTTCCGGGTTTTCTACACAAGATTCCAAAGCATTAGGAGGAGCTCTTAACGAAGTACAACCCTGACAAAATAGTGAAGGTTGAGGACCATCTAGACAAATTTTATCTACATCTAAAAATACTTGAGGTATGGCATGATAATGTTGCATGTTGACATTTTCCATGTACCTTGGATGGTAGATCAGTTGTATGGTATCACAACCTTCCTTCAAACTCCATCCAGAATTGGAGGGGGTTTAAGGAAATCCTCCTTGAAAAAATTGTTGATGATAAGATCCCTGCCATATTATTTAAAGAGCTGCGTAATCTTAAGATGGAGAAAAAGGAGAAAGTGAAGGATTTCAATTAGAGGTTCAACCACATCTTAAATAAATTTCTAGAAAACACTAAACCTCATGACTCCATCACAATAGATTACTACACTTCTACCTTGCCAGCAAGCATTACGCAGCTTGTGAAGTGAACTGCGAAACAAACACTAATGGAAAATTATGAAGATGCTATCACTATTGAGAAGGACTTGCACGCAATTGGATTCAGTTGGAACGATCAACCAATAAACGACTCCAAAGGCATAGGTAAAAGGTCTCAAGCTTCCATGAGCAAGGCCAAGGAGAAAGAACCGTCTCATATTAAAATCTTGACCTGCCTTGTCAAGGCTCTGTCAAATCAGATGGAAGAACTCAAATAGAGGTCAAGTGAGACCACCATGAGCAACAAGCATCCTAAATTCAATCTGTTCATAAGGACTACAAATTTTGGTAGTATCAACAAGCAACTGACAAAGTCTACGCAAAGATCCAATGTTGTATTGAATATTGAACACTTGGACATAGATCAATACTATTCGTATCATCAAGAACGTCATTTAGAGAAAATGTGCCCATTGTAGAATTAGGCCATGAATATTCTTGCTACGCATCTTGTTGATGTGGTAATGGCTGAAGAGTAGACTGAGCCTACAAAAGAGAAGGAAGAATATGCTACAACAGATGAAAATCCAAGTGTCAGGCATGCAGTAAACATGTTTAATTGCATACTCACATCCTAAAAGAGTATTGTTAACAAGATGACTCCAAGTGATGGTCCGGCCCAGAAGCAGACCAACCGGTACAAATTGAGAATCCAAGGGCCAACCACTACAATTGATTTTCCGAAGTAGAAAATTAAAGAAAATTTGTTGAGGAAACTCATTCCACCTGTCAACTTAGCACAAAACACTCAGAGAGAGTCTGGGAAATCAGTATCAATGAAAAGTGCTTCCACGAATAATAAGGACAAAACCATCACTCTGGAAGCCGCAAATCTAGTTACATCCCTAGACACTTTGGGAATTCTTCTCGCTATGGAATACAACATAATTGATGATATGAAGAAGGTTTGTGTGAACATTTCAATGTTTGAGTTAAAAAAGATCATGAGCCAGTGGGATATCCTCTTACGAGAACATGGGTAGACCACTGTAGGTAATGTTGTCTCTTTAGACAAGGTATATGGTAAGTCTTATGGTTCTCTCAAATATGTACTTAACACTTTAAGAATGGATGCAAATACGCGCTGGCCCTCCTTTTCTGTTAACTTTTGAAATCTTTAATTTTAATGTACACAATTTCTTGGTTGATTATGGTGCATCAGTGAACATAATGCCATTATTTGTTTCCAAGAAAATCAACGCAAAATGGGACAAAAAAAAATGCACAGGTTATTCAGCTAGATGTAACTCATGTCCATGCAATTGGTGAACTCAGATAAGTGGTCACCTGCTTATCATCTGATGGACGAGTTCACCCCAATGTATCAATATAGTGATTGTGGACACTCCAGAAGCATACAAAGTGTTGTTGAGCAGAGAATGGTCCACCAAGCTACAAGGTTACGTTGCTATAAATTGGTCACATCTATGGCTTCCATATAAGGGAAGAAATAATCAAATCTTAGTGGATTCAAAGAGGTACATGAAACACACTATCACTCCCTTGAATGGAAAAAATGAAACGATGGATTTTAGGGAACTACTTTTCGACAATTACTTCTTGGAAACCCAACTGGGGTGCTATCTTATGCATCCATCCCCAGTGCCACTAGATACATAGTTGGAGTTTGTTCCTAGTCCAACTAGTGAAAATGACATTTGTATAGTTAGTAGTAGTAATAAAAATACTAATGTAGCTCCAAGTCCACATACATATGATATGTGGACTTTATACATCGATGGTTCCAAAACACAGTAACGATATGGAGTTGGTTACGTTTTAATAGATCCGCTATAGAGAAAACATTTGATCTCTAGCCTTTTGGAATTTGAGTGCACAAACAACACCACAGGATATGAAGCACTCACCTTAGGCTTGCAAAGAGCCATTGACCTCAACGTTTCGATCTTGAAAGCAGTAAGTGACTCATATATTGTGGTGTGACAGGTACAAAATACCATACATTGTGTGTTAATTCATCTTAGAAGATGTAAAAATGAGGTATGGCATCTGATTTCACATTTCCAAGCTTTCAATATCATTTTTTTCCAAGAATGCGTAATGTAGCTGCAGATGCATTAACAAATGTCGTTGCTAGGTTGTCAACATTGAGGGACAATTTTTCTATTGAATTTTTTTATAAGCCTCCCATCCCTAAAAATATCACTAATTTATGAATTTTTTTTTATGACTAGTAGATATTGTGCTTCATGGTGAACATTAATGTGTTCAAAGACACAACATTTGATGAGGACGAGCATGAAAAGGCATTGTAGAATGCAGGTAGTGAAAGTAAAGGAAATATCATCCCAAAGGGTGGGGTATTGTTGGAGAAACTGTGTGACCTGTAGAATCGCATCCGGGGACCTATTAATTCTAAGTCCCATAGTTCCACACTATCACACTAAAAGATTAACTTAGGAACAAAAAAGATCCAAAGTAAGTCAATATTGGTACTTGATGTACACCACAAGAGCGATAAGCCTTTATTTTCTTGTTCAAGCAGTACGAGGTGTTCACATGTATGTATGATGAGCTTAAAACATATGACATGTGAATCATCCAGCATGTGATACCAATAAAAGAAGGGCCCAAGCCATTCCAATAGAAGTTGAGAAAAGTACATCCAATGCTTGAGCCTCTTATTAAGAAAGAGTTGAGGAAACTGTTGAATGCCCAAATCATATACAGAGTGTGACACTCAATGTGGGTGTAAAATGTGGTCATATACAGAGTGCGACACTAGTGGTGGAAGAAGTAAAAAAAAAGGAATAAGAAGAAGATATTTCAGGATGGGAGAAAGAAATTGATATCTACAACGTTGAGCGAGCCCTTCCCACTACTAGCACAAATTCTTGGCATGTAGATGTGCGCTAATTCCTTGAGCACAACAAAATTCCCTCCCAATTTTCTACACAGCAGAAGAGGGAACTCAGACTTAAAGAATTATCCTATCAGTTTGTGCATGGGGTGTTATTCAAAAAGCACCACAACAGAGTGTTGCTCAAGTGTTTGGAAGCACATGATTCTGAAAAGGTATTGCGTGATCTCCATGACGAACCAGTCGAGGGTCACTTTGCAGGAAACACAACAACACATAAGGTCACGTGGGAAAATTTTTATTGGCCTAAATTATTTAGATATTGTCATGCTTACGCCCGCATGTGTCCAGTCTGTCAGAGTTGTGCTGAAAGAAACAAGCCATCCGCCCCATTGTAGCCCATTACACTGGAAGAACCTTTTCAGCATTGGGGCTTGGATATTGTTGGGGAAATTTTCTTGCATTCATCGAAGCAACACCCCTACATCCTTACTACCACAGGTTACTTCACACGGTGGATAGAAGTAGTTCCTCTCAAATAGGTGAATGGCAAGGAAATCATAAATTTCCTTTAGTATAACATCATTTCCAGGTTCAAAATTCCTATTTCATTTGTTTTCAACATTGCAACATATTTTTCATAGCAAAGACTTTACGATTTTGCATTAGAAAATGGTATTATATTGAAACATTTGGAATATTATTATCTGTATGGGAATGATCTTGCTGAATCTGCGTTTAATACAAGTGCATGAACTGGATAAATTTGATAAATTTTTGCTTAAAGACCCTTCTAAGAAATACTTCATCAAATAGATTAGATCTATAAACAGTGTGCTAATAACTAGTAAAGATTATTCTGGGTTCTGATCTGTGCGAAACAGGGCAGCACGACGTTGAGGAACGGTGGACGAAATCTCCATACCACATCTAGACATCCCAAGGGTGCGGAAACTTGGTTCTAGCACCCTCCCCTGCTACCTTGGGTGAGACCTCAGTTCGCACTCTGCGGATTGTTTCCGAAAGGGTGGGTAGTTGCGGGATTTGTTTGGCTAAATAATTCTTTCGAACCTAGGTCAGGCCCACATAAGCCAACAAATGGTTCCATTGCCGGGACCGGGATCTGCCTAAGAGGTGTCTGGTGTGAAACACGGGGACTTGATAGAGAAGAAACTAGGAACAATAGTAGTTCAAGGGTAACAATGACGAGTGCGATCTAGTTACCGGTATTCAAAGGAGTAGGAGGCAAAGACCCAGAACAATTTTGGTTTTTGTTAACATCAGTATGGAACGTGCAACGAATTGTGGATGATAATATCAGAAAGGATACCTTAGTCACCATGCTGTAGGACTGAGCACTGACATGGTACATCAAGTACTCAAGCAATCACCCAATGGTGGGGACAACAGAAATCTAGACAGAATTAAAGAAGGAGTTTAGCCGACTGAAGTTAGAAACACAGTTGATTATAGGGTTCAAATAGATCGTGATGATGCCTGGTGAAACCCCTTGGGATTTGGACCAAAGACTGAAAAGTACTATTCGCGAGGCTAACATGACATTGACGGATGCGCAGCACTGCGTTTGGTTTATGGCATCCCTAACATGACATCTGAGGACGACTTTATCACAACAGAAGATCTCAACCTAGGCCGAAGTGCTAGAGACAGCGATGAGGCTACATGAAACTCCATTACAAGACCCGAGGTTGGGAGTTCAGCAAATCCAAGTGCAGATCCAAAATTTGTGTTTGGAAATGAAGAAGTTAAAACAAGAACAGGTACCGCGACTGGAAGTCCAGGAGGAAGTATGGTGTATAAAGTGCAGAAGCCAGGGACACGAGAACGATCACTACCCGGTCTTATTGAATTTTGTGGCAACGGGGGGACCAACACTATTGTGACTAGAGGCACAGGCAGGACCAAGCACCGTAGCCCCGATTTGGTGCGCAATTTGTCAGGTGGGAGGAAAGCACAATACTGATAACTGTCATCTATTACCAAAATACAACCAGATCCCCCAGTAGCTAGTTTGTAGCTTTTGCAAGTTGGTGGGCCACGAGGAAAGAGACTGTCGTAGCTACCAATTGTTAATGGACTGGTCACCTGCCTACAAAATGCAGACTGAGGCGTGAGGTTAGGATCCAGCCGCGGTGATCGCACGCTGTGGGTTCCAGGGTTGTGGACAAGGAAGGGGTGGAATGGGGCCAGGAAGGGGTTGCAGGCACCTAATCTACTACAACTGCGAAGGTCTAGAACATTACGCATGGGATTGTACCAACCCCACTAGAATTTCGTACAGTTATTGTGAGCAATTCGATCATGAGCTGATAGATTGTCTTACGCTGATAGCACAGATTCATGAAAAAAGGGCAGCGCAACCAAAAACAACCCAAAACGTGCAAATGATGAGGTTCGAACCCCACGAGGAAGATCCCAACGTCAACATGGTACTAAGAAGTGGCATGACCACAAGAGCGGATAGAAGGAGCTTAAGTAAGGAAGACACAGGGATGGGTAAGGAGACATATCTAGAAGCTTGGGAGAGCTTCGCGGAAGTCTCTACCCCAGGTAGTAGGGATTAGCCTGAGCCGATCAGGGATACCTCGATGATAACTACCTTTTTAGAGACATCTATAGAATTGCTTCGTGACAACAGGGCAGTTAAAGGCTTACAGGAACTGATAAATAGATGCGTAGGATGGAGTGAACCTCGCGTAGTTCAAAAGTTTGGAAGACATGCGTCACGGACCGAGAGGGAAATGTGACTAACAACGTAGATCAGCGAGTATGATATGGATCAGGTCATTCTGGATATAGGTTCAGATGCCAACGTATTGCCTAAATAGACTTGGGAATGCATGGGTAAGCCTACGCTACAATGGTCCCCTATCCAACTGTGGATGGCAAATTAGCAGAAGGTGCTGCCCATGGGAAGGCTGCAAGGAGTTATGGTAGACCTTGATGGCACAAGTACTCGGATGGACTTCGAAGTTATTGAGCTCATGGATGAAAGTACGCCCAATCTTGCATTGTTAGGAATAGACTGGGCCACCGACATGAATGGGGTTATCAATCTAAAGAAGCGGACAATGGTATTTGAAACAAAGTCACTCCGCGTAGTCATTCCGCTAGATCTGGCTGAAGGACCACGCTACATTGAACCTGTGCACAACAGAGAAAGCGATGACGACGTAGATTGTAGCTACAGAATGTCTACACAAAGGTGAGAATAGGTCAAGAAAATGGAGGATAGAAGAGTATCATGAGGCTATGAAGAATCCTTCACTTCCGAGTTAGATGAGGAAGACGAGCAATGGCGCAATAGGTTGAATGAAGTGACCATGCCACATTGCAACATGGTGACTAAATCTCTGTACTGCATGAGGGCCTAGGATCGTGAGATGCCGACATATGATGGGCTAACAATAATAGATGAATTCCTGACCAAATTTGAATTTGCAGTACCAGAGCACTAGTGGTTTGATGCGATGAGGTGGGTGTTGCGTGCGACGCCTGCGCAATGGTGGGGAACACATGAAGGGACTTTCGAAGATTAGCACACTTGTAGGCGTATGATGAAGATCAGATTTGGGAAGCTGGAATTACACCTAATAGAGAAATATGATGGACGTAATGACCTGCGCATGCACCTTACCAGATGGATCAAAGCCTACAGAGAAGAACCTCAGCCACAATGGGTGCACTTATTTTTTCACACCCTGGACGCCATTCCTAGAAACTGGTATACTGAAGCAGAGCTCCGGCATGACATAGGTGAGTGGGATATCTTGCACGAATGGTTTTTGTCCACATTCCTTTTTGAAGATAAATGGATGGATCCAGTGGATGACGCGTTACAACTCGTAAAGGCCTCTGCTTTCAAGATGCCACTAAAACCAAAAGAAACTATGCAGCCTGACTAGTCACGACAGCTGAGCCAAGCTCTCGAATGCTATAATGTCCATGTAGAAGATGATGAGGATGATCCGAGAAACATCAATATTCTGGAATGAGAGGGGAGCTGTGAGGTGCGCAGTCCTGAAATCGAAGATCCCCATATCACAACATCATTGAAAACGAGACAAGTCAATATCGGAATAGAAGACGAGCTGAAGTATGCAATGCTTGGGGAATATTGGGACGATGTCACAGTGGAAAAGGTCATCGAATTGCTTTGCGAATATCAAGATTTATTCCCAACAAAAATTACGGAGCTGAAAGGGATCCTAGGAGACTTGGGAATGATGAAGATAATGTTAAAGCCAGGCACGAAACTAGTTAAGAAATGACCCTATTGATTGAACCCAAAATATAAATCAAAGGCCTGCAAAGAACTGGACAAGATGCTGGCAGCAGGAATCATTGAACCAGTCAAGGAGTCCGATTGGGTAAGTCTGATGGTTGTGCAGGAGAAGAAACAGACGGGTGAGATTCGTATCTGCGTGGACCTTAGGAAGCTCAATAATGCTTACGTTAACGATCCATTTCCAACTCCATTTATAGATGAGGTACTAGAAAATGTGGGGGGGGACAGGAAGCCTACTCCTTCATGGATGGGTTCTTAGGATACCACTAGATCAAGTTGCACCAGAGGATAGGAGTAAAATTACGTTCGCCACTGAATGGGGTTGCTTTCAGTACATGGTGATGCCCTTTGGACTGAAGAATGCACCGACGATATTTTCACAAATAGTGGTAGCGGCATTCAAAGAATTTATACACAAGCTCTTAGAGGTCTATCTTGATGATTGGACCGTGTTTGGACTGGTTAAAAATCACATAGCGAGCTTACGGTTGGTGCTGGATACTTGCCACCAACACCAGATTGCACTAAAATTGAAGAAGTGTACTTTCCTTGTCCCATTTGAGAACCTTCTGGGCCATGTGGTCTATAAGCAAGGCCTGATGGTGGATCCAATAAAGATCGCTGTCATACTCAATCTACAAGCACCGCGAAATGTGAAACAACTATGCACCACACTAGGACACACGGGCTACTATTAGAAGTTCATCAAAAGCTACGCCCAGATCATAGTCCAATGGAACAATTGTTGAAGAAGGATGCTACTTATTACTGGAATGAGGAATGCAACAAAATTTTGGAGACGCTTGAGGAAAAGATGGCATCAACCCCTATATTGGTCTTTCTGAAATGGGATGTCAAGTTTCGTGTGCATGTTTACGCGTCATGTATCGCGCTGGGGGCGATACTTACTCAACCAGGAGTGTAGGGAATTGACCACCCGATTGTGTTTGCAAGTCGCCGGTTGTCAAAAGTTGAGAAGAATTACTCCACTACTGTGCACGAGGGATTAGCGATGGTATACACGCTTAAAAAATTCTGCCACTATCTACTTGGAGGCCACTTTAAGATGTATACCAATCACTCCACGTTAAAATACCTAGTGAACAAGCCTATGTTGGGGGGGCGCATTTGTATATGGTTACTGCTATTCCAGGAGTATGACTTTGAGGTCGTCGTAAGTCTGGGACGTCTAAATGCAGGCCCTGATCACCTCTCCCGAATTGAGACCGGCGAAGAACCCACAAATCTAAGGGATGGACTCCCGGATGCACAGCTATATGCGGTGCGCGTAGCAGATGGTCACTTTGAGAATATAATCCATTTCTTAACTACAGGAACCACGCCGTAGGGATATTCTATTCAATAGAAGAAGGAATTGGTGATACACGCAGCAGACTTCACTGTGATTGCAGGACACCTCTACAAAATGGGTAACGATGAAATATTGCGTAGGTATGTCTTAGAGTTCGAGTGAGGATAGATCCTAGCCAAAGCACATGGGGGGGGGGGGGGGGTTCTGGCAGACATTATGCAAGTCACGCATAGCCCAGAAGATTCTTTGCACAGGATTATGGTGGCCCACTTTGCATCAGGATTCGAAAGCATACTGCCAAGCTTGTGATGTATGCCAACGGACAGGGAAACCATCGTAGAGAGATGAAAGGCCACTCTAGCCACAGATGACGCTACAACCATTCGAGAAGTGGGCAATCGACTTCGTAGGACCCATCGAGCCGTGGGGGAAGACGGGCACACACTATATCATCATTGCGACATATTATTTGACCCAATGGGTAGAAGCAAAGCTGGTTAAGGATTGCACAACTGCAATAGCTGTGAAGTTTTTGTTCAAGAACGTACTAACAAGGCTTAGCTGTTCCAAAATTATCATGAGCAATCGGGGAACGCATTTCCTGAATGAAACGATTATCACACTCACTGAGGAATTCCAAATATATCATCAGTAGAGTACGCCATACCACCTGCAAGCA
Organism: Pinus tabuliformis; assembly: GCA_031772625.1. Classification (NCBI taxonomy): domain Eukaryota; kingdom Viridiplantae; phylum Streptophyta; class Pinopsida; order Pinales; family Pinaceae; genus Pinus; species Pinus tabuliformis. The sequence goes on from CM062805.1 coordinate 606,231,322, forward strand.
AATGGGACCGTTGAGGCATTCAACAAAATCTTGGAAACAGCGTTGACCAAGGTCTGTAATGCGCAATGAAATGACTGGGACTTGCGCATCCCTGCTGTGTTATGGGCATACCGAACCACATGCAAGAATTTGATGGGCCAGACACCTTTTTGATTAGTCTATGGCAAGGAGGCCATTATGCCTATGGAATATATTTTGCCTAGTCCGCGACCGCAATAATCACAGGTATGGCAGACCGCGTGGCTTTGGAGGAAAGGCTCGCACAGCTAGAGGAACTAGAGGAGGAACGGTTTTTGGCTGGATTCCATCAGCAAGTATAGAAACAACACGAGAAAGTGTGGCATGATCGCCATATCAAGGTGCACACCTTCAAGGAGAATGATCTAGTATTGCTATACGACAGTAAGTTCGAGAAATTCCTTGGAAAACTATGAATCCATTGGTTAGGACCCTATATCGTTAAAGAAGTTACTGATGGGGGTGTGGTTCAGCTTGCCAAACTTAATGGAGACCCCTTCCCGAGCCGAGTGAATGGCAGTTGCCTGAAGCTCTATACGAGTGGGCCGGCAGCCTGATTAACCATTCAAAGGACAGTCTCACCGCTCCAACCAATTGAAAGAGAGCGTGTGATGGTAAAGTAGTCTGGGGGAATGTGGCGTGAGTGCCAGGATACACATCAATCTGGCCCATCACCAAGATCGCGGTCGCGTATTCTGAAGTACGCTGCTACATTGCCACGAGCAAAGGTGACCATTCATGTCACTATTCACAAAAATATGTCTACATTATGGCGACAAGGAGTTGGCAGCAGGCAATTAAGAGAAGGAGTATGAACCAGATATAGAACGAGCTGCCACATATTTTACACGGGGACACTAGAACAAGCAGGAATCAGTGAAATTGAAATTCGAATCACTTATAAATCACCGAGGGGCATCCACCAGGCTAACTACACTTATGGAAAACATATGCTGGGTATCAATATGGAGCTGTTCATTATCTCTACACAAGGAATAAGCCCGGGGATTTTGCTATGGCCGTTGAAGCAGTAGGAATCTCTAAGGAGCATGGTGTTGACAGCTGCGAGCATCCCGTAGATGACAACAACAAGAGTAGGGGTGGTACCGGAAAAGAGGAGACATGAAGCAGAATTGGTCTGGATGTCGTTGCCCTGCCTGGGGGCAAGTCGACAAACCACAACAGAAAGGCGAAAGCATGGACGAACAGAGACCACAGGTAGAAATGAAGTCGTCCCTGAAGGACCTTGAGGATTTGGATCTCGCGGACAACATCACAGGTCTTGCAAAATTGCAACACAAACTGCTGCAGACAGTGCAAAGAGTAGATACGAAGGTCAAAAATGGCTATGGTGGTACAAGGAGGTCCCAAATGCGGCTCCCCCGCTAGAGCTAAAATCCTAGGAAGGGGTGTTCTATGTTAACCGAGCAGAGTAGAATGAGCATTATCAGTCATAAGGATGGGTAGAAACAACGAAGCAGGAGCTGAACGAAGCGTTGTAGGAAATAATGAAGAAGCAGTAGGATGATGAGCGTCACTCAAAAGCAGGAGAACGACGAAGCCATGACAGTGCTTATCTTCGCACCAACGAGTGACTCGGGACGAGTCACAATGATTGTGTTGGGGGACTGTTGGGTAGTGGAGGTCTCGCATAACAGTTTTGGGTCTGATAGCCTATAAAGTAGGATAAAAATATTGTAAACCTCCGAAGTATATAGAGCGCGAAATGTAAATAATCGAGTCAAAGGGTTGTCCACCCAAGAAATAATATAAAATAATAGGAAGTAAGTCGCTCCGCGGACCATAGGAAGGTATAAATAGAGCGTGGCTCTATGAGGGAAAGAAAGTTCATTTTTGGGTATGATTTTGGATTTGAATTGTAATGGGTTTTTGAGGGAAGCACTCTGAAAGCGTATGTAAGTCCGAGTCAAGGATTGGGGTAGTGGATAGAGGCTCTACAGCTGTGTGCGCAGAGGCCTGGAAGAGTTCGCGGCTGTGTGCACGGACCCCTGTAGCTGAGTGCACAGGGTGGATCTGGATGTATTGGTGATAAGTGGAAATAAAGATAAGTTTCTTCTGCAAATTCTGTGTTACAAGATGAGTTATCATGAATCTGACTGTATGAATGATTGATATAACTGTTTGATCTATGCACATATGCTTACATTTCGAATACATGTGAATCTGCATTTAATCCAAGTGCTAAAACTTGATAAATCTGATAAATGTTTGCTTAAAGACCCTTCTAAGAAATACTTCATCAAATAGATTAGATCTGTAAATAGTGCGCTAATAACTAGTAAATATTATTCTGGGTTCGAATTTGCGTGAAACAAGGCAGCGCGATGTTGAGGAACAGTGTGCAAAATCTCTAGACCGCATCTAGACATCCCAAGGGTGCGAAAACCTAGTTCTAGCACCCTCCCCTACTACCTTGGGTGAGACCTCAGTTCGCGCTCCGCGGACTGTTACCGAAAGGGCTGGTAGCTGCGGGATTTGTTTGTGTAAATAATTCTTTCAAACCTGGGTCAGGCCCATATAAGCCAACAGGAGGTAGTGACGTACATTGTAAACATGTGTCCTGGAACCTTTACTTAATGACTGAAGCCTTCAAGGAAAACACATTCTTCATGCATGGAAAATGAATGTTTGTAAGACTATTTTTGCGGATGCTTGTATTTCATGTTTGCTTTCACATGTGCTAAGATAATTGAACTATTTTAGTTATTTTAGTACTTACCTTATTGAGAATGTGTTGTAATGGTTTTTATTGTTGTTCTATCCTTGTGGACTATTCTGCACGATATTAGATAGATATTTATTCATTTGTTGGTTGTAATGACCGTCACATCCGTTGTGGACTATTTCGCTGGATGTTAGATAGACCTTTCTCGTTCATGTGTGTCTCTTCTTGGGTGGTACTATTACCTCTCACTTAAAGGATCAATTTTATCCCCTCTTTGCAGTAGAAGAACCTTGACACAATTGAACCTAAACACTCACTAGGTAGACATTCTTCCTTGACACAATTGAACCTAAACACTCACTAGGTAGACATTCTTTCTTTTTGAAGATACCATTGCATCCCTCTCTCTTGCTGATAGTTAGAGGCAAGGAAAATATTTAAAAATTCGGCAATTGGGCCTTTATACTGGATCATAATCCTACACCAAATGTTGGGAGGTCTAATTGGGAATTCACATCGGGGGGATCCCTTGAATGTTGGTGGTCCAACACCGTCAACAGGACCTTGATCCAGGTGGATGATAATTATCATAGTTAATGATTAATTTTCTACCAATGTTTTAAAATCATGGATATGCATGACAATAAATAAAACGTAATAGTGAAGTGATTTCAAGCATCCCTGTCCACCTTGTTTCAATTGTGGAAGCACCTTTCCAATACCTAAAGATTTCTAGACGCTCCAACCAGTATCTAAAATATATTTCTTATGAAATCAGTCACTTGTTCTTGTCTTGGGAAAAGATATGATGATTTAAAATCTCGAAGTATGAGAATTTATGGAATTAAATATTCAAGTATTAGTTGTAACATGACCTAGTAGGACTCATAAATCAAGATTTGTTGAATAGATGTCTCTTGAAAATAAATTCTGGCACCTTGTGAAACAACTACATGAACCCTTCTATATAATGCTTAAATAGCAGAAGAAAGTGATGATTTCACTTGCCATGAAATTCATAGAGGAAGAGAATAAAGGGAAAGAAAATAATGTTGTGATCATGTTCCTCCCATGTTCAAGCATATATGAGATTTTTGCAATAGCTACAAATTACAATAGATGTGAGGCATCGCAGAACTTCTTTCTAGAGGTGCATGAGGTCTCCATTTTTATTGAAGTATCAATAAAAAACGTATTTGCACTTCCATAGTCTCCCAGATCTTCCCAGTTGCTATTCAAATCCCTATAACATCCATGGAATTCATTGCCTTCTTAGTTGAGTCTTGTCATGACATAGTCCTCAATTGAATACGAAAGAATGCCACCTAAGAAAATATAGTTCCTCCCAAAATGTGCTGCACGACCAAGTCACACACCTTTCTAGGGTTCTATAACCAAAAAACCACCCTGAATACAAAGAAACAAGCCCACAAAAATATGTAAGTATGAGGCAAAAACTTTTCATGTTCCATTGCTGGCCCCTCCATCCAATTTTCTTAACAAAGAAATTCTTGTTTCAAACCAGTAACCGAACTTTTGGTGTCTGTTAGGCAGGCCTATTTACCTGAATTTTTTTTCTCCACTGATTTTATATGACCAGACAATGTAGAAAAACTCCAGTTAAATTCAAAATGCACCAAAACTCCTCAACAAAGTCCAAAAATTTGCCCAAGAATTTCTTGATGGATTTGTCTTTTACAACATAAGGATTTAACCAAGACTTGTCCAACGCTTGGAGCTTGTCATGATTATCTATTTCCAACCACCTTGAGGGTTGTTAAGGAAGTATGCATGGTTGTAACTCCTCCATGTCTCTCCTCTCCATGGTTTTGGAGAGACAAAATTCAAATGAAGAGGGTGTATTAGCATTGAAACTTGAGAACACTTTGGAAGAGTTTCCATGATAGATTTCAAAGATCCTAAGTTAGTAGCAGCTAGAATTGTCTATGAAAATGAGATGTTAGTTTTTTTTTTAATTCCCTTATCTAACATTAGCCTTCTCATGTTGGCTATATCATCCCATACAAGTAGCATAGATGTTAGACAATGTCAGATATGCTCCATTAAAGAGTCTCGAGTGGCCGAGGAGGTCAACCATGCACACATGAAGCTCCACTCCTGGCTTCATCTCAAACATTTTACTAATTCAATTGAAATGATGCTAGCCTTCATCTACTAGTCCTACATGGCCATAGGCAGATAAAATCACAATGAAGGTGATGTGGCCTACCTTAATGCCTGCTTCTTGTATTTCATAAAAGAGTGTCAGCGCATCTTCCTCATGCCCATGCATTCAATACCCACACTATAGAGCTATTAATCGCACATGAATGCAAAATAATTGTTATGGTAATAGAGTTAGGCTTCACTTCTACAACTTGCATTCAACTGAATATTTCCATGGATTCAACCCTATGACCAAATTGAGTATATCTCACAATGACTACACTCCATGTAAGTACATATGGGATCATTCTTGTCATTTTGAGGTTGATAAAAGAGCTTCGACATGTCATCAAGATATCCATTCAATGCGTAACAAGGAATTACTGCATTCCTTGAAATCAAATCCCTCTTTGGCATGTTGAAAAACACTTCATATTCATCATCCTTTTTTTTTGTTTCAATGTTGCTAATTCTTCACAAGAAGCGAGAGCACTGATAATAGTGATTGAATCGGATTTCACTCCAGCCAACTGCATTTTAGAAAAGATATCACTACATTGTTGTGACCATTTGAATCGTACTTGGATATCATCATGCTCCAAGTTATCACATTGGGTATTAACCTTCCTAGCTAAATTTCGTCAAGTACCTTTCCTACTGCTTCACAATTTCTAATTTCAAAATATCCAATAGTCATGGTGTTCCATGTAACTATGGATTTCCCTACCCTCCTCCAGGGCCACAATCTCAATGCACACTTTATTGACAATTGGAAAGGTGTGTCTCAACTTAGTCCTCCATGTTGTGTTTGGTAATACAATTTGAGGGCTTCCTGACAATGTCGATCCCTAATACAACCTATGATAATAACATTCCACGCAAGCACATTTCACTTGGGAATTTTTTCAAACACCTGGCTTGTCCCATTCATACTTCTACAATAAGCATACATGTAAAAATTGCATCAGGATAGCTAAAAAGGAGGCAAATTAGTGATATGGGCATTTCAATCTACATGAGCGATTTTGACCTTGTATCAATCTCAGATTCAAGCTAGTACACCTTTATCTCCAACTTAAGCCATTTGGGATTAAACAACTCTATCAAAATCACATTGGGATTCAATTACAACTTAATGTGCCCAATAAGCAACACCCTTTGGGTGAGATAGACCCATGAAAAAGAAGCTACCAACACTTGCAGAAACTAGCTATCTTCGTATCTCTTGTTTGAGTTCAAATCTATTTAAATATCACCTTATTTTTGGTTCCTTTATCTTAAACGAGTCTATTGATGCTAATGATTGTCAGATAACTCTAGTTTTCCCATATGTTATCAAAGGACCTTCCAAAAATACTACATGTTTTTTATCCTTCTCCTTCTTCTTTACCCTCTGCCTCAAAAGTATCTAGGCCAAAATTCAGATCCAAGTTTGTCTTGGACCAAATTCTATCGTTGTTGGGAGTTGGAATTTTTGTTAATCCCATTAAGGATGCTGGATATGTGGTGGAATAATTGCACTATAGGTAAAAGTTTGGGAAGTACTTGGACTGAATGGGTGAGAACCTTAAGAGTCTGAGAAAGATGTAGACACAATAAGAAAAGAGGCAGAGTTGAATACAGAGAGGTGCCTAGTGTACAGAAAATCATGTGACTGCATTGGATATGAAAATGTTGTAGTTGTAGATGATGAAAACCCAGTAGTTGGCCTATATATACCTGCATGGAATGAAGGAATTCCTTTCTATTGTCATACATTGTAGAATGTCTGCAGAACAACCATAGAAAATGGATATTTTGGCCTCACAGGTGCATATGCTACTATTTGGAGGCTAATTACATGAATTTGTTGCTGTAGGTTAGGGTTGGAGTATGTGACCTAACCAGATCGGTAATTTGCTCATATGCAATCTACATTGGGTTCCTTATTATCTACAAAGAAGGCCACTATAATTGATTTGGGATCAATATCCTTTTGACAACTATATTGTTTGACTTCTAATGATCACTCATTAGGGAAAGGTTTTGTCAACTGAAGATAGAATGGAGATTTATCTCGGATACTCCTTTGTGATTTGGATAGTGGTGTAGATAATCTTTCTGGAAAGTCAATTTTGATTTTATCATTGTACTCTCTCTCTCTCTCTGCTGAATATTTGATACCAATAATAAGAAGAATTGATAAAGGGTTTTGCCCATCTGGGGGTTTCTTACCTAGCTTGTGCCAATCCTTGTGTCCTCTTGTCTTGGATTGTTTTCAGCATATAATTTCTTATGTTCTTTAGATAATTACTGTCAATGAATAATATTTATGTGATTTTTATTGAAATAATTGGAATTTATCTTGGTCTCATCTAAATCATTGAGGTAATTTCCCTATGAAAAGAACATGTTAACCTATATGAACAGATTTTTCCCAACGTCTATGAATGTCTTCACTCAGATAGAGAAAATCAAGTTCAACAACCTGATCTAAGAACCCTACATTGTGATACATGACGACATCCCATCATGTTAATTTTTGATAACAATGGTATGTTCTATGCTTAAGTACAATTTACTTCAATGTTCCTTTAGCAACCCAATAACAATTTCCAATTATATCTAGTAGCAATCACACTAAATTATAAACATTGAAAGTAAATGTAGATAGAACATAAAATCATTTGTAGAAAACAAGCCAAGACAAGAGGATATAAGATGTAGTGGATTTTAGGGACAAGCTCCAATGTGGGGAACCCTTTGATCAAATATTCTTATTATTATTCAATAGTTCATCACAGAGAGAGAGAGTGCAAATACATAAATACAAGCCCAAAATAGACCTTCCAAATTAGCAATCAAATTAGTAGTCAATGCAACCCTAACTAGAAATTCTACAATGGTCAAAGATGCCCCAAAACGTCCCCCAAGCAATAGCAGTCTAATTCAGCCTCCTAGGAGAGACAAAGAAAGCCCAAAATAATTTGGTCAAACCTAGTCAAAGGAGATAGAAACACTACTATAATTTTCTGTGTCCAAATCTAAAGTCAACCTGAAGTCAAACTATCCCAAAATCCTAGATTTTTGTGCCAATAAATGTGGCCTAGAGAAATCAGAATTATGGCCCAAAAACATAAGTCAAAGATGGTCAACCCTCCCTTGGTTAATGTTGGACTGGAGCTTTGAAATTTCGGCTTGTTTTGACCTAGAAAAACTCGGCCTCCTACCACACATGTGAAGAGAGAGGTTGCCTCCAAGTGGTATGAACCAAACAAGAGAAGAGAGAGATGACGTGATGTGTTATGATGTCCAAATGAGAGAAGGGCCACTCTTATTTATACAATTATTTGAGGGTGAGGAGACACATCCATTGGGCGTCATGAGCCTACATTTGAATGAGTCTGACCTTGACAATTTTGTCCATAAGAAGAATAAATTCATAATTCCATTTCTGCTTGTCAGAATGAGATGATCTTTATATCAAAATTGTACCTCTCTGAAAGAGGAATTCAATGCAATAATAATCTCCATCATATGAGTTATCCTAAGGTGGATGTTGTCCTTAGTTTTTAATTTTAACACTCCCTCTCAACTAGGGAAAATTCCACGTGCCATTCCATCATTGTGTCAACCTGTCATCCTGAACCATCATGCCATCACTGCCCTAATCTCCTGAAACATGAAGTAATAATGAAAAATAAGTGATAAAGAGTGTATCATATCCCTCTCCACTGACTAAAGTCAATCCTTGATCCTAGGTCAAGTTGTTGAACACCAAGCATCCTAGTCATAGTGAGTACAGTAGTACACGATCTGTCCATTGGTAGTGTTATGGTCCCTAACCAACTTTTCCCAACTCATTTCCCATATGAGAGGTACTTCCCATGAGTCCCAGAGTCTATGGGTATGATGCATGTTGGGACATCAACAAGAGAAGGTGAACCACTCATCTTGCTCATATGCCATAGGAGAAGGTGAACCACTCATCCTATGCATATATCAATCATAGGCGAAGGTGAACCACTCACCCTACATACATGTGTATGGGTAGGGGAATGTGAACCACTCACCCTACACACATGTCAACCATAATGGGGTATCACAGGGGAAGGTGAACCACTCACCCTGTATCCAGCGCACCACTAGGGGAAGGTGAACCACTCACCCTATGGTTGCTCTTAGCTAGCTCCAAAAATTACCCCATGTCGCCAGCTCTGTGTCCAACTCATACGAGACCCTCATAAGAGGGTCATTGCACGACTCCAAGTATCTCTCGGAAGGTTAAGAATTTGAGATTCCTAAGAGGCTTAGTGAGAATGTCTACAACCTGCTCATTTGTCCTGATGTGTTAGAGCCTAGCTGCTCCTCGTTGTACCATATCCCAGATAAAATGGTACCTAATATCAATGTGCTTGGAGCGGTTGCGGAACATGGGATTCTCTTATAGATGAATCCCACTCTGATTATCATATAATGTCACGGTGGTATACAACACATGCTCAAATATCTCACTGAAGAGCTTCCTCAACCAAACTGCTTCACAATAGGCCATACTTGCAACAATGTATTCAGCCTTAGCGGTGCTTAGTGCAACAAATTTATGCTTCCTCTTCATCCAAGATATAGAGGAAAATCCAAAGGATAAGCAACACATAGACGTGCTCTTACAATCCACCACACTGCCAACCTAGTCAACATCTGTGTATCGATGCAAGCTCAAATACCCGACAGTGTATCTCAGACAATAGTGGATTGTGCCTTGGAGATATCTCAAAAGATTCTTGGTAGAAATCCAATGAATTTGATGAGCCTCAATGATATATTGATTCAACGTGTTCACAAGAAAGCATATGTCAAGATGGGAGCTAACCAAGAACATTAGTGCCCCCACAAGTTGACGATACTTGGTAGGGTTCGCCGATCCGGGCCCAAAAGCACTTCCACATAGCTTCTTGAAGTTGATTTCCATTGGAGTAGTCACAGATTTGCAGTCCACCATCCCACATCTCTCAAGTAGCTTCAAAATATATTTTCCTTGAGAAAGGAAAATCTCACCTGGCTTTTTTCAGACCTCCAACCCTAGGAAATAATGCATTAGTCCTAGGTCCTTCATCTTGAACTCGGAAGCCAGCTCCTTCTTGCATTGATGAATGAGAGGGTCATAACCTCTCAACAATATATCATCCACATAAAGGACCAGAATGAGAGGTCTATCCTTTTCAACCTTGAAGTATAGGTTTGGGTCAACATCACTTCTTGTAAATCCCATCTTCATAATATAGCTATTGATCCTCTCATAACAATCCCTAGGGGCTTTCTTCAACCCATAGAGGGATTTCTTCAACTTGCATACATGTGTCTCACGATCTTGAACATCAAACCCCTTGGGTTGTTCCACATACGCTTCCTACTTAAGCGAACCATGCAAGAAGCTAGTTTTACGTCCATTTAATGAAGGTTCCATCCTTGCGAGACAACAAGGGGTATGATTGAATAGATGGTGGTATATTGGGAAACTGGTGCAAATATCTAGAATTGAGTTTCTAAGGACTCCCATTAGCTCCATGTTTGATCTTGTAAATCCATTTTGAAGTGACCACAAACTTATCCTTGGGTGTAGGAACCACATCCCAGACATCATTCTTCATGATCAACTCATACTCCTCATTCCTCGCATCCTTCCAAACCTATTGCTTCATTTCTTCTTTGAATGTACAAGGCTCATATTGTACAATGGTACTCATGGAAACTAAGTACTGTTGCTACCTATTTGACTTCTTTCTTTCACGAAATGTCCACCTTGGTGCAATGTGTTTCTCGACACATTCAAGAGTATCTTTGAGCCATAAAGGTCCTTTTCTTGAAGTAGAGGCTTCACTAGGAGGTGGATCAATGGGATCCATCAGACCTTCAACATCGAGCATCGGTTCATTGGACGGAGGTTCATCCTACTTTTCTGCATCAACATCATCATTGGCCTTCCTAGGAATAGGAAGATCTTGAGTCTTTCTAAGAGTAGAATCTTCATCAAAAGTGACATCATGAATTAATTCCACTTCCCTTTGACCACACACATAGATTCTATATGCTTTGAAAGTTTCATTGTAGCCCACAAATGTTCCTTTCTTCTGAGATGCATATAGTTTGTTTCTTTTCTCTTTTAGCACATGAAAGTATACAGGACAACTAAAAATTCTAAAATGAGAAACATCAGGTTTCTTACCGGCGAATACTTCTTCGGGTGTCTTAAAGTCCAAATATTGATGTGGGCATTGGTTTTGGATGTACTCAACAGTGTTGGAAGCTTATCCCCATAAGAACTTCTAAAGACCTTGATCATGAAGCATAGCCTGGGTGACTTCTATGATAGTACAATTTTTCCTTTGGGAAAGTATAAGCAGTTGTAGTATTCCTCTTAATGCTAGATTCTCTACAATAGTCCTTGAATTCATTTGACTCATATTCGGTCCCATTATTGGTCCTCAATATTTTGATATTATTCCCTGTTTGATTCTCGACCAAGGCTTTGAAATAGAGGAACCATTTGAATACTTCATCCTTCTTCTTTAAGAAATAGATCCATGTCTTTCGAGAGAATTCATCCACAAAAATAGCACAATACAAATATACACCCAAAGATGTCACGAGAAACATATACGATAGATTAGAATGGACCAATTGAAGAATATCAGTGGTTGGAGTCTCACTTAAGGGGAATGGTCCCCTTGTATTTTTCTAGCCTCACATCCCTGACAAACACCTTCATGATTTAAGTTGAATTCAGGCATGCCTTTGACCATCTTCCTTACATCAAGTAAGGATTTTAAATGAAGGTGAGAAAACCTATGGTGCCATAATTCAGATTGAATAGAAGTATCACAAGTAATTTCTCCCAACAGACTTCCTCGAACTTGATAAATACCTTCAACCCTGAATCCTAGAGTGAATGCATCTCTTGGATTCCTTTTCCAAAGATGAACCTTCCCATCAATGAATGATACATTAAAACCTTTGTCTTCCATCACAGAAAAGAAACAAAGTTCTTTTTCAAGTCAGGTACATATAGCACTTCTTGTAGGTGAAGGGTTTGACCTTGATTTAAGTGAAGAGTAATGGTCCCAATTCCTTTCATGGGATAAGTGGCATTATCCCCAAGTATAATATCCATATTTGTCTTCTTTTCAACCAATTTTGAGAGCGCTTCTTTGTACCTAGTGAAGTGCCTTGAGGCACCACTATTAATCAACCAATGAGGCACCACAAGGAGAGGCGGTGGAGAGGGCAGAAATAAGATAAAATTATTTTTTCTTTACAACATTAATGTCATCATACCTATAGTTTCTCGACTTCTTGGGAGGATGACTACCTCCATTTAGAGTAGCGAGAGAATTCCTCTTTCCTTTGTTATTGAACTTGTTGTTCCTTTGATTTTCATTTCCCTTGAAGTTGTTGTTGTTATTGTCATAATCTCTTGGGGTATCCTTCTTGTGAGGACACTCTCTAGTGAAGTGGCCAAACCTGTCTTTTTCTTCCTTCTTTGAATCCCAACTTGAACCCTTGTCCTTGATTCCTTGGACCAACATTATTCCTTCTCTTAGAATTAGCGGAGAAGGCAGTAGGATTGTTTTCATTATAGGGCTTGCCTCGTTTCATCATCCTTATTTCTTCTTGAGTGCATCTGGCCAATAGTTCATTATTGGGATGGGGTCGCCTGGATCAATTTTGTGGTTAAGATAACCCAAGTTTTGATTAGTTTTTGTAAATAATGTAAAGTCTTCACGATTTGTGGATGCAGAGCGCTTAGATGAATATGCCTCAAAGGGGTTTATCCCCTTGTTTTATGAAAAGTTTGAGTTGGTTTTGAGATTCACCCATGGTTCGCGGACCATGGAATTCTATGAAAAAGGATATAAATAGGTGTGTCTTAGAGAGTCTAAGATGATAATTGATGATAAGGGAAGATAAGTGATAGTGAAGAGAAGTGGGTAGGATAGAAGAAAGGCTCTGCAGCTGAGTGTGCAGAGGCCTAGGTAGAGTCTGCAGCTGAGTGCACAAAGCAGTTTTGAGTTTGTAATCCTGAATTGATGATCAATAAAGATAGTTTTCCGAAGAATTATTGCATATATTTGTTTATCTCTATTTCTGTTAATATTATATGTTGTTTATGAATAATGTGTTTTATGGAATATTGATTATATGTTGCACGATTATCTTGAATAAGGATTAATGATGTACACAATGCATGTCTAAGTACTTTTGCGAAGACTCTAATGAATTCTTGTTGTTTAACTTAAGTAAATCTGTGCGAACCTTAATTTAGGACTACTCTCTAATGCGCGCAAGTAGACAAATTGACTGTTAAAGGTCTGCAAGGATGGATCGTAGACCTTCGCGAAGGTTTGAAGGCTATTTAACATAGTTGCAGCAACAAGCCCTAAGAGTGTATCAATCTTCGCGAAGGAAGATGGGAGGTGCTGGAAGATGTCACACTAGTCTTTGGATGCATAAACTTGGTTCTTGCATTCCCCCATACTACTTCGGGTGATATTGTAGCCTGCACTATGCAGGTTGCTGCCGAAAGGGCCAGTAGTGTAGGGTTTTGTTGGTTGGCATAGCTAACTCTGAATTTGGGTCAGGACCCCATAAGCCAACAAATGGTTCCATTGACAGGACTAGGTTCTACTTGAAAGAGATGTGTGATGTCGCACCATTGGAATTTGACCAAGAAAGAAATTGAAAAGTGGTTGGATCGGAAGATTCACGACTTTATGGCACAAGAAAACAGGAATCCACGACTGTCAAAGGAAGAGTGGTTGAACATGTATCTATATACAGAGATACATGAGGTCTTCTTCTACACTTTTCCCTTTGAACTGTATGAGTGGTTAGCCAAATTAATAGAAAATCAAGGAAGGTGGAAGCTTGATAGTCCTATGGTGTGGATTCTAGAACTAGTGTGACGATTAGAAGCCTCTGAAAACAAGATCGCAATCGCTGTTGATCGTTGGCTTGATCAGATTATGGGAGGATTTGTTACAGAATTTGCAGTTGATAACTCGGTCAGTTATAGCGAAGCAGAGCAATGATTTTTCAAAGGACTGCGAGGTAAGTATTTAAGATCATTGAGTACTTGGATTAAAATGTTTCTATGTGAAAAGCGGTTGATGCGATTGCCTTGATGTTCAGAGCTATGCAATGTGGAAGACTATTTAAATATTGAGAGATCAGGTCTAGAATATAGTCCATTAATCAGACCTCCTTCAAGTGTCGATGAATGAGCAATGAAGGCTTCATCGCGAAGTGCTGTCCAGCTGATAACACAGGGTTTTTTGCGAACAAATCATCCATCGACTCCACCTCCACCTCCACCTCCACCGTATACACCTTCACCTACAGCTCCACCTCCACTACCACCATTCAACATGGCAAACGCAATGAAGTTGTTGATTTTCAGGGGCATAGGGAGTGAAGATACAAAGCAATTTTGGTTTGTTGAGAATGGTGTATGGATAGCACAAAAGATTACTAATGACAATATAAAGAAGGCACAGTTGGTTACCGCTTTGCAGGATCACGCGCTAACGTGGTATATTAAGTATTGTTTTGATAATCCTCTAGCATCGCTAGCAGAGACTAGGGAAGCTTTAAACAAGGAGTTTGGTAAGCCTAAGTCTAACTCACAGTAAGTAATTGGATTCAAAGAAATCATGATGAGGGTCAATGAGATGCCTTGGGAATTAGATCAAAGGTTGAAGTGTCAGATTTGAGAAGCTAACATGCAACTTATAGATAGCTAGTGTCGTGAATTGTTTATAGCTTCGATTCTACCCCACCTGAGAATTTCTCTGTCACAACAGAAGATAGGGACACAGGAATAAACCTTGGAAATCATGATTAGGTTACATGCCTCACCTATTCCGGATGTGACCTTGGGGGTATTGTAGATCCACTCTCAGTTACAAAGCCTACACCTAGAATTATAGAGTTTGAAGAAAGACAAGGAGACTAAACCAGAACTATGCGTGAAAGTCTGATGTTTGAAGTGCAAGAGCCAGGGGCACAATAAAGACCACTGCCATGTGTACGCAAGTTATATTACAGGAGGGGGACTGATTTCCCTAAATACAAAAGCCCTAACAAGGCCGAGCATGGGGGCAGTGCTATGGTGTGGTATTTGTTAGGTTGCTGGACAACATGTGACAGATAATTGTCATTTACTTCAGAAGTTCATCCAGACACCCTAGCAGTTGTTCTGTAACTTCTGCAAATCTGTGGGCCATGATGAGTGCCACTGTCGAAGCTATAAGCTGATGATGGAAAGAACACCTACATATCGGATGAAAGTAGAAACTCATCCTCAAGAGCAGGGCACTAGAAGAGCGCGCAGAGTGTTGTGGGTGAAACCACCCTAGGGCCTTGGGTTGAGAAACCTAATAGATCAGAGGGCAAACCTCAACAAGAAATGCTCAAACAATCATAAAAAATCGTTATTCTACTAAATCGTGTAGGAGTGTCCTTACCCAGATGTCCTTCGTTTGGGTAGATCCCACACGGTGCAAACCCTCAACTTCTCCTGATGTTCTTGAAACCTGAAAACTATTCAAATGGAACATACATGACAGTAGAAACATAAAGGATATACATGATGTTAACTTTAAATCATATAAATGAATGACTAATTATACATCAATATAATATTCATAAATGAATTACAACATAATTTTGATGCATAAACACATTTCATATCAGAAACATAACAACATTCCTTTTGATTGAATTAAGCTATAAATAAGGTGGAGAAATATGCCCTGAGTCCTTGTTCGGCTCTAAGCGGAACCATCCTCCGGATGCGTCCTTTCTCGGCCTTCAACAATATTCCTCCATCACCAATACAAGGATATCTCAAGCAAGATGGGGGATATCTATAATCAAGGAAACAAGGGTTTCCTGAAGCTTTGGGGAGTGTAGGAGCCACATGGATTCTTCAGAATTGATCAGGGATAATCTCACTATAGTATCAACATCTCATCCTTTCTCCCTTAAGGCCTTCCCATGGAGGTTTATTTATACCTCTCCAAATTAGTTTTTTTAGTTGGGAAATAATTGGGCCATGGGCAATAGGAGGTGAGTAACAGGTAAAACCCATGAACTTTGCCCGAAATTAAGGAAATTTAACTTTTTAAAGTGTTTTAACATATGTACATGGGTTGGATATATGATGACCCACGTGTACATGCTTTTATCACAGGGAAAAGTAGCGTACAGGGAATAAAATAGTGTTTTTTAGATTTCAGACCAAGTCTGGAAGGAAGGGTTGCCCTAGGCCATAATCAGAGCATCAAATCTACCAAGAGTGGTAAATGGTGCTATAACAGATGCCCCCTAATATATGATGTTATAAGGGGTACATGATGGTCGAAATGTATTAAGTGTATGGAAGGAATCATGCCGAGATCGAGGAGGAGTTCACCAGAATTCAGCCTGCCAAGCAATTAAAAGAGATCAGAAAGAAACTGATGTCTGAGGCAGGCATACCCATGCTCAGAAATAGTAAAGCAACTCCGCATGTCAAGTACAAAAGCGGATCCAATATGCATACAAGTATAAAGGAACTAGAAATACATAATGGATCATCTGATCATAATCAATAAAGTACATGTCTGAATATTACATATAAATAACTAATCAATGATGCTGAAGTATGAAGCTAATCACTGAAGCCAAGAAACTGATCCAAATATTACTAAGTGAACATGATGGAATAAATGGTACTACACTGCAACTCATGTGCCAGCATATAAGATATCACTATAAGGTACTGAAACATATAATGTGGATGGTGTCAACTAGCAGAAACAAGAGCAACTGACAAGCGAACTAGGACATTATGATGCAAACTTGAGGTCTTCATCGACTGTCGTGGTACATTTCTACACAATGGGAATGAATGATCTGAAGTAGACCATGTGAGAAATCGTTTGATTACCATCATTGATGTATACCATTAACAAATGTGAGAATACTCACCGATAATGATGATGAGAGTCAAAGTACCCAGTACAATCTAACAAGTGTGAATAAATGAGTTGTAGTTGAAAATTTGAAAGAATCTATCAATCAGGAGACAATGATGTTTTCCCACTGTTGATAGTGAAGGAATCTTCCACTGATGACTGCAAACCCTGAGGTACTACCAAAAGGAATCTAGATCAATTTCCCAGAGCAATGAGCTAAAGTCGACAGGAAAAGATCCGCTAGAAGGAAGGAATTAAGGTATCCTTCATCAATCTAGCATGAGTGTAACCTGTAGGCCAATAATGTGGAAGGAATCAGAAGAATAAAGATGTAGTAACCCAACCGAAGCACGTTTTCAGCGTACACAAGATGTAGCTACCATACGATAGAAACCCTTTGAACCAACCAATAACAAAAGCTGACACAGAGGCGAGGAATCCACCAATAGGGTCAAATGGAAACCAAGGCATTGAACAAATCCCATTGTGTGATAATGAAAGCTGATGTTGAACACAGAGGAAACCACCCAGTCAAGTACCCATGATATTGATTGATGCTGAGCACAAGGTGACCTGTCAATAATGAAAATAGGGCCAGGGTGCAACTCTAAATCTGTCCTCAGAGAAATTTGTTGTAGTCAATAAGGACAAGACTCACCAGCAATAAGTCAATGGAGACCTTCTAAAACTGGCACGAGTAAAGGACCAACAAAACTGATGTGATAACGAACATGATGCTGACAACCAGGGATGACCGACTGAAAAATAGGTCAAGAGACACCGCAGAGAGGCCAACTCAGGTTAACTTCCCTTGAACAAAAGCATGATTCAATTGTGACTACAAGACAGCATATGATAACTCTGTATAAGTTTGTCATGCAGGAGGCATAAGAAAACTCTCCATATGATTGGAAGAGGTAACCAATCAGAGGAGGAATGACTCAATAACCAGGTTAAGTATCTACTAAGTCAAACTAAAGCCCACCCCAATGGAGAAAATACTTTCTTTTAAGTGCTTTTTTCAAGGGCGACATGACTAACTCTAGCTACCATCAAAATATGGAAATAATGTCCCGTTCCCGCTCTTTTTTTGGAATATATAATTTTTTTGTATTTTTCTTTTATATAAAGCTTGAAAAAGAATAAAAGAATGCTATAGTATAGTGGAAAGAACAAGTGTCAAAAAAGACAGATGCTCTAGTTCTTGGGAGGGGAACATTCCTATGCTTAATGCAAGGTGGTGAAACTGTTCAAGGACACTCAAAGGAATGTTTTTTCCACGAGAAAAAGGGTGTGTCAAGTTGTAGAGGCTAAGTGATTGCAAGGTTGATTTTGTAGAAGACATGGTAGAGAAGTTGCTTAAACACGAGTCCAAGTGAAGCTGGCTCAAGGCCAAAAGATACAAAAGGTCAACGTGCAATGTGGTAGTACAACTCAACACAAAGGAGCCTCTAGGGTATAAGGCCAGAAAGTGGCACAAAAGAATGAGAACGAGTCTTAAATGCATAAGTCATGGCGGGTCTAAAGAGGACTCCTGAGCCTAAGAACAAAAATTCATCATGGGTGCCAAGTGACAACAAGGTACTATCTAGGGTGCCCATGATAAGGTAGGCTCTACCACACAAGTCATGATACTTCAAAGCAGTGAGAAGGTTCCACACCGTAACTTGGTGGGGTCGATCCTAAGGCCAAAATGGGAAAGGAAACTGATAAGTGCACAATGCAGGTGAAAAACCTAACCTATATGCTAGTTTCGAGACCCAATACCTGTTAGAACAGATCAACCATAAAAATGTCCAAAGGAGAAATATTCCAAGTTCTGTAGACATAAATAGGAAAACTAGACAAGAAGTTAATAGATCCCATAAATAAACTTCATATAAAATCTTGTGTTATAGAATACAAAACTTGAAAATGTGTACCTTATATGTACAATATGGTACAGGGAACCACACAGCCTTTTAGCTTATGCATAATAGTTCTTCTGGACAAACCCCTTGCAGGGCTCAGGCCAAGGACTCCTTTGGTAGTCAAAACTCATGGCTTCAAAGAGTTCCTCCTGTGAAGGAAAATCAAATTCCAAGAAATCATGAGAACTACAAGGATCAAAAGAGGGGATTGAGGGGTGCCATGTCCCTATAGGAAGAATCTCTCAGTCAACTGCCAAGACCAAGTCCGAAGAAGGAAAATAATAGGTCAAAGGATCCTTCTCAGAAGCAATTGAAAATTCATGATTCAACGCCACATAATTCACCCATGGCGGGGGAGAGTCTACTTGAACACTTGGAACAAACCAAGGGGAATTCTATATTAAATTCGAATTAGGGTGGTGATTATTAGATGCAAGCTGATCAATAGTGACAATATTCCCTTTATGAGGAAAACACATCAGTCGAAAGAGTGAAGACACCACAACATTCATAGCATAGACATAGTCATGCCCAAGTAGCATATTAAAGTCTAAAGGGCAATCAACCACTATCATATCGATAAAAATAGTCTTCCCACCTAAAGTAATAGGAAATTGAGGAAGAACACCCATAGATTCACCAGGTCTTCTATCATAGGCTAATAATTGATTATCAGCTATCAACAACTTTGGAGAACCCAAAGCTTTCCAAGTTAAGGAGGATATAATGCTTGCAAAGGATCCTTCATCCACCATAAATCGATAGATGTTTCTAGAATTGACTCTGACCTTTATTTGGGAAGGTGTAGCAGAAAGAAAACGAGACTCGACAAGACTATCCCAATCAAAGGAGGCACTCCTAGAACTTGGAGGGGGAACATTCAAAGAAATTGGAATGTGCCCTATACCAGAAGACTCTGTACTAGAAATCAAATAGACTCTGTTGTTAGGCACTTCACCCCCCAAAAGAGGAGTGTAATCAGCTAGAGATTGCACTGGTGCAACCACGTTATCAACCAATGGTTGATGGGACTCTTGAGAAACCATATTAGATTCAGGAGTAGAAGAATTTTCAGACTCGGACCATATCCTTTGTACCTCTAGAATACCAGGGCACAAATGAGTAAGATGGTCTCCCTTACATATCTTACAAGGGAACTTAGATTTAAAACTTCTACGCTTCGGTTTATGATCAACATCCATTATACCAACATGACTAGCAGTGATTGGTGGAAATTACCTAACCTGACTCATAGAGGTTAATGACTCTTTGCTAGTATGACTCGTAGTGAGTAGACTTATGCCCCTAGCATGACTGGCAGTGGCTGAAGGCTCATCTCCAACATGACTAGCAGAGGTTGAGGATGACTTGCTAGTATGACTCGTAGTGACTAGGCTTATGCCCCCAGCATGACTGGCAGTGGTTGAAGGCTCATCTCCAACATGACTAGAAGAGGTTGAGGATGAATTGCTAGTATGACTTGTAGTGACTAGACTTATGCCCCCAACATAACTAGCAGCGACTGAGGGCTCATCTCCAACATGATTAGCAGAGTTTGAGGATGAATTGCTAGTATGACTTGCAGTGACTAGACTTGTGCCCCCAGCATGACTTGCAGCGGCTGAAGGCTCATCTCCAACATGACTAGCAGAGGTTGGTGATGAATGGATATAATTATTCTTCCTCTTCTTCTTCCTCTTTCTCCTCTTTTTCGATCTCTTATTACAAGAGGGAGGAGAAAGATGAATACTAGATTTCTCTTTTATAGAAGATGAACAATTAACACCCATTTGATGCCCTTGAAATAAAGCATTCATTTGAGAAGCTTCAAGATCATCTGGAATATTCAGAGTGGACCAAAACCAAAATGGTAGTCCAACATTCAATCCAAGAATATTCAAAGTGGCCATCAAGGGGGTGCCAACGTTTCCAAAGAAGGGAAAAGCACAAGGATCCCCTTTTGGGAGGGTGCCTTGGTTGGTTTCCACAAGAATATTGGCCATATCTACCTTATTCGCAGATCCTTCCCTTGTGGGAATGTAAAAATGACTTTCCAAGGGAGACAGATGCACAATCAAAGCCTTTTCCCTTGAGGAGGCAACTCCACAACTTTCAAAAGAAAGATCAAAAGCCTTTCAAGATCGGCGGAGTGGTAGGTCGGTCACTCAGAATCTAAAGTCCAAAAGTGACATGACAAAAATACCTAAAGCCAAATATATACAAATAGCAAAGAGAAATCAACTATAAAGTCCCTAAATACACAACCAATTAAGCAACTTCCAAGTATTTCCGCTCCAAGCGATGAAGAGCGGACACCAAAATGCAAGAAAGCAAAGTAAGGGATCTTCCGAAGATAGTCTGGGATAATGACGGCCTAGACCTACTAGCGAAGGTATCAGAAGCAGTTACGCTGACCTCCACACAACAACCTTTTTCAGGGCAAGAACCTAAGCTTTGCAAGGGTACTCTCCAGAAGTACTGCTGAACGTGATGCAACGTCAGCCTCAGGTGCTACAGGATTCCCCTCAACAACCACCTATGTGATCCCTAGAAAAGGCCACTATGGATACCAACTCATATCAAAAGCCAAGCAAAACAATCGTGAGGCAGGATCCAACAAGTAGGAGAGGGGGTATCTCCCTTCCTTGTCTTCACTCTCCCTCATGCTTAATCCCCAGTCACGGAACTTCCCCGGTCTTTCTAACGATATTGGGTTTCGCTCTTTATTCAACTTCTAAGTTTTGTAATTTGAACGGCCTTGGAGAGTTAACTCTTCACTCACCTAATTCAAGGCCCTAATGAACCTAAACTTGTTGGTGTTTGTTAATGACAACAATAAAAGCTCTAGTTCATTTTATTAATCACTTGATTTTATAAGGCTGTTCTTTAAGTCAGGGAATTATGAGAGTGAAACTAATGATGTTTTGACGCAACAGAAACCAATAGAAACTTAGCTACATGCCAATGCAATTATTTTCTTCAATGAAAAGGGATTTCTATAGAGTTCTACGAATAAGCTTATACAAGCAAATTTTTCTTTTCTAGAAAACACACTCTACACACCCAAAAGCTAACAAAAAGACAAAAATGTTTGTAATGCAAACTATAATGATAGTGCATGGATGCTCATACAAGAAGCAAATTTTTTTTTCTTTATAGAGACAATAAGCCAACTTGAAAATGAAGAGGTCCAAAAAAATTAAAAACAAATCTCTCCAAAGCAAGCAAAACAAATTGCAAAACATCACAATTCGCTTCTCAACAACAAAACAAAAGAAACCATAAACCAAAAGCTTGGAAAAATAAAAAGAAAAAGAAAAGTTTTTTGAGATTTTTCTTTTAAAGGGAACAAAACAACTTTTTGAGGTCACAAAAGTACTACTAAAACTCGAAAGATCAATATATAGGAACAAGGAGTCTTTCAATCTCGCAAGTTATAAAATAGCAAATGAATAAAACTTGAAAAAGAAAGACTACGAACTTGTACAAACTGACCCAAGTAGCAATAAAATATTTCGATAAACTAACAAAAAGGTTAAGAAAGAAATACTTTCAAAGTTGTCAAAAATACTCTCAAAAAGCAAGAAAAGCAACAAGGCCACCAAACAAGGGAAAGCAAAGCAAGGGATTTGAAATCTGGGTTAGAAATGAAATTGAAAACAATTTTCTATTTTGGAAGACGAGAACAACCAAGAACTTCAAAACGAAGCCTTGAACCTAAGATACAAACTACAAACTTGCTTAAGAAGCAATCCTATATACTCCCTAAATACACCTATAGATATTTTGGGAAATATAGTTGGAGCATTCTTGAGACCAAAAGGCATAACATGATAGGAATATGAACTCGATTCACTAGTGAAAGTGATTTTCTCCTTATCCTCCTCCTCAATTTTGACTCGGTGAAACCCAAAAAACCCATCTATGAAGGAATAAGCTTCTTGACCTGTAACGTTATCTAATACTTCATCACTAAAAGGAGTGGGAAATGGATCGTGAACACAGGAATTGCTAATATTTCCATAATCTACACAAATCTTGATATCATATGAATATTTCTTTCATTGGATAACAATGGGACTAATCCAACTGGAAATATGAGACCCACGACCAACATTTTATTAATTTGTCTTTTAAAATTCTGTTTTCCTCATGGATTCATATGTTATGGTCAATGATTAACTGATCCCACATCAGTTTTTAAGATAATTTTCTTCTCTCCCGGATCTCCTTTTATGCCTTTAAGTTCTAAAACTGATGTAGGAAATAGATCCTCATATTCTTTCAACAAATCAAAAATCTCCTTAGTAGTTTGCTCATCCCAGTAATCACCAATAAAAGCTAACTTGGGTTTATCTTTAGTTCCAATATTATGTTTGCAAAAATCTAAAGGATTTAAGTGTAGAGCTTCTTTCACCATATCATATTTGAAACTCCTCTCTCCTTCAAATTCTTGGAAGGAAAAATGTCATAATCCTTCCAATTCATAATCTTCAGGCTCCCTATTTACTTTGTTGCAAGAGAAAGATTCTTGGAAACCTATATGAGATAGGACCCCACAACTGAGATTATTATAAGTTTCAAAAATCATCTTCTGTGTACGAAACAATACCCTCTTTATTTATTTCAAAGCTTCAAATATTTGTGTATCTTCATCTGAGAAGGAAAAATCACTACAAAATTGTGCTATCAATGCATCCCAACTAGCTATCTACCTCTTCATCTCTTCCTTCAAATACCATGTTTAGGGAATTGTAATCAGAATATAAATAAATTGATGCACCCACAAATAAGAAGTAAACTTAGACTTTTTCCAAAAAATGTTGCATGTATGAATATAATTTTGCAAATTGATATAACCATCATACATAGAGATTGTATTTAGGCCCTTCTTAGGTACGATAAACTGACATAGAATAGCAAACTTAACTGAGTCACTCTTCTGGATCTAGTTGCGATGAGCTCCCACAATCGCTCAGCGGTTTCTTGTTAAGCAACATCCATGAAGGGAATTCTTGGACTAACTTAAATGTGCAACTTAACTTATTTAATGAAAATTAACGATAGGTCTTGTTGTAGCTCAATCTTACCCATAAACATTTTCTAGGTTTTTCACCATTGGAAGCTTCGAAGTACCTGAAGCATGACCATTTTAATATGGCACATGATATATTTTACAGTTCCTTTTGTTAAAAACTAATAATAAGAACTTTTGGGCCCAAGACAGGGAGAAAAACAAGTGTGCTATTATTGTTTAATTCATGTTAATAAAGGTTTGTAGTGCACAAACTGTTTTGGAAGTTAACGTGCTTAAGGGTGTACCTGAACCATGATAAAACTTGTTAAAAACCATCCATTTGAACCAGATGAAGCAGTCATTCAAATCTCTCCCAGGAGGTTCATGGTTGATCTCCCAAATGCTGAGAACTGAGTAAAAATCCTCAGGGTCATCCTAGTAGATTAAGACTTGGCACCGGATTTTAATATTAGAGGAGATGGTTGCTGCCACTGATGGATACTCAGGAAGCAAATTGAAGAACTTATGCACCACTGGTACATATCAAATAAACTGTGAGTTATTATATTAAAAAAGTGAGAAGAGAGAGAGAAAGAAAAATTTAAAGGCGTAGGAATGTTTCATTATGGTGAAAGTCATCCAATGTCGAGATGCCTTGGAATTGGATATAATAATAGGGGATTATATTTTTGGTAGGTTCTAGCAAAATCAATGGTTCATAAATTTTTTTCTCAGATCTAACGAGATCCTAGGAACATAAAGAGAGTGAATGATAAGATGGTGAGTGGTCCTGGAAGCGACTTAGTCAAAACTGCTCATCAAAAAATTGATGGTCCAAAATTTTTCCGACATCATCCCTCACCATTTCCATAAACCAAAATTATTATCTTGGGGGTAGTATTCGCTTTCAAAGGAAAGTACGTGGTTTTTCCGATTCATATAAGAATACAACACCCAGACCCACATTGACATCTATATTCCAACGTGTCTCTCCAAAGCATTGATTATACTCATGCCCTCTATCTATATATATATATATATATATATATATCTATATATATCTATATATCTATATATATATATATATATATATATATATATATATATATATATATATATATATATATATATATATATATATATATATATATATATATAGATATATAGATATATATATATATATATATATATATATATATATATATATGCTTTGAAAAGGGACTTAAGAGGGCTGACCCTAGTTAAACAAAGATTTTGTTTATTTAGTGTGTGTGTATAACATTAAATTGTTTTTGTAATTTTAAAGGCTTTTAGATATAAAGTTTTCATAATTGTTCAAAAACAATTTTATTTCCAAGTCAAGAGTCGATTATTAAAACTAATTGATTTTTTATAGTTAATTAGTTAGACTGGGGAAGGGAAACAAAATTTGAAATAAAAAATTGTAAAGGGTTTAGAGTCAGAAAAGGCATGAGGCCATGTAACAAAGGAGTCTCTCAAAAGTTCAAAAATAGTAACTAGTTTGATTCCAGCATTGAGATGGTTGCAGTTGTTGTTTTTCCTGTTGTATGTAGTAGTTCATTTATGTTTTTTTCCTCTTTTGGAACAGTGTATGATGAAACGGGTTGTGATCTAAATTTAATGTTTCATGAATTTACTTGTTAGTAGTCATGTAATTTAAATTTGAGACCCTTAAAGGGTGCTCAATATTCCATAAATTCACTCTCACTATCTCATCTGCTCATGATTCTTTCTATAGATGTTTGAATTTAGATTCTTAATTTCCTAAGATTATACCATTTCCTTCTATTTCTAAATCATTTCTTAGCTCAAAGACACTGCAATCCTCAGTGTTTCTTGTTATTCTGGTTTTGAAGGCTAGGTTTTTGAATTAGAAGATTCGTTGATACTCTTATGGCCAATTCCTCCAACCACTAATTGTATTAGTTTTTCATCAATTTTACCATGTCTCAGGCACTAGTTCCCCCATAGCGAGGAATTGTCTTTGGGGGTTACAACATGTCCAATTTCTATTAAAATTATGATATTCCTTACCTCCGAATTGATCCATCTAGCAAAACAAATAGTTTCATAACATCTGGAGTGTAGCTGATGGTCTCCCTTCTGTCATTTTTCCAGCACAACATCTAAATTGACTTTAGTATGTTGAACACTCCTCCAACTAAGAGAACCGTCTGTTGTAGGGTTAATGTAATCCTCCCTCTTCCCAACATTTAACTGATACAACTGATCCAAAACATTAGCTGCCTCAACATCAACATCAAGATCTGTGAACTTAAGACCTTGGTAAGGATCCAAAGGTTGTATGATCGTAACTCGATCCACTTCGAAGATCATGGTTTCTCACTTGAGATCAATGATGGCATAGTTTTTGAACACCCAATGTACTCCCCACGAATCTAGATAAGGATCCTTGTAACCAATAATATCAATGACCTCAAAGTTTGCATATGTCTTTACTCTGACAATATCAACTTCTGCATACTCCAACTAGCCAATGGGTGGAATGTAGTACTAATTTTCCATACACAACTATATAGGATATAACACTAACTTGGGTTTTTCTAATGCTTCCTAAGTTTTTTGCGATAAGATATAAACATCGATTTTTAGATCCAACTGATGGGCCTCCAAATTAGACATGAATTAAGGCCCATATGACCATCCTTCAACACATTAAACCTCTCTTTTTGCATTATTTGACATATTTTAAACTTTAATATGTTCATTAGGAAGGTTTATGGATAATTGCATATTTGTGCCTAATATTATTTATTTTTGTAGAATATTGTGAGAATATTGAGCAGATTATGAATATTTGGAGGAGGAGATAATTTAGGGCTTGCTTCCTACTATAGGAGGATCAATACTCAATAATAAATCAACAATATATTCTGAAATTATTGCACAAAGTTTGGAGCTTCAATGATTGAGAAATCTAGGAATGTGTTCCCTGTCATTTAATGAAGATTCCTAGTGTTGGGAACCAGATCCATTATTTGAGGGATTTTGGAGGGGAAGGCTTCCTCCTTTCATGGAGAATGCTTCATAACCATTTTGTATAATTACCAATTCTAATTTTCCTCTAGGGGTTGGATTTTCTTAATCCTCTTGTGGAGAAAACTTGTATTTTGCAACTCCACTTTCATTTCTTGTAGGAATGTAATTGCATTGATGGAAATAATGAAGTTTGGTACCATTTTCAGCTTCTAAATCTTGGTCTCCTTCATAGGACTCTGATTTTCCTTGGTCTTGGCCATACCATGGGCCCCAGAGCCCTTTTTTATAATTTACTTTTCTTCTTTTCACTTCCTATTCACATGCATCTCTTGTTCTTGTTTTTTCCTATTTCTGCATTTAGTATTGATGATTTCTTTTTGTAGGATTGGGTTAAATGGTTGAAATAAGTTATGTTGGAGGATCATGATCATGCTTTCATCCTTGGAACAAATTTGGAAGGCCATAGTAATCATTGAGCTACTTGAATTAGTTTTCTTATTTCCAAATCTAAATTTCTGGAAGTCCCTTGTGGCAAATAGTAGTAATTTTATGCTATTTTTTATAACATGCTAATGATCTTCAATGGAGTTGATTCCAATTTCATTAGATCATAAAACCATTTTTATTAATAAATTTTCTTACCCCATTTAATTTTCACTTGATTAGATTAGGCATTTATAGATTAACTAGCTCACTAGTTTTCGAATTTCTAGATTTCAGACTAGTAATTTTCTGCTATTTTTAAGCATGTGTTAACATGGGAATTTTTGAGTGATTCCACTTAGAATGAATATCTAAGACACCCTATTCAATAAAATAAATTGTCCCATCCCATTTTAATTTTATTTTCTTGGTCATTCGGTGAATTATATCTTCCCGTAGAAAATCCTATAACTTCCTGTAGCACGCTTCTAACACATATATACTTGACCAGATTTGCTCAAAAATCTTGGTTTTTGTCCTTGAAAGTTGAATCACAACCCCTAGTCTCTAAGTCCATGTTTTAGGAATAATAAAACACCAATTAGGACATGCATTTTTAAAGAGTAAATTAAGCCTGTTTATTTGAATTCATGCCTTTGGGATTTCAATTACGAATTGTTGTTCTTGCCTAGGATTAATTTCTTTTCAAAGTAACATTTCCATTTATGAAATTTGTTTAGGATTTTATTAAATTACATTCACTCCATTACATCATGGAAACTAAATAAGGACACATTGTATGTTGCACATATAGTGCCGATACCTCTTAAGTTTGTATGAACCCCGGGTTGATAATTAAAGTTGGTAGCCTTGGGAGTTGCAACATTATTGTTGAAATATTGAGGCTCATCTCTTTTTGGTTTCATTTCCAGGGAGATGTCAAATTATGCATTGTTTTATTCCCTAATTGATTCATTCCTTTTACTGTTTGCAAAAATATACAAAAATTACATTAGGAATCTTTCATTTCAAAAACAAAAAAGTGCATTGAATTAGTGTTTTCATTCAAGCATAAAAATAAAAACTTTCTCTGACACGAACCCCCTCCCCCTTTTTATCACATGGTGAGGTAAGAGCCACATCACCATTCATTTTTGTAGGTATAAGAAGAAGAGTTCATAGAGAAGGTAGGAGAAATGGATGGAGATGATGACAAGGAGTAAGATTCTCTTGGATTTCCTATTTGTGATACTGATATCAGTGTGCATATGAAGAACATCCCTCCATCTTTCCTTCCCAACTTCCATGGTATGAGGTCATAGGATCCATAAACCTTTCTCTTTGAATTTGAAATTGTTTGTAGATCTTATGGTTACTTATTAAACACTCAAAAAATGATATTGTTTTCAACAACATTGAAAGATTGAGCTCGTAGATGGTTCATGAGTTTAGGGACTAATTCAATAAGATCACAGAAAGATATGCAAAATATATTTCTAGAAAAATATAAAGATCATGATATTAAAGAATAAATCTTTCGAATGAATAAAAAATATGATGAGAGCCTTGAGGATCTAATAGAGAGGTTCATGTATAATGTTAAGATGGAAAAATTAAATCCGTTAGGATTTGACACACTAAAATCCCTCTTACTTAGAACAATTAGGGATGAGTGAATTCATCTTATTGATCTCATGAGTAGAGGTGATGTATACCAATTATCATTTGAAGAAATTTGTGAAACGTGCAAACACATATCAATAGGAAGTGCAAGACTAAGTGAATTAGCATCAAGAATTGTAAGTCAAGCTAAACTTGGATTTTTTTTTTACGAATTTAAAACAGAAATTATTAGCAATCTAAGAAAACAAGTAGAAATGTTAAGAATGCAAGATGAGGAAAGAGAAGATGCTGATATTTGTGTTTCCCATGTAGAATCACATGCTGTTAAATATTGCCCATCATTACCAAGGTTGAAGGAAGATACCAAGAGGAAAATGGAGCAAGTCAATCACCAAAGCATCTATGTTATGTAGCTCCAAGAGGACCATGGTAGCCTAGTCAACCAAGTATGATATAAGAGCCTAATTCACAATTTCAAGCTTATCCACATCCATCTCAAAGTAGTTGGAACACACCCTTTCCTTGGAAACCTTGGTCATCTCAACCCCAAAACCAATCTTAGCAACAAGGTTGGAAAGGAAATTATGAGAGAAATCCAAAATAACCTCAATATTTTAATTAATATCCTCCATACCCAACTCCATGTTATCCCTACCATCCACCTCCACCATAACCACAACCCCAACCACATCCATCTCAAATATCCATTCCCACTCAACTACCTGTACCACCATTTAAACCCACACAAGGAAGTAGCTCAAGCCACCTACAATGTTAAGGCACAACACTTCCTAACATCTCCTCTTGATCTCAATGGTATTCATCTTAGCTGAGGAAGAGTATTGCAAAAAGTGATTCTCTTGATGCCATTGAAGGACAACATGCAGAAAAAGAAGATTCAAATGAGAAGACCAAAGAATCATGGGTTTCACTTGATGAAGAGCAGACATAAGAATCAGAGACTAAGAAGATTCCCTCATGCTCACCATTAGATTCTCTATGTGTTTAAGAGAGAAATAAGAAAAAAGAAGAAGATCTGAATTTCATGGAAGAAGAATACATCCAAGCTTATCCAAATCAGCATGTGGACCATGGGCATCACAATTATATTGAAATATGGTTCCAGAAAATTGTTAAGTTGCAGCAACACACTCTTCTTCAACAATTTTTTATCTCATCTCAGTCAAATAATTTGGTCTCTTATATTTAGGAACATGTCAAAGAATATGTTTCGAGCCTACACATGATTTTATATCTCATCCAGTTATGCAAGTGGCTCCATTAGAAGTATCCCTACACTTGAAAATGCTTTTGTTTTTCTTTCAAGTAGAATAGTATTGGAAAAAATATAAAAATAAATGAAAAAATGGAAAATAAGAGAAACAAATAACATATCAAGTGAAAACCTCCTTTGAGGCGCCTGAGATTGGATCATTGATTGAAAACCTCCATGAGGTGGTCAATGGGTTAGAAAAAAGGGAAAAAAGAAAAATAAAAGGTCCTAGGTGAAAACCTCCTTTGAGGCACCTAGGCAGACCTACTAATTGAAAACCTCATTGAGGCATCTAGTAGGCCTAAAAGAAAAAATGAAAAAATGAAAAAAGAAAAATCCTTTGCTCCATGTATCTCTCTGATGAATGTAGGTTCTCTCCAACCTATGAAAGCAACAAAATCATGTTAGCTATCAAAATAAAAGGTGATCAAAAGCCTACTCAAAGAAACATGGATTTTATCCTCCTTTGCTCAGATGCTCCAGAAGGACCAAGGCCATGGTAATCCATCACCCTCATCTATTTCCACCATCCACCTATCATTCCCAAGATTTCCCCATTCATTTTCCTCGTTGTCCTAAAATGTTATAGGAAGGATCTGTTTTGCTATAGGAAGTCAAAATACACAAAGAAGAAAACCGTGCATCCATTTGTTGCGTTGTTCGATGGG
The DNA here is from genome assembly GCA_031772625.1 of Pinus tabuliformis. Classification (NCBI taxonomy): domain Eukaryota; kingdom Viridiplantae; phylum Streptophyta; class Pinopsida; order Pinales; family Pinaceae; genus Pinus; species Pinus tabuliformis. The sequence continues at coordinate 606,262,123 of CM062805.1, forward strand.
GAGATGAATATTGATGATAGTAACATGCCCAAGAAATTTCAACAAATTCTGGTGCATAATTTTCGAGAAATTGACCTCCATCATCTACAACCATTTTTAAATTTTCTCAATATTCAGGCATCTATTAGACAACATTTTTTATTGGGGGCATAGGGTTGATGGCAGCATGCTCACCAAATTTTAGGTCAATCCAGTCTACCGCTTGAAAGATATGCATAAAATAATTATGCTATAGGAAGATCTTGTAGCACTACAGGATGGTCAAGAAGAAGCTATAAGAGGCAATCTGATTGGAAAAAGAGGTCAAAAGGTAATGTACTCTTTAGGGAAGGTTGATGGAGGCCCCCCAACACCACTTTCATCACTCATCCACTCCATCTAACCAAAATTCATCTTCAAATTCCACTTTGCCTTACATGAAAAAATCAGAATTTTTTTTTTCATCAACTTTTCCACCATCTACACCACCTCTTGATGATTTTAACCATGTCCTTATAACTCCTATGACTTTCCATCAATCCCAAATGCATTAATGAGGTCTCAAAGAGGAATTAAATGACTACTATAGGAAGAGGATTCCTTCTGTAAGTAGCCTACACAATTATAGAGGAACTCAACATCAATTATTTTTCATTGACACAACAGAAGATCTAGCCATCTTGAGCAGCATGAAACCATTTATGAAGATTTAGAAGGGGAAAAACCCTTCTTAGGAAGTCGTCCATCCACTTCACCAATAGAATATTGAAGTCTGGAAAGAAACTTTCACACAATAACCTTATCAGTCAAAGAATCATCAAGCTATGAAGACCCGTGCAGAAGGACGCAAAGAAAATTAGCATCTCCAGGGAAGCATGGATTGATCATCAACTTAGTAGCATCATGCATGCCTCTCCAACAACCATCAGGTAGGTACACGTATGCAATATCCTTGACCTCTTCTCTTAAGCATATTATAGTTAGACATTTTTTGTCAATTCATGAGAGATGAGTTTTTATAAGCTAAGGATGGGTCAGCAGTCTCGACCACCCTCAACTAGTTAGTTGCAGCTAACTCCCTCACTCATGCAATTTGGAAATGCCAAATTAGGAAGGGTGATGATTATGAGGAGTGGGGACAACAATTAAAAGAGAAAATTTGTGCAAAATCCAAGTCACTGAAACGCTCTTAGTCATTACCAAAAAATAAATAAAATAACGAGGCTCAACTTTAGTGTATCAATGCTCATTCCCAAAATAGTTAGAGAGGCTCAGTGAGGCATCGAAGGTTGAGCTAGATGATACCAGTGGCTGCCTAGGGTGCTACATAAGAGATACATAGTTGATTTGTAGGTGCTACACGATCAGGCATAGTTTCTATAGGAGAAACAGGGCAGTTACATGAAAGACATACTGTGTGCTACAGGAAAAACAGAGATGCTACAGGAGGGTAAAAGTTGCTACAAAAGACCCCAATTTTCAGGAATTTCACTCCCAAACCCTAGGATTCAAAGGATAACACCCAAAGCAAGGGTAAATACATATTTCTCCTTGCCATATGTGAACAAGAAGCCTGCAAAATTTTCATTTTTTTGTTTTTTGTTTTTTTTTTTGTTTTTTGTTTTTGTTTTGTTTTTGTTTTGTTTTGTTTTTTGTTTTTTGTTTTTGATCGTTTGCTCGTTTGTTTGTTTGTTTGTTTGTTTTTGTTTGTTTGTTTGTTTGTTTGTTTGTTTTTCTTTAGTAGTACAACCTAGGGGAGACTCTTGATAAAAGTTTACAAATATAAAATGAAATATGGATGCTTCCTTTGAATTGAGCTTGATAAGAAGGGTAATTGCAATTATTTTTGAGTGAGCATGAAATCATCCTTCCTCCAGGAAATATAAGAAAGTTGTTTTTTTCTTCTATCAGAATAACTCTCATTACATAGGAATATCTAAAACATCCAGAAAAAATATACAATTTCCTTCCCAACTTTGGAAAGTCCTATTGAAGGCTATGGGGGGTGTATCTATCCATATAAAGGTCATAGGAAAGAAGTAGGAGAATAAGAAGCTAATGAAGAAGCAGAAGAATATGGAGAAGAGGGAAATTAGCCAAGAAAAAACTCAAGGAAGAAGAATGAAGAAAGGAACAAATTGTGCTAAAAACCAAAATAGCAGTGCCTAAGAGAGACCTAATCCAAACAAAGAACTCCAAATCTCATTAGGAAATCACCTAGGCCACAAAAGAGAAGAAGAAGGCAACAAAAAGCAAGAAGGCATTCACCATCAAAATAGAACTCAAATTTCAGTGATGAAAAGAGGCATTCCAAGAGGTCTGTAATCTCTTTCTAGCTTTTAAGTCCAAGGCCTAGAAGATGTTATAGAAAGGTAAGAGGGAAAAATTAAGCATGAGGTGCAATTTTGGTCAAGATTTGATAGATTTTGCGATGTGCTACATAAATCTACAAGTCTGCTACAGGATGCTCTGTGTTACTACAGGATCTCATCTAAGGGTGTTTTGAAGGTTTCAAAGGTGTCCAAATGGTGGAAAAAGGAAGTAAGAGATTGGAAAAGGATGTGTAAGACCTTGTTGAAACGAAAAATCTTCAAGGGAAAAAGGCAGGATAATGGTCTCTAGAAACATTGTGATTTTTCTGTGCACAAACAATTTTGGAAAAATGAGTGAAATTGGAATGAAGGTTTCAAGGGAGAGGATGTGAATGACATGGATCTACAAGCCAACGGAGTTCACTTACAAAGAGGAAAGTTATGTTTTTGTGCTTGAAGTATTGCTAAACAATCCTGAAAAGAACAACTACATTTTGTTCTTGTCCTTGCAGAACCTACAACTAAGCTTCTTAAGAGAAAGGAATGAGGAATGTACAAGGGAGATTCCATCAGGGCTATGAATGAGGCACAATGAGGTCACTAAGTTTTTTAGAGGATGAGAAACAGTTTCAGTAGAGGGGTATGATAGGTCTCGAAATTAGACATAATTTAAGGCCCATCTGGCCATATTTCAGCACATTAAACCTCTCTTTTTGCATTAGATGACATATTTTTAACTATAATATGTTCATTATGAAGGTTTATGGATAATTGCATATTTGTGCCTAATATGATTTATTTTTGTAGAATATTATGAGAATATTAGGAAGATTATGAAGATTTGGAGGAGGAGATAATTTAGGGACTTGATCCCTACTACAGGAGGATCAATATTTGATAATAAATCAACAATATATTCTAAAATTATTCCACAAATTTTGGAGCTCCAATGATTGAGAAAATATAGGAATGTGTTCCTTGTCATTTAATGCAGATTCCTAGTGTTGGGAACCAGATCCACTATTTGAGGGATTTTGGAGGGGAAACCTTCCTCCTTTCATGGAGAATTCTTCCTAATATTTTTTTATAAGTACCAATTCTAATTTTCCTCTAGGGGTTGGTTTTTCTTAGTCCTCTTGTGGAGTAAACTTGTATTTTTGCAACACCACTTTCATTTCTTGCAGGGATGTTACTGCATTGCTGGAAAGAATGAAGCTTCGTACCATTTTAAGCTTCTAAATATTGGTATCCTTCATAGGACTATGATTTTCCTTGGTCTTGGCCATCCGAGGAGCCTTAGAGCCCTTTTTTATAATTTACTTTTCTTCTTTTCACTTCCTATTCACATGCATCTCTTGTTCTTGTTTTTTTCCTATTTTTGCATTTAGTATTGATGATTTCTTGCTGTAGGATTGGGTTAAATGTTTGAATTAAGTTCTTTCATAGAATCAAAAGCATGATTTCATCCTTGGAACAAATTTTTAAGGTCATATTAATCATTTAGCTACTTGGATTTGTTTGCTTATTCCCAAATCTAAATTTCTGGAAGTCCCTTGTGGAAAATAGTAGTACTTTTCTGCTATTTTTTAGAAAATTCTAATGAGATTCAATGGAGTTTATTCCACTTGAATTAGATCATAAAAACATTTTGGTTAATAAAAACATTTACCCCATTGAATTTTTACTTGATTAGGTTAGGCATTTGATAGATTAACTAGCTCATTAGTTCTCGAAATTCTAGATTTTAGACTAGTAATTTTATGGTATTTTTAAGAATGTGTTAATAGGGGTATTTTTTAGTGATTCCACTTGTAATGAAGACCTAATACAACCTATTCAATAAAAAAAAATTTCCCATCCCATTTGAATTTGATTTTCTTGGTCATTTGGTGAATTATATCTTCCTATAGCAAATCTTGTAACTTCCTATAACACTCTTCTAGCACGTATATACTTGACTAGATTTGCTCAAAAAGCTTGGTTTTTGTCCCTCAGGGTTGAATCATAACCCCTAGGCTCTAAATACATGGTTGAGGAAGAATAAAACACCAATTAGAACATGCATTTTTAAAAGAGTAAATTAGGCTTATTTATTTGAATTCATGCCCTTCGGATTTCAATTACAAATTGCTGTTCTTGCCTAGGATTAATTTCATTTCAAAGTAACATTTCCATTAATGCAATTCTTTTAGGATTTGAATTCATTAAATTCACTCCATTACATCATGACAACAAAGTAAGGACACATTGTATGTTTCACATATAGTGGCGGTACCTCTTTAGTTTGTACGAACTCGGGGTTGTTAATTAAAGTTGGTAGCCTTGGGAGTTACAACATTCTTGTTGCAATATTGAGGCTCATCATAAAAAAAGTGTCCATGATTTGATAACCAATGATTAGGTCATCAATACAAAATTCCCTCCCTATTCTACACTTACTGGAGTGGAATTGTTTGGAATGACGTTCTGAAAAATTAGTAGAAATGGGCTACTCTGAAAATTCTTCATCTTTTACAACATTTTCCAATTTCTTGCACAAATGATTAGATAACTTCTCTTCATTCATAATATGTATAAATAGCTTGAACCATTCCATGATAGTTTGATATGCCTCTTGTGGAGTTCGAGGACTCTTCACATGTCCCTTGTCCTGATGTCCTACTCTAGGGCGATAAGAAGAAATTATTTGCCTGAAAATCTCAGCAGCATCTTTATAATACTCCTTCTGCTGAATAATATCATACAACTTCTTTGAAGATGAAAATTTTATAATAGAAAGTTGTTTAGGAACTTCCCTATCAGCTCCAGTGTGCTTGCATCCTCTCGTAACAATATTAATATTAGGTTGCAAAGGTGATTCACACTCTCTTCTTTCTACATTAATGATATTAGCACCTCTCTGTTTGTTGCACTCTTCCTAGTGAGTAATTAATTTTGGACAATCTTAAGTAGTATGAGTATTTACTTGATAATGAGAATACCAAGGCCTCCTTATAAATGGACAATATTGAGCAACATGACCTTCTTGTTCACAATTATAGCATTGAACGAGACCTATACTTCTAGTTCTCTCCCCCGTTAATCCACCTCCTCCTCATCCTCGAGGAGCTTCATTGACCTGAAATGTAGTACTGTATAAACAATCATCCATAGCATCCATGGCTTTGCACTAGTCAGTATGGTGATTAGGAGACCAAAAAAAATACAAAACATGTTATTTTGGACATTGGAATATTTATACAACACAGGGAAAAGTTGAGGTGCATGACCATAAGTGCGACATATTTCACTATATTCATTAGTAGACACACCGTGATGATTAGTGAACACATGATATTAAGTGTGTCCATGGTAAGGAACACTGGTTGAAACTTGTGCAACACCTCCAAAGTATTTTGGCTGTGGCGAAGGTGGTCCCACAAGTGCAGCATAAGGTCTTTCACTTCTTGACCTCGAGAATTATGTAGCATGATCCCTTCAACATGACAAATAGTACACAAAATGTGTAGATGAGATGGGCTTGCAAAATTCATATCCTTCATTCTCTCAGTTAGATCAATGATTTGATAATGTAAACCAATGATAATAGGGTCACTAAAAGTAGAAGCTTCTCTATAGTCATGAGGATACCCCACCATTGCCTTGATTTTCATGTCTTGCTCCAGTGCATCTTATATAAATTCAATATTCTACTATCTTAGGGGGATTCTGGTTAGCGGTAATAATTCCTTAATCAATCAATCCTTTGGATTATGTGGACGTATAGGATAAGTGAGCTTCCCTACTACATCCTTGAGATGTTGCATGCATTCCCATGTGGTTTCTCCCTCACAATTTTTAATATCCCATAATTTAGCTAAGCCCTACTGCTTTATCTAGGGAATTTTGTGCTCCTTAATAAACTCCCGTTTAACTAAATACAATGTTGGATTTGGATTTATAGTTGACCACTTAATGAATAATTTGTGAGATGTATCTCATAAAGTAGTCTGAAACTCAACTATTTTGGAATTCTCTGGAATTTTCCTATCCCTCCAAGTGGCCTCTCACAAATACCAATGTTGTTCTATGTCTTAATCTCCTTGGCACAAAAATTCAAGGTACCAAGTAAATGATCCTGCTACATTCGTGGCATTGTTGTGTGAACATGTGGAACTAAAATTAAGCATTGCAAACTAAGTTTTCAAAAAGTTATAGTGTGGCTGAGTACCACTACCACCAGAAGTACCAGATACATACACCTTATGAACTTTCTGAAACTTCAATGTTTTGACCAATTTTGAAATAAAATTGACAAGATTTTGATAAAGTACCAAGGGGAGGTTAGGGAGAGAGATAATCACACTACAATATTGCAAACTACTATGTATGGGGAAGGAATCATCTTCATGAAATAACCTCCTCATGAAGAAATGCATCTCATCATCCATGAGAGCATTCTGATCCATCATCGTGATTGGTTGTCATGAAATTTCTAGTGTTTAGACTCCCTATGATTCCTAGTGGGCTCAATTGTCCCTACTTTGATCTCCTACCCTATCCCCTATAGCCCCTCCTACTACCATAGAGTTTGATCTCTCACCTATTTCCACATTCTGCATCTCTAGGTTTCCCATTCCTCCTATCTACAATCGTAATTTACTCAACACTTCACCTATATCCTCTAACTCTCTCCGTCTTCTCCTAATATGACGCAGCTTACGCTCCCACCATTCATAAACTAACCACACCATTCCAAGTGCTCTAAAATCCCATGCATTCCAAAACTCCTCCACATCTATTACAACTTCCTCTAATATTCCTCAACTAGTCGACATATGTCACAAAAATACTACTCACAATATGATAATTTTATGTTTCCATATTGGTTCGTTGGAATGGAAATAGTCTTTCTTCCACCATAAGGACCTGATGTGGTTGTTGCAACACCCTTCAAAATTTGGGCTTACACTCAATTTTGGAGACTTCCTTGGTCTTGTACATTGTTGTCACAAAAATTAGAGCTTATTTCATGCGCTTTCTTGTAGAGTTTTTCCCCTTTATATGTTGGATTAACTGTACTCTTTTGGTATGTTTGGTTGTTGCGCAATGTTTACAAGCCTATTTTGATGGTTTCAAAGGGTTGTATTTGTGTATATGAGTCGTCTAACTATGTAAGCATCTATTGCACTCATGCACAAAGTTCAGAGCATTGTCGCATAAGTGTCGTCACAGTCATCCCGAAGTTTATTTTAAGTGTCGCACTAGTTGTATTTTGTCATAAAGAAGTAACACAGAGGGAAAATATTTTTTCATATGTTTGTATGATCTATGTTGTCATGTTGCCAAAGTATTAAAAGTGTGTGATCACAATCATAGTCCATAACCTATCTCGCCGATCCCACACTTAGCCATTTTTGGAAAAACTTTCCAACTAAGCAACCTAGCCTCTCCTGATCTGTGCACTATGCAGTCCCATCCCTCTAGCTTCAAACTTGCTAATTGGCACTATGAAATGAATAGTATCTGTCTCTGAGTATTGTTTCACTGCGCAGTTTTTATGCCCAAGCCCTAACCTTGACCTCCAAAATTGCACATTCATGTCCTCCATCCCGACTTAAATTGTGCACTGCGCATCCTGAAGCCTCAAGCTCATCCCCTGAGTCCTTGAACTACGTAATTGCATAGTTTGCCAACCTCCCTTGACTCCAAAAACTGCACAGTTGTCTCTCCTAGTGTCCATTCCCTCAGCCTGTCCCCACTGGCTCTGGAAATTGCCCAGTCTTGTTCCTCAGGCCTGCCTGGGTTGCGCATTGCATAGTCTCAAAGCTCAAGATTTCCCCTAGCTACTGGAACTGCACAATGTATAGTCTCAGAGCTCAATCTTTTCTCCTCTCTGCTGGAACTATGCACTGCACAGTTATTGAGCCCCTCTTCCCATCCTGTCACTTGTTCTGAGCTCAGTTGGTGCATTAGAATGCATCATCTTAGATTAGGGGTTTTTCGGATTGATGTCGTCTCATCATGAGTGAATTGCAGGAACAAGAACCCTATCATGTCATGGAAAGATGATGAAGAAAGAGAAGAAGGAGGGAAGCATGCCTGAAGACTCTCTTGTATCTAAACTTAGAATTTGATCAATCAAGAGAAAGCAAAGGGACACTAGTTTGTGACCACTATCCAAGACTAAATATCATTGAGGATTTCGCATCACCATGATATTGGAGGTGAAGAGAAAGCATATTCAAGAAGACATCCATCACTTAGCAGCAACAATGCCTTGACATTACCACATCATCAAGAAGTCCATGTTAGCAGTGTCATGTCATGTCATGTCATGAGTGGTCATATGCCACATCACTATTGTGGATCATGTATATTGGATTCAAATGTAGTGTAAAGTGAAAGTCCAAAGGACATACATTGAATGTCAAGAGTCATGTAAGTTGAAAAGTCATAGGAAGTCAAATAGTCATGAGGGTAGTCAAAGAGTCACCCATGGTTATATATACTCCCTCATTGTATGAGTAAAGGACATTTCACCTTGGATCCTCTTGCAAGGCATTAGAGAGATAAGCTAGTTCTTTGAGGAGGAAGGAGTGGCTTCAACGATCCATTACTAGAGCTAGTGACATACATTGTAAAACATGTGTCTTGGAACTTTTACTTAATAACAAAAGTCTTCAAGGCCAACACATTATTCATGCATGGACTATGAATGTTTGTAAGGATATTCTGTGGATGTTTATATTTCATGTTTTCTTTCACATGTGCTAAGGTAGTTGAGCTATTTCAGTTATTTTAGTACTTATCTTATTAAGAATGCGATGTAATGGTTTTTATTGTTGTTCCATCCTTGTGGACTATTTCGCAGGATGTTAGATAGATCTTTCTTCATTTTTTGGTTGTAACGACCGTCTCATCTGATGTGGACTATTCTGCTGGATGTTAGATGAACCCTTCTGGTTCATGTGTGTCTCTTCTTGGGTGGTACTATTACCTCTCACTTAGAGGCTCACTTTTCTCCCCTTTGCAGTAGAAGAACCTTGACACAATTGCAATTGAACACTCACTAGGCACACCTTCTTGCTTTTCGAAGATAACATTACATTCCTCTCTCTTGCTGATAGTTAGAGCCAAGGGAAATCTTTACGAATTTGGCAACTGGGCCTTTATATCGGATGGTACTCCTACACCAAATGATGTGAGGTATAAATGAGATTTCACATAGGGGAGATCTCCTAAATGTTGGCAGGTCCTGCAGTGTCAACATTTATGGTGCTAGAAGGAGGGAAACCAGTGTTTTATGGCTGATAACCCCATTGACCTCAACATCTCATTTTCTAGTCAAGGCAACAACGTTCATTGCACCTCCCCTATTCGTATTTCTAAAGTTGGTGACTCTTCTCAGCCCAAGCCTAAACGGACTTGTGAAATCCCATACAATCAGATTTAGGCCATCTGTCTATAGCCTGTTAGTTTGAAAAGTTGTTGGATTGATCCCGGGAGTACTCAGTCTTCCATATTCTTCGAAGAAGAACAAGACCACCCCCATAGGGATAGTGGTTTCTACTCTTGAATATTTTTTTCTTTCCACCCTTGAAGAATTAGTAGACTCTGTGGAGAATGCGAAAGAGCCTCCACTCTTTCACGGTGGTGATGAAGATAACATTGTACTCTTAGACACAACTTTCTACGGGTCAGGCATAAAAGAGGAAGAGGAAAAAGAGCCACCAAATTCTGACAAAGAAGAGGAGGAGAGTGAAGAAGAAGACATGACAGACCAATATTTGGACTCGATGACTCAGGGACCACTTGTACTTCCGGGTTTTCTACACAAGATTCCAAAGCATTAGGAGGAGCTCTTAACGAAGTACAACCCTGACAAAATAGTGAAGGTTGAGGACCATCTAGACAAATTTTATCTACATCTAAAAATACTTGAGGTATGGCATGATAATGTTGCATGTTGACATTTTCCATGTACCTTGGATGGTAGATCAGTTGTATGGTATCACAACCTTCCTTCTAACTCCATCCAAAATTGGAGGGGGTTTAAGGAAATCCTCCTTGAAAAAATTGTTGATGATAAGACGCCTGCCCTATTATTTAAAGAGCTGGGTAATCTTAAGATGGAGAAAAAGGAGAAAGTGAAGGATTTCAATTAGAGGTTCAACCACATCTTAAATAAATTTCTAGAAAACACTAAACGTCATGACTCCATCACAATAGATTACTACACTTCTACCTTGCCAGCAAGCATTACGCAGCTTGTGAAGTGAACTGCGAAACAAACACTAATGGAAAATTATGAAGATGCTATCACTATTGAGAAGGACTTGCACGCAATTGGATTCATTTGGAACGATCAACCAATAAAAGACTCCAAAGGCATAGGTAAAAGGTCTCAAGCCTCCATGAGCAAGGACAAGGAGAAAGAACCGTCTCATATTAAAATCTTGACCTACCTTGTCAAGGCTCTGTTAAATCAGATGGAAGAACTCAAATAGAGGTCAAGTGAGACCACCATGAGCAAAAAGCATCCTAAATTCAATCTGTTCAGAAGGACTACAAATTTTGGTAGTATCAACAAGCAACTGACAATGTCTACGCAAAGATCCAATGTTGTATTGAATATTGAACACTTGGACATAGATCAATACTATTCGTATCATCAAGAATGTCATTTAGAGAAAATGTGCCCATTGTAGAATTAGGCCATGAATATTCTTGCTACGCATCTAGTTGATGTGGTAATGGCTGAAGAGTAGACTGAGCATACAAAAGAGAAGGAAGAATATTCTACAACAGATGAAAATCGAAGTGTCAGGCATGCAGTAAACATGTTCAATTGCATACTCACATCCTAAAAGAGTATTGTTGACAAGATGACTCCAAGTGATGGTGCGGCCCAAAAGCAGACCAACCGGTACAAATTGAGAATCCAAGGGCTAGCCACTACAGTTGATTTTCCGAAGTAGAAAATTAAAGAAAATTTGTTGAGGAAACTCAGTCCACCTGTCAACTCAGCACAAAACACTCAGAGAGAGTCTGGGAAATCAGTATCAATGAAAAGTGCTTCCACGAATAATAAGGACAAAACCATCACTTTGGAAGCCACAAATCTAGTTACATCCCTAGACACTTTGGGAATTCTTCTTGCTATGGACTACAACATAATTGATGATATGAAGAAGGTTTGTGTGAACATTTCGATGTTTGAGTAAAAAAAGATCATGAGCCAGTGGGATATCCTCTTACGAGAACATGGGTAGACCACTGCAGGTAATGTTGTCTCTTTAGACAAGGTATATGGTAAGTCTTATGGTTCTCTCAAATATGTACTTAACACTTTAACAATGGCTGCAAATACGCGCTGGCCCTCCTTTTCTGTTAACTTTTGAAATCTTTAATTTCAATGTACACAATTTCTTGGTTGATTATGGTGCATCAGTGAACATAATGCCATTATTTGTTTCCAAGAAAATCAACGAAAAATGGGACAAAAAAAATGCACAGGTTATTCAGCTAGATGTAACTCATGTCCATGCAATTGGTGAATTCGGATAAGTGGTCACCCGCTTATCATCTGATGGACGAGTTCACCCCAATGTATCAATATAGTGATTGTGGACACTCTAGAAGCATACAAAGTGTTGTTGAGCAGAGAATGGTCCACCAAGCTACAAGGTTACATTGCTATAAATTGGTCACATCTATGGCTTCCATATAAGGGAAGAAATAATCAAATCTTAGTGGATTCAAAGAGGTACATGAAACACACTATCACTCCCTTGAATGGACAAAATGAAACGATGGATTTTAGGGAACTAATTTTCGACAATTACTTCTTGGAAACCCAACTGGGGTGCTATCTTATGCAGCCATCCCCAGTCCCACCAGATACATAGTTGGAGTTTGTTCCTAGTCCAACTAGTGAAAATGACATTTGTATAGTTAGTAGTAGTAATAAGAATACTAATGTAGCTCCAAGTCCACATACATATGATATGTGTACTTTATACATCGATGGTTCCAAAACACAGTAACGATATGGAGTTGGTTACGTTTTAATAGATCCACTACAGAGAAAACATTTGATCTCTAGCCTTTTGGAATTTGAGTGCACAAACAACACCACAGGATATGAAGCACTCACATTAGGCTTGCAAAGAGCCATTGACCTCAACGTTTCGATCTTGAAAGCAGTAAGTGACTCATATATTGTGGTGTGACAGGTAAACAATACCGTACATTTTATGTTAATTCATCTTAGAAGATGTGAAAATGAGGTATGGCATCTGATTTCACATTTCCAAGATTTCAATATTATTGTTTTCCAAGAATGTGTAATGTAGCTGCAGATGCATTAACAAATGTCGTTGCTAGGTTGTCAACATTGAGGGACAATTTTTCTATTGAATTTATTTATAAGCCTCCCATCCCTAAAAATATCACTAATTTATGAATTTTTTTTTATGACTAGTAGATATTGTGCTTCATGGTGAACATTAATGTGTTCAAAGACACAACATTTGATGAGGACGAGCATGAAAAGGCGTTGTAGAATGCAGGTAGTGAAAGTAAAGGAAATATCATCCCAAAGGGTGTGGTATTGTTGGAGAAACTGTGTGACTTGTAGAATCGCTTCTGGGGACCTATTAATTCTAAGTCCCATAGTTCCACACTATCACACTAACAAATTAACTTAGGAACAAAAAAGATCCAAAGTATGTCAATATTGGTACTTGATGTACACCACAAGAGTGATAAGCCTTTATTTTCTTGTTCAAGCAGTACGAGGTGTTCGCATGTATGTACGATGAGCTTAAAACATATGACATGTGAATCATCTAGCATGTGATACCAATAAAAGAAGGGCCCAAGCCATTCCAATAGAAGTTGAGAAAAGTACATCGAATGCTTGAGCCTCTTATTCAGAAAGAGTTGAGGAAACTGTTGAATGCCCAAATCATATACAGAGTGTGACACTCAATGTGGGTGTAAAATGTGGTCATATACAGAGTGCAACACTAGTGGTGGAAGAAGTAAAAAAAAAGGAATAAGAAGAAGATATTTCAGGATGGGAGAAAGAAATTGATATCTACAACGTTGAGCGAGCCTCTCCCACTACTAGCACAACAAAATTCCCTCCCAATTTTCTACACAGCAGAAGAGGGAACTCAGACTTAAAGAATTATCCTATCAGTTTGTGCATGGGGTGTTATTCAAAAAGCACCACAACAGAGTTTTGCTCAAGTGTTTGGAAGCACATGATTCTGAAAAGGTATTGCGTGATCTCCATGACGAACCAGTCGAGGGTCACTTTGCAGGAAACACAACAACACATAAGGTCACGTGGGAAAATTTTTATTGGCCTAAATTATTTAGATATTGTCATGCTTACGCCTGCATGTGTCCAGTCTGTCAGAGTTGTGCTGAAAGAAACAAGCCATCCGCCCCATTGTAGCCCATTACACTGGAGGAACCTTTTCAACATTGGGGCTTGGATATTGTTGGGGAAATTTTCTTGCATTCATCGAAGCAAGACCACTACATCCTTACTACCACAGGTTACTTCACACGGTGGATAGAAGCAGTTCCTCTCAAATAGGTGAATGGCCAAGAAATCATAAATTTCCTTTAGTATAACATCATTTCCAGGTTCAAAATTCCTACTTCATTTGTTTTCAACATTGCAACATATTTTTCATAGCTAAGACTTTACGATTTTGCATTGGAAAATGGTATTATATCGAAACATTTGGAATATTATTATCTGTAGGGGAATGATCTTGCTGAATCCACAAATAAGAACATAATCCACATTATAAAAAAAAGCCATATTCTTTGAGCAACGAAACTGGAACTCCACTTTGGTAAATTCCTTACGGGCTGACTGAGTCATGTTGAAACCTTCCCTGAACACCTCCCCTTACTTCCTGGTGTATGGAAAAGAAGCCATCCTCCCACCCAACATCTACTTGCCTTCTCTCCAACTCTCACAAGAATCCCAAGGCGATTCTTGTATGTTAGTGAAGCGTACAATGGATACCCTTGACAAGCTATAGGAAGAAATGTTGGAAGAAAAAGAAAAAATTTCACTTCATTGTGGGTGACCTAGTCTTAAAGTGGGATAAAACCCCACGAGGACCAAAGAATGCACACTAAGTTTCATTCCTTGTGGATTTGGCCATTCACAGTGCACAAAAAGGTTGGCCAACACACTTATCATCTTCAGTCACTTGACAAGAAGATTGAATCTCTCCCTGTCAATGGCGAAGACTTAAAACACTATTTTCAATGAAGATCTGAGGTTATGTCCTACATTGTGTACATAGTCTTTTCTTTTGTTGTTTGTTTGTTTGCTTCAATTTTGTTTTGGGTTTCGTCATGTGAATAAGTGTTGTGCATTCACTTGTTGTGGCTTCTAGGTATGGGTGTGGATGAACTCTAAAGAGTCTTGTGACACTTCAGCATTTGGCTATCCTTATATCCATCTTTCTTGTGATGGTTATATCTTTTGGCCAATGAAGTTCTGATGGAAAATACAATTCGTTCGTAAGGAGAGATTTGGTCCAACCATGAACCCATGTCTATTCTAGAAACCTCATGCCTAGACTCAGTGTTTACGTTTTGGTGTGTTCATGCTTATCCAACTCATAGAAGCGGAGAAGGGGAACAATCTAAATGAGAAAACATAAATCAGAGGTCTCTATATGCTTCTCTTAAGGAACAACCTCTCCTTCTTTCAATAAGTCGGGATCCCTCTTTCACCCTAAAATAAATAAGTGCCTATGAACAATTCTCTTTAAAATAAGTAAATAAAGGCGAAATAAGAGAAAGGCTTCCTATGCAGAGAGGTGAAGAAAGAAACTTTGATGGGGTACTATGTAGGCTTGCTGGTAGAGAAGCAATGTTTGTGTTCCTATGTGACTCTACCGGGGTACTGTCCAGGGTCGCTGGTAGCAGAGCAATGTTTGTGTTCCTATGTGACTCCACCAGGGTACTGTCCAAGCCTTCTCGCAGCAGATAAACACCAGAGATGAAAAATTATATCTTGAAAAAATTAAGCTCGTGAGCTACATTACCCTTCCCAACTTGAAACATTGTGATATTGTTGAATATTATGTTGTGTTCAACTGAGAAGGTATAAAGGGGATCATGTCGATTTGTGGGGTAAGTGGGAAGGCCAATGTAATCTACCTGATGAATCAATACTCCATGAAGAACCGAGGCCCTACACATAAGAAGTTAACCAAGATAGAGAATTTGGAGTTCAACCAACGTGTCACCATGTGTTGTAGCTTTTGCAAGACCCTCAAAATTTTTGATTACATTCAATTTCGGAGCCTTCCTTGGTCTTGTACATTGTTGTCACAAACATTAGAGCTTATTTCGTGAGCTTTCCTGTAGTGTTTTGTTCCCCTTTGCATGTTGGATTAACTATGGCCTTTTGGCATGTTTGGCTGTCGTGAAATGTTTATAAGCCTATTATGATGGTTTGAAAGGTATGTTTTTATGTATATGAGTTGTTCTAATTATGTAATAATCTTTCACATTCATGCACAAAGTTTTGAGCATTATTGAACAAGTGTCATCATGTTCATCCCAAAGTCTATTTTGTCATAAAGTAGTCACACAGAGGGAAATTCTTTGTTCATATTTTTAGATGATCTATGTTATTGTGTCATCAAAGTATTATAAGTGTGTGATCACAATCACAATCCATCACCTATCTTACTGATCCGACACTTATCCATTTTCAGAAAAACTTCCCAACTGAACAATCTAGCCTCTTTGGGTCTCTCCTGAGATATGGACTATGCACTCTCAACCCTCTAGCTACAACCTTGTTGCTTGGAACTACGAAATGTGTAGTACCTATCTCCCAGGACTGCTGCACTGCATAGTTTTTGTGCCCAAGACCTCGCGTTGACCTCTAGAATTACATAGTCATGTCCTCCATCCCAGCTTAAACTGTGCACTTCGCATCCTCAAGCCTCAAGCTCATCCTCTAAGTCCTTGAACTATGTAGCTACACAATATCCCAACCTCCCTTGACTCTAAGAAATACGTAGTTGGCTCTCTCAATATCCATTCCCTCAACACGTCCCCACTGGCTCTAGAAACTGCACAGCCTTATCCCTCAGGCCTACTTGGTATGCGCACTGCATAGTCTCAGAGCTAAAGCTTTTACGCTAGCTGTTGGAACTATTCATTGCATAGTCATTGAGTCCCTCTTCCCAACCTATCATTGTTTCTGGGCTCAGTTGGTGGATTAGAATTCATGATATTAGACTAGGGGGTTTTAAGATTGATGTCATCTCTTCATGAGTGAATTGCTGGAACAAGTACCCTTTCATGTCAGGGCAAGATTATGGAGAAATAGAAGGAGGTAAACATGCCTAAAGACTCTCTTGGAGCTGAAATTACAAGCTGATTAATCAAGAGAATGCAAAGGGACACTATTTTGCAACCACTATCATAGATTGAAGATCACTGAAGATTATGCATCACCAAGCCATGCAGAGGTGAAAAGAAAGAATCTTCAAGAAGTCATCCAACACTTATCAACAATAGTGGCTTGGCATTGCCACATCATCAAGCAGTCCATGTCAGTAGTGTCATGTCATGTCATGTCATGAGTGGTCATATGCCACATCACTATTGTGGATCATGTATATTGTATTCAAATTTAGTGTTAAGTGAAAGGCCAAAGGAACACATGGAATGTAAAGAGTCATGGAAGTTGAAAATTCATAGAAAGTCAAACAATCGTGAGGGTAGTCAAAGAGTCACCCATAGTTATATATGCTCCATCATTGTATGAGAAAAGCAGTTTTCACCTTGGATCCTCCTGCAAGGCATTAGAGAGGTAAGATAGATCTTTAAGGGGCAAGGAGTGACTCCAATGATCTACTACTAGAGGTGTTGGGTAGCGGAGGTCCCACGTAACAGTTTTGGGTCTGATAGCCTAGAAAGTAGGATAAAAATATTGTAAACCTCCGAATTATGCGAAGCGCGAAATGTAAACGGTCGAGTCAAAGGGCTGTCCACCTAATAAATAATATAAAATAATAGGAGGTAAGTCAGTCCGCGGACCATAGGAAGGTATAAATAGAGTGCGGCTCTATGAGGGAAAGACAGTTCATTTTTGGGTATGATTTTGGATCTAAATTGTAATGGGTTTTTGAGGGAAGCACTCTGAAAGCATCTGTAAGTCCAAGTCGGGGATTGGGGTAGTGGATAGAGGCTTTGTAGCTATGTGCGCAGAGGCCTAGAAGAGTCCGTTGCTATGTGTGCAGAACCCTGCAGCTGAGTGTGCAGGGTGGATCTGGATGTATTGATGATAAGTGGAAACAAAGATAAGTTTCTTCTGCAAATCTTGTGTTACAAGTTGAGTTATCACGAATCTGATTGTATGAATGATTGATATAACTATTTGATCTATGCACATATGCTTACATTTTGAATACATGTGAATCTGCGTTTAATACAAGTGCGCGAACTGCTTAAAGACACTTCTAAGAAATACTTCATCAAATAGATTAGATCTATAAACAGCATGCTAATAACTAGTAAAGACTATTCTGGGTTCTGATCTGTGCAAAACAGGGCAGCACGATGTTGAGGAACGGTGTGCGCAATCTCCAGACCACATCTAGACATCCCAAGGGTGCGGAAACTTGGTTCTAGCACCCTCCCTTGCTACCTCGGGTGAGACCTCAGTTCGCGCTCCGCAGACTGTTGCCGAAAGGGTGGGTAGCTGCGGGATTTGTTTAGCTAAATAATTCTTTCAAACCTAGGTTAGGCCCACATAAGCCAACAAATGGTTCCATTGCCGAGACCGAGATCTGCCTAAGGGGTGTCTGGTGTGAAACACGGGGACTCGATAGAGAAGAAACTAGGAACAATAGTAGTTCAAGGGTAACAATGACGAGTGCGATCTAGTTACCGGTATTCAAAGGAGTAGGAGGCAAAGACCCAGAACAATTCTGGTTTGTGTTAACATCAGTATGGAACGTGCAACGAATTATGGATGATAATATCAGAAAGGCTACCTTAGTCACCGTGATGTAGGACTGAGCACTGACATGGTACATCAAGTACTCAAGCAATCACCCAATGGTGGGGACAACAGAAATCTAGACAGAATTAAAGAAGGAGTTTAGCCGACTAAAGTTAGAAACACAGTTGATTATAGGGTTCAAAGAGATCGTGATGATGCCTGGTGAAACCCCTTGGGATTTGGACCAAATACTGAAAGGTACTATTCGCGAGGCTAACATGACATTGACGGATGCGCAGCATTGCGTTTGGTTTATGGCATCCCTAACACGACATTTGAGGACGGCTTTATCACAACAGAAGATCTCAACCTAGGCCGAAGTGCTAGAGACAGCGATGAGGCGACATGAAACTCCATTACAAGACCCGGGGTTGGGAGTTTAGCAAATCCAAGTGCAGATCCAAAATTTGTGTTTGGAAATGAAGAAGTTAAAACAAGAACAGGTACCGCGACTGGAAGTCCAAGAGGAAGTATGGTGTATAAAGTGCATAAGCCAGGGACACGATAAATATCACTACCCGGTCATATTAAATTTTGTGGCAACGGGGGGACGAACACTATTGTGACCAGAGGCACAGGCAGGACCAAGTACCGTAGCCCCGATCTGGTGCGCAATTTGTCAGGTGGGAGGAAAGCACAATACTGATAACTTTCATCTATTACCAAAATACAACTAGATCCCCTAGTAGCTAGTTTGCATCTTTTGCAAGTTGGTGGGCCACGAGGAAAGAGACTGTCATAGCTACCAATTGTTAATGGACCAATCACCTGCCTACAGAATGCAGACTGAGGCGTGAGGTTAGGATCCAGCTGCGGCGATTGCGCGGTGTGGGTTCCAGGGCTGTGGACAAGGACGGGGTGGAATGGGGCCAGGAAGGGGTTGCGGGCAGCTAATCTACTACAACTGCGAAGGTCTAGGACATTACGCATGGGATTGTACCAACCCCACTAGAATTTCGTACAGTTATTGTGAGCAATTCGATCATGAGCTGATAGATTGTCTTACACTGATAGCACAGATTCGTGAAAAAAGGGAAATGCAACCAACAACAACCCAAAACATGCAAATGATGAGGTTCGAACCCCACGAGGAAGATCCCAACGTCAACATGGTACTAAGAAGTGGCACGACCACAAGAGCGGATAGAAGGAGCTTAAGTAAGGAAGACACAGGGATGGGTAAGGAGACATATCTAGAAGCTTGGGAGAGCTTCGCGGAAGTCTCTACCCCAGGTAGTAGGGATTAGCTTGAGTCGATCAGGGATCCCTTGATGATAACTACCTTTTTAGAGACATGTATAGAATTGCTTTGTGACAACAGGGTAGTTAAAGGCTTACAGGAACTGATAAATAGATGTGTAGGATGGAGTGAACCTTGCGTAGTTCAAAAGTTTGGAAGACATGCGTCACGGACCTAGAGGGAAATGTGACTAACAACGCAGATCAACGAGTATGATATGGATCAGGTCATTCTGGATATAGGTTCAGATGCCAACGTACTGCCTAAACAGACTTGGGAATGCATGGGTAAGCCTACGCTACAATGGTCCCCTATCCAACTGTGGATGGAAAATTAGCAGAAGGTGCTGCCCATGGGAAGGCCGCAAGGAGTTATGGTAGACCTTGATGGTGCAAGTACTCGGATTGACTTTGAAGTTATTGAGCTCATGGATGAAAGTACGCCTTATCTTGCATTGTTAGGAATAGACTGGGCCACCGACATGAATGGGGTTATCAATCTAAAGAAGCGGACAATGGTATTTGAAACAAAGTCACTCGGCGTAGTCATTCCGCTAGATCTAGTTGAAGGACCACGCTACATTGAACCTGTGCGCAATAGAGAAAGCGACGACGACGTAGATTGTAGCTACAGAATGTCTACACAAAGGTGAGAATAGGTCAAGACAATGGAGGATAGAAGAGTATCATGAGGCTATGAAGAATCCTGCACTTCCGAGTTAGATGAGGAAGACGAGCATTGGCGCAATAGGTTGAATGAAGTGACCATGCTACATTGCAACATGGTGACTAAATCTCTGTACTGCATGAGGACCTAGGATCGTGAGATGCCGACATATGATTTGCTGACAAGAATAGATGAATTCCTGACCAAATTTGAATTCGGAGTACTAGAGCACTAGTGGTTTGATGCGATGAGGTGGGTGTTGCGTGCGATGCCTGCGCGATGGTGGGGAACACATGAAGGGACTTTCGAAGATTAGCACACTTGTAGGTGTATGATGAAGATCAGATTTGGGGAGCTGGAATTACACCTAACAGAGAAATATGATGGACGTAATGACCTGCGCATGCACCTTACCAGATGGATCAAAGCCTACAGAGAAGAACCTTAGCCAGAATGGGTGCACTTATTTTATCACATCGTGGACGTCATTCCCAGAAACTAGTATACTAAAGCAGAGCTCCGGCATGACATAGGCAAGTGGGATATCTTGCACGAATGGCTTTTGTCCACATTCCTTTTTGAAGATAAATGGATGGATCCAGTGGACGACGTGTTACAGCTCGTAAAGGCCTCTGCTTTCAAGATGCCACTAAAACCAAATGAAACTGTGCAACTTGACTAGCCACGACAGCTGATCCAAGCTCTCGAATGCTATAATGTCCAGGTAGAAGATGATGAGGACGATCTGGGAAACATCAATATTCTGGAATGAGAGGGGTGCTATGAGGTGCGCGGACCTAAAATCGAAGATCCCCATATCACAGCATCATTGAAAACGAGACAAGTCAATATCGAAACAGAAGACGAGCCGAAGTATGCAATGCTTGGGGAATATTGGGACGATGTCACAGTGGAAAAGGTCATCGAATTGCTTTGCGAATATCAAGATTTATTCCCAACAAAAATTGCGGAGCTGAAAGGGATCCTAGGAGACCTGGGAATGATGAAGATAATGTTGAAGCCAGGCATGAAACTAGTTAAGAAACGCCCCTATTGATTGAAACCAAAATATAAATCAAAGGCCCACAAAGAACTGGACAAGATGCTGGCAGCAGGAATCATTGGACCAGTCAAGGAGTCTGATTGGGTAAGTCTGATGGTTGTGCAGGAGAAGAAACAGAAGGGTGAGATTCGTATTTGCGTGGACCTTAGGAAGCTCAATGATGCTTACGTTAACGATCCATTTCCAACTCCATTTATAGATGAGGTACTAGAAAATGTGGGGGGACAGGAAGCCTACTCCTTCACGGATGGGTTCTCAGGATACCACCAGATCAAGTTGCACCAGAGGATAGGAGTAAAATTACGTTCGCCACTGAATGGGGTTGCTTTCAGTACATGGTGATGCCCTTTGGACTGAAGAATGCACCGGCGATATTTTCACAAATAGTGGTAGCGGCATTCAAAGAATTTATACACAAGCTCTTAGAGGTCTATCTTGATGATTGGACCATGTTTGGACTGGTTAAAAATCACATAGCGAGCTTATGGTTGGTGCTGGATACTTTTCGCCAACACCAGATTGCGCTAAAATTGAAGAAGTGTACTTTCCTTGTCCCATTTGAGAACCTTCTGGGCCATGTGGTCTGTAAGCAAGGCTTGATGGTGGATCTAGTAAAGATCGCTGTCATACTCAATCTACAAGCACCGCGAAATGTCAAACAACTACGCACCACACTAGGACACACAGGCTACTATTAGAAGTTCATCAAAAGCTATGCCCAGATCACAGTCCAATAGAACAATTGCTGAAGAAGGATGCTACTTATTGCTGGAATGAGGAATGCAACAAAATTTTGGAGACGCTCGAGGAAAAGATGGCATCAGCCCCTATATTGGTCTTTCCGAAATGGGACGTCAAGTTTCATGTGCATGTTTACGCGTCGTGTATCGCTCTGGGGGCAATACTTACTCAACCAGGAGTGGAGGGAACTGACCACCCGATTGTGTTCGCAAGTCACCGGTTGTCAAAAGTTGAGAAGAATTACTCCACTACCGTGCGCGAGGGATTAGCGATGGTATACACGCTTAAAAAATTCTGCCACTATCTACTTGGAGGCCACTTTAAGATGTATACCAATCACTCCGCATTAAAATACCTAGTGAACAAGCCTGTGTTGGGGGGCGCATTTGTAGATGGTTACTGCTATTCCAGGAGTATGACTTTGAGGTCGTCGTAAGTCCGGGATGTCTAAACGCAGGCCCTGATCACCTATCCCGAATTGAGACCGGCGAAGAACCCACAAATATAAAGGATGGACTCCCGTATGCACAGCTATATGCGGTGCGCGTAGCAGATGGTCACTTTGAGAATATAATCCATTTCTTAACTACAGGAACCACGCTGCAGGGATATTATGTTCAATAGAAGAAGGAATTGGTGATACGCGCAGCAGACTTCACTGTGATTGCAGGACACCTCTACAAAATGGGTAACGATGAAATATTGCGTAGGTATGTCTTGGAGTTCGAGTGAGGATAGATCCTAGCAAAAGCACATGGGGGGGGGGGGTTCTGGCAGACATTATGCAAGTCACGCATAGCCCAGAAGATTCTTTGCGCAGTATTATGGTGGCCCACTTTGCATCAGGATTCGAAAGCATACTGCCGAGCTTGTGATGTATGCCAACGGATAGGGAAACCATCGCAGATAGATGAAATTCCACTCTAGCCACAGATGACGCTACAACCATTCGAGAAGTTGGCAATCGACTTCGTAGGACCCATCGAGCCGTGGGGGAAGACGGGCATACACTATATCATCACTGCGACAGATTATTTGACCCGATGGGTAGAAGCAAAGCTGGTTAAGGATTGCACAGCTGCAATAGCTGTGAAGTTTTTGTTCGAGAACGTACTAACAAGACTTAGTTGTTCCAAAATTATCATGAGAAATCGGGGAACACATTTCTTGAATGAAACCATTATCACACTCACTGAGGAATTCCAAATATATCATCAATAGAGTACGCCATACCACCTGCAAGCAAATGGGACCATTGAGGCATTCAACAAAATCTTAGAAACAACATTGACCAAGGTCTGTAATGTGCAATGAAATGGCTGGGACTTGCACATCCCTGTTGTATTATGGGCATACCGAACCACATGCAAGAATTTGACGGGCCAAACACCTTTTTGGTTAGTCTATGGCAAGGAGGCCGTTATGCCTATGGAATATATTTTGCCTAGTCCGCGATCACAATAATCACAGCTATGGCAGACCACGGGGCTTTGGAGGAAAGGCTCACACAGCTAGAGGAACTAGAGGAGGAATGGTTTTTGGCTGGATTCCATCATCAAGTACAGAAACAACACGAGAAAGTGTGGCATGAACGCCTCATCAAGGTGCACACCTTCATGGAGAATGATCTAGTATTGCTATACGACTGTAAGTTCGAGAAATTCCTTGGAAAACTATGAATGCATTGGTTAGGACCCTATATCGTCAAAGAAGTTACTGATGGGGGTGTGGTTCAGCTTGCCAAACTTAATGGAGACCCCTTCCCGAGCCGAGTGAATGGCAGTTGCCTGAAGCTCTATACGAGTGGGCCGGCAGCCTGATTAGCCATTCAAAGGACAGTCTCACCGCTCCAACCAATTGAAAGAGAGCGTGCGATGGTAAAGCAGTCTGGGGGAATGTGGCGTGAGTGTGAGGATACACATCGATCTGGCCCATCACCAAGATCGCGGTCTTGCAGTCTGAAGTACGCTGCTACATTGCCACAAGCAAAGGTGACCATTCATGTCACTATTCACAACAATATGTCTACATTATGGCAACAGGGAGTTGGCAGCAGGCAATTAAGAGAAGGAGTATGAACCAGATATGGAACGAGCTGCCACAGATTTTACACGGGGACACTAGATCAAGCAGGAATCAGTGAAATTGAAATTCGAATCGCTTATAAATCACCGAGGGGCATCCACCAGGCTAAATACACTTCTGGAAAACATATGCTGGGTATCAATATGGAGCTGTTCATTATCTTTACACAAGGAATAAGCCCGGGGATTTTTCTATGGCCGTTGAAGTAGTAGGACTCTCTAAGGAGCATGGTGTTGACAGCTGCGGGCGTCCCGGAGATGACAACAACAACAGTAGGGGTGGTACCGGAAAAGAAGAGACATGAAGCAGAATTGGTCTAGATGTCGTCGCCCCACCTGGGGGCAGGTCGACAAACCACAATAGAAAGGCGAAAGCATGGATGAACGGAGACCATGGGTAGAAATGAAGTCATCCCTGAAGGACCTTGAGGATTTGGATCTCGCGGACAACATCACAGGTCTTGCAAAATTGCAACACAAGCTGCTGCAGACAGTGCAAAGAGTAGATACGAAGGTCAAAAATGGCTGTGGTGGTACAAGGAGGTCCCAAATGCGGCTCCCTCGCTAGAGCTAAAATCCTAGGAAGGGGTGTTCTGTGTTAACCGAGCAAAGTAGAATGAGCATTATCAGTCGTAAGGATGGGTAGAAACAACGAAGCAGGAGCTGAATGAAGCGTTGTAGGAAATAACGAAGAAGCAGTAGGATAATGAGCGTCACTCAAAAGTAGGAGAACGACGAAGCCATGACAGCGCGTATCTTCGCACCAACGAGTGACTCGAGATGAGTCACAATGATTGTGTTGTGGGACTGTCGGGTAGTGGAGGTCTCGCATAATAGTTTTGGGTCTGATAGCCTATAAAGTAGGATAAAAATATTGTAAACCTCCGAAGTATGTAGAGCGTGAAATGTAAATAGTCGAGTCAAAGGGTTGTCCGCCCAAGAAATAATATAAAATAATAGGAAGTAAGTCGCTCCGCAGACCATAGGAAGGTATAAATAGAGCGCGGCTCTATGAGGGAAAGACAGTTCATTTTTGGGTATGATTTTGGATTTGAATTGTAATGGGGTTTTGAGGGAAGCACTCTGAAAGCGTTTGTAAGTCTGAGTCAAGGATTGGGGTAGTGGATAGAGGCTCTACAGCTGTGTGTGCAGAGACCTAGAAGAGTTCGCAGCTGTGTGCGCAGACCCCTGTAGCTGAGCTCATAGGGTGGATCTGGATGTATTGGTGATAAGTGGAAATAAAGATAAGTTTCTTCTGCAAATTCTGTGTTACAAGCTGAGTTATCATGAATCTGACTGTATGAATGATTGATATAACTGTTTGATCTATGCGCATATGCTTACATTATGAATACATGTGAATCTGCATTTAATCCAAGTGCTCAAACTTGATAAATCTGATAACTGTTTGCTTAAAGACCCTTCTAAGAAATACTTCATCAAATAGATTAGATCTATAAACAGTGCACTAATAACTAGTAAATATTATTCTGGGTTCAGATCTGCATGAAACAAGGCAGCGCGATGTTGAGGAACGGTGTGCAAAATCTCTAGACTTCATCTAGACATCCCAAGGGTGCGAAAACCTAGTTCTAGCACCCTCCCCTGCTACCTCGGGTGAGACCTTAGTTCGTGCTCTGCGGACTGTTACCGAAAGGGCCGGTAGCTGCGGGATTTGTTTAGCTAAATAATTCTTTCGAACCTAGGTCAATCCCATATAAGCCAACAGGAGGTAGTGACGTACATTGTAAACATGTGTCCTGGAACCTTTACTTAATGACTGAAGCCTTCAAGGCAAACACATTCTTCATGCATGGACAATGAATGTTTGTAAGACTATTCTGTGGATGCTTGTATTTCATGTTTGCTTTCACATGTGCTAAGGTAATTGAACTATTTCAGTTATTTTAGTACTTACCTTATTGAGAATGTGTTGTAATGGTTTTTATTGTTGCTCTATCCTTGTGGACTATTCTGCACGATATTAGATAGATATTTATTCATTTGTTGGTTGTAATGACCGTCACATCCGTTGTGGACTATTTCGCTGGATGTTAGATAGACCCTTCTCATTGATGTGTGTCTCTTCTTGGGTGGTACTATTACCTCTCACTTAAAGGCTCAATTTTATCCCCTCTTTGCAGTAGAAGAACCTTGACACAATTGAACCTAAACACTCACTAGGTAGACATTCTTTCTTTTTGAAGATACCATTACTTCCCTCTCTCTTGCTGATAGTTAGAGCCAAGGAAAATCTTTAAAAATTTGGCAATTGGACCTTTATACTGGATCATAATCCTACACCAAATGTTGAGAGGTCTAATTGGGAATTCACATCGGGGGGATCCCTTGAATGTTGGTGCTCCAACACCGTCAACAGGACCTTGATCCAGGTGGATGATAATTATCATAGTTAATGATTAATTTTATACCAATGTTTTAAAATCATGGATATGCATGACAATAAATAAAACGTAATAGTGAAGTGAGAATCTAATCACACGATGATTTAGTTTTTACCATCATATTCACATTCACCCATGGTTTTTGTAAACCGTGGTATTTACCCATGCTATTTGAATCATGATGATTTATTTTTTACCATGATAATTTGTGATCTTCACCCATGGATTTTGTAAAACATGGTATTCACCCATGGTATTTTGAAATGTAAAAGGGGACAACTCTTGTGGAAAGGCCCATAAAAAGTATAAATACGAGAATTCATTGGGAGGAAAGAATTATTTTTCATATAATGTAGTCTCATGGGATATTATTAATTCAATAAATATTTGAGTTTGTTTTTATTGTTTTTTCAGTAATATTTCTCTCACGCATTATTACATATTCCTTTGTCACTCATGAAGTTGCATTTCTTAAACAGCTTGGATCACACCAACATTAATGCATCATATTTCATGAGAACTTTGTAATTAAGCGTGCTTGGGCTAGAGTAGTACTGGGATGGGTGACATGCTAGGAATTTCTAGTTCTTATTCTTTTTGCACTCTCTAAGTTTCATTCCTCCTATGATCCAGATCAATGGCATTAGAGTAATATTTTCTTATCTATATTTTTGTGCATATCCCTAATGATGTCAACATACAAGGAGCTCAAAATCTAACTATTGCAACCTTTGGAAGACCATCCTCACTAGCCTTGACAACCTCACATGATAGACAGAAAGAAAAATGACAGAGCAGGAAATCATGTCAAACTATTTCTTGAGGAAGCACTTACATGACAAAGGAGTGAGATGATCACCAATTTTTCCGAGATCCCCCAAGAACTCCCAATAGCCATAAAAAACCTTTAACAAATAGATATTTTGGAAGCTCATTAACACCCTTCCAAGTACAAGTTAAATCATTATCCCCGTATTTGAAGGAAAATAAACGAAAAATATTTATAAAAATGGTCAAATATGCTAGAGGGACATTATGCGCTCCAAAAAAATTTCCACAATGATAAAATCACCTTCACATTCCTAAAATCTCTTCCCCATGTCAAAGATTGGTGGGAAGGTTACTGGGAGAGACTCAATGAAGACGAGTCTAGGTTGTACAAGGCAGGCCCCACCTAGGCCATTTTCTTGGATACCCTCAAGGAGGAATTCTACCTTGTAGGATACTATGAATACCAATACATAAGTTGGTCCAAACTATGACAGGAAAGGGACCAAGCAGTACTAGAGTTCACAAATATTTTTCATACCTTTTACACCAAGCTAGGTATCAATGAATCTGATCAATATTTGGTGCTCAAGTATTGTGGTTGTCAGCATAGATACATCCAGATATAAATGGAATTCTTGGACATCTCCTCACTTGGTGCACCATACCAATATGTGTTGAAATTAACAACAAGAAATGTTAAAAATAGAATCTAGAAATTCCAATTTAATTTGTCCTTGAATTAAATTGAAAATTAAAATTTGTAATTCTACTCTCATAGCAACTTGTAAATAGTTAATTAAGTTTAATTAACTTAATTAGCTTAGGAATTTTGAGTTGGAAGTCTTTTGGACGTCATGTATATGTTCTCCCTAAATTTTAGGGGTCCAATATGAGTTTAAATTGAGTTGTAATTAGATAACTCATTTTAATGAGTTATAGTTAGTTAAATTAGTTCTAAATGTTTGTGGAACTAGTAGAGGACTAAAAATTAGTTGGTACACTGGTGCATCCACAAGTGTTACTCCAGTTAACTAAAGATTCCCTCATGAGACTCATGCATGTCAGTTCATAGAAAGACCCGTTGAGACTGCAATGCAAGGACAATGTACTATCAATTGTATGATTTACTGAGTTGTAAATATCATGTTGCAATCAGAGAAGGACCTATGTTTGATTGCACAATTTTGGAAGCATGAATTCCATTAAAATACATGCTATTCATCCTAGGAATTGTGCAAGGAAATAAGGGCTTGGAGAGCTGCAGAATAGGCCTAGAGTTTGGCTTGAGCTATCTTGTGAGTTGAGAGTTGATTACACTTGTGGAGGGATTGTTCTTGTGAGAACAAGCATTGTATTCTCATCTTGGATAGTAGGGGTTTTGAGTTGTGCCTTTCCCTGGATAAATATTGTGTTATGTGCCATTGATTTATCTTATTCTTGTTCATATTTTTTTCATTTATCTATTGGCTTCCATTGGTTGAAAGTAGAAGTAGATTTTTGAACTGCGATTTAGTAAATTGCATGAGCTTGTGAATCTATAGGAAGTTATACATGGTATCAGAGTTGATTACAGTACATTATAGGAGATTTCAAGTTTGGGGTTGCAGGTGAAATTCAAATTTTCAATTCAGAGTTTAATGTCGACAAATGGCTTTCTATGGTTTGAGACTCGAGTATGTTTTAGATGGTAACTTGAATTACATAGCCTTGAAGGATAGGATGGAGGTAGTACAGGATGATAATGGCCTCAAAGAATTCGTTGATCAAGACATTCCTAAGCCACCAACATCAAATGCAAAATATTTGGCCGAATGGAAGAAGTGTGTGGCAAGGGTGAGGCGAATTATCCTTGAGGGAGTTCAAGACTGCATTTTCTCGAGTCTCCATGGCAAGGAAAAATCTCCATGATATGTGGAAAGCATTGACAAAATTGTTTTAGAACAACAATGACAATAGGAAGTTGGAACTAAAGGACAAAATTCGAAAAATCAAGATGGAGGCAGGTGACTCAATTACAAATTACTTGACCAAGTTCACTAATTGTTGAGATGAGCTTGGAAGTGTTGGAATAAATGATTCCGAGGATGATATGGTGAGCCTAGCTCTTTTAGGACTTCCTAAGAGTTGGCTTAGTTATTAGGACTCCATCAATGCAAGGGAGAAGCTGCTAGATTGGGAACAACTATGGTAAGATTTGGTACAAGAGGAGTTTCGATGGGACACCAAAGATGGGACCTCTTCCAAGGAAGTGGAAGAGGATTTTTACTTAGAAAGTAAGGCAAAGAAGGCCAAGGGAAATAAGTTCCAAGGCGAGGCGGGTGGCAAGAAGATGCACTTGTCAAAAGTAAAGTGTTTTCACAGTCACGAGTATGGGTACTATGCCACGAATTTCCCACAGAAGAAAGCAAGCAAGAAGCAGCTTGTAGTAGCTGCAACATGTGAAACTATAGCTTCACAATTCCAACTTGATTTCACTCTCATTTCATGCATGGCTAGCATTGTCATGGGAGGCATGTGGTATCTTGACAACGGTGCCTCGTTCCATATGACGGGTAACAAAGATCTCTTTAGTGATTTTGAGGAGAAAGACCTCAAGAAGAGCATAGAGTTTGGTGATGATGGGAGGTATAGAGCTACCAAGATCGGTATAGTTACCTTTCAGAGTGAGTCTGGCTCCCCTCTCAGGATCATAGATGTGATGTATGTTCCAGGACTAAAGAAAAATCTTGTTTTAGTCGCGGTATTGGAAGACTATGGCTATGATGTGATGTGTAGTAAGGGAAAGGTTTTCCTTATACACATCACCATGAGACAAGTGAAACAGATTGGTGCATGGGACAAGAACCTCTATGCTATTGAGGTACAAAATTCATGCAAAGCCTTGAAGAGAAAGGAAAATGTGAGGGACTTGGTGGTTGAGAGGGAGAGTGAATTACCTCTCAACATGCAACCCTAGAGGAAGCCTCAAAAGCAGTTGAAGACAATTGTGGAGCAACCATAATTGGAGAGGCAGAGAGGAGATCGAGTGGAGAGATCCACTCAAGCAAAGAAGAAGTAGCCTCAAGCAGTCTCATAAACTTATGGAGCATCCACAATTGGAGAAGCAGAGAGGAGACCGAGTGGAGGCATACACTCATACAGAGACCTCTAGTAGGGGGAAATTTCGAGCCAAGTGGGTAGAGGGAATTCATGCAACCATACCTCCAGGTGTGAGGTGGGGCGATGTGACGTGA
Organism: Pinus tabuliformis; assembly: GCA_031772625.1. Taxonomy (NCBI): domain Eukaryota; kingdom Viridiplantae; phylum Streptophyta; class Pinopsida; order Pinales; family Pinaceae; genus Pinus; species Pinus tabuliformis. The sequence continues at coordinate 606,292,668 of CM062805.1, forward strand.
TAGTCCCAAGAGGGCTGAAATTGGGTGTTGGCTTGATGGTGCCTGACATAGGTTTAGAGTTAATTAGCTAAACAAATCCCTATACTATTGGCCCTTTCAGCAACGACCCGTAGAGCGCAGACTGAGGTCTCACCCAAAGCAGTATGGGGGGATGCTGGAACCAAGTTTCTGCACCCTTGAGATGTCTGAGGGGTCGGTTTAGTCCAACTGTGAATACATTCACGCAAGTTAATTGACACACTTTCCTGACCTGCAAGGCCTTTGCGCTCTGTTATACTTGCCTTCGCGCAACCCTAATCAGGGGTTGAGGTGATTTCACGCTGCTAAGGCAAAAATCTGTGCTCTTTCCCTAAGTTACACTGCGGATCTTACTTATCTTCTTATAATTGTTAGTTAACTTCACGTAAACAGATGCTTATCTTATGTTTTCTTATTCAACATATTCAAATAAGTTCACGCAGCAAATAAACAGTGAACTTGCAATTCATACCCAATATACTTCAATGCATAAAACAGGAAAAAGACACATAGAATGATAAGAAACTTCTCTTTATTAATTTCTCCAATGGTTATAGACTCAACTCACCCTGTGCACTCAGATGTAGGGGTCCGCACACTCCGCTGTAGACTACTAGGCCTTTGCGCACTTAGCTGCAGAGCGTTCACCTACTCTATGACCCGAAACACAAATTTACACTTCCACCAAGACTCAATGCTTCATCTTCTCTTAGATTCTTTGATCTACTTAGCTCTCTCTACAACTTAGAGCCTCGCTCTATTTATACAATCCCATGGTCCGCAGACCATGGGTAGAACTCTCAGGCCGACATTATATTACAAAAGTAATTGCGGACAACCTTGTGACTCAATTACAACATTGCGCTCCACGCCCATACTTTGTGGAGTCTTTACATTGGATGTAGTCAAAGCTTGGGCTTTAAGCCCCAAAACTTTCCTTAGGGATCTCGCGCCCAACATTGGGCAAGGTCCATTGAGAGGTTTTATCTCATGGATCATACCTTGCTATGAGAGCCAAAAGTACATAGTAGCAAGACAAATCAGTGGTGATTGATGCAGTCAGAGATCAGAGTGACAGACGCTAGAGCAGTCAGATACTAAAGAGCACAACGAAGATTTGACAACAATACAAAAAGGAAGAGTCAGCAGAAGCACATTTTTTCTAGTCAACAGAGGCAATAACAATTAGAGACTTTGATGACAGATGCATCATACTGATTCAGGTTGGACATTTTTTATTTTTATTTTTTTTCTTTTGTAGTTTCTACAACAACAACACTAGAGAGAAGTGTTGCATGTAGAACATTCCAAAGGTTCAATGTCAAGATCGAGTTGAATTCCTTTCTTGTTGAGAGGGAGTGTTGAAAATAGCAACAAGAAATGTTAAAAATAGAATCCATAAATTCCAATTTAATTTGTCCTTGAATTAAATTGAGAATTAAAATTTGTAATTCTATTCTCATAGTAGCTTGTAAATATTTAATTAAGTTTAATTAACTTAATTAGCTTAGGAATTTCTAGTTGGAAATCTTTTGGAAGTCATGTATATGTTCTCCCTAAATTTCAAGGGTCTAGTATGAATTTAAATTGATTTGTAATTAGCTAACTCAATTTACTGAGTTATATTCAATTAAATTAGTTCTAACTATTTGTGGAACTAACAGAGGACTAACAATCAGTTGGTGAACTAGTGCATCCATAATAGTTACTCCAGTTAACTGAAGATTCCCTCATGAAAAACTCATGCATGTTAGTCCAGAGAAAGACCCAGTTGAGACTAGAGTGTAGGGACAATGTACTATCAGTTGTATGATTTACTGAGTTGTAAATATCATGCATGCAATTAGAGAAGGACCTATGTTTTGATTGTGCAGTTTTGGAAGCATGAATTCCCTTTAAATACGAGCTATTCATCCTAGGAATTGTGCAAGGAAATAGGGGCTTGGAGAGCTGCAAAATAGGCCTAGAGTTTGGCTTGAGCTAGCTTATGAGCTGAGAGTTGATTATAATTGTGCAAGGATTGTTCTTGTGAGAACAAGCATTGTATTGTCATATTGGATTTTCTGATTAATGCAATATAGATAGTAGGGGCTTTGAGTTATGGCTTTCCCTGGATAAATATTGTGTTATGTGCCATTGCTTTACCTTCTTCTTGTTCATATTGTTTTCATCGATCTATTGGCTTCCGTTGGCTGAAAGTAGAAGTAGATTCTTGTCCTTTTCTTTAGTAAATTGCATGTGCTTGTGAATCTACAAGAAGTTCTACAATATGTTGTCAAAATAGAGCAAAAATTTAAATAGAAGAATCATGAATTTGGATCTGCAAAATCCTTCACAGTGGAAGCACGGAAAGGAAAAGAGCCAAGGTGGAATTCCCCAGGACAATCAAACTAAGCCACAACAAGGACGGATTATGGGAAGTAAAAGGAAGATAGTGGGAAGTGGTGTAAGCTGCACAAAAATCCATCGCACAACACTGATGAATGTCACTTGAACCAATCATTATTGATAGAGCTTGCAAAGAAACAAACAGACTATGGCTCAAATTTTCATTTAGAACAAGATAAAATGAAGTTGATCACTAATACAGGAACCTATGTTACCAATGTAACTGTGAAGATCCATCCAGAAGAATTAGAGGATCCTAAGGAGGGGGAGCAACTCTTTCATTCATAGATGTGGGTAACATGGACCCCACTACATTTCATTGTTGATAGTGGTAGCCAAAAGAACCTAATCTCTGCCAAGGTTGTCAAGATATTTAATCTACCGAGAATGCGACATCCCCAACCATACACCATTGGTTAGTTGAGCCATGGACGAGACATATGTGTTAGTCAACAGTGTCGCTTGTCCTACAACATCAAGGCCTTCACAGATGAGGTACTGTGTGATGTTACACCAATCGAATTTTGTGATTTCTATTAGGATAAAATTGTATGTGGAAACGTTATTTTGTTATAAGTCTTGACCTCATAGTGTTGTTGTTACTCTGGGGGATCAACTCTTCAGGATGCCATAGGTAGTTCCAACTACTACAAAATCATTGATATCGAAAAAACAATGCAAGAAGGTAGTCTCTCTGTAACATACCTAGTTATAAATGCATGTAAAAAATATATATAATACCAAGGTTATGGGACACATTTTGCAAGCGGAACGGTGGGAGAAAAACCCTAGTGGGTGTTCATGTTGGTTATTATGGCTAAAGGAAATTGGAAAAGGCAATGTAAAAGGCTTTGGAAAGGAAAAATGGCATTAAATGGTATTTTATATATGAAAATAATGGAAATTGGGAGAAAGGGAAGGTGAAAGGTCACATGTTTCATGTGAGGAGGAAAATGAAGCAAAGAAATGGAAAATGAATACAATAGAGGCCTCATTAACAAAAAGGATTTTGAGGATCAGTTCATAGACTTTTGTCAGTTCAGTTTTGGAGCTCTCTCTCTATTCTCACTCTCTCTCTCTCACACTCTTGGACACTTGGAGTTTTCTTGGATCACTTCAGCATTGGATCAAGGAAAGAAAAGAAGGTAAGAGGAAACAAAGATCAAGCAAGGAAGAGCAGGATCAAACAACTACAGTTGGATTAATTGTAGGTATCAATTTGCATGTGTAATTTCCTAAGTAGATTTGGCATGCATGGTGTTGCATGTGTGTTCTTGGTTCTCTTACTGTCATGGGCATGGGTTTTGGTAGGTGTGATAGTATTCTTTAGCCTTTCTTTTCCATTTCCGGATAGCCATGGCGTGATTGGGTTCTCATGTTTTTGTTGAGTTGGATTGCTGGATAGATTTGAAACTAAGTGAGGTGGATCTATGAAAGAAATAACACATGGCTTAGTGACCCCTGAACCAAACTGTGAATTCTGGTAAAGCTATATTATTTTTTACCTCGGTGGGCTTAGGAATCCTCAACTGGTGAATGATGGGATATAAGATAAAGCCTAGATGTTGGTACTCTCCATCAGGCCTAGGAATCTCGAGATCGGATATACAGTAAATCCTGGAGGGTGGAGTCACGATTATGCCTACTAATTTGGTGAGGATTGCAGTAAAGCCCAGTTCTATTGATGAGGGTGAGGTGGTGTATCCTTAGGAAGCCCTCATTGGGTTTTGGTTACGAGTCCCACATTCATGCTTAGAATACGGCATGGGGGTGATTGGTTGAAAGAAATATTTGGTTCACCTAATATATGGTCGGATGGTTCATGGAGGTCCCATACTAATCCAGGTGGATATTGATGGCCACATGCTTATTCCACTTGGACCCTCACCATTGTTCTTTCAGTTTTTTTCAGTTTCCTTAATTGTAGCACAATTTACTATTTTTGGCAGTTTTTCGGGTTCTAAACTTCCGGAGTTGTTTTGAGGCCCTAAACGACATTTTTTTGCAAAATATAAATCCTTAAATATCTATTGAAATCGCGTCAGCAACTATAGTCCTTAGCAGAGATGTTTCTAATGAGGTATCATACACATCAAATGGAGATAATATGACCAAGTTATGATCCTTAGAAGTTGGTTGCCCAACTAACCACAATGGGGCCCATAAACTCTTAGTGTTACATCTCCTCGGGTTAGCATTTTGGTTGTTTAAAGTTTTCTCTTATTGTTCAATAATAAAAAGGCCCTTGAGCCTCATTGCAACTTAGTTTAGAGGCATGTAGCTGCCACATCTCTTCTCAGAGATAAGCTACTATTGCCCGAGCTAGCCTTATTTCCATTTTGTTTGTAAGCATATTTCAGTATTTGATATTAATGAAATGAAGTTTTATTTTTGCTGCATATCTATATTTATGGTTATATCTGTAATTTTTTGCATTCCTGTTTAAATTTGGATCAGTGGTATCAGAGCAATCTGCTCTTTCTCTATTTTATTTTGCATGTGCCCAACAAGGTCGGGATATAAGGAGTTAGGGAGTGATATGGTTGAACCTTGATTAGCCTAAAAAACCTCGATGGCCGCCCATGGGGGAAGAAAATAAAGATGAGGGAGTAGGAGATCCTATCAAAATATTGCTTGAGGAGGCCCTTGAGAAACAAAGGAACACGATGACGGATAACTTTTCCTAGATCCTTCAGTGGTGTCCCACTGGTGACGCATCCACATCCAGCAGCCACTCTGGAGGCTCCACACCTTTTAAGGTACAAGTAAACTTTGACATTCCTGTATTTGAGGGCCAAATAGATGCAGGATGGTTAAATCTGCTAGAAGGATATTTTTCTATTCATGATTTTTCCAGCCGGGAAAAGATTACTTATGCTCTTCTCAAAGGTCCCTCCCACGTCAAGGACTGGTGGGAAACCTAATGTGAGCAAAAGGATGAAAGTACAACCTCACTTTTTAAAGCTGCTCCCATTTTGAATTCTTTCCGAGATGCCATCAAGGAGCATTACTATCTTGTTGGGAGCTATGATGAGAAATACATAAAGTGGAACACACTGCGGCAGGGAAGGGACCAAGATGTGGCGAAGTTTAAAAATGTTTTTCATACCCTTCGCACGAAGATGGGTATCAAGGATCTTGAGAAACATTTGGTACTCAAGTACCACAACTACCTACACACATACATCCAGGATGAGATGGAGTTCCTGGACATCTCCTAGCTTGGTACAATGTACCAATACATCGTTAAGGTTGAGCAGAAGTTTAAATAGAAGAAGAAAGACTTTGGATCTGTGAATTCTAAGCAAGGTAAAGGTGCCCCCAAACCACATAACAAAGGAAAATCCAAGGCAGGATGGCCCAAGATAATCAACCAAAGCCACAAGAAAAGGACAATACTGTAAAGATGAAGAAGGACACGGGAATGTGGTGTGAGCTCCATTAGAGCTCCACTCACAACACAAGTGAGTGTCGGGCCAAGCAGTCATTGGTGGCCACGCTGAAGGCTTCAGAATTAGATGCATGTTCTAACTCTGAGTCAGATCCTGACAAGGGGAATGACATAGGGAAGTAGATTATTGATGCAGAGCCTAACGTCAGCGTTGCCACCATGAAGATCCAGAAGGAGGAACCCAAAGATCCAGAGGAGGAGGAGCGTCTCTTCCACTCCCAAATGTGGGTAAAGGGTTCCCCTCTACTATTAATTATCGACAACGGGAGCCAAAAGAACTTCATTGCAGCAGAGGCCATCAAGTGGTTGGGCTTATCGACCACAACACAACCACAATTGTACACCATCAGGTGACTTCACCAAGGACAGATCTTCGCATGAGCGAACAGTATCGCCTTTCATACAACATCAAGCCCTTCAAGGATGAGGTATTATGTAATGTTTCTCCCCTTGATGTTTTTGATGTATTATTAGGCCAACCATACTTGTGGAAGTGACGTGTTTTGTATGAGTCAAGGCCACCTCACGTTGTTATTGGTACCTTGGGAAATAATTTTTATAGGATACCAGAGGTAGCACCACCTATCGCCATCTCTCTCGTTACTGTAAAACAATGCGGTAAGCTCATTTCCAAAACCGGGAAATTTATTTTCCTGATGATACACCCTCAGGGAAAGAAGAAGACAATGACCATGACCTCCAAACAAGGCCCATATTCCCGACAACAATAGATGGACAAGATCGTGGAGGAGTACGAGGACAACTTCACCTCCCCTGTAGGGATTCCTCTACACTGTCAAGTCAAGTACTCCATCGATATGACCCCAGGTACATCATTGCCCAATGGACCAATCTATCGATGCTCCATTATGGAGAATGATGAAGTCAAGAGGTAGATTTAGGAGCTATTGAAGAAAGGTCACATCTGGCTGAGTTCATCACCTTGTGGGAGCTCGATCGTGTTGATACAGAAGAAGGATGGGACTTGGAGATTCTGTATTGACTATCAGGTGTCGAACAAGATAACTGTTTGAAATAGGTACTTGATCCCACGGATTGATGACCTTCTAGACCAACTCAATGGGGGAAAGATTTTAGAAAGATTTACTTGAAGTGTGGATATCACTAGGTACCTATCAAACCGTCTGATGTGTGTAAGACTTCCTTCAAAGCCAAGGAGGGCCTTTTCAAATTGTTGGTTATGCCTTTCGGGTTAACAAATGATCCTGCAACCTTCATGTGGCTGATGGATGACATCGTGTAGCCATTCACCAACTCATTTGTAGTGGTATACTTGGATGACATCCTAATCTTCAGCCAGAGTTGGGAAGAGCACCTCCACCACATCCAGAAATTTCTCCAAACACTGTGAAAATAGAATTTGTGTGTCAATTTGGAGAAATGCACTTTTGGCATGAAATAACTTCAGTATATGAGATACATTACTGATGAACGTGGGGTGCATGTGGATCCAACCAAGATCCAAGTCATTCGGGATTGGCCAGCCCCAACCACCTTGACAGATCTTTGCAACTTTCTTGGTCTTTCCAATTTCTATTGCAGGTTCGTGTTGGGGTTCTCTCATATCACTTGGCCCTTGAGTCAAGTCACCAAGGGAAGAGCGAAAGAAAAATTCTTTTGGTCTGAATCTCAATAGAAGGCATTCATAGAGTTGAAACATCACCTCTGATCTTCAACAGTGCTCACGTTACCAAACTTGCATCAACCATTTGAGATCGAGACAGATGCCTCTGACTATGCTATTGGGGTAGTCCTTACTCAATAGGGATATCTAGTGACATATCACAGTGAGAAACATTTAGACACAGTCCGAAAGTATCCCACTTATGACAAAGAGACGTATTCCATTGTACAGGCCCGCTGACAATGGAAGCATTACATTTTGGGGAAGTAAATGGTCATCCACACAGACCATCGACCTTTGTAGTTCATACAGATGCAAGGTAAGTTGTAGAATGACCGCCATTAGAAGTGGTTCACATACCTGCAACAGTTCCATTTGAATATCAAGTACAAGAAGGGAAACACCAATAATGTTGCATACTTCCTCAGCCGACCACCGATCATGGCGTTAACCACCGTTCTCAACTCTTGTGGGCATGAGACTTATGATTGTCCACTTCTCTACAAAAGGGACCTCACCAGACATCCCATATGCTCTTGGAGGGTCAGTAAGTTCCAGATTTGCACCTCCAGGATGCTCTATTATGCCACTTGGGACACCTTTGTGTTCCTTCAAGAAAGCGTGCCAAGATGATTTGGGAAGCACACTACAGTCGGGTCGCTGGGAATTTCGGGGTCAAGAAAACGGTGGCAATACTGCAGAAGTATTTCTATTGGCTATATCTTCAATGGGATGTCAGGAAGTACATCATATCCTACACTCCTTGTGCCATTGCCAACCCAACTATTAAGAAGAAAGGTCTCTATACTCCACTACCTACCCCTAGTTGATCTTGGGAATCCATCTCCATGGATTACATGTCAGGCCTTCCTTCTACTAAGCATGGCAATGACTACATTTTTCGGTCGTCAACAGATTCTTGAAGATGGCTATTGTGTCGACCTGCAAGAAGAATATCATAGCAGAAGCCACTGCTAAACTCTTCTTTGAATGAGTGTGGGTACACATAGGGATCCCACATTCTATCATCTCAGATCAGGACAACAGGTTCCTAAATACATTTTGGTACTCTTCTTTGAGGCCATAAACGATTTTTTTTTCAAAAATAGAATTCCGATGTTTTCTATGGAAAACATGTCAACAACTATAGTCCTCGGAGAGACATTTCCGACAAGGAATCATACGCGTCAAACAGAGATAATATGACCAAGTTACAACCCCGGGAAGTTGGCTGCCCAACTAACCCCAACGAGGCACATAAGCTCTTGGTGTTACATCTCCTTGAGTTAGGGTTTTAGTTGTTTAGGGTTTTCTCTTATTGTTCAATAATGAAAAGGCCCTTGAGCCTCATTGTAACTCAGTTTAGAGGCATGTAGCTGCCACATCTCTTATCTGAGATAAGCTACCATCGCCCGAGCTAGTCTTATTTCGATTTTGTTTGGAAGCATATTTCAATATTTGATATTAATGAAATGAAGTGTTATTTCTACTGCATCTCTATATTTATGGTTATATCTGTAATTTTTTGCATCCCTGTTTAAATCCGAATAACATACCCAGTTGGATTTTGCATCCATTAATAAGAGTTCCTTTCCTTGATATATTATGAGCAATTGTACTAGTTCATATGTGGAATTTATGGCTGATGTATCCCAATTGTTATTTTTTGTTTATATGTTGGTTATGAATATGTTTTATGATAGTAATGATGTATGGATTTCATCATGTTTTGATTTTTAAATGAATGAACAATGAATATATGACCTAATAGATGATAATGAAACTAATGTGATAAGGAATCAATTCTTCTTAGCGATTATCATATAAGTATGAGACCCCTATGCTTAGATATGTTGTTATGACCTATATAGTTCATATTTGTGACATGCTTGATGAAATGTCTGTAATGGATAGTAGGGGCCTAGTCAAGTCTTTGTTCAAATATTTTCATTATATCATTGTCTCAATGTTACTTTTAATTCCTGAAGATTTCATGGAGTCCTGAATAGTGGCCCAAGTCCTGGCCCTGAAAAGGTGGCACATAATCTGGGGTTGCGGGCTCAGAACTAGCTGAAAAAGACCCTAGTCACTTGCATGCCCATGTAACACCCTCCAGGGTAAATGTGCATATAAAAAACATAATAGGAACATAAATACAATAAAAATATCAGCCATCAAAATCCATATATACATCATTACATTTTCACATGGAAATCAAGGGAATGAATTCTTTTCATTAATAATGCAATGAACCAACTAGTGATGGGACTACCACGTTCCACCCGGCCATAGATTGGCTGAGCCAAGCCTCTCTTCAGCCAATCACCCCCATGTCATATTCCAAGCATGAATATGGGACTCATAGAACACATCAAAAAAACACCAATCAATGTGGATGCCACTGGAGTTCTCCACCTACACCATGAGGAATTTGAGTTCCTCCTTGTCTCTCATGCTTTACCATGAATCTGTAGTCTAAGCTAGGGATCACTAGGCCCTACACCGAGACATAATCTCCAAGCTTTACCATGCATTCCATCTCGGAATCACTAGGCCCAACGGAGAGAAAATACACCTCTTGGCTTTACTATATATCCCACCATTCACCGGCAAGGATTCCTAGGCCCACTGAGGCACACAATCTGGCTTTACTGCAACCCACAGTTTGGTTTAGGGGTTACTAGGCTAGTGGCTTCATGCATCCTCAATCTAGTTTAGGGACCACTACCACCATGTGTTTGTCAATTCAGAGATCCATCCCACTCAGCTGCGAATCCAATCCAGCCATCCCCCCACAAAATGCATGAGAGAACCCATCTCATCAAAGCTATCAGGAAATGGCAAGGCTAGGTTGAAAATACTGTCACACCTGGAAAACCCATGCCATGGTAGAAAACAAACACATGCAATCCCATTCATGCCAAATCTAGCAAGGAAAATACACATGCAATCCCATGCATGCGAAATCTAGCAAGGAAAATACACATGCAAGTTGATACTTGCAGTGAAGCCTATTTTAGCCACTTGATCCTGCCTTTTCCTACTTGATCCTTGCTTCCTTTTACTTTCTTTGCTTTTCTTGATCCAATGCCAAAGTGATCCATAAAAACTCTGAGTGTCCAAGAGTATGAGAGAGAGAGAGAATAATGAGAGAGCTCCAAATCTAAACTGACCAAGTCTTGTCCACTAATCCTCAGAAGCCTTTTTATTAATGAGGCCTCTATTTTCTTCATTTTCCATTAGTTTCCTTCATTTTCCTCCTTGCATGAAACCTATGACCTTTGACCTCCTTTTTCTCCTAATTTCCATTATTTTCCTTCATTTTCCTCCTCACATGCAACCTATGACCTTTTACCTTCCTTTTCTCCTAATTTCTTTTTTTTTCATAATTAAATGTGCTAAAATACATTTTTTCTTCTTTAATGCCTTATCCATTGCCTTTGCCAATTTCCTTAGCCATAAACAACCAAATGAACACCCCCCTAGGATGTCTTTCCCACCATTCAACTTGGAATACGCGTCCCATCATCCGTGTTATTTATATATTTTTACATGAAATTTTCACAAGGGTTATTACAGAACCCTCCCCCTTGGGGGAACACCGTCCTCAGTGTTCAATGACACCTATAACCAAAAGACCATTGAAAAAAAATCATATTGCCCATGGAGCTTTATAACACAGCTTGTTGTAGTATTTACAATGAATGACCAACTCAAAAGAAAAAAACATCATGACAACATGGCCATATAAAAACCGTACCGCATACTGGAGCTTTATAACACAACTCATTACAATATTGACAATGATATACACATATACATATATACACATTTGCTCAACCAGCAAATAAATGATACGATGCTTATATCAATCAACAAGGGAATCCATAGGCTCACACCTCCACCCTCAAAGTAATACCAGGATTCACCTCCGACCCAGGAAGCGCAGAATCCACTTCAAAGCCAAATTTGCATCCAATGTCCAATGCTATAATCCCACGCCACTTGTCCTCTCAACGAACAGTTACTGGCTCATTGTTCTAGGGTGCACTACCAATGTGCATTTGATTCCATTGGGCAATGCTAATGACCAAAACAAATCCATCCGTGACCTTCCCTTCTCTGCTACACATTCCCTCAGGAATCCAATAACCTCTTCTGTGCAGTCACTCACCTTCCAAGTTCCGCTGGCACCCCCATCCCAGGCAGTCCATCCCTTGGCAATGCTTCCTTGCATCAGAAGATTGAAAGACCAAGGCATATACCTGCCTCAAAACCATCATACCAATAATAGCATGCTCATGGAAATCAATGGATACTATTGGGTACCAGTGTCCCACAATGGCCCTACTCCTAAAGTGCTTTACCAACATACTGTTGCATGTTTCAATTTCTTTTATTGTTGCTACCAATTCTTGTAGTTGATTTCACCCGCCCAACTGGGCATTTCATTTATTCCTGAACCAAGCACATAACTTCCATTATATTTAAAATAAATTCACATCATACCTCATTGGTAGCTCGTCAATAAGGTACATTTACAATCCTGTTTGCTTCCTGTCACAACAAGTCAAACTAACATACTTGACCAAATCAACATATATAATGATATCACATCAGGCTAGATCAAAACAAAACCATCATAGATCAAAATAATAAATCACATGTAACCATCATAAACCAGAATCATAGATCATAAACCATAACCATAGATCATAAATTAGAACCATAGATCATAAACTAGAATCATAATTCACATGTAATAATCATAAACAAAAATCACAAGTCACTTTTTTTTTCCAAAGAAAAAAAACGGTAACTTTTTATTAAAAATGAAAAGTTACACTAGCAGATGCATTGAAGCATTTCCATAAGCTGCCTGAAAAGGCTCGAGTGCAAACGCACCCCATGCAACGTTAGAGGACTAACGTGCAAAAAGAAGAAAATAATATAGAAGAGAGGAGAGAGAAGAAGGAGGCAAAAGAACTGAAATCCAGCAGTGAGTAATCTCACATTTCAAGTTTTTCGCCCCTTTTTCTTTTCGACCTTGCACCACTCTCCAGGTGTGGGCTCAGTCGAAACTATGACTAATTGTGTTTTTGCTTTCTGAGTGGTTGTTTCCTTGTCTGAATCTGAAGTATCTGAGTGGTGATGCCGCTTGATCCCTCCCATGCTTTGATTCTCGCTTATCTTCTCTGCCTGATTTTGGTGGTGCTTTGTGTTCTTGTTTTCTGATGTAGTTTCCTTCTGAGTTTCCATTTCTTGTGGTGCCTCTGCATACTCTGTGGGAGTGACATCCTCTTCTGCTTCTGATTCTTCGTCATCTGAATCCGGGGGGGGAAATTGCCATCCCTTCTTCTGCTTCCCTTTCTGCTTCTTTTTATTATTAGTTTTTTTTCCTTCTGGGCATGTGCTTTGCAGGTGTCCTGTCTGCCTGCAGAGCCTGCATCTGAAAGCAGTATTCTCATAGTCTAGTGTTTGTAGCTAGTTTTGTTGTTTGTAGATCAGCCTTATGTTGTCTGGCATCCCTTTGCTTAGATCTACTTCCACACAAATGCGTGCAAAAGTGAAAACCCTTTCATCAATCCTCTCTAGATCTGTTTTGATATATTTCCCTATGCTGTTCCCAATTCGTTCCAAGACTCGTTCACTCCAGAAGTGAAGGGGAAGGTTGTATAGATGGACCCAAACCGGCACTTTGGATACAGTCATGTTGTTTGGATCGAAATCTGGGAACCATGGGGTCATGAACAACCCCGATGTTCCGCAGAACCAAGGCCCATCTCTGATGATTTGTTCTCTGACTTCCGGGGATGCGAATCTAACTATAAAAAATCCCTTTGAGCATAAATGTATATCACATTCCATGGTCCAAGTTTTGAAAATCCAATGGAATAGATCCATTGGTTTTGGCCAGAAACTGTTAAAACGACAAATTAGGGCCTGCGTTTCGTAAGATTTTACGAAGTCATCAAGCCCTGAAGAGTCAAAGTTTAGAGCTGGGGTTTGTCCTAACTGATCCACTATGTATGGTCTAGGAGTATACTTGCCTTGATCTGGAGGGGACCCTGTATCTTTATTGCCCTGAAGAATGTTCTTGTAGGAGGCTACTCCTTTGAGTTGCTGCTGGGATGCTGTCTTTGTCCCTTTATCCCCTCCTCTGAAATTTTTATCTTCCCCTGTGCTGCTTGTCTGACCCTGAGGAGGGGCTCCTCCCCTCAGTCTGAGATTCAAGAAGATGGTTTCTCCTGGGCTAATTCCATAGCTTCCCATGGTCCTGTTGTCTTGGAGAGACCATCTACCATTTACCAAGTGTTGGATCTTGCTAGGGTATCCAGCCAATACCCAGATTTGCTGCTTCAGTTGCAGCACAGTACTTTCTGCATGTACCCATACTAAAAAAGATTGCGTCTCTGGGGTTTTTATAAAGATCTGGAAACGAGTTTTTGTTACCTGGTGTCTGCACTTTTGCTGAGTTCCTGCTCTGCCTGGAAACAAAACGTTGCTGGTTGCCTTGTGCGACAGAACCACCCCGTATCTGCAATATTTGGCCCGATCGGTTGAGCATTCTTCTAGATCTGGGCCCCTGTCATGATGATCTCTCATTTGCACCTCGCATCCTGCAAACCCCCCGTTAAAACGATGCAAATATCCACTAGATCTACATAGTTTGGCCCATGCAGCTATGAGCTGAGGTAGATCTGCCCCATACAGGTCCTCGACTTTGCATGCCTGGAACAACTGCTGGGAATTGAGCCTGACAAACACTAGGCTAACGGATCCTGCGTATATCATTCTGATCTCTGAGAGTTTTCCGCCCCCAAAGTGGGCAAAAACGTAAAACGACTGCGGGTTTCTGGCCTCGAGCGGCTTTGCTGGCCGCTCCTTCAGAACAACCTTTACTGTATTTGGCTCCTCAGTCTTAGAGTGAGGTTTGTCTGCTGTGCCGAGAGCTTCCAGCAATTTCCAGCCGTTAAACCGCGTGACCAGGGCAATTCTAGTGCTTTGAAAAAAATCGAAACGCCCCATCACCGCGCTCTGACTATCGAACCAGGGGAGATCAGTGACGGCGACCATCCCTGCCAAACCACCTCCAGTGATCGCCATGGCGGGGGTTGCATTTCCTGCGACGAAGGGGTTTTCAGCGATGGCCATTTCCTGCGTCTCGGGAGCCCTAGCTCACCAATGTTTCCCAATTTGTGTTCTTTGATTTAAATCACAAGTCACTTGCATAATAAAATTGAAATAAAATGATGATACTTATCCTTTCCTCAATCCTTAGTTCCACCTTTGTTCTTTTGTATAGAGACCAGATTGGTTGCCACACCCAGCAAACACCCAGTGCCTTCTCCTCTACTAGGTGCACATACACATAGTGTGCATCACACACATACAACCACACCTAACACACAACACCATGTAATAGATGCACCTACACCTGACGTACAATGCATACACCTACAACCAGTGTACAACACAGTGCATCCATCTACACCCGATGTGAAATACCACCCAATGCATGTACCTACATAGAATACCAAACAACGAGTACACATGCTGCAATACCATGACTACATGATTCACATACATAATAGCACATGCCCTCAACACAACATGTATCACATGCACACAATACCACATGTGCACTAGTACCATATGTACAACATGTACACAGTACCACCTATACACTGCACCACCTGCACAACATGTGCACAACATGACATGTACATGGCACTATCTGCACAACATGTACACAACACCACATGTACACTACACCAATGTATAGCTTGTACACAAAACCACATGTACACAGTACCACACACATGATGTGTACACGACACCATATGTACATAGCATCGCATGCACGACATGTACACAACACCACCTGCACATAACACCACTTGTACAACATGTACACAACACCTCATGCATACAACACCACTCGTACAATCATGCACACCACACCATATGTACATAGCACCACATGTACACCGTGCACGCAACACCACTTGTACATAGCATTGCATTCCCAACATGTACGTAACATTATTTGTACATAACACTACATATCCAACATGCATAAAGCACCATATGCACACACAGTGCATATACATCATGAAGAAATCACAATATGTATACAACACCCCATATGCAATATTCGCACAACCCTATTTGTACCATTCTATACATAACATTGCATAAATAACCTGTACACATGCTATGCATACACAACACCATAAGTTCACACATCATAGATGCAACATGTACAACATATACAACAAATGCATAATAGTAGTACCACACATCCAAAACCATATTGTCCTTACCAAGAAACCTTGCTTTTGGTATCTCATCCATGCTTATCCTAGCATGCCGCAGACCACACTGCTTTCACTTTTTTGATGTATCCTTCAATATTACCTGTGCATAATACACGTATACAATATCAAATCATATCCACATGATACTGACCTCGTATATTTGTGTGACTACTCTTCCCAATTGATTCCTCGTAAGACCAAGAACCTCTTCATGTCGTTCTCCTACATAAGAAATCATTCCTTCACAAGAATGATACCTTACAACCCTCTCAGATAGTAACATAGATATATGGATACATACATACATATATAAATGTTAGCATAAAACAATCATGATCCTGTCAGACAACGACATACATACATTCATGTATACATATATAAACATCAGCATAATCATGATCATAACATAATTACCAGATAACATAAGGTCTAGGTTAAGAGAAATTCCTTTATTTATGCACAAGCATTGAGAAAAATAGTTCCCAACATAGCCAAAGCATATGACACCTCTGATCCATTTACTTTACCTTTTTTGGTTACATTTCTTGTGTCTGCACTGCTACTGTCCATTTACCACAATGGACTGAACCAATCTAATCTGATTTTCATAGTCTTACCTTCCACTGCGCTTACTCGTACATTGAGCTTCATCTAAGTCTTACATCACCTATTCGGTACCACATATCTCTCCCTCGGCTCCATTAAATTTCCTCTTTCCCAACGAATTCCCAAGACTCAAACATAAAAGTAAAGACAAGAAACAAACGAGAAGAAGACCATAAAAACCAATGACAACATGAATCTGCAAACAAAGTGGCATAGCTATGCACAAGACACAATCAAACTTGCAAATCAAGCACAACAATCGCAAAAGACCAAAAGCATAAGACTAACAACAAACACCATGACTCGATCCCCATGGTTCCCAGGGAAACTCAACTAGAGACTTCTTCAAGATTTCAATGCAGTCTCTTTCCATGCAAATCCCTGCATCATGCTCACTGTTATAGACATTTTTGGGCACTGCAACCCCAATCAAATATGTCCATAAACCAAGGGCTCCTAAGTTCCTAAAAGTGTTGTTCCAACCCCTAAAAGAATAAGGTCAACTGATTACATCATCTCCCAGAAGTTCTCCACCAAAAACTACTCAGAAATGGTCAAAACTGGACCATACTAATTGCTCAGTGCTGAGGGTGCGATGCATCCCACCTAAATGCACATGGGAGGTGCGATGCATACTGAAAATCCCTTCTATAGGGTGCGATGGATGAGAATAGACAAGTGGCGGAGACAGTTTGCGAGGTGGATGATCATGGAATCTTCCAGAAACTTCTCCTGTGACACTTGCCTCTCAGAATTTCCCAAGGATGAGTAAGAGATCAATGAGATCTCCAAGTGGAAACAAAAACTATCAGAGAGAAGACACTAATCAAAAACCCAGAGCTGACTCACACCTCTGCAAATATCTATATATATATCTCTCATCCCAGAGATCCAGCGGTTGGAGGTTGGAATTTTTTATCTTGTAAGGAAGTGCTGCTGGTTTCTTGGTGTAACATCATAGTGTTGGGTGATCTAAGCTTTTCATGAGGTGAAGAAGGGATTTCTTGCTGAGAGGATGACGCTGGGTCAGAACAATTGGTTGTAATCCTCTTCGCTATTCTTGATTATTAATAAAGCTATTCAAGTTTTCCTCCACATTCTTGTATGATTGATGATATATGCATTTGTGTGGTCAATATATATCTGGTCCTATATTGTTTATGATGGTAGATCTATGTTCTTGGATAGTGTTATGCTGCTTTGATTCTACAGGTGCTCTTTGAAGCTGGGTAGATGAGGAAGCGAGTGGCAAAGATCTATCAGAAGGGAGAGGAATCAAGCAAGGATCCAAGCGCAAGACAGAGGTTGGTCTCCTTCTTTCCCCTCTTATCTACTTCTCATAAAGGAAAATGAAAGTGGTTTTAGTTTGTTTGTTTCTAAGGTAGCTACCAGCCTTAGTGGGACTAGCAGCTCCGCATAGACACTAGATTTCCCACTAACAAAATGGCGACTCCATTGGGAGTGAATAGATTGTTTGTTTGTCTATATTTGTTTGCTTTATAAACTTACAGACGGAGCCTGAAGTCAAGCCAGCTAGCCTTCGAACTGCATTTGCTATGCAAGTGCAAAGTAGATCAATGCTGCCTCAGTCTATCTCTAGGTTTTGTTTATAAACTGAAAAATCGATTTACAAGCTCTCTAATTGCCCTTGTGGTGGCTCTAGTAACCTCCTTAGATCTACCCCTATGATTTATTTATTGATTACCACTTGCTCGGCCAAAATCCCTGAACTGTGCTGCAAATTGTGATCAAGAACTGGATCAAAAGTCTTGCACTATACCATCGCACCCTCTCTTCAAGGATATCAGTATGCATCGCACTCCCGTGTGCTGTAGGTGGGATGCATACTGGAATCCCTGTGTAATAGGTGCGCTGATCAGAAAGGGCTAATTTTGCCTTCAGACTTTGGTTTTTTCACTCTTTTCAGCTCTATTCAAGTGTTTTGATTTAGGACAGTGCATATAGTGTGTGCTCTCTGCTCTATGTTGAAAGAATATCATCTCTCTTTCTTTAGTAGCTAGGATTTTCATTGCAAAAGGAAGATTAAACGATTGTTTATCATCTTAGATTGCATTTTAGGAATTGTATATCTACATCACGCGGTGAACCTGAAAGGAAAATTTCTTAAACAAGATCAACTGTAAAATAAATTTCATGAATCTAAAAATGCTTTGGAACCTAACACACACCATTTAGAAGTCTAGGCTAGAGACGTATTCCGGCGTCGTAAAGCCTGGTAACTATTGTTTTCATTGATGGTTGGGTGATTCCTCCACTTTGAGACGACAAGTGCCAGTACGGACTTGTGCTCCCACGTACTGTCAAGTATATATTGGGAGACCACAATAGGCTATATCCTTTATCCATAGGAAGCTGTGTCTGCCACCCTATCGATCGCAATGCACTGATTACAGCATTCGAGAAGATTGACTGCCGTACCGTAAAAAGTATTCTGTAGTTTTGCGATTGGTTTGGTAATCCCTCTGTCTAGACTTCCAGAGTAGTCTCTTTCATTCCTTTTTAGACTCATTAAAGGAAAAGGTCCATCTAAGCACTTGTCACTTCAGGCTCATTAAAAATCGAAGGCGACTAGAGTCATCTTTTGTTTTTTCTTGACTCTTAAAAATTTAAAAAACAGGTTGTGTCAAAACGTCTAAAATTCATTTAATTCGGAATCATTTTCCCCTTTATTTTGAGTTGATCGAGTAATCCACAATTGTGGAAGAAAGTCAATCGAAATCGCTAGAAAATCTTTTGGATAGACTAGATATGTCTGAACAACCGTCGATATCCAGGACTGTGTCATCCGACGCAGCAGCGGTAGAGCCTCCTACTGCTACTCCAATGATGTTCGCCGGTATACCATCTTTCCCGGCAAGTTATTGACAACAAGCTGGAGTCCAATCAGGGACTGTTTCGACGACATGGTCAGTTCCTATTTCTTCATCCTAATTATCATCTGGTATTTCTTATGTTGAAACTCAACAAATTGATCCAATGTGTCTTCAAAGGCCAATCTACCCTTTAAGTATTGGATTGCCACCATATGGAAGGCAGTATGCCTTTTCATTATTCCCTCCCGGAGAACAACCATATGGGAGTTTACAACAAAGTTCAGGTCAAACTGGAATTACATCGAGTGGTTGGGTACCAATACTGCCTCAGCAACCAAGGGTTGTATATTCAGTGCAACCAGTCCACCTTGTGTCGAATATTCCCACTATACCTGCTATGGTGATTGCATCGAAATTACAAGCGCTACCTGTTGTATGTCAACCCCAAGTTTCTCAGGTTGCAATAAAACAGCCTCTTGTCTCAACGACTCAATCACAACCTCAGGTTAGTGCCTCCTTATCTGGAGCGACTTAGGCTCAAACAAGTACTATGACTCCTCATCTTGGTCAATCATCTAGTATTGGACAACAACAAATGGTCCAACAACCATGGATGGTTCAATCTCAACAACTGTCATTCCAGCAATCATATCAAGGACTTGAGCAACAATTCTTTGTAAGTAATGGGCAACCGCATTTCCAAAGCGGTTATCAACAACCATACTATAATGGTTATGCCCATCAACCTTATCAAAGTTACCAGCATCAAATACATTATGTTGGTATGCAAAGACCCACTGCTCAGGAGATTCCATCTTATCTTGGGTATGCTTCGCCTAACCTGAATCAACAGTTTCCCTTTGTAGCAACTCTAGAATTACCAGATCTAAACCAGCTGACGAATGATCCAATTGCTTACGCCCCTTAGTGGCCGGCGATTCCGCGTAAACTTCTGTCAGATATTCCTAAATTTAATGGAAATCCGGGTGAAGACCTATCGAATCATGTGATGACCTTTCATCTGTCGTGTTCGTCTAACACTCTAAATGGTGATTCGATTAGGCTTCACCTTTTTTAGAGAATGTTAACTGGTTTGGCAGCAAATTGGTATATCAAATTACCTAGAGCTTCGTTTGATAACTTCAGTACCCTAGCCACAACCTTTTTAACCCATTTTCAGTTACCCATAAGGTACGAAACGGGAACAGAACTTCTTACCAATTTCAAGTAAACGATGGCCACTCACATATCTGATCATATTCATGCGTGGCGACACCGTCGTAGAATGGTAAAAACATACGTTCCTGATAAGCTTTTAGCTGAATGGTTTATTAAACCATTATTACCTTCCATTACAGAAGATGTGGCAAAGGGAGTTGTCATCATTGAAGAGAAAGTTATTGCTCGTGCGCAATATTTAGACTTGATTTATACTCAGTTTGGCACGCTCTATGATAAAATCCCTGACGCTCCAAGGCCGGAATTTTCCGTTCCTCCTCCTCCTAAATCAAACAATGACTCTCATGCCGGCAATGGCGTGATTGGTACGACAGACACAAAATCAACGAAGGCTACATCTAAAAAGGCCGGTAAGATTTCTAGTCAAAATGAAAATGAAGAACTTCTCGCCTCAGAGGTAAATGCCATGTCGATCGACAAGGGAAAAAACCTGAAGCAACCAGGGGACAAGAAGAAAAAGAAAGGGAGAA
This sequence comes from Pinus tabuliformis, assembly GCA_031772625.1. Lineage (NCBI taxonomy): Eukaryota > Viridiplantae > Streptophyta > Pinopsida > Pinales > Pinaceae > Pinus > Pinus tabuliformis. The sequence goes on from CM062805.1 coordinate 606,313,640, forward strand.
AAAAGAAGCAGGATGAGTCATCTCTTGAAAAACCTTCTGCAAACCCTTCTAGGCAAAGGAAACCCCCTGCAAGGTGTCAGATATGCGATGAGGATCATCGGACGAGAGATTGTCCACATAAAGCTGAAGTTAAGAAACTCTTTAAGAGTTCAAAAACCTCAGCGGTATTGACTGATCCGTTTCCAAACCCAGGAAACAAACTGGTTGCTAATCAAAATGCTTCCTGATCCCAAGTGCTTATGTTGTCCATTTCAAAACAGCAAAATGATGCTTTGATATCGACAAGGAATAAAGATTACGGGAATCCACAGCTGTCGAACAACAAGGCTACTGATCGACTGAGTAGTTCGACAACAACTTCAACCGAAGTTGTGCCACCCATCATTCCTGAGCAAGCCGCCAAAGGGAGTAGTACACAAATCGACATTTAATCCTCGTGCTAAAGTAGCACATAATTATAATATAGTAGAGGACCTGGCCAAATCACCGTCCTCTATGTCGACACTTGAGGTACCGTAAAATTGCCCCTCCTAAAAGTAGGCTCTATTATCAGTAATAGGTGGGATTGAGCCAACGGATTCCAATCTTGTATCCTTTAATCACAAAGGATATGACCCTCAGTTACCGGCTCAACTAGCTTTCCTTATTCAAGTGAAATCCCTCAACAAAACTGTTCATCGAACAATTATTGATGAGGGGACATCTACATGTATTATGTCGATGAGTTGCTGGAAAAATTTAGGCTCACCACCCTTGTCGTGATCGTCAATGATGTTAAAAGCATTTGATGGACGATCATACACTCCATACGGGATTTTAAGTAACTTGCAAGTTGAACTGGGGGAAAAACAGTAGAAATTGATGTTGAAGTAATCGACGGAAACCTCGGTTACAACATCCTACTGGGAAGGCCCTGGATATATGCCATGGCCGCAGTTGTGTCGACCTACTTCAGGAAGATTGCATTTCCCTTCCAAGGAGGAATTACAATCGTCGACCAACAAACATTTCTCCCCAATAGTTCACAAGTTACGGGAAGCATTCCAATGATCCATGGAAGCAATCATTCGCTTCAAAATATTGGAGTAGGCCTCCTAAAAGACCCTGCCTTAATGGGTACTTTTTCCCTACCACCTCCGAGTAATCTGGCGGAAGTGGCCACAGTGGAAACCTGCAATATGAAATCTTCTATATCTAATGGATTCGGAAGATTCCTAAACATTTTGTCAGCATGGATCATCGCCATTTTAGAAATATTGTAGCAATCAATTTTTTTGGCCTTGGGGGTAGACCCAAATCAACGCTCATCGAGTGTTTGGATAGATAGGTCTAAGGAATATGGTACCTCTTCAGATCCTTTGTCACATGTACGTTCTATAGACAAAGGAATCATTCAGTCAATGATGATAGGAGAGGCACCATGGGAAAATCACTGCCATCATTCCCATCTTCCGGATTACCACAAATATTATTCTAGCAACCTTAATCATCCTTCAGTTTTTGATTTTCTATCAAATACTGTAAATACGGTGGATACCGAGGATGGTTCTTATCTCGTGTCGACCTCATTAAAAAATGAAACAAGGAGTCATGAGGATAGTTCTTTTACTGTGCCAACCTCATTAAAAAATGAAACAACTCCCTTTCCAAATCGAGTCTTTGATTATGATCTCATAAAATCCAAGTCGAGACTTTCAAAGATCTAAGAGGTAAACCTTCATTCCAACCACCTTTTTGAATGCAATGAAGCTTGGGGGGCATGCACCTCGATTTGCATCATTATTCTAGTGGCATGCAAACTTATCATGAGCAATGTTACCGCAGGGTTAAAGCTCGTTAAAAAATAAACCCGCCTCGAGCGGTTTTAGCACGGAATTCAAGCTTGTTAAAAAATAAACATAAGCAAAGAGCAAACATTCCCCCAGAGTTTAAGCTCATTAAAAAATGAACCAATTTCCGGTAAATAACCATCGTGAATGTATTATCACCAGCCTTTGAAGCCTTGGTCGTGTTCTCATCATCACCTCCACTCTGTATTGCCCGATCATTCACCTCCATTTGATTGTTTACCCTTTTGAGGAACAGCTGTGAAGAGTGATCTTGTTAGCCATCCCTGTGACACTGCCGTGATTGGAAACTTCCAAACCTTACCTGGAATTAGCTGCTACCCGAATTTATCACTCGTTCCTCGAAATACGAGTCACCTCAAGCAGTTTTAATGCGGAATTCAAGCTCGTTAAAAAATAAACATAAGCAATGAGCAAACGTTCCCCCAGAGTTTAAGCTCATTAAAAAATGAACCAATTTCTGGTAAATAACCATCGTGAATGTATTATCATCAGCCTTTGAAGCCTTGGTCGTTTCTCATCATTACCTCCACTCTGTATTGGCCGATCATTCACCTCCATTTGATTGTTTACCCTTTTGAGGAATAGCTGCGAAGAGTGATCCTGTTAGCCATCCTTGTCACACTGCCATGATTGGAAAATTCCAAACCTTACCTGGAATTAGCTGCTACCCGAATCTATCACTCGTTCCTAGAAAGACGAGTCTCCTTTAAGCTCTTTTCCTCTAACTCGTAAAATATGAAAAGATTGCCGAGCAATTGGCCTCTCCAGCTCATTAAAGTGACTGGAAGTGGTATCCCTCCTTTAGATTTTAATCCTTTTGGACCTGAGGGATTATTACACAAAAAGATCGAGCGCTTGTTTTGTTTGGCTCGTTAAAATTACCGAAAATTCATCCCTTTTGTATTGATTTATACTTTTTCAGACTCAAGGGATTATATGACGAAAGAGGATTATTGGATTTAAGTATGGGGGATTTACGCAGTGCATTATATTAGATATCATTTTTGGGATTCAACTGCGTTAAGTAAGTCATTCAAACGTATGACCATTTCCATGAGAGGATTATTGGAGTTTTCTTTACGTCCCTTTTCAGACTCTCTAAAATTGAAAAGGACTGAGTTATCTTTGTCGTTAAACTCGTTAAAATCGAATAGCGACAAACTTGTCCATATAGACAAGAAGGAGTTTCACTATCGCTAGGCTCGTTAAAACATAGAGATGGGTTTTCCCGAAGGGAAAATTATAGAACAAGCATATGTTATCATCCTCAAGCTTGAAAAAAATGAAGAGGTACTGGTCAGCAATGACTGGGGAAAAATTGGGAAGAAAACTTGAAGAAACTTTATTGGTAGCAAGTCGCTCTTGAACATGACACTTTCACTCCGCATCCGAGTCGGGTTGGGTTGTTCCATTCACTGGTCATATCACCATTGGTCCATCACACCATCCACATTTGGGGTTAACGTTACCAATCCATCATGTCAGTGTCGCCGATATGTTCAAGAGAAGTCCCTCAGAGAATTCACCTGTGTCTCATCCACTGCAATACATTTACGCTGCATTCTTTCATGACCGCCACCCTGAACCTTATATCATCAGATCGTTTTCACCTCCATTAAAATCATTTGCTCCATTCCGTGTCATAGATGTGGGATTCATTAAGGCCCTCCTATGATGGATCGCTTCTTGTCGACATCAGCTCATTATCCAGGAGGTCGATCTAGGAATAACCCTTTCAGTACTTTGAAGCTTGCATGCCTCAATGGCAAGTTTCTCACTTCCGGCGACAGGTTTACATCAATGGCCTTCGACCGAAAGATTTTGTATGGTGTTCGACGCCAAGTCCCTTATTCACACCACGCGAATTATATTATAGTACCTTGAGGGTCATCATCATTATCGGTGATTCCTCTCGCGCCTGTTAACAGCTTACAACATTGGCTGGTAATCAGGTGATGTCTTTCCATGTTCGACTCCAGAACATCTCTCACATCAATCGACTTGTACTTTGAGTGAAGATCGAATGAGATTGAAGACCCCAGATCTAGTTTCATCCATCCGGGCTGCAATATATATTCAGGAAAATAAAGACATCAAATGTACATCATTGCTACACAGATAATCATCCAACCCAAGGGATGTTGGCTCTACCAGAATCATTAGTCTGCACACAGACGATTGTCTGTCTTATGTACATGAAAATGAATTTATAAAGCTGAGCATGGGAATGCCCGCCTCAGCTAGATCATGAAAATATTATGAAGATAATGTATTGTATTGTATCTTATTACAGGTCACCTTCCAACTTGAAAAAACTTCGGATCCTCATGATAAATCATTTCATTTGACATCAAAAGATTAACGACCTCATGCTTTAGGGGGCAACTGTTATAGACATTTTTGGGCACTGCAACCCCAATAAAATATGCCCATAAACCAAGGGCTCCTAAGTCCCTAAAATTGTTGTTCCAACCCCTAAAAGAACAAGGTCAACTGATTACATCATCTCCCAGAATTTCTCCACGAAAAACTACTCAGAAATGGTCAAAACTGGACCATACTGATTGCTCAGTGCTGAGGGTGCGATGCATACTGAAAAGCCCTTCTATAGGGTGCAATGGACGAGAATAGACAAGTGGCGGAGACAGTTTGCGGGGTGGATGATCATGGAATCTTCCAGAAACTTCTCCTGTGACACTTGCCTCTCAAAATCGCCCAAGGATGAGTAAGAGATCAATGAGATCTCCAAGTGGAAACAAAAACTATCAGAGAGAAGACACTAATCAAAAACCCAGAGCTGACTCACACCTCTGCAAATATCTATATATAGATCTCTCATCCCAGAGATCCAGAGGTTAGGGGCTGGAATTTTGTATCTTGTAAGGAAGTGCTGCTGGTTTCTTGGTGTAACATCATAGTGTTGGGTGATCTAAGCTTTTCATGAGGTGACGAAGGGCTTTCTTGCTAAGAGGATGACACTGGGCCAGAACAATTGGTTGTAATACTCTTTGCTATTCTTGATTATTAATAAAGTTATTCAAGTTTTCCTCCACATTCTTGTATGATTGATGATATATGCATTTGTGTGGTCAATATATATCTGGTCCTATATTGTTTATGATGGTAGATCTATGTTCTTGGATAGTGTTATGCTGCTTTGATTCTACAGGTGCTCTTTGAAGCTGGGTAGACGAGGAAGCGAGTGGCAAAGATCTATCAGAAGGGAGAGGAATCAAGCAAGGAGCCAAGCGCAAGATAGAGGTTGGTCTGCTTCTTTCCCCTCTTATCTACTTCTCATAAAGGAAAACGAAAGTGGTTTTAGTTTGTTTGTTTCTAAGGTAGCTACCAGCCTTAGTGTGACTAGCAGCTCCGCATAGACACTAGATTTCCCGATAACACTCACACATGTCAACCACATGTGTCAAGTATCGAAACAATCATATTCATCAATTTGAATTCAACTTTTACAAACAATCATGTCATAATCCATAGTCATTAGACATAATTCTACAACTATCAACTACATTCAAGTACATATCAACTATCTCAACACATACATGTTAGTACAATCATCTTAAAAAAAAATCATTTGAACACATAATCATATTAAGCAATTCATCAATAATTCAACCACTTGTAAACATACCATGTTAAATAAATCAATTAGGTGAAATAATAGGCACCAAACACTCAAAAATAAAATAGACGACGTAATCAACTATGAAACGCCAAGTATGATACATCAGAAAACTCATACCTTAGTGTACCTCAGGGGAGGCTATCTTGTCTGCATAATAAATCTAGTTAGTGAGATATAAATTTACAACATGTCAACATAAATCATGATATCCATAATAGTAACTAACTAACATGTTCACATTACGAGCTCATAAGCATATGTCGTTCATGCATAATAATCACATATGTATGATTAGTCTAAATTAGTACGACACCACATCACAAATACGTCATCTCATACCTGAGTATCGCAACCATAACCATCTGCATAGGTCAAACCAGGCTAACACAATACATATAACATCAAGATCTTCAATGCAATGAACATAACCATCACACATATGGCCAATCCAACTTATAACATCAATTTTGGAAAAAAAAAATTGAGCCATGGCTCAGAAAGAAGGAGGGATGTTTTTGAAGTATATGATGTATGGTCAATACAGGAAGTAGATGATAAATTCGTCCTTTGAATAATAGAAGGCATGACACAAAGTTTACTAGGCATCTTAGACTTATGAACACCAAAGAATGTTAGGATACATGGATGTAGGAACATCGAAGTATGAAGGCTAAAATCATAGGAAGGTAAGGTTTAGTGAGAGGCTGACAAAAGAGGTTTGTTGAGGGAGTCCCATGTTCAAGGGATAGACTGCTGCCAAAAAATCCTTATGAATACATATATTGAGTCACTGTTTCGTCCAATTTTTCCCCATTTGATTAATCTTAATGAGTCCAGACGGGTAAACTTGCTAGTATTTTCATATTTAGAGAGTCTAAAAACATCTTAAAGAGCAACTATAGGGAGGTCCCTTTGTCATTGTTGATAATCGGGTGCGACCAAGATTTTATAGTATACCTGATGCATTTCCTTTTCCGTAAGTTGGTATGTTGAGTCTAGATAAAGTGATAAAACTATGCTCAATAGATGTCTGCCTCATTTTTTTATGAGTACGAGGGGACAGAGTAAAATGAATATTCTTTGTGAAATTTTAATGAGTCAGATGAAGAAAAACTCAGTAGATCTTCATAAAATTTTAACGAGTCAGATGAAGAAAATTTGATGTCTTTTTTAGTTTAAAGAGCAAGGAGAAAGAGATAAAAGAACTGCTTAGGTCTTCTTCATAGGATTTTTACGAGTCCGAAGAAGATAACTCAAGGATTTTTTCAGTTGAAAAGCGAAAAAAGGTCCCAAAAAATAAAGTGTTCATATCTTCTTCGTAGGCATTTTACGAGCCCAAAGAAGTTAACTTGGGGATTTTTCATTTCAAAAGTGAGAAAAGGTCCTGTTGAGAGTGGTGGACCCACCAATATGTCAAGGTATCTCCCTGGTAAGAAGTCCCAACTAGACCTTAGACCATTTGGAGTAGGAGTCCTAGCAGTGGGTAGTAAAGCAATTCCTTGATTGCGATAGTGCGTAGAGGTAAGTGTGTTATCTTTGTCAGAAGCAAGTGTGTGACCTTGTAGTGAGTCAAGTGAGATGCATGGGGGTTATAACACATAGAGGGGGAAAGGAAGTGTGTCCCTTAGAATTCTATAATAGTACGTAGCCTGAAAGGAACACATGAGTTGAATGACATCACAACCTGGAAAGAAAAATAGTTCACAATCCAAAGTGACAAGTTAAACCAACAACACGATTGCACCAAGATTTATACAATTACATACAAATTAGTTCATACACAAATGTGTAAGTTAAACAACACAGATTACTAAAGTAACTAGAATAGTCCAACTACAATAATAACATATGCATGAAAACATGTTGCCTCTATTATATTATATAAAGTGAAAGTTCCATCTATACATACACCACCTACTCCTCCAAAGAGATGTACTTGCTCTGCACTGTGGAGAAACAAAGGGTCATCACAATACTCTCCAAAACTTCTCTAAGCAATGCCTAGCCAAAAGCTTGGCTCCAAAAATCCTATACTATGAGTTATGAGGTTCTATATATATCAAAGGATGGAGTGACCCTTGACATTCCCCTTTGACTCTTGGACTACCCTCATGATGCTTCACATTACAATAGTGACTGTTCACATTCCACTAATGACACTTGGAATTTCATCTACAACATATTTAAAATAATACAATTTCCACATAAACCCATATGGGAAAGTAATAGGCTTGAGTTAGCCTGACAAGACAAACAACATCACTCGGGGTCTTGGGGGAAGAACAACTTGATAGCCTCCTCGCGATGATATTCAGTGATGAACTGATACAAAGCTTGGTACTTCATTATTGTGTTCCCGTACTATTTGATGACATCTTTGTCGAAGCGGACTCTTGCCTCGATGTCTTTTGGGTATATGGTTTTGAAACCTTTGTCCAGCTCATCCTGAAGCATGCACAACATTGTCTTGAGCATGGCTATACTGTTGATGTACCTTTGCATGTTTTCTGTGTTGAGCTAGAAGTCATCATTGGTGGCTTCGCGCATCAACTACTCTATGTACTTGCCAACATCTAGCATGAATTGGTTCTTCCTCATGGTCTAGGTGAGGGTTTTTATGGAAGGGATCTTGACATCTAGACTCCTAAACAACCATGTATAGGAAGCCTCAATGCTAGTGATGAGCGAAGGGAGTTGCTCATAGTTCTGGATTAACATATGAATCTGTGCTTTTTCTAGCTCATCCTCTAGATTCATCCTCTTGTGCAAGTAAAGTGAGGCTCCTTTGTACCTCATGATCCATTCTTTCATATATGCAATTGTAGTGTGAATGTCTTTGAGAGTTTGGGATGTTTGTGTGCACTGTTGCTGAAAACCGTATAGATAGACAATCGCTTTGTGAACGATGATAAATCTTCTATACACTATCTGCATGGTGGCCTCCAAAGTTTATATCTCCACCACTATTGCTTTCTTCATCTCTATCATGGAGGATCTTGTAGACTTCTATATTCTCTTCTTGGCCTCTTGCAAGTCCTTTAACATTTGATCATTCTCTGCTATCAAGAACTTGACTATCGAACACTTGGCTTCTGCATAAGCCTTAGAATCCTCAACCATGGAAACTGGATATCTTCTAATATCTCGTACAATCACCCTTTCTTCTATGTGCGTAGTTATGAATGATCACACAAGAGATTCTTTCTTCGTGCCTGTACAATCCTCTGTTGTGACTTGTCAAATTCCAGATTGTACACATCTGTCTCCAGATCATTATCAAGGAGAACAACTTCTCCTTGCTTGCTCAGGATTGGTTGTGGTTCTAGAGGTGGTAGAGACAATGGTGTGATCTTGGATGCCCTTGACATGAGATCGATGTCTTGGTCCTCCAAATCCTATTCTGTCTCCATGTTTGTTGCCTCAAACAACTCCTCAACTTGTTGAGAAAATTCTTGAATTTACACCTACTCACCCTGTTCATCATCTGCTAGCTACTCTATTATCTCAACTTGTATCTACATAGTTTGTTCTGTCATTGTGCCTTGTCCTTCTTCTTATTCTCGTTTCTATCTTTCTTCCCTTTCTCTCCACCTAAGATCTTGTTATGCTTTCAACTTCTTCTCTGTCTCCTGTAATATCCTCTTTTTTTCTTCCAATCTTTGCTTCTCCCTCTTTCTTCGCATTACTCTCCTATTGCGATGTTTCCTCTTTTCATCTATCTCCAAAGATACTCTCTCAACAAGTGGATATTCTTTTAACTTGTAGCTTTGATGAGCCTTTACACTCTCAGAAATCTTCCTCTTGCCTTTGTCTTGCACTAGTTTTCTCACTGCTACTGTTTTTGTTGCTTCCTATGGTGTTGTTGCCTGGAGTGCTGCTTTCCATTCTACAACCATGCTGACTGGTTCATTAAGCCAATGACATGCCCTGTGGATCCATGGGTAGTACACCTTCACACAATAGTTCTTGCATATGCAATGCAGATAATAAGGATTGAAGTTCTTGGTGCTGGACCCAAACTTATTCAAGTCCTCGGTCTCAACATCTGCATATTTCAAGGTACGGATCTCATATAACCCAATCCACAAATGAAGAGTAGGCCATGGTGCCTTATTAATCCTATACAGTGTTGTTAATAACCCTATGGAGATGTGGTATGTAACCTCTTGCATGACCAACTTGTCTGTGGAAAACCTCAGTAGATCATGTGGATGCTTCTTCATGCCAAACATCCTGATGAAGGTGCCACTGAGTGAGGCATACCAATCTGTAATGTTAATAAATGCCTTCATCGCTTCCTAGGACATGCAAAGTGGGTCTGTAGAAATTTTGAATAATATAACACTTATTCACAGAGATTATCCTGATTATACACTATTTGTGGAATGCATGCATAATACATAACCTCCTCTACGTTGATCATCAATTTGCGGAATTAAAAACAATTGCATGCACACATTAAACATCAATCACACATATCAACACAGTATGTAATGGGGAAAGCATATAGCTGAAAACCCCCAACTATTTGTATATTATAATGATAGAGAACATGTAACAATACATAGTACAATACTCCTCACAAGTACTTAGTACTATCTCCACCTACTACACACAAACTAGCTCAAATCTGAACAAGTCATAGGTTCAAATCTCCTCCACTGTTTGCCTTCCTCTACTGCACAATCCAAGTTGAGAATAGATCAGATCCAAGTTTGAATTCCTTTGGATTGTACTGCGCAATCCTCATTGGAAATCTCAATCAATGATTGTGCAAATCTCATTCACAGCTATAGTCACAACTGATAGTAGTCTCACCCTTTCACCCACCTCTAACACTTGTCTCCACTGAACTGTCCATGCACTGAGTTAATTGATGTATTCTTTAGTTGATTTATGAGTTAATAATTAGTGAATTAATTAATAATTAATTCACATCACTCATCACTGGTGTATTTGGCAGTTAGACTAAATACAACTAGTTCAACTAAGTCAAACTGAACACAACTCCATCAACTCCTCAATCAACTCCACCAAACTCAATCACTTGAGTTCTAACTGAAGTCCATCATGCAATAGCTCAACTAACCCATAGGAAAAGCGTATTTCCTTCTGGCAGTTGCATGTGCCACATCTGTAGCTCGAACTGAAGTGCCGCAAGAGGATAAGATAATGTTTATAGTCCAAATATTATTAAGAGCTAATAATATTCGACTGTTCTATTTTTAGACTGGCAGTCTAAAAATAGACTCCGCCCATATGTCTAAAAATAGAAGTCCATCTATTTTTACCAACATGACCAATCATCCATAAATAGCATATTGCAACTCATAGACCATGATCCATATGTCTAAAAATAGACATAGTCTAAAAATAGTCTTTGCGCCAAAAATAGCCTGCGGGCCCACTTAGTGAAGGCGACTTCTTTTCACTAAGCTCCATCATCTTGTTGCATTTTCAATAGGGTCCTGTTCAAATATCGTATTATACAGCGGGGAAATGAAGTGGCCAGACAACCTCGCCATGACTCCTTGGTAGTTTCACTCAGACAGAAACTTGAAATAAACATTAAGAGCTTCCTTTGATTGTGTCCATGTCAAATCCATGCTAGGGAACTATTGTTGGGCATAGATTGCATCAAGCAGGTACGTGGACATATAGAATCTTACTTGGACATATGCACTTTCAACTGAAGATCCAACATGTCCGACCTATTGAAAGGCCTTCCTTCGTTTTCCAACTAATCTAACATAACATCAAAACTCTGCGGGAAGGTTTTCATGCTCTCTTGGCCATACAAGCAACATACAAAGATAACCAAGAGTTGATAAGCCTTCTTGAGTGACTTCATCTTGTAAACCTAGTTGGGTGTCATCCTAAACTTCGATGGCTCTTTTACCCAATGCTTCATGATATCTCTAGAGTTTACATTGTTGTTCGGAGTGAAGAACAATGCATCCATGTAGTTCACCAACTATGATAAGTGAAACATTATGAGGATACAAAGAGAAACACCTTCTTTAGCCAATTGATAAATCTCAAACAAAAGTGTTCAATGCCAAAGCACATTGAGGACTTTCAAAAATTGAATGTAAGAGTAAATGATATTCCAGAGAAGCAAAGGATTGATGTCTTCATAGGTACTTTAAAGGATAACATTCAACATGAGGTTTGTCTTTGGGAACTTGATTCATTAGAGAAGGCATTCAGGTGGGCAAGAAAAATTAAAAGTGAAATTATGGAAACAAGGAATCCCACCACTCATGACTATAATTATGGAAGTGTTTCTTCTCCTAGCCTTCCACAACCTACAAGATTTACACCACAACAATTGGAAGAAAAAAGAGAAAAAGGGCTTTGTTACAATTGTGATAGCAAATGCACTAAAGGTCATAAGTGTGCTGAGAAGAAATTATTTTACATAGAGTATGAAGAGGAGGAATAAAAGGATCAAGAAACATCAAAAGAAGAGGATATACACCAGGACCCAACCCCAAAGAAAGAAGAAATGAATAAGACCATATCTTGTAAAGCATTGGCAAGAATTACCACTCCTCAAACTCTCAAGATAGAAGGACATATCAAGAAGAGAAAGGTTCAAGAAGTGAAAGATCACATCGAGAAAGAAGAAATGAATCCAACCATATCTTCTAATGCATTGGCCAGAATTACCACTCCTCAAATATCAAGATAGAAGGACATATCAAGAAGAAAAAATTTCAAGAAGTGAAAGATCACATCAAGCATCAAGAAATGAATCCGCCCATATCTTGTAAAGCATTGGAAGAAATTATCACTCCTCAAACTATCAAGATAGAAGTATATATCAAGAAGAAAAATTTTCAAGAAGTGAAAGATCACATTGAGCATCAACAACAAGTTCTCCAACTTTTAAAGGATAACGCCACTTTGGTGCAGAATCGAATGAAACAATAGGTAGATTAACATCACAGTGAAAAAAAATTTGATGTAGGTGATTGGGTATTTTTACAGCTACATTTCAAGCAAGCTATTTTTGAGAAGGAAATGTTGGCAATACTACACGCACTTAAGAAATGGCGACATTATCCAATGGGGAGACACTTCAAGGTAAAAATGGATCATGATAGTCTTAAATACTTTTTAGAACAAATATTATCTTCAGAAGAATAGAATAAATGGCTCACAAATATGTTGGGTTATGACTTTGACATCATCTACAGAAAAGGGAAGAAAATTTTTGTTGCAGATGCACTCTCAAGAAAGGATGAGGATGTGGAAGCATTGTTTTGTGATATTTCTATTATCCAACTAGATTGGATAAACAAAGCAAGGGATGAATGGAAGAAGGACAAAGAAGTGTGGCCACTCATTCAAAAGTTGCAGAATATCCCAATTCAAACAATATTGCTAGAACTTGAAGAGGAAGGAAAAATCATATTGGAACCTCGAGCAGTCACAGAAACAAGAACCCAACTGCTACGAAATCAATCAATTTCAAAGTATCTCGTCAAGTGAAAGAACTTACCCGCTGAAGATTCCACATGGGAGGACAAGAATTTTATATAGAAGCATCAAGAACTACTCAAGATTTGAGGACAACATTTTTTGAAGGAGAGGGGCATGTTAGGCCCCTATACTACTAGTGTAACTCCTTATTGTTATTAGTACAACCCCCCTATTATATTGTTGTACCCATGTAGTCCCCATATTGTTATTATTGTGCCCCATAGAAGCCCACTATTGTTATTATTGTTCCCTTACATTATTATTGTTATGTCAGCTTTGATTATATTATGACCCATTAGACTCCTATATATAGAAAGGAGGTCTTGTCATTTGTATCATCTAAGAATTGTTCATATGTGGAATGTAAAGGAGGTTTCCCCCTCGAAGAGGCTTATTTGTAAGGCGTTCATCTATCTTTTATATCTTTTTGTGAGTTGGTTTCATAACAGATACATTTGATGATAGCTTCAGGCAATATTTTAAAGATGGAAATTTATCTTAAAGTTTAGAAACCTTGGCGAATCCCACTAGTCCATAATATGAAATCTATAAAATGTTTGGAGATATTTTTGTAAAAATATTCAAATTTATAATATGTTTATATAGTCTATATATAATGTTTTGGTGATTTTTAGGGTAAAATAATTTCATTCTATAAAATTTGGGTGAATCATTTTCACAAAAACATGGAAATTAGCAAATATTTTTTTTTGGAAAAAGTATAGAAAATTATCCCATTGGCGAATATTAGCCCCTAAAGTTTTCCCTGAATAGATTTATGTCCTAAAGGTGGTAAGCTATATTCCACTGGTGTTGCTCAGTGTCATCGTCTTAGGAGAAATATGTGAGATAACCTAGTGAATGATATCCGCGCACGGGAAGGTGGGGTACTTGCATGAAACCCTATACAAGTATGACTTGTGAATGTTGACATAGACTTGTCGATCTTTCATATATTCCTTGAAAGTTCCTATAAATATGTCTTTTATTTCTTGCCATGTGATATTCATGTCCTTCTCTACGAACAACTAAGTGTCTGCATAGATGGGAAAGTTAATTAGCACCTGTTCAACCACATCTCCAGTGATGCTCTCTATAATGTCCTTTTATCTAGCTCTCTTGGAAACCATGATGCCTATACTACCGAGAGACTAGTCAACAACATATGTACTTGGAGATGGAGTAGACACTCGCGACAAGCAAATGTCAGTTTAAAAACACAATGGACTTCAAGGATTGATCATGCAACAAGCCGGGTGACTGCTGGGCAATATTACACAGTAGTGACTCTCAAAGGCTGGGAGACTGTTAGCTAGTGCTATGCATTGCATAGTCTCAAATTCCAGTGAGACCTACTATTGACTAGAACTACGCAGAGCATGGTCTAGCTGGGTTGACTATGGACTGGAACTGCACAATGCATAGTTTAGTCCAGCTTGAATGTTGGCTGGGAATGCGCATTGTGCAATCCTAGTGGGAAAGATTGGGCACTGCCTTCTAGAATGACACAAAGCATAGTTGGGGCTAGTGATAGGAAGCCTCTGTGCAATTCCTGGAGGCAAGGTAGAGACTCAAATTTGGGAATGCGCAGAGAATGTCGAGGAAAGTAAGATCTGATCTGAGGCAGCCCAGATCTGCCCAAGGGCAACTTGAAAACGAGTATATCTGTACGTATGAGTGAAGGATGGTGAAAATAAGAGTGAATGATCATGCATGCAATGAAAACCAATGTAGGAATTAGTCAAACATGTGAACAATGAAGCTGGTGGGGAGAATCACTGCAATGGCGACTGTTAGTTCAAGAACAATGTTTTTCATTTGACACTTAAGAAAGACAATGAAAAAATTGAAACAAACTTCTACAAGTTAAAAAAAGCTAAAACACTAATGGTCATTCAATAAAACATGAAAAAAAACACTCACACAAGCTAAGAAAGTAAAAGAAACATAAAAAGAAGCAAAAGACTTGAAAAGCAAAACTTACTTGGAAAAGTGGTAACGACTGTGTCGAAGGTTCTTAGATGCCTTGAGAATGCTAGAGCTCCAAGATTGAATGTGTAGAATGAGCTATGGGGCATCCATTAAATATATATGGTAGATTTAGGGTTTATGATGTACATGCCACAAATCTAGGAAAAAGCGACACTTAGTGAGAAGTCTCTAAAATCAAGTTGCATGTAACTCCCAGTGCATGCATAGGAAGATTGCGCAGTTTTGGAGGGAACCGATAAACTTGCTGGCACATGCATCAGACAATAATTGATAGAATTCTTCTACACAATTGTGGGGCTGAGTGGCTCTGGCTGCCTCTCATGCTCTGCGTAATTTCCTACCTGAGGAGAAGCTGACAATTGGGTCTGCACAATTCTTGATCTGAAGCCCAATGTTAGGATGTTTTGTGCAATTTATCTGAGAAAGGTTTTCTACCAGAATTCTCTCCACATTTCTAGAGAGTAGGGTTGATTTCCAAGCTTCTCTGTGCAATTCCTGAGACCAAGGTAGATTGCCCTCCAGGATTGCGCAATTTGCCAAGACAACACAAGAAGAAAATTTAAACCAAGTCATAGGGTTAGCTTGTGGGTGGTTAGGTAAACAAGTTAGTGAACAAAAGCTACAAAGTGAAAGATTAACTTGAATGAAACACAAGTACCTGAGCAGTGCAAGACATGCTGCTAGAATTTTGAGGAGGAAGCCTTAAAATAAAAGCCAAGGAAAAATTTTGGAGCATGGTTGTAGTCGCTACAACAGATCCCAAAAATGAAATTGCTCATCTAGAGTCAAACTTGGTCAATTCTGAGGAAAGACACTAAAATATCATTAGAGCATAAGTAATTTTGACAACATATCAATATGGAACATGTTTAGAATATAGGAATGAAAAATTTTAATTTTGATGACTAGCTAGAGTGAGTCATACCTCCAGAGTGACTATAAGAAGGGTTACAGACCCTCATTTTCACTGTTTTGAGTTCTATGAGAGTGCTCTGGAGAGAAAAAAGAGTAAAACTTTCCCAAGCGATTGCAAGAAATCCAAGCTACCATTCGACACATTGTCAGTTCCAGGTAGATTTCTTAATCCTCAACTTTCATTTTAATATCTTTTTTAGTCAATTTTTGGGACAATTTTTAAGTTTTGGGAAAGCCCTAGGTGGCTTGGCCAGATATTGCGGTCGCCAAGGCTAGTGTCCATGTTAAATGCCCTGTCTGTGAAAGGGAGAGGCATTAACATGCCCTGTAGGCTTTGGAGGGCCACGTTAGCTGACCAAGCGCAAGGCAAAATAATTTTTCCTGAATTCCCAGGGTTTTTAGCCAAGAAAACATAGATTCCAGGGTGTTTTTGTGTAGGAATTCAGCTTGAAAAATGAGTCTATGGAGAGAAATACCTCATGATGCCGAGGAACTACAAATGCTAAATGATCTGGCTTGCTTAAAAGATTTGTGAAGATGTGAGTTGATGAAATATGCCAGACTGGACCTAATGAAGGGTGAGGAGGATCTCCTTAACAAGATTATCCAATAGTGGGACGAACATCAAGGTGTCTTGAGGGTTGGGGATCATGAGCTCTCTATCGAAAGGGAGGATATTTATTTCCTCACTAGCTTATCATGCAGAGGCACACGAGTAAACATGATAGGAGGGAGAGCATACCTGAGAACCACCGTGGAAGTGGTCCAGACACACTGTAGACTAGACAGTGTGCTAGTGAGAAACATGGTTCCCATTAAGCGAATTAGAAATAGGTCGATGAGGGTCATTCTATGGATGATCATATGCTTGGTAGGGTCCAAGAGCCAACATTTAGCTACAGAGGCCCAGTTGCTACTAGAAATAAACTGCTTATAACCATAGGTATTCAACTGGTGTGAGGGAGTCCTCTGTCAAGTGAAAGAAGAGTTGACAACCTGTAAGACTCAGGCCCAAGGAAAGTTGGGAATGGTACTTTGATCATGTCTTTTATCCTTGAGATATTTCCTATTATGAGACCGTGTATGAGTCTGGGCATATCCAGTCCCAGGGAACTGAGACAAGAGCATTGGGCTTCCCTAGCACCTCGTACTAGAAGGGGACCAATTAGACACTTCTTAGAGGATGACCTCTTCGAGTGGCTTAGTGGAAAAATCCTGATGATTGATCATTATGATTATGTAGGCATGGATTACATAGGGGATCCGAAATTGATATTTCCATCTGGAACTTAGTGGGGGCCAGAAGGTAAGAGGATCGATTAAAGTACCAAAAAGTATTTTTTGACTTTTGAAATTTGTGCAATGTTTTTTGTTTATGGGTGAAAAAGTAATGACATGAAGCATTTGTTGGACATATATGTGGCACCGGTACGTCCTGTAGGTATTCCCCAACATGCTAGGTAGGGTGATCAACTACTTAGGGATGGAGAAACAACAGGTGTGGAAGCCATTGAAGAAGGAGATAACACACCAAGTCTCTGCGAGGTTGGTAGGAACCTCAAAGGGTTGAGCATGGGTGTCCCGCCTCTTCCAATGCGGGAGATATCAACTCATATGTAGCGACACACAGTGGGTGTGCCAGAGTGGTTTATGGTTCTTCTTAGGATGTTAGCTAGAGCTATCATTAGTTATCATGAGCAACAGGCTCAATAGGAGTAGGGTATAGCCAATGGGTGTCATAACGAGGCTTAATAGAGCCATTTTGTACTTTAAAACACCCAAGTTTTTGGAATTTTTGATGTAAAAGACTGGACTCTATATATATATATATATATATATATATATATATTTGGTGATTCATGGTGTATATGTTTGTTTTGATTTTTTGAAAAAAATTAACTATGAAAAACTTTACATTCATACATGTAACTATAAAGAATAGGACATATGCCAATACAATATATAATTTTCCAATGAGTCAGCTAATGCATTATATTCTCTAGGAATGTGTTCATATGTAATAAACTCAAATTGACATTCCAAGAGTCGTACCCTTAAATAGTAACGTAACAAGATTGGATTGTGAATGTGATAGTGATTACTCAATTTCATAACGACTAACTGAGAGTCTAACCCGACCACCAAATTGGATATTTCCTAAGATGAGGCTTCCGGTAGGATTTTGATCATGAACCTATACTCAACAATATTGTTGGTGGGAACACGAAGAAAAAATCCCCCGGAACTAATTAGTTTTGAGTTAGGTGTATAAAGGACCCAAGCAGCTGATGTAATGTGCCATGTGTGACAACTGACACCATCCACATATCCAGTGTATGGTAAAGGTGACGAAGTCATCTGTGAAACAAGAGACTTGTATGAGACAAATACCCATAAAGAGGTAAAAAAATATCGACACACCAAAAGAAGAAAAACTTATATACATAAGATTAAAATGCAAATGGCTAGTAGAACACTAGGCATAATACCTTTTCAGATAGAGACCGTTGCAGGGCTCCAGGAGTGGAATTTCATCATAGTCCTAGAGTTCATAGGCACCTTTTGAAAGGACCTTAGTAACAGCGTATGGACTGACCCATAATGGTTGAAGTGCACCTGCCCCCAAGAGATCATGCTTTTGATCGTAAAGTAAAATGAGGTCGCCTTCTTCGTAAGAATGAGGCTTGACATTTTTGTCACATTGGGCTTTGAATTGGCACTTATGGGCTTTGACA
The DNA here is from genome assembly GCA_031772625.1 of Pinus tabuliformis. NCBI lineage: Eukaryota > Viridiplantae > Streptophyta > Pinopsida > Pinales > Pinaceae > Pinus > Pinus tabuliformis. Next base: position 606,332,260 of record CM062805.1, read on the forward strand.
ACTAGTGTGACATCTCAATGAGTCTCATCCAGCTAATTGATTGATAGTAAGCGCTCTTCTTCGGCCGTGATGTCAGGAAGGAGTTCAACAACTAAGTTTATGGAGGGAATCTGGCACTCGATAGGAATCACTACTTCTAGGACATAAGCAAGTTGAAATGGTGTAAAGCCTATAGCAGTTTAACTCACGCTCAGTATGCCCAAAGAACAAGATATAACATGTGGTGCTAGTAGGTATTATGATTTCCTACTAACTGGCAGATCATGGTTTTTAGGACGCCATTGGTGACTTTGACTTGGCCATTAGTCTGTGGGTAGTAGGAGGAAGAATGTTCTTGCCTAAAACATAGCAACGATGTTAAGTTAGACATAATATGGTTCTGAATGTGGGAACCATGGTCTGTAATAATTGTGAGGGGCACACTGAAATGATAGATTACCTGATTGAAAAGGAATAAAGCAACATTTTTTCCATCAACCCGAAAAGTGGGAATCGAGTTTGCCCATTTCGTAAAGTAGTCCACAATGACAACAATGAAGTTGTTTCCATCAAAGTAAGTGGTGTTGTAGGTAACGAAGTCAATGCCCCATTTAGAAAATGGGCCAATGGAGATAACTTTGTGAAGGGGGGCCACAGGTGTGTGCATTTGTTTGGTAAATATTTGACAAGGATGACACTAATGGACTACAGTAATACAATCTTTAAACAAGGTTGGCAAGTAGTATCTTGCACGCAGTATTTTCTGGGCAGTAACCATGCCAAAAAGATGATTGCCACATTCCCTAGCATGGCAGTCATTTAGAATGTGATCCACCTCAGCATGAGTGAGACAATGTGAAAGAACTGTATCAGTGCCATGACAATATAGAGTATTGTTCAGCACTAAACAGTGCCTGTCTTGGGGGCGGAGGCGACAACGGTCATCTGACGAGAGATCTTGGAGAAACCATTATGTTTGGAGGTAGAAAAGAATGTATCCATACCAAGGATCGATTGAATCAACTAGATAGACAGATTCATCTAAAAGAGGATCATGGGCTACCTCATCTAGATCGACTATGGGAAGGTTCGACAATAATTCCGTGAAGACTAAGGAGTTTTTAGCCTTGGTAGTGGTGAAAACCAAATCAAATTGTTGGAGGATAACAATCCATTTGGAATATTTTCCTCCGATGACTTGACGAGACAAAATGTGTCTCATGGGATTCCCCAAGGCGATGACAGTAGTATGTCATTGTAGTATGTAATATCGGAAGCGATTGAAAACAAAGATGACTACCAAGGATAGCTTTTCCACATGTGAATATCAGAGTTTAGTCCCATCCAGGCCTTTCGAGAGATAATAGATCACATGCTCACTAAGATCATCATGGGTTTGGACGAACACCATACCAATGGAGGTTGGTGAGGCTGCGAGGTATAAGACAAAGTCGCGTGAATAGTTGGGAGGACTAAGTAGTGGGGCAGATATGAGTGCGTCTTTCAAGGCATCATATGTGTTTGCATTATGGTACATGTGTTGTCCTTGATGGCAACCCACATACAAGTCAGTGTAGAAATGATAAAGGGTAACTCAAATTGCAACAGATCTATTTAGAGGTAATATAGTAATGGTACAAAAGAACAGGGTGATGGGAAAAAGGATTACATACTAGAATCAAGAAATTAAGGAAAGATAATGGTTTAAGTTGTATACGTTTTTCTACCTAGTCCAAGCGATGTATACACGTGGGTACACAGAATAAAAAGAGCGTATACGTATGCATGCAGTTTCATAGAAGGAAAAGAGTGTATGGGATGGAAAATTAAGGTTAAAGAATACCAAGGGTCCATACCATGGTATTAACCCACAATATTGATCGAAATAATGGGTACTTGATCCCGTCTAAGAATACCATAGGTTCTAAGTGTTGTTTTGGTGCATGGTATTGATAAAGGCTCTAAGTATATAAGGAGAAGAAGTTCAAAGGCTAAGTGTGCAAATGAAAGGGTTTTTCATGAATACTTCTATCTAAAGTACATTTTGTGTTGTAAGGGCTATGGTTATGATATAGATTTGAAATATCTTGTGAACCCTTGAATACAATGTTGGATCAGGATCATGAGACTTGAAATGATTAATCATTGTATGATTTGATAATGGATAGTCTAGATCTGATTTCTAACGCATGTTTTATCCTTTATATGCTATGATCTAGGTATGTCTGATGTCTTGAAAAGTTGCGAAGTTATAAGTCATTATTTGTAGATCTATATGTTGGTTCACCTCGGTAAAGGCACGTATACACGCTGGTTTAGCACTTCCAAGTAGCGTATGCAGAGGAAAGGCTTGTTTCTCAAAAATGACTGATCTATCTTATCAGTGCTATTGTTTTACTATTGTTTGTCGATGATGTCTTCATTAGATCTGAAGTAAAACTGATTGTATAATGAGATTGAGTCTGGTTGACTGATTGATTCAATAAGAAGGGTGATCATTGTTGTTATCTATTTAGAACTCTGTAATATGACAGTAGATCTTCAGAATGTCTTTAATTAGCACAATTTTTTATTTAGAAGTTTTATGATTCAATATATTTAGAGGTATATGCAAGTTGAGTTTCAGAAAGTAGCGTATACACGTAGGTTGGCTTCATTGAAGTAGAATATACATTCTGACATATGATTTTTGAGGTTGCAGCTGATTCTGGTTGTTGTTGCAGTATTCTAGGTTCATCTCTATGTTCTGTTGACAATGATCTGACTGTTCAGATTGATGATTGTTTTTTTCTTTAGAGATGATTGGGTTTTAATGATTGGTTGATGAAGTTGTATTTGTTGGTTTTATTACAGTTGTGGTGATTGATTTTGAGATTCAGTGTTACAAATGGGTCTAGTATGAAAATTTGATGAAACATGGCCTACATATTATGTTGATATGCACTAGGAGTATCCAGTGTGAATATTTATGAAACATGGTCTCTGGAGAAAGAGTGAAGGTGGTAGCCTTCTATAGGCCGACACCTACGTACTGGTAAACATATCAGCCAGTACAAGAGCTAGGGGGTTGGAGCTCCCTTCCAGTAGAAGCTGGAAAACGAGTGAAGGTTGTAGCCTTCAGCAGGTAGATGCTTACGTACTGAAAAAAGTCTGCACTAGTACAAAACTTGTAAGCAATTTTTATAATAAGAAGATTGAAGATTGAGATCACAACAACTGTGGTTTTTTCCCACACTGGGTTTCCACCTTAACAATCTTGGTGTTCATGTGTGTTGATTTATTCTGTTTTTACTGCATGCATCACACTCTGATTAAAGTTCAATAGATAATGAATTAGCTGTTTTACAAGTTTATTATCTATACGCTGGTTCCATTCATTATAGTCACGAACATATGTTGTTTGGTTTCTGTAAAATAGCGTATACAGTTTGAAAAAGAAATTATTATTGTGAAGGTTTAAGTACTGATTCACCCCGCCTCTCAGTATTTTTCCCAACAATTGGTATTAGAGTAGGTCCTTTAGAAGAAACTTGATCACTTGAAGGAAGATCTCTCAAGCTGAGAAATCACGAAGGAATGGGATCTATCCGACCACCAATTTTCAATGGACATAATTTATCATATTGGAAGATAAGAACCAAAGCCTATCCTCAGTCACTTGGAGCTCATGTTTGGGAAATTGTGGAAGGAGGATACCAATATCCGTTAGAAGTCCCCATAGATCGAGCAGAATATAAATTATACTAAACCATTGCCAAAGTTGTCAATGCATTTTTGGGAAGTCTATCAGAATCAGAATTCGTCAAAGTCATGCAACTCAACACAGCCAAAGAAATATGGTACAAAATCATTCAAAGCTACGAAGGAGACTCCCAGGTAAAACGTGCTAAACTCCAAACTCTTAGAATTCAATATGAAACTCTCAAGATGCTTAGTGATGAAAGTATTGCTAGTTACTTTTTACAAGTAGATGAGATTGTAAATCTTAAGAAGAATCTAGGTGAAGAAATAAAGGAGGCTACCTTAGTAGAGAAAATTTTGAGATCTCTATCTTCTAAATTTGAGTCAAAAGTATTTGCCATTGAAGAGAAGAAGGCTCTACATTCTATTACTGTTGTTTAATTTCATGGGATTTTAACTGCCTTTGAAATGAGGAAAGGAGGTCCATCAGAAATCAAGGAAGCCGCTTTCAAAGCCTCTGCTAAGGGAAAAGAAAAGGAAGACATCAAGGAATCACGATATCTATCAGAAGAAGATGAGGTAAACTTTGTGAAGAAACTTCAATGGTGTTTTGGAAGATTCCGAGGTAAGCTTCCCTTCAAACATTTTGCTTGTGGTAGAGTTGCTCATTATGCTACTAAATGTCCTCATAAAGGTAATCATGACAAAGGAAAGGATTCTGCAAAAGGTAATAGGAAACAATTTGTTAATAGAAGAAGTTATTATACTCATGAAGATAGTGATGGCCTGTCTAATAGTGATGAAGGTGAATTTGAACAAGATATCAAACTACTCATGGCTTTCGAAAATTATATTTTTATGGATGCCTTAGAAGAAGAAGATTTTCTTGAAGAAATCACTCAACTCAAAATCTGCTTGGAAGAAAAGAATATGGTCATAGACACTTTGACACATCAACTCACTAAAAGGGAAAAGCATAATGAAAAATTAGAGTGTGAACTAGTGAGTCTAAGAAAAGAACTTGAGAAGACAAAATCTCTTAATCTTAGATTTGCTAAAGGATCAGAACTTTAGATGAAATCATCAAGGTTCAGCCTTCTTGTTATAGATCCATTTGGGCACATCAAATCCCAACATCCAGATCAGTGTTTTAGGGCTCATCAAACCCTAAATTCAGTTGTTTCATGCCCTAAACAAGTCACCCATTTGACTGCCTCCTTTCCAGATAGTTTCATGACTTGAAGACATCCAAAAATAGTCTCTAGAGGGACCAACGCAGGTAAGCCCTTATGAAGCTGTGGGGCAGAGCAGTTAAGTCCACTGCTAGGGTGCTCTGCAGAGCACTTAGGCTTCCTCTCACCTACACTAGGAGAGAATGAGTGAAATTCACATAGGGTTTGGGGAATATTCTTATCTTTTGGAGTCATCTAGAAGTTTCCCTCACTTATCAACTCCTATGAGCTCGAAAATGGATGAGGAATGAGTTAAGGTGCATCCTATCCTCTCATCCCTTCCTCCATGGAACTAATTCTAAGTATGGAAGGCCATTCATTGCCACCATAAATGAAAAAACCTCCTTTATCTCCCTATAAATTAACCACTCATCTAAGTGATCAGGGGCTGGATTATGTTGAATTGTAAGGAGATAATGCTACTATGAGATTTGGCTTTGAAGCAAGTATTGTGATGCTACAAGTTTGTCATGCTTTTGATGTGATGTGGATGGGATCCAAGCTGGAGGAATGGCTTTGAATCAGACACCAATGGTTGTAATTCCTTCTTCTATCTAATAAAGTGTTTGAACCTTTTTCCCACATGTTTTTATTGTTTCATAATGCTTATGTGTGTGAATTGTATCTGATTCCTTTCACTTAAATTAAATAGATCATACGCTTTGATCGGTTTTTTGTCTTTTGTTGTGTTTACAGGGTACTTCTCAAGCGGATTAAGTACGGGAAGGAACGACAGAATCGATACAAGGGAGACGAGAGGAAAGAGGAACAATAGGTAGGCCTTTTATCTTCTCATATTATGTATTTCTTATAGGAAAAGTCTAAAACACTTTAAACTGTTGTTCTAGATACAACTACTTATCTAGGGAATTAGTATTTATCCGTAGATGCTAAATTCTCCAAAATAAATTGGTGGCCATACTGGGGAACTATCACCTTCCCTAGTAGCTTATCCACCTCCTAGGACATTCTTGTAGACCCTACTTGTGTTCATTGACTATATTTCAGCTCTTTTGCATTGAATTTTGGTCAAAAATTGAGGTCAGATGACTCTTGAGTGGCCTCTCAATAATCAGCGCAGGCTTGGTCAGGGGACAGTGTTCTGCATAGCACCCTTGAGTGAGAGATAGTGCTTTGTAGCGTAGTTAGACCCTCTTTGACCTGCGCTGATCCACCTTAGGTCAAATTCCCACCTTTGGATTGGGGTTTTGCCCAATTTCTTCTATTTGATTGCTTGCTGATTGATCAATGAATGTTATGTATCAGAGAACAAGTTTTTATCTCCTTTGCCAGCCCTACTTTGATTTGATTGATTAATGTTTCTTTAATGTTTTCTTTGTCATTATCAGTCTATAGTCAAAGTTAGGATATAATTGATTAATCTTCATTCGACAGAAAGTGTCATAAAGTCTTCTCTTCCTTCGAATTAGAACTGTCATAAAAGTCTTTGTTCTTATGAAGGATTGATTTATTGTATGTGCATATTTCTTTTTGTTCATATTCGCATTAAGGAAATCGAAAAGAAATACATGCATGTTGCATTGAAAAAGTTTGTGTGTGTTCATAGGAATAGAGTAGGGAAATTGCATTTATATTGTGCTCTTTGCTCTTTGTCAAATATCTGATTGCCTTATCCCTACTAGCTAGGATTTTCATTGTTAAATTGAATGAGAATAATGCTTATCATATTAGTTGCATTTTAGGAATTGCAAACGTACATCACCTGGTGAACCTTGAAACGAAAATTCTAAAGAAGATCAACTTAAAATTTATCTGAATTTACCTAATGGAGCATTGTCACCCAATGAAAAACATTTAGTGGTTCTAGGCTAGAGACGTGTTCCGGCATCGTAAAACAAAGCAGTTGTCACTAACTTGTCTGCAATACATCCCGAGTGTGATACTTCATTCCATGTACATGAGTATATCGCAGCTTGTCGACATACCTTCGGGTATATAAGGAGGTGTTACAGTATGTAAAGTATATGGGAATGCTCTCACTATGCATTTTTGCATAAACAACTCTTATACAGATTGGGCCTCCACATACTTTCAGGTATATATGGGAGGACAACACTAGGTTTCTATCCATCACCGAATCAGCCGCCTTGTACACTGTGATGCATCGAATAGAGCACTCAGGAAGATTGCCTGCCCATATTTCTCGGTTCGCCGGGAGGTATTATGCAGTTCACAGTTTCTTGGTAAACTTCCTATATTATCCCTCTTTTGTTTTGTTATGTTACTTTAATTAAAATAAAATTAATTTACTGTGGATAACATCCTCCATGGTCACTCCTTAGATGATCTTAGGTTGAAACATATGGTGACAAATCCAGAATCCACCGATCAAGGAATCCCTTTTGATGGGAATCCTAGTCCTTTTCCTGCTTTTGAAAATATTGGTGCTCCATATATGGCTACATTGTCCCTTTCAGGATTTACCATTGGCTTGCTAGTATGGTTTTTTTTAACCTCCTTGGTTCAAAATGTCATGATTTCTCCACAATCAAGTATTCCTCCAACTAGACAAAATCAACCTCTAGTTGATCCTAAAGTTGACAATTTGACTTCTTCCTCGGTTGTTTCTTCCTCCCCTTCTTCCTCGTCGCTTGGTGAAAGTATTGGTACTATTAACCAGGTGGCTAAGAAGAAGAATAAATGGAGGAAGAAGAAGAAGAAGCAAACTCACCAGAGGGGCAACCAAGCAACCATTTCTTTGAATGCAACATCTGATGAGAAATTGTCTGTCAAGCCTCACAAATTTCGATATCCATGCAAAATTTGTGCGAGAGACCATCTTCTTCAAAATTGTCCTGATATTCCTCAGATCTTAGAAGAATGGTCTTCTCGTTCACAACATCCCATTTCATCAACTTCTCGAGATCATACTGGTGACACACTGCCAATTAGTGGTAGTGAAGTTCATGGAACCAAGGGTAAAGTTAAGTTTCACTATAGGTTATGTGAAGGGAATCACCCCATTCACCTCTATCCCTATCTGGATGAATCCAAAAAAGTGTTGGATAACCATCCCACTTCACCGTAGTGACTTCCATCTGGTTATAGGAAACTCTCCCTAAATCCTTCACTAGTTGATGCATTGACTGACCAAAATCAACCATTGGTCAAACCCATTCTCTCTGAAAGTGAATCCTATGAGTCTATACCTGACCCAAATCAACTAGTCGAGGTAACAGTTGACCCAAGTTCACCTTAAGTAAATCGTACCTTTCTCAAAGAGAGTGAATATGATACCACTCAGGTTCTTTTTGTTTCTTCAGATTCAAATGAGCTTGGGGACAATCCACCTGTTCCATCAAGATAGGAGGAAAATACTCCCATTCTCGTAACTCAAGGGGTTAATTCCCCCGTTTCTACGAGACCCCCTCTAAGTAGTCTGGTCACTTCCTTTGATTGGAACCAACTGGTAGGATTTTGTCTTCCTTCTTATGCACCTTTCCAGATCATAATATAGGTTTGTAATATGATTGTATCGGGAAATATTATAGATGAAGGTGCATCAGTGAGTATCCTTTCCTCAACTGCTTTGCAAGCGCTCAGTTCACTGTCACTTGTGCCAGTTACCCAAAATTTGTTAGCTTTTAATAGAGGAACCAGTCAACCATTAGGGATCCTTCCTCAGTTACCTATTACTTTGGGAGGAAAAATCATTTATTTGAATGTGATGGTAGTCACAGGCCCTTTAGATTACAATTTGCTTCTTGGGCACGACTATGTTTATGACATGGGAGCTATTGTTTCAACACTATTTTGAGTGATAGTTTCCCGCATGAAGGCAGAATTGTCACCGTTGACCAGCTTTCATTTCCTGGTCCAAATATAGCTTCCAGTTAACCATCTTCCCTGGTCCTTTTGTACCAATGATATCATCCCCACCACGGGTTAATTATGTGGCAACCCATTCCATACCTACATCAACTGGCGATCATTTGAGTGATGTTGTACATCATGTACTGGGGGCATTGGAATGAGATCTCTCCTTCATGACCTCTTATGAGTTGTGATACAAGGAGTATGAGGATAGTTCTTTTACTGTGTCAACCTTATTAAAAAATGAAACAACTTCCATGGGGATAGTTCCTGGTCTTGTGTCAACCTCGTTAAGAAATGAAACAAAGGGTATGAGGATTTTTCCTTGTCTTGTGTCAACCTCGTTAAAAAATGAAACATGTCATCAGAGCATAGTTCCTTTTCTTGTGTCAAGCTTGTTAAAAAATGAAACAAGGATAGTTCTTTGTCTTGTGTCAACCTCGTTAAAAATGAAACAAGGAATATGAGGATAGTTATGTTACTATGTCAACCTCGTTAAAAATGAAACAAGGAATATGAGGATTGTTATTTTACTATGTCAACCTCATTAAAAAATGAAATAGGCCCAGAGCGTAGTTCCCTATCTTGTGTCAAGATCGTTAAAAAATGAAATAAGGAATTTGAGCAGAGTTGTTTTGTGTCAAGCTCATTAAAAAATGAAAAAGGCCCCTGGAGCAAGTTCCAAGTCAAGTCTTTAATTAGTTCTCGTAAAATCCCAGTCGATTCTTTCACTTGATCTCATAAAAGAACCTTTATTCCATCCACCTGATAGCCATGAGTAGTCTACTTAGGTGAATGTAATGAAGCTTGGGGGGCATACACCTAGTGGTCAAGTTAAGTTTCCCTGTAGGTTATGTGTAAGGATAATTTTAGGGGCGAATGTTCGCCCTTTGGCGAAATTAAGGGGTTTTAAGTTTTTAGTGGGCGAATATTTTGTATCATAGTACATTTTTACAAATCACCTCAAATAGCCCACCTTATTTTAAGGGAGAGGGTAAAAAAGGTAAATTTAGCCCTTGAAATTAGGACTTACAACCTTCCATTCGCCCATTTTCAAGAATAGGTTTAATTTAAGTGAATCCATTCGCCCATTTTCAAGAATAGGTTTTATTTAAGTGAATCCTATGGGCCAAATACCATATTTATAAAATAGGTATGGTAAATTAATAAAAATATAAATAAATGAGAGGTATGGTAAATAAATAAAACATTTTTTATATTTACTCCATAAGTCACCTTATATACATGTAAGGGTGTAAATAAATAAAAATATAAGTAAAGTGGAGGTATGGTAAATAAATAAAACGTCTTTTTATGCTTACTCAAAAGGTATGGTAAATAAATAAAAATATAAATAAACTAGACGTATCGTCAATAAATAAAACCTGTTTTTATATTTAGTCCATAACCCTTGTTCTATTTATGAAGGCTCAAGAAAGAGGTTTTATTTAAGTGATTCCTATGGGCCAAATACCATATTTGTAAAAGAGGTATGGTAAATTAATAAAAATATAAATAAATGAGAGGTATGGTAAACAAATAAAGCATTTTTTTATATTTACTCCATAAGTCACCTTATATTTAAGAACACTCAAAAAATGGGTTATATTTAGGTGAAACCTATGGCCAAAATACTATGGGACAAATACCATGGACTAGATTGTTATTAATACCATGCAAAAAACCATTATTAACCCTAATATTAGAATTAATAAAAATAAAAATGGCACATGGTATTGACCCATGGTATTCACCAAAATGGCACATGGTATTGACCCATGGTATTCACCTCAAATGTAGCCTATTTAAATGGGGGAATTAAACCAACATGTAGCCTATGCTAAGATTCACTAGGACTTTACAAAGTTTTATTATTTAGTGAAAGACTCGCCAAGATCTTACAAGATTTTATAATTGAGTAAAATATTCGCCATGCCTGGTGAGAGATTCACCAAAAAATTATATATACATATTATATTATTGATAAAATCGCCTTCCATTTTTCCTATATACCATGGAGATTCGCCCATTTATTATATTTATAAATTTAGGGGGGTTCTTAAAATTTTCCCTAGTTATGTGAAGGGAATCACCCCATTCACCTTTGTCCCTATCTAGATGAAGCCAAAAAGGTGTTGGATAACTGTCCTGCTTCACTGCAACGAGTTCCATCTAGATACAGGAGACTCTCCCTTTCATCATGCTGGGGGCATGTAAACCAATCTCAAGCATAGTTCTTCATTTTAATCTTGTGTAAAAATAAAACTAAATCCAAGCATAGTTTTTTGTTTCAAGCTTGCATAAACATGAAACTAAATCCAAACATAGTTCCCTATGGTTCAAGCTTGTGTAAAAATGAACCCATCTCCATTTTAACCCTTGTGATTTCCATTCTATCAGCCTCTTTCATCACATGAGGTTTGGTTGTTTTCATCCCATCGCCACCATCCCTTTGGCCGATCATACACTTTCACTTGGTTGTTTTAGCCTTTTTGAGGAACAATTGCAATGAGTGGTCTACTTAGCCAGACTCTTCACATAAATTAACATGTTTTGAGAATTTCCAACATCACCGGAGCCAGTTGCTACCCTAGACACCACTCGTTGCTTAAAATGGAGTCCTCTTTAAGCTCCTTTCAGACTCTTGAAATATGAAAAGATTGTCGAGGGCTTGTCCTTTTCAGCTCGTTAACAGATTGGAAACGACATCTCTCTTGTGTTATTTTACGCTTTTTTGGGCTTGAGAGATTAATTTATGAAAAAGAACTTGTGGATTTGTCTTTTTGTTCCTTTTCAAACTCTCTAAACATGAAAAGGACCAAGTTATCTTTGTCGTTAAACTCATTAAAACATCAAATAGTGAAAAACTTGTCCATCTAGACAAGACCGAGTTTCTCCTTCACTAGACTCATTAAAAATCAAATAGCGATGGATTCGCCCGAACAGTGAAATTATACAACAATCATATGTTATCCTCCTAAGCTTGATAAAAATAAAGAGGTACTGGTCAACAATGACTGGGGAAAATGGGAAAAGGGGAAAACCACTTTATGGTAGCATTTCACTCTTGAACATGACACTTTCACTCCATCACCGTGACTATTTGGGTTGGGTTATTAGCTTGATGGTTATCACACCATTGGTCTATCATACCATCCATCACTTTGTTTTGGGTCAATGCTACCAATTCACTTTAGTGTCTCCGACATGTTAAAGAGAAGTCATTCAATCAAAATTCATCTGTTGCAATACCATAAACCTTCATTTTCATGACCGCCATTCTTGAACCTTGTGTCGTCAATCAAATTCCATCTCTAAAATCACTACACTCATTTCATGTCATTGATGTGGGCTACATCAAGGCCATCTTGTGACAAGTCGCTTCTTGTTGACATCAGCTCATTATCTAATAAGTTGACTTAGAAACACCCATTTAGTACCTTGAAGCTTGCATGCATCAATGGAAGGTTTCTCACTTCCGGTGATAGACATACATCAATGGCCTTTGACCAAAAGACTTTGTATGGTGTTCGACATCAAATCATCCATTCACACCATGCAGAATGTACTGCAGTACCTTGAGGATCATTATCATTATTGATGATTTCTCTCGCATCTGTTAATAGCTCACATCATTGGCTGGTAATCATATGGTGTCTTCCCATGTTTGACTTCAGATCACATATTGACATGGTTAGACTCATACTTGAGAAAATGGTTGAACAAGATTGAAGACCCCAAATCTAGTTTCATCCATCTGGGCTACGATTTCAGGAGTACTAAATCATATGTATAATGGCTTTACACTGATAGTCATTCCGATCATGGGTCTATATCCGTAGACGAATGCTTATGTACATGTAATGAAATTTTATAAGTTGAGCATGGGCATGCCTTCCCTCAGAAATTCATGTAAAACAAAATATCATCATATATGTATTGTAATTGATGCAGGTCACCTTCCACTTTGATACCTCCTCATCACATCATAAAGCATTTCATTTGACATTGGAATTTTTTTGACTTCATGCTTTAGGGGGCAACTGTTACAGATTCATTTGGGCACATCAAATAGCAACATCTAGATCAGTGTTTTAGGGCTCATCAAACCTTAAATTCAGTTAATTCATGCCTTAAACAAGCCACCCCTTTGAATGCCTCCTTCCTTGATAGTTTCATGACTTGAAGACATTCAGAAATAGTCTCTAGAGGGACCAACGCAGGTAAGCCCTTATGAAGGTGCACTGTAGAGCAGTTAAGTCCACTGCCAGGGTGCTCTGCAGAGCATTTAGGTTTCCTTTCACCTGTGTTGGGCAAGAATGAGTGAAATTCACATAGGGTTTGGGGAATATTCTTATCTTTTGGAGTCATCTAGAAGTTTTCCTCACTTCTCAACTTCTATGAGCTCAAAAATCGATAAGGAATGAGTTAAGGTGAATCCTATCCTCTCATCCCTTCCTCCATGGAACTAATACTAAGTATGGAAGGCCATTAAATGCCACCATTAATGACAAGACCTCCTTCATCTTCCTATAAATTGACCACTCATCTAAGTGATCAGGGGTTGGATTATGTTGAATTATAAATATATAATGCTGCTATGAGATTTGGCTTTGAAGCAAGTATTTTGATGCTACAAGTTTGTCATGCTTTTGATGTGATATGGATGGGATCCAAGCTGGAGGAATGGCTTTGAATTAGACACCAATGGTTTTAATTCCTTATTGTATCTAATAAAGTGTTTGAACATTTTTCCCACATGTTTGTATTGTTTCATAATGCTTATGTGTGTGAATTGTATCTGATTCCTTTCACTTATATTGAAGAGATCATATGCTTTGATCAATTTTTTGTCTTCTGTTGTGTTTACATGGTACTGAGTGGATTAAGTATGGGAAGGAGCGACAGAATCGATACAAGGGAGAAGAGAGGAAAACAGAACTACAGGTAGGCCTTATATCTTCTCATCTTATCTATTTCTTATAGGAAAAGTCTAAAACACTTTAAATTGTTGTTCTAGATACAACTACTTATCTAGGGAATTAGTATTTATCCATAGATCCTAAATTCTCCAAAACACTTCTCCTCTTATAAAGATCAGTCTTGGATACACTAGATAAACATCCCAACCAGAAAAGTTGTTAGCCATCACCAGAAGCCATCTTGATGTAGCAAAAACCAGTCAACAATGTGTCAATCCTCAGCAAAAGCCTAAAGGTACTCCCTAGGTAAATCATGCTCATTTTACTCCAAGGGTGAACATCAATAGAAGAACCAACCAATAGGTGAACAATTCCAAAATATTTTATGATCAAAAAACTTTTTTTTTAATGGACAACGTTTTTCATGCCATAACTTTGGTCATAAGGCTACTCAATCTGTTGCTTACAAAACCATCATGACTAGAGAAGAAAGAAAACAAAAGAGTGCGATCGCAATCAAGAATAGCTCTTATAATAACTTTTCTCCTCTTGAAGATGAAATTGAATGTTCATTTTGCAATAACTTTGGTCATGAAGAATCTGAATGCAAGAGCAAAATTCGGCCAACATATCAAAAGGAGAAAACATCATCAAACTCCAAGGTATGGAAAAAGAAGGAACTACATCCAAAAAGATGTGGCATAGCTCTGTTTGTAGAAGGACAAGAAAATCAGTGGTACATTGATAGTGGATGCTCAAAACACATGACAAGTGATAAAGATAAACTCATTTCATATGATGCTTTGGAAAAGGAAAAGAATGTCTTTTTTGCTAATGACACACCCACTGTCATTAACGATAAAGGTTCTATTTATCTAAAAGAAAAGGTTAAAGATGGAAATGTTATGTATGTTGATGTTTTAAAGAATAACTTATTGACTGTTAGTCAAATGTGTGATCAAGAAAATGAAGTTGTGTTTCAATCAAAAGAATGTGTGATTCGTGAGCTTGACATAGGAAAGACCATAATATATATATGCTAAAAGAAGGATAAGAACAACGTTATCTAAGAAAAACATAACAGAACTAGTTATGGCACAGAAGATTGGGGCATCTATGCTTTTCTCAAATAAGAAAATCATGTAGGCTCAAGGTTGTTCGTGATCTTCCAGATATCATCCCAGAAAATACCATCTGCAAACCATGTCAATTTGGTAAGCAAACCAAAGTTCAATTCAATGGCAAAGAAGGATTAGCAAGTAAGCCTCTTGAACTCATTCATATTGATTTGTGTTAACCAACAAGGAAAAAGTCACTTCGTGGAGAAGAATACTACATTTTATTCATTGATGATTTTTCTAGAATGTGTTGTGTTATACTCCTATACCAATAGGTGTCATATTTCATGATTGACTTGATGAGCTCTGTAATATGTTCATTGTTCATTCCTTTCTTTGCTGTAAAGGTTTCCATATTGTCAAAAAATAAAAAAATGTAAAGAGGGTATACCCTAAAAGAAAAATCAAAGGTTAAAAAGAATAAAATGGTCAAAAGAAAAAAATGAGAAGAAATGAACCCCAAACAAAGAAAGACTAGGAAAGTGTGCAAGTCCAAAATGTCACTACTTTTTCATTTTATGTAAATAAAGCATTGTGTGTAGCTTGTCAATTTTTGCCACTATTGATGAATGGCCAAATAGCATAATCTTGGCCAGTTCATGTTTGAATTTCATGTTTTAGAGATAGAGAATAAAAATCTGACCAAATTGTTTAATCTTGGCATATAAGTAGATAGGTAGAGAAGCAAAGGAGCTCAATATTTTAATCTGAGCCCTTGGATGTAATAAGTGCAAACTAAGGTAGGATTACCATGAAAAGAAAAGAAAAGTTGATAAGGGTTTGCCAGTCTAAGTGCACCCATAGAAAGAAGAAAAAATACTAGGCAAAGTAGGCAGGGTAGGTAGATTGGTGTTGTAGAATGATGCTTGTGATGGATTATGTTTCTTAAAATGTGTTAACTTTCACTCCCATTACAAGTGCAAGGAAGATATTTTTGGAGCAGCTCAAAGCGAGGCAAGATTTCATGACTAACTCCCTGTTATAGACATTTTTGTGCCTTACAGCTCTAAGAATGAAATGTCCATAAACCAAGGGTTCCTAAGTCCCTAAAAGTGTTGTTCCACCCCCTAAAGGAACAAGGTCAACAAATTATAGCTTCTTCCAGAAGTTCTCCACCAGAAATTGCTCAGAATAAGTCAAATCAGGATCATTTCAGCTGCTCCACTAGCCAAGTGCGTTGCATAGCACCTAAGTCCACTAGCTAGGTGCATTGCAACGCACCTAAATGCACTACCAGGGTGCGTTGAGCGGGAAATGACAAATGGCAGTGTCATTCCGTGAGGTGGAGAGACAATGGAAGCTTCCAGAATCTTCTCCAACACTTGCCTCACTGAATTCGACCAAGGATGAGTAAGAGGCTTTCAGTCTCCAAGTGGAAGCAAGAACTGACAGAGAGAAGCCACTAATCAATTCATGAGCTGACTCATCCTCCTTGCATACATCTATATATGGATCCCTCATCCCAGAGATCCAGAGGCTGGAATTTTGCACATTGTAAGGAATTGTTGTTGGTTTTGAGATACATATCAGAGAATTGGGTGATCTATGCTTTGTTGGGGGTGAAGAAGGGACTTCTTTACTAGAAGGTTGATGCTGGGTCAGGAATCATCAGTTGTAACTCCTCCTGGATCTTCTTGTATATCAATAAAACTATTTGAGTTTCTTCTCCATGCTTATGTTTCATTGATGCTTGTTACATTTGTATGGTTAACTTAAATCTGATCCTAAGTTATTTATGAGTATAAACCCATGTCTTTGTATAGTTTCCTTCTTCTGTGATCTTACAGGTACTTGGTGAAGCTGGGCAAGTAAGAGAGTAGGTAGCTGGAAGCTGTCAAAGAGGAGAGAGATTGCATCAAAGGACTAGCGCAAGACACAGGTTGGTTCATCCTATTCCTCTTTGTTTATAGTTCATAAAGAAGAATACAAAAGTAGTTTTCTCTGTTTGTTTCTAAGGTAGCTGTCACACCTTAGTGGGATAGAGCAGTTCTAGATAGACACTTTTCCCGATAACAAAATGGCGACTCCGCTGGGGATCGTGTCTAGTTAGTTTGTTTGTGTTTCTCTTGTTGTTTGTTTCATAAACTTATAAGTAGCAATCGAACTGCATTTGCCATTAACAAATGCAAAGTAGACATCTGCTACTTCAATCCATTCACTGGATTTGTTTATGATTTGAACAGCTGATTCATAGACTAACTGATTGCCCTTGTGATAGCTCTTAGACCCCCCTTAGATCTACCTCTGATTGTGCATTACTGATTGCTTTTACTCGGCCAAAAACCAAAGATTAAACTGCAAACCGTGACCCAGAACCCGGATAGAATTCTTGTTTCTGCCCCAGCGCAGGCTCTGTGAAGAGGTTCTGCATTTCAACGCACTTCCCGAGAGGGCTACCTGCGCTGCAATGCAGTTTCTCTGTGTAACATGTGCGCTGATCAGCCTAGCCCTGTGCAGCTGAGGTTCTTTGCCTCATTTTTTCAGTTTTGTCTCTGATTTTGCTGCCTGTGATCAGTATATGACTGTTTCAGACCCCTTTTCCTTACTAATATTCTGCCTCAGTTGTACAGAAGAAATGTAGATGTTTTTATGTGTTTGCTGAGTTGTTTACAGTTTTCCATTGCAAAAGTATAATAGTCGTACTGTCGTCCTTTGAATTAGATCGGTCGCTAGTGTCGATTTCGATCATAGGAGAAATTTTATTTGCTGTTGATGGTTGATTATGCTTTTACTTTCGCCTTTGGTTTGAATTTGTGACTTTCTAAGTGTCGAAACGAGTATTTATTTCAAAATCATAAAGTGTCGTAATCATCTCTACCTTTTGATTTCGAAAAGAAGCTTGTTTGTGTGTGTCGCTTGAAAGCAAATTCAGATTTGTACATCAAATTTCTTTTTAGGCATCAATATTAAGAAAGTGAAAAACAAATACATGCATGTGCATTTGAATATTGACAGTCTGTTTGGCTTGATTTAGGAAAGTGCATTTACAGTGTACTCTTTGCTCTTTGCGAAAATATTGTGTCTTTCTTTTCCCCTAGTAGCTAGGATTTTCATTGCTGAAAAGAGATAAAAGTTTGTTTATCATCTTTAGATTGCATTTAGGAATTACATCTACATCTCGTGGTGATCCCAAAAGGCAAACTTCATAAGAAAGATCAACTTAAAATAAATTCAATGAACCTAACAACGCTTTGGAACTTAACGCACAACATTTAGAGGTCTAGGCTAGAGACGTATTCCAGCGTCGTAAAGCCTGGTAACTGTTGTCCTCATTGATGGTTGGGTGATTCCTCCACTTTGAGACGATAAGTGCCAGTACGGACTTGTGCTCCCACGTACCGTCGAGTATATATTGGGAGACCCCTATAGGCTTAAAACCTTTATCCATAGGAAGCCGTGTCGGCCGCCCTACTGATCGCAATGCACCGAACACAGCATTCGGGAAGATACCGTAAAAAGTATTCTACAGTTTTGCGATTGGTTTGGTACTCCCTCTACCTAGACCTCCAGAGCAGTCCCTTTCATTCCTTTTCAGACTCTTTAACGAAAAAGGTCCATCTGAGCACTTGTCACTTCAGGCTCATTAAAAATCGAAGGAGACTAGAGTCATCTTTTGTTTTTTCTCGACTCTTAAAAACTGAAAAAACAAGTTGTGTCAAAGCGTGTTAAAATTTATTTTAAACGGAATATTCATACCCCTTTCCTACGTTGATCTTGGGTTGAGAAAATGGAGCCTACCAACCAAGGAATTCCCCTTAGTGGAAATCCTAGTCCCTTCTCCTCTTGGGGAGATGTTGGTGCGCCCCATATGGCCACATTGTCGCTTCCAGGACTGACAATTGGTTTGCCTGTATGGCTCTTCTCAACCTCTATCGTTCATAACACCACCATTCCTGAACAATCGAATCAACAATTAGACGAGTCCAGAGTTGCCCACCAGCCTTCTACTTCCTCTAATTCTTCCTCTCCTCCTTCCTCTTCGCTTGATGGAGCTGGTAAAGCTAAAAGCCAAGTTCCTAAGGAGAAGAAAGAAAAGAAGAAGAAAGAGAAGAAGAAGAAGGAGCCAAAGGCGAATGGGGGAAAACGAGTGTCGTCTAACGAAAATCCACACACTGCACCGACCAGGCCTAAATCGCCATGTGTCATTTGCAAAGGAGACCACCTTCACAGAGATTGTCCTTGCATCCCTCGGATACTAAGGGACTGGTCTCCTCGTTTGCACAACCCGGTGTCGTCAACCTCTGATGATCATGTTGAAAGCACACCGTCAACTAGTGAAAGTGAAGCCCCAGGACAAAAAGGGAAAGCTAGATTTCCCTGTAAACTGTGTGAAGGCAATCATGCCGTCCACCGTTGTCCCTTCTTAGATGAAGCTAAAAGAGTTTTGGATGATCATCCGGTTTCACCGTTACGACTTCCTCGTGGATATAAAAAACTCTTACCGAGTCCGTCACTAGTTGAGAATCCAGCTGGCCCGCTCAGGTGGTCGGCTGAAGCACCTATCATTGAAGATAAACCATCTGAATCCATACCAGACGAAAGTCAAAAGGTCGAGGCGGCAGTTGGCCCGGTCTTGCCTTCAGAGGTTTCATCTTTGGATGATACAGTCACTGAAGAGAACAAGGATGACACCGTCCAAATTCTCTTCATAAACACAGACTCCGACGAACATGGGGGCAATTTACCCGTTCCTTTACCACAGGAAGGAAGTTCGTCAGAGCCATACCCGGCCGTCTATTCGGTCCCACCTCCAAGCAACCTAGTTGTCTCCTTCGACTGGAATCAACTAGGCAGACCCCGCTTACCAGCAAGCGTACCATTCCAAATTATCATTCAAATATATAGAATGGTTATGGCTGGTACCATCATAGATGAGGGGGCTTCTGTGAGTATCCTTTCCTCTACTGCTTGGAAAGCGCTTGGTTCGCCATCGCTTTTGCCTGAGATGAGAAATCTGACAGGCTTCAATAAAGGAACCAGTCGACCTTTAGGGATCCTTCCCGATGTGCCCATGACATTGAGAAGGAAGACAGTTCTCATGAACCTAATGGTAGTTCAAGGACCCTTGGATTATAACCTACTCCTTGGACGAGACTATATTTATTGCATGGGAGTGATTGTCTCCTCACTCTTTAGAGTAATGTGTTTTCCGCACGAGGGAAGAGTGGTCAAGCTCGTGGACCAGCTTTCATTTCCTGGATCACGCATAGCAAATAGTCATATACTGTCCCTAAATGGTCTTTTCATGCAAGAAATGTCTCAATCTCCAGTCCGTCCTCCCGATGAGCGTGAGTAATTCAGAGGGATATGACTGAAACCCAGGGGGCATGCATCCTGGTCTGCTTCGGCAGGAAAACTTCGGGTATAGGGTAGGTTTCCGCAGGAGAATATGACTAGTCTGTACCCCGTCCGTGGTTGGAAGAGGGGTTATTCTAGAACAAGATTTTTTTGTCAAAGTTATGTGAGTTGGCAGGCATTGTCACCCACCTTTGTTTGTTTCGATAGACATCGCCGAAGAAGTGTTTTTTTTGCAGTGTGAATAGAACAATCTTTGGGTAACCTGTAAGAGGTAGGCCTCTCTCGGTAAAACAAATGTTTTGGCGGAAATGAAGTAGGGGTAACTTTGAAACTCTGTTTTATACCTGGGGGCATGCAAACCTTTTGGAGTGTAAGCAAAGAGCGATTATTTATCTGTTTTTTGGATTAGTCGTTTCCTAACTTGCATAAAGAAAGGATGTGGGGCAAAACTCTAAAAATTGCCATTTTTATATGAGACATTCTTATCATATGACTGGATTAATCGAGCAGTGTTACCGCAAGGTTCAAGCTCGTTAAAAAATAAACCCGCACCGAGCAAATGTTTCCACCTGCGTTTAAGCTCGTTAAAAAATGAACTATCCCCTGGTAAATAACCACCGTGAATGTAGCATTTCAGCCATTAAAGCCTTGGTCGTGTTTGCACTGTCACCTCCACTTTTCCATTGGCCGATCATTCACCTCCATTTGATTGTTTACCCATTTTGAGGAACATCTGCGAAGAGTGATTTCACTAGCCATCCTTGTGACACTGCCGTGATTGGAAAATTCCAAACCTTACCTGGAATCAGCTGCTACCCATTTTATCACTCGTTCCTCAAAAGACGAGTCTTCTTTAAGCTCTTTTCTGACTCGTAAAATATGAAAAGATTGCCGAGTTCTAGCCTTCCAGCTCGTTAAAGCGACGAGAAGTGCTATCCCTCCTCTAAATTTTAATCTTTTTGGACCTGAGGGATTATTGCACAAAAAGATCGAGCGCTTGTTTTGTTCGGCTCGTTAAAGCGATCGAAAATTCATCCCTTCTGTATTGTTTTATACTTTTTCGAACTTAAGGGATTAGATGACGAAAAAGGAATTTTGGAGTTACCTTTATGTACCTTTTCAGACTCTCTAAAAATGAAAAGGACCGAGTTATCTTTGTCATTAGACTCGTTAAAAAGATTAATAGCGACAAACTTGTCTTTAGACGAGAACGAGTTTCACTATCGCTAAGCTCGTTAAAACATAGCGATGGGTTTGCCCGAAGGGCAAATTATAGAACAAGCATATGTTATCCTCCTCAAGCTTGACAAAAATAAAGAGGTACTGGTCAGCAATGACTGGGGAAAAAATTGGGAAGAAAACTCAAAGAATCTTTATTGGTAGCAAGTCGCTCTTGAACATGACACTTCCGCTCCGTGCCCGAGTCGGGTTGGGTTGTTTCATTCACCGGTCACATCGCCATGGTCTCGCCATACCATCCACATTTGGGGTTAATGCTACCAATCCATCACATAAGTGTCGCTGACATGTTCAAGAGAAGTCATCCAAAAAGGCCACCTGTGTCCCGCCCACTACCATACATTATACTCCATTCTTTCATGACTGCCACCCTGAACCATATATCATCAGATTGTTTTCACCTCCATCAAAATCATTTGCTCTGTTCTGTGTCATTGATGTGGGATTCATTAAGGCCCTCCTATGACGGATCACTTCTTGTCAACATCAGCTCATTATCCAAGAAGTTGATCTAGGAACACCCCATTCAGTACTTTGAAGCTTGCATGCCTCAATGGCAAGTTTCTCACTTCCGGCAACAGGTTTACATCAATGACCTTCGACCGAAAGATTTTACGTGGTGTTCGACGCCAAGTCCTTTATTCACACCACGTGAATTGTACTGTAGTACCTTGAGGGTCATTATCATTATCGGTGATTCCTCTCGCGCTTGTTAACAGTTTACATCATTGACTGGTAATCAAGCGATGTCTTTCCATGTTCGACTTCAAAACATTTCTCACATGGATCGACTTGTACTTCGAGTGAAGATCGGACAAGATTGAAGACCCCGGATCTAGTTTCATCCATCCGGGCTGCGATATATATTCAGGAAAATAAAGACATTGAAATGTACAACATTGCAGCATAGATAATCATCCTACCAAAAGGATGATGGCTCTATCAGAATCATCATTCTACCATCAGACGATTGTCTGTCCTATGTACATGAAAATGAATTTATAAAGCTGAGCATGGGAATGCCCGCCTCAGCTAGATCATGAAAACAGTATGAAGATAATGTATTGTATTGTATCTTATTACAGGTCTCCTCCCAGCATTGAAAGAACTTCGGATCCTCCTAATAAAGCATTTCACCCGATAAACGGCCTCATACTTTAGGGGGCAACTGTTATAGACATTTTTGTGCCTTACAGCTCTAAGCATGAAATGTCCATAAACCAAGGGCTCCTAAGTCCCTAAAAGTGTTGTTCCAACCCCTAAAGGAACAAGGTCAACAAATTACAGCTTCTCCCAGAAGTTCTCCACCAGAAACTGCTCAGAATAAGTCAAATCAGGATCATTTCAGCTGCTCCACTAGCCAAGTGCGTTGCATAGCACCTAAGTCCACTAGCTAGGTGCGTTTCAACGCACCTAAATGCACTACCAGGGTGCGTTGAGCGGGAAATGACAAATGGCAGTGTCATTCCGCGAGGTGGAGAGACAATGGAAGCTTCCAGAATCTTCTCCAATGAGACTTGCCTCACTGAATTCGACCAAGGATGAGTAAGAGGCTTTCAGTCTCCAAGTGGAAGCAAGAACTGACAGAGAGAAGCCACTAATCAATTCATGAGCTGACTCATCCTCCTTGCATACATCTATATATGGATCCCTCATCCCAGAGATCCAGAGGCTAGAATTTTGCACATTGTAAGGAATTGCTGTTGGTTTTGAGATACATATCAGAGAATTGGGTGATCTATGCTTTGTGGGGGCTGAAGAAGGGACTTCTTTACTGGAATGTTGATGCTGGGTCAGGAATCATCAGTTGTAACTCCTCCTGGATCTTCTTGTATATCAATAAAACTATTTGAGTTTCTTCTCCATGCTTATGTTTCATTGATGCTTGTTACATTTGTATGGTTAACTTAAATCTAATCCTAAGTTATTTATGAGTATAAACCCATGTCTTTGTATAGTTTCCTTCTTCTGTGATCTTACAGGTACTTGGTGAAGCTGGGCAAGTAAGGGAGCAGGTAGCTAGAAGCTGTCAAAGAGGAGAGAGATTGGATCAAAGGACTAGCGCAAGACACAGGTTGGTTCATCCTATTCCTCTTTGTTTATAGTTCATAAAGAAGAATACAAAAGTAGTTTTCTCTGTTTGTTTCTAAGGTAGCTGTCACACCTTAGTGGGATAGAGCAGTTCTAGATAGACACTTTTCCCGATAACACTCCCCTTCATACTTTTCCCTAAAAAATCATTCACTAACTTCCCCAAAGGTATTAAGATCTGCTTAATATCCCTAAAAAGCCGCTCATTCCATTTCATCAATTGCCTAAGTAAATTCCTATTTTACTTAGGAAAATGGCCATATTTTTTTTATAATCCCCTTTTTTTCCTTTAGCCTAAGTTTTTAACATTGGCTTAGCTCTTTCATTTCAAAAATCATATTAATTTCTAACTCTTATTATATAAATCCAATGCAAAACATTTCCCTATTCCTGTATTATCTAATTACATAAAAAAACCCCAAAGATATTAATATTTCCCACCCTGGTCGAATACGACCATAGTTACATTTCAACAGGGATTAATGAGTTTATTTGAAACTCATTAAAAACCCTCCCCACTTGTTATAATGGGATTCATTAACCCCCGGTTAATTAATAACTGAACACCTTGCGGACCAATGAAAACCACCACGATACCATTAAAAGACATGATTTATTCACGTCGGCCCCACGAATTAACCTCCCACATCTCCATGCATCGTCCGCCGTCTGATCAACCCTCGCCCATGCGACGGTTCGCATCCATTTCGAGACCCCCCTAACCTCCGCCTTTTACCACACAATTACTAGGTGGTTTTGCCACTGTACTAAGGACACGCGTCACCCGTTTAACCTGTTCGCTCCCTCCCTGCCTAGCCCCAAAAGTGGTGTGGGAAAAACCGCTTACCACCATCCTTCTGCTGACGTCACCCGCCATGACATTTGCCCCGTACTTCTGCTGACGTCATCTGTCCTCCAAATCAAACATTCTTGCCAAAACTCCATTTTGTCATAATAAAAGGGAAAAAGGTCATTTTTTGCTATATTTTTCTATGAACAGCGCTCTGGGCATGATATCTACCAGGTTCGCAGTTCATTCTCGATCGCCTCCGGACCAGAAAAGGCTCCATCGATGAGCTCCTTCACCTGTCAACCGATCCTCCAGTGTATAGTTTACTCCTCTTTTAACACAGGTACCTGTAAAATTTTCTCAATACATGGCTATCAGTGCATCAATTGCCAAGAATTCTCAGCAATCGCCGCAGGAAGTTAGCATACCAGCCGCAGAAAGAGCTAAGTGTTATGAATAAAAAGGCGCAGAACAACCTCTAGTGCCCCAAAAATAGGTGTTTTTCCATAGTTGCACTGTTACCCTTGAAGAAAGCAAATTTTGGGTGGAATGCAAGATAGTGGTGAGGAGGGGTCAGTTTAGCATTAAAGAGCCTCAAAACAAGTCAAAGAGTATCAGTTCAAGCATTAAAGTGTATCAGATCAGAAATAAAAAGTGTCAGAGCAAAATTAAAATTAGCAGATCAGAATTAAAGAGCACATTTAAGATAGGCAGTTGGGATAGAGCTACTACAAAAGACAGCAGCAAGCCGAACCCTAAAGACCTGCATCCAGCACAACATCAGATATATTTTCCTAAGTTGTTTCTATCTTCACTTGTAAACTATTTTAGGTTAAAAATAGATATTATCTCACAGCTATTATGAGATATTTGTTGTACATATTTTGGTTGTATAAATACCCCCTCCATTAGAGTAGAGAGGAGGTCTGTGGTGTGTGGATTTCCTAGACTATGCTGTAATACTCAATTTTTGGAATAAAGAGGTGTTAGAAACATTTGTTGTTTGGCCTACTGGATGAAGAATTGAAGTAGAGGACTTGTCATAGAATTCTTGAATCAACCTCCGGATCAATAAGTCCCCTATATCTTGTGTTTTACAATTTTCTTGTTTATTATATCATCTGTGTTTCATAAACTGAATGACAAAGAAAATGGTTAATTTCAGAATTTTCTTGATTGCACTCTGTTTTCAGTCTTTGTTGTTCTCTGTGTTTTCCTCAGAATTAGATTAAGCAGTGAACTCTTAATTGCTCCTATTTCCTGATTCTCTCATGTTGATTATTTGCTAAAGAATTCTTAACTGCTCCCTATCAATAATCATCAATTTTCCCTCTTTCAATATGTTGAAGGATTCTTAACTGCCCTTCACCCATTTGAGTCCATTCCATCTGTTTCAATCCTTCATTTGTTCCCTGTTTGACTACCTTACTTTGTGAAGACATCCTCTGTTAAGAAACCTAATCCTCCATCATGTCCAATGGACTGAAATATTCTGTCTTACCTTTCTTTTCTATGGAATCTCACCACCCAAACTAAAACAAAACCATTGAACTTCATAACTAGCCTAACACCTTTAAAAAAACAAAGCTAAATCATAAAGAGAGAGCCCTCTCTGGATAGAGATTGGCTAGATTCTGTATCTAAAAGATTGGTCTATGGTTACCTCCTCATTATTCCCTTTTTTTACAACTTTTGGGAAAAACCCGAGTGATAACATTATTGGCGACTCCGCTAGGGACCTGAATAATTGTTTGTTACTATTGCTTATTTCACAAGCTACAGTCAGAGCCTGAATTTAGCCAGGTAGCCTTTGAAATGCTCTTTCTTTGCAATTGCAGAAGTAAATGAATGTTGCTTCATTCTATCTCCAGTCTAGTTTATGGATTGAATAGTTGGTTTCAAATACTTGATCAGTTCCTCTTTTCAAAAAGTCTTTAGGAAAGTTAAAAAATCCTACATCTAAAACCTCCTAGAAAATACTATTAAAGTTGTATTGTCAAACCTATTTCAAGAAAAAAAACAAAAACATACCTAGAAACTGGCTTCAGAAAGGATTCGTTACACTAGATCAAATCTTGATCCTAATCCCCCACTTGTGTTTGAAAATCTTAATATGATTCCCAGGATTCTTAGAAGTCTAGAGAGCCAATAAAATTCTGCTAGTTCACACCTTGACAAACATTTGCAGAACTCCATTCAATCTGAGCTTACCTCTGAAAGAACACCAAACCTTTCTGTGATTACTACAGCTTCTCCATGTTCACCATCAGCACCTCAAGCCACCCTTTCCACTCATCCATCTGCAGCACACATTCCCACTGTTATCCCTACTCTTCCAGTTGTCACATCTATTGCTGCAACCATGGCAAACCGGTATACTCCTCTAAACTGACCTGCTAATCCAGGGGCTATGCTCCAAGACTATCAAAGTAAAACCCCTTCGTTTGACGGTACCGACACTTACACAGCTCAACAACATACCAAGAAAATAACCGACTATTTTGAAAGTTATGAGATTGATGATGATGATGTTAGAATGAAAGTATTTGTTCAAAGTTTAACTGGAGATGTTAGAACCTGGTTTAGAGCCTTCCCTACGAACAGTATCAATGACCCACAAGCTCTTTATTAGACCTTCTTGAATAGATGGGAAGAGAAAAAAGATCCTCTCCACATTTTATCAGAGTATGAAAACCTAAGAAGAGGCACACAAGAAACTGTTCAAGATTTCTTTACCAGATTCAATAATGTTTACAATACTATTCCTCAAAATCTCAGACCTCCTCCATATTTGGCCTTGATCAAATTCTATGATGCATTTGATTCTGATATGGCATACCAACTTAGGGAAAGAGCTCCTCAAAACATAGAAGAGATGTAGGGTATAGCTGTCAGCGTTGAGGCCAACCTGATATCTAAATGATCTAGAACCAGAGTTGAAAGGAGAAGAACCTTCTGCCTTTGAATAGAAATTATATGCAATTATTAAAGGAATGGATAGACTTGGAGATAGAGTAGAAATAGTTGAGAGAAAATCCCCTTTGGATGGTCAACTAGGCAATACTGGGAGAAATCCAAATTTCAGGAAGAACCAAAATGCTAACACTGGAAAGACAGGGCCTGACCAAAATATTAGGCCCCAATTTCAAGAAAATTATGCTGAAGCCTCGAATTCTGATGAACCAACAGAAGACACTCAAATCAATTTGATGGGACTCAATAATGAACAACAAGTTTTCTTGACCCAAGAGGATCAAGAAGCTCACATCCTTGAACAATTCCAAACTTAGTCAGGTGAATCATTTGGCTTTAGGGAGGGATATGACACAACCATTTATGAAGTCCACAAATAATACAATCTGAGGAGCAGAAGGATAGATGTCCCTGAAATCAGCAAACAGAAAGATACCAAGCAGCCTAACAAAGGTAAGATCAATTCCCCCCCTGTACATATTCTTTCTAAAACTGATCCTAACCCAAATAATCCAATTGTTGAAGATATATCAGATAATCAGACACCCAACAGACAACCTTCCACTGCTACTCTTACTAAAGGAAAAGTAGAAGAGCATCTAGAACTTGATGTGGAAGCAACTTCAACCCATAATTCCACTCCTGAAGAGGAGAGAAACGCAGAAAATTCAGTTGTCCGAAATACAAGAACTTAGACCGAAAAACCTTTCAATCTTGAGATAGAAGTAGGCAAACTAAAGATAGCTATTCCATTATCCGAATTAGCTAAACATGATGTCTACAGAAGTCAAATCAGAAGATCACTCAAAATTTCTATGAACGAAGATTCAGTAAATGTTTTTGATGACCAGCCTAAATTGATATTTGGCCCTGGAGTAAATGGAAAAATAGTAGAGGGAGAAGTTCCTCCTTTCTATGTGGGTTTAAACATACATGATAAAATACTTCATAATTCCATGTTTGATTCTGGTGCTTCTCATAACTTAATGCCTAAATCTGTAATGAAGAAACTAGACCTTGACATCACCAAGCCATATAAGGACCTTTTCTCTTTTGATTCAACTCAGGTCAAATGTTTGGGTTTAATCAAAGGCTTATGTGTGTCACTAGTCCAATATCCTGCCAAAACCATCTTAATGGACATAGTAGTAGCTGATATTCCACCAAAGTATGGCATGTTATTGTCTAGATCTTGGGGTACAAAGCTTCAAGGATCTCTACAGTTAGACATGTCTTACGCTACTATTTCAGTGTTTGGTCAACCCAAGAGGCTAAACAAAGAAACCTTAATGAAGTATGTAGTAAGTAGTCAAGAGAAACCTCAAAATTTCCCTATCTACTCAGTACATTTAGATATGGATTCTTTTATCCTTTACAATGCTAAAATTGATCCCCCACATGAAATAAATGTTCTAGCAGATGAAACGGATAAAATTGCGAATGAAAGGTCTAGTGTCTGAATCCAAGAAATTTCTGAAAATCATGAAACATCAGATAAACTAGAAGAAACTCAAAAACCAGATCTCCCTATTGAACAGACCCCTGCTACTCCAGATACTAATTTTGAACATGAAATCCTTTGGTACTTAGAATTCGATGGTTCTATCAACAAACTAGGAGCAGGAGCAGGAGTCTGGGTGCACAATCTTCAAAACAATCATGCTGAAGGTCATGCCTACAGATTAAAATTTAGATGCACTAATAATATGGCTGAATATGAAGCTTTGTTGCTAGGTCTTAAACTGGTCAAGAAATTGGGAGCAACTAGAGTGTCAGTCCCAGGAGATTCTAATTTAATCATCCAATAGATAAAAGGGAGGTTCTTAACAAATGATCCCAGATTGAGAGAATATAAAGGAACAGCCATAGAGATCCTCAATACATTTCTAGAAACGCAGCTTGCCAAAATCCCAAGAAAACATAACTTGCAAGCTCACAGCCTAGCAATTTTTGCTAGCACTTGTAAATTACCATTTGAACCAAATCATCAATTCATAGCAGAAATTAGACACAGGCCAACCGTACCTAATAATGTGAAGAACTGGCAAGTGTTTGAAAGTGATAACCAGATCAACAATTTTTTAACTATAGAAGAAGAATTTTCCAGCACTAATGTAGATGAAGATACAGTTAGTGAGTTTGATCCAACAAATTAGATAGAAACACACATTTAAGCAGAAAATGCAATTCAAATGCTTCATTCAATGAAACTTACCAAAGAGGAAATACAAGATCTTAAAGAAACAGATGTTGATGAGATTATTGAAGGAGAATCTGAAATTATCAATTTGAAAGACAATCATTTGCCCAAAGCATTAACTCCTTTGGAAGATCTCTTTAATTTCAACGATATTCCAAAGAAACCTTAGATGGAGCCTCCAAAAGTAGACATTGAAGACTACAACATAGGAACTGAAGAGAATCCAAAAATGGTAAAATTGTCCAAATCTTTGTCCTGTGATAAAAAAATTAAGTATGTTGAACTGATCAAAGAGTTCCAAGATGTTTTTGCCTGGAGCTATGAAGACCTGAAATCTTATGACACCTCTGTAATTCAGCATACAATACCCCTCAAGGAAAATCAAAAACCATTCAAACAAAAGCTCAGAAGAATCAACCATGTACTACTTCCTTTAATAGAAAAAGAAATCAAACGAATGCATGATGCAGGGATAATTGCTCCAATCAGATTTTCGGAGTGGGTATCTAATTTAGTGCCTACAAGGAAGAAAACAGGAGAAATCAAATTATGTGTTGACTTAAGAAATGTAAACAAAGTTTCTTTGAAAGACAACTACCCTTTACCTAAGATGGATCATATTTTACAAAGAGTAATAGGTGCTTCTAGGATTTCACTTTTGGATGGATTTTCAAGCTTTAATTAGATTCTGGTTCATCCTATGACCAAGAAAAGACTGAATTTACCACACCATGGGGCACATTCAAATATGTTAAAATGCCATTCGAACTTAAGAATGCAGGGGTAACCTTTCAACGAGCAATGTACATAGCTTTTGCAATAGAGATTCATGATTTTCTGGTTGTATATCTAGATGACCTCACTGTATTTTCTAGGTCAGATCAACAACATTTAGATCATCTCAGACAAGTGTTTTTAAAGTGTAGAAAGTATGGTATTTCATTAAATCCTAAAAAATCTTTGTTTGGTCTAGAAGAAAGCAAACTGTTAGGGCATATCATCTCCAAAGATGGCATTAGAATTGATCTTGCTAGAATAGAAGCTATTCTGCAAATACCCCACCCCA
The DNA here is from genome assembly GCA_031772625.1 of Pinus tabuliformis. Lineage (NCBI taxonomy): Eukaryota > Viridiplantae > Streptophyta > Pinopsida > Pinales > Pinaceae > Pinus > Pinus tabuliformis. The sequence continues at coordinate 606,362,683 of CM062805.1, forward strand.
GAAATGTCAAAGAACTTTAAGCTTTCTTAGGGAAGATTAACTTTTTGAGAAGATTCATATCTAATCTGGCTGAATTAATTAGATTGCTGAACAATATGTTAAAAAAGGATTCAAAGGTCAAATGGACAGTAGAAGCCAAGCAAGCATTTGAAGCAATTAAATTGGCTTTAACCGAACACCAGTCCTTACAAGTCCAAAGTTCGATAGAGACTTCATAATTTTCTCATTTGCATCAGAACACACTATAGCAGCTGTTTTACTACAAAAAGATGATAAAGGATGTGAAAAACCCATAGCCTTTTTCAATAAAGCACTCAGAGGTGCACCTCTAAATTACAAAATCATGGAAAAACAGGCTTTTGCGCTTGTGAAAGCTATTCAAGACTTCAGAGTCTACATATTGTACTCACATGTAATAGCTTATGTGCCAAACACTGTTGTCAAAGACATCCTGACTCAGGATGGAATTGAAGGCAAACGAGGTAAATGGATAGCTAAAATATTGGAGTATGACATCGAAATAAAACCTACAAAACTTATAAAAGGATAGGGATTGGCCAAACTCATGACTAAAACAAACCTTCAAGCCTTGGATATTAATGAACTGGATAACGAACAGGAGATGGCGACTCCACAAATCAGCTAGGCCTTCTTAGAATCACTGTAATATGCTGATATAACTCATGTATTATTAAACCTGCAGGCTCCTCCAGGGTTATCCAGAAAAAAGAAAAGGTTTTTAAAGATGAAAGCTTCAAAATTTTGTATTTTAGATAATGCTCTTTTTTGGAAAAATCATGAATGTATTTTGTTGAATTGTTTAATAAAAGAAGAAGCTGACAAGGTTCTCAAAGAATTTCATGTAGGGGACTACGGTGGACACCTCTACTAGAAATCAACTACAAACAAAATCCTATGAGCTGGATTTTACTGGCCAACCTTGTTCGTTGATGCAAAGAAGTTTTTCATTGGTTGCCACAAATGCCAAATTTTTGAAGGAAAAAGGAAACTGTTACCCTTACCCTTGAGACCAATTTCCACTGAAAATCCCTTTCAACAATGCGGTTTGGACTTCATTGGAGAAATACATCCTCCCTCTTCTGGCCAACATAAATGGATTCTCATTGCCATAGACTATTTCACCAAATGGATAGAAGCCATTCCTTCTAGACAAGCCAATGATGCAGTGATTATAGGATTCTTAGAAACCAACATCATAACCGACAATGCTACTGCCTTCAAATCCAAGAAACTGATAAATTTCTGCAGAAAATACCATATCACTTTAGGCCATTCCACAGCCTATTACCCTCAAGGTAATGGTCTAGTTGAGTCTTCCAATAAAAGCCTGATCAATATTATTAAGAAATTGTTGGAAGAGAACAAGAAAAACTGGCACAAAAAGCTTACAAATGCACTATGGGCAGACAAACTTACTACAAAGAGATCTATTAGAACCAGCCTTTATGAGTTAGTTTATGGCATGGAGGCTGTGTTTCCGTCATCTTTAGGAGTGTCTGTAATGAAATTACTGCAAGAAGCTCAGGTGGAACCAAATGACATTCAAAGAAGAATAAATCAGACCATCCATTTACAACAGACCAGAGAAGAAGTGCACCGAAGATCCCAAGTGTTACAAGAAAAACTCAAGAAAATATTTGATAAAAGGACCAAAGTAGAAGACTTCTACATTGGAGACAAAGTTCTAAGGTGGGATTCCAAGAGAGAAGACAAAGGAAAACATGGGAAGTTTGACTTTCTGTGGAAAGGGCCATTTATCATCTAGGCATTGCAAGGGAACAATACTTACTTTCTGAAGAGCCTGGATGGTACAGAAATAGAAGAAGGACCAGTGAATGGTCGAATGTTGAAACATTACTTTGATCCAGTTTTTTGATGAATTTTGACTCTAACATGTACATACTATGTCCTTAATAATGTCACAGTTTGAATTGGATAGTAACTTGCAGCAGTTGAAGCCCGAAGAGAAAGCCCTAAGCTTCACAAGTGTGCTGTCATACATGCAATAAAACAACCAACAAAGGAAGATTTCAGAGCATAGTAAAAGTTATTCAGAAGGCCATCTGACCTGCTATTCTTTACTTTCCACCAGGGAAAGCCATCCCCAAGTGGAGCCACTGTTATACTCCTATACTAATAGGTGTCATATTTCATGATTGACTTGATGAGCTCTATAATATGTTCATTCCTTTCCTTGCTATAAAGGTTTCCATATTATCAAAAAACCAAAAAATGTAAAGAGAGTATGCCCTAAAAGAAAAATCAAAGAGTAAAAAGAATAAAATGGTCAAAAGAAAAAAATGAAAAGAAATGAACCCCAAACAAAGAAAGACCAGGAAAGTGTGCAAGTCCAAAATGCCACTACTTTTTCAATTTCTGTAAATAAAGCATTGTGTGCAGCTTGTCAATTTTTGCCAGAATTAATGAATGGCCAAACAACATAATATTGACCAGTTCATGTTTGAATTTCATGTTTTAGAGATAGAGAATAAAAATCTCACCAAATTGTTTAATCTTGGCAGATAAGTAGATAGGTAGAGAAGCAAAGGAGCTCAACAATTTAATCTGAGTCCTTGGATGTAATAAGTGCAGACTTAGGTAGGCTTACCATGAAAAGAAAAGAAAAGTTGATGAGGGTTTGCCAATATAAGTGCACCCATAAAAAGAAGAAAAAATGCTAGGCAAAGTAGGCAGGGTAGGTAGATTGGTGTTGCAGAATGATGCCTGTGATGGATTATGTTTCTTAAAATGTGTTAACTTTCACTCCCATCACAAGTGCAAGGCAGATATTTTTGGAGCAGCTCAAAGCGAGGCAAGATTTCATGACTAACTCCCCTTCATACTTTTCCCTAAAAAATCATTCACTAACTTCCCCAAAGGTATTAAGATCTGTTTAATATCACTAAAAAGCCACTCATTCCATTTCATCAATTGCCTAAGTAAATTCCTATTTTACTTAGGAAAATGGCCATATTTTTTTTATAATCCCATTTTTTTCCTTTAGCCTAAGTTTTTAACATTGGCTTAGCACTTTCATTTTAAAAATCATATTAATTTCTAACTCTTATTATATAAATCCCATGCAAAACATTTCCCTATTCCCGTATTATCTAATTACATAAAAAAACCCCAAAGATATTAATATTTCCCGCCCCGGTTGAATACGACCATAGTTACATTTCAACAGGGATTAATGAGTTTATTTGAAACTCATTAAAAACCTTCCCCACTTGTTATAATGGGATTAATTAACCCCTGGTTAATTAATAACCGAACACCCTGCGGACCAATGAAAACCACCCTGATACCATTAAAAAGCATGATTTATTTGCGTCGGCCCCACGAATTAACCTCCCGCCATCTCCATGCACTGTCCGCTATCTAATCAACCCTCACCCATCTGACGGTCCGCATCCATTTCGCAAGCCCCCTAACCTCCGGCTTTTACCATGCGATTGTTCAGTGGTTTTACTTCCGTACCAAGGACACGCGTCGCCCATTTAACATGTTCGCTCCCTCCCCGCCCAAACCGCCTAGCCCCAAAAGCGGTGTGGGCAAAACTGCTTACCACTGTCCTTCTGTTGATGTCACCCGCCACATCATTTGCCTCGTACTTCTGTTGATGTCATCCGTCCTCCAAATCAAACATTCCTGCGAAAACTCCATTTTGTCAAAATAAAAGGGAAAAAGGTCATTTTTTGCTATATTTTTCTGCGAACAGCACTCCGGGTGTGATATCTACCAGGTTCACAGTTCATTCTCAATCGCCTCTGGACTAGAAAAGGCTCCATCGATGAGCTCCTCCACCTATCAATAGACCCTCCAGTGTATTGTTTCCTCCTCTTTTGACACAGGTACCTGTAAAATTTTCTCAATACATGGCTATCAGTGCATCAATTGCCTGGATTTCTCAGCAATCTCCACAGGAAGTTAGCATACCAGCCACAGAAAGAGCTAAGTGTTATGAATCAAAAGGTGTAGAACAACATCCAACGCCCCAAAAATAGGTGTTTTTCCATAGTTACACCGTTACCCTTGAAGAAAGCAAATTTTGGGCGGAATGCGAGACAACGGTGAGTAGGGGTCAGTTCAACATTAAAGAGCATCAAAACAAGTCAAAGAGTATTAGTTCAATCATTAAAGTGTATCAGATCAGCAATAAAAGGTGTTAGAGCAAAATTAAAAGTAGCAGATCATAATTAAAGAGCACATTCAAGACAAGGAGTCGGCGCAGAGCTACTACAGAAGACAACCGCAAGCCGAACCCTAAAGGCCTGCATCCAGCACAACATCAGATATCTTTTCCTAAGCTGTTTCTATCTTCACTTGTAAACTATTTTAGGTTAAAAATAGATATTATCTCATAATTGTTATGCTATATTTGTTGTACATATTTTGGTTATATAAATACCCCCTCCATTACAGTAGAGAGGAGGTTTGTGGTGTGTGGATTTCCTAGACTATGCTGTAATACTCAATTTTTGGAATAAAGAGCTGTTAGAAACATCTGTTGTCTGGCCTACTAGATGAAGAATTGAAGCAAAGGACTTGTCACCAAATTCTTGAATCAACCTCCGGATCAATAAGTCCCCTATATCTTGTGTTTTACAGTTTTCTTGTTTATTATATCATCTGTGTTTCATAAACTAAATGACAAAGAAAATGGTTAATTTTAGAATTTTCTTGATTGCTCTCTGTTTTCAGTCTTTGTTGTTCTCTGTGTTTTCCTCAGAATTAGATTAAGCAGTGAAATCTTAATTGCTCATGTTTCCTGATTCTCCCATGTTGATTATTTGCTAAAGAATTCTTAACTTCTCCTTATCAGTAATCATTCATTTTCCCTCTTTCAATATGTTGAAGGATTCTTAAGTGCCCTTCACCCATTTGAGTCCATTCCATCTGTTTCAATCCTTCATTTGTTCCCTGTTTTACTACCTTTCTCTGTGAAGACATCCTCTGTTAAGAAACCTAATCCTCCATCATGCCCAATGGACTAAAATATTCTATCTTACCTCTCTGTTCTATGGAATCTCACCACCCAAACTAAAACAAAACCCTTGAACTTCATAACTAGCCTAATACCTTTAAAAAAACAAAGCTAAATCATAAAGAGAGAGCCCTCTCTGGATACAGATTGGCTAGATTATGTATCTAAAAGATTGGTCTGTGGTTACCTCGGCCTTATTCCATTTTTTACAACTTTTGGGAAAAACTTGAGTGATAACATGCTGGATTGGTTTACTAAAACATAAAGATGAAGTATTTGAAAAGTTTAAGGTCTTCAAAGCTTTAGTTGAAAATGAATTAGATCTAAAAATAAAATGTCTCAGATCTGATCGGGGAGGAGAATTCATATCAGATGAATTTTTTGAATTTTATAAACAACATGGAATAAAGAGATAGTTCTCTATTGCCAAAACTCCTCAACAAAATAGTGTGGTAGAAAGAATGAATAGAATATTTCAACAAATGGCTTGAGCTATGCTTGATGAGTCTAGAACTTGTGACACCTTCTGGGGTGAAGCTTCACATACTGCAGTAAATATTGTCAACAAATCTCATTTACATGTAAATAGTGATCAAACTCCATATGAACTTTGGTATGGTAAGCATCCTACTCTAAAGCATTTCATAGTTTTTGGAAGCAAATGTTTCATCAAAAATACAGATGAAAAACTTGGTAAGTTTGAACCCAGAGCAGACGAAGGAAAATTTCTTGGTTATTCATCTAGAAGTAAAGCATACAAATGTCATAATAAGAGACTTAGAAAAATTGTTGAATTCATTGATGTTGTAATCGAGGATGCATGGAGAAATCTGAAACATGTGACATTAGCAAAAGAAGATGATAATAATGAAGATGATGAACTCTTTCCCGTACCAAATAGGAATGATATAGAGGAAGAAACCAATGAAGCATCAGAAGAAGATACATGTGACAAGAAAAAGGCCCCATCTAGGTATGTTCAAAAGAATCATCCAAAATCTCAAATTCTAGGAGAAAAAGGGTCTGGAGTATAGACAAGAAGAACTCTTGTAGGGTCTTCTAGTTATCTAGCCTTATTATCCTCCATAGAACCACAAAATGTAAATCAAGCTAGCAGAGATGAATGTTGGGTTAAGGCCATGGATGAAGAACTTGACCAAATTGAAAAGAATGATACTTAGGAATTGGTTCCTAGACCTCGTGATTATAGTGTTGCAGGAACAAAATGGATATTCAAGAATAAGTTGAATAAAAATGGAGAGGTAATTAGGAATAAAGAAAGGCTTATTTGTAAAGGGTATGCACAACAAGAAGGTATATACTTTGAAGAAATTTTTTCTTCTGTAGCTAGACTTGAAACTATAAGAGTTTTTCTTTCTCTTTCAAGTTTTTGAAAATTCAAAGTTTATCAAATGGATGTAAAATTTACATTTCTTAATTGAGATTTAGAAGAAGAAGTATACGTTGAACAACCAGCAGGATTCATTCTAGAAAATGATGCAAATCTTGTATGAAAACTCAAAAAGACTTTGTATGGACTAAAACAAGCTCGGAGGGCATGGTATTATCGTCTTGACAAATATCTTCAACAACAAGGCCTCACAAAAGGATCTGCTGACAACAAATTATATACAAAAATAAAAAATGATAAATTGTTCATTATTTTTGTTTATGTTGATGATATCATCTTTGGGAGTAATGAAGAATCTATGAGTCAAAACTTTGCTTTTGTTATGCAGCAAGAATTTGAAATGTCTTTACTTGGAGAACTAACCTATTTTCTTGGTCTACAAGTGCAACAAACAAAAGATGGCATATTTCTCTCATAAACTAAATATCTCAAGCATATTTTGAAGAAGTATGGAGTGGAAGATTCCAAACCAGTATGTACTCCAATGGTAACAGGATGTAGTCTCAGTTCTAATGATGATTCTCCTATAGTGAATCAACCAGCATACAGATCTATGATTGGAAATCTACGTTATCTAACAAGTACCAAACTGGATAACATGCATGCAGTCGGAATTGTTGGAAGATTCCAAGCCAATCTGAAGGAATCACATCTTTAGGCAGTAAAAAGAATATTCAAATATCTCCAAGGAACTCAAGACTTTGTTCTATGGTATCCTAAAGATACAAATCTCACTCCACATGCATATACAGATGCGGATTTGGCTAGAAATGTTGATGACGAAAAAAGCACTGGTGGACGTACATTCAATATGGGATCACGATTAGTATCTTGGTTCAACAAGAAACAAAGTTTGATTGCCTTATTTACAGCTAAAGTAGAATATGTGGCTATTGCATATTACTGCACACAACTACTTTGGATGATGCAAACATTAAAATATATTTAAATGACATGTTCTACACCCATCTCCATCCTATGTGATAATACAAGTGCTATTAGTATTTTGAAAATCCTGTTCTGCACTCCAAGACCAAGCACATAACCATTAAATACCACTTTCTATGAGAACACGTGCTTGAACAAAAGGTTAAATTAGAGTATGTTCCCTCCAAAGAATAAGTTGCTAATATATTTACTAAACCTCTTCCCATAGAAGCATTTGAATATCTCATACAAAAACTAGGAGTTGTTTCTGCCTCATCTTGTTGTTAAAACCAGTTTATTCAGATTTAGAGGAATACACGGATTTCATGTTGCAGAGTCGTGTATTTACTTGATTTTCTGTGCCAACAGTAGCGTATATGTTTTCCTGATAGAAAAACAGTGGGTCAGACTCAAAATCAGTTTCTTACATGGATGTTTAGACTGATATTGGTGGTTATATTCTGCTGATATGCTTTTCTCATTGATGTTTATTTGATTGATGGTGCCTTAATGAATGAATTGTTGACAATGCACAGGTAGCACAGGTTCAGGGGGAGCATTATCCTTCAAAATATAATGCATTGTTGGCATCATGGTTTTTGAAGACATCTATGGTCTCAGTTATTAATGTGATTTGATGAAAAGGTCATGTAAAGACCTATGGTGTAATAATATGTCTCTTTTTGTCATAGTCTATTATGAATGAGTCCTTTTGGACATATGATGTAATTTGTACCCCAACTTTTCATGGGAAGGATGATCCAATAATTGCAATTTTCAGTCATGTATGAACATTTGGTGTATCCCCACTTGGTTGGGTGATTGATGTATGTATGAGTCACTGGTGATAGGAAGGTCATAATCACATAGTTGATTTATAGAGTCATTAAAGAGTTTAGACTTCTGTGATCCATACTTGATTGTGAGAATGATTTCAATAAAATCACATAGAGAATCATTTTTCGACGCGTTTTGAACCAACTAGTGTGGTTCATCGTCAGGACAAGTTGAGGAACAAATCTAACCGATCCATTAAATAGAGCATGCAGGTCCTTCAACGGCTATATGAATGGGCAATGGTTAAAAATACCCTTAACATTTATAATATATATATATATATATATATATATATATATATATATATATATATATATATTATAATTTTTTTCTTTTTGTAATATCAAATTATTAAAATATTGTTATTAATAGTAATATTATTGTAATAACCTTTAGTAATATTATAAGATTAACTCCAAGCTAATATTATAATATTAATTACCAATTAATATTAATAATATAAGTCTAGGGTAAAATATTTTTATTTTTATTTTTACTTTTTTTTATTTTTTTATTTTTATTTTTTTATGAGTGAAATGAATAAAATTGCAATAGTTAATTATTAATAACCCGGGTCTAGGGTGAATAATTAAAAGAGTGATATTATTATTACTAAACCAATGATATCAAGAGAAAACAACGACCAGCTAAACAAACCGAGAGGGGTCAGGCAAAGAAGAGGCTAAGGTAAAAGGGCTGAGATCCAACACCTACTAATCTTCCAGCCATCATCCCTATTGAGATTCAAAGGTCGTTTCTCGATCTCAAGGGCTTCCCTCAATTTTCGATGGTGAAATTGCACCACTCTTGCAATAACTTGAGCCTCTTCGATACAGACTTAATGTTTAGTTTTCTCGGCATGCTCAGCAAGGGTTGAGGACTTGGCCCTACCATGCCTCAAGTCTGCTATGTGCTCACTAATCCTTTGATTAATTGAGCAACCAGTTTCACCAATGTATGGGGCCCCACAGGAACAGGGAATGGCATAGACCCCTTTCATGTCTTTAGGGTCGATAGGATATTTAACAGATCTAAGCGAGCTACGGATGGTGTTAAGAGGTCTAAAGGTCAAGGGAATATTATGCTTCTTAAGAATCCTGGTGATCCTATTAGTGGTTCCTTGTATGTAGGGGAGGTGTACCCCCAGGATGCAGTCTTTAGGATCTTTTTGGACAGAGTGCTCCTTCCGGGCCTTGAGGAAGGCTTTTTGATCTAGGTGTCTACTGTAACCATTTTTAATGAAGACATCCAGGAGATGAGCCTTCTCCTTTGCTAAGTTTTTCTCATCAGAGATTCTTAATGCACGAGTAGCCAGCGTGTTGAGAATGCCTAACTTCTGAGCAGGGAAATGATGAGAGCTGGTGTCGAGATATTGATCGGTATGAGTCTTTTTTTGAAATACCTGGTGGGAGAAGGAACCATCAATATTCTTAGAGATGAGAACATCAAGGAAGGGAAGGTAACCGTTGACTTCCTTTTCCATAGTGAACTTAATGGCGGAGGATTGTTCATTGAGATGATGAAAGAAGAGATCTAACTCATCATGACGATGAGACAAAATGAAACCAATGTCATCTACAAATCTCTTCCAAAGCTTTGGCAAGAGACGAGCTGAGGACAAAGCTTTGGACTCAAAATCTTCCATAAAAATATTTGCAACGACCGGGGATAGGGGGGAGCCCATGCCCACCCCACAAGTTTGCTCATAGAACTCTCCTTCAAAGCTAAAAAAGGTGGAAGTAAGACACAACTCAACTAACTGAACGGTATCTGGGTCAGTGAGCCTATTAATAACCTCCATGGCCTCATTGATGGGAATACAAGTATAAAGGGAGACCACGTCGAAACTAACTAGAATATCATTAGGGTCAAGCTTCACCTTCTTAAGATCATCAACAAATGACGCAGAGTCTTTGACGAAGGACTCTGTGCAACCAACCAATGGTCTAAGCTTTAAGGCAAGGAATTTTGCAAGAAGGTAAGTAGGACCACCGATGGTATTGACAATAGGTCTTAAGGGAACCCCTTCTTTGTGGATCTTTGGAAGGCCATAGATCCTAGGGGTGATGGGGTTTCTTTCTATTAGCTTTTGGGAAAAAGAATCAGTAAAATTACAGGACTTGATAGCAAGAGCAACTGCCCTTGAAACCTTCTTTAAAGGATTCTTGGAAAGCTTCTTGTAACTTCCACTATTGTTAAGATGGTCCAACATCTTGGAATGGTAATCATCCTTGTTAAGGATGACTGCTGCTCCACCTTTATTGGCTTTTAGGATGACAATATCATGATTCTGGTTTAAGGTTTTTAGAGCCTCAAACTCAACTTTGCTGATATTACTTCAGGGTAGTTTTGCCTTCCTAAGGGCCACGACACAATCTTGCCTTAGTTTTATCAGAAAGGTTCCTAATACCAAATTCCACATTGCAGATGATGTCTTCAACTGGAATTTTCTTCAGAGCTAAGGCAAAATTAAGACCCTTACTTAAGAGACTAAAAATAGATGGGGGAAAGGAAAAGCTAGAGAGATTGATCACTTTATTGCTGGGAGACAGAGGGTGAGAATTACTCCCTAGAGCAAGGCTATTAGTATTATTATTATTATTATTATTATTAACGATATTAATGTTATTATTAATATTATAATTTCCTCCCCTATTATTATTATCATTATTAAGATTTTGTTCTATATCGTACACATTATTATTATTATTTTCATCTATATTAATATCATTATTTCTTCCCCTATTATTATTATTAATGCTATTATTATTCCGACTCTGTTCTATATCATACAACTTATTATTATTATTATAGTGATACATATTATTATTATTATTAAAGGTAATATTATTATTATTATTATCATCGTACATAATAATATTATCATTATTAATATAATTATAATCTACCCTGATATTATAATTGTTATTGTTATTTTTAAAGTTATTAATTTCAATACCCTCCTTATTCACGCTTAAGTTTAAGTCATGCCTATTAATACAAAACCCGTCTTGGTTTAACACGTTTAAATTCCTGTAAGCTTCAGTTTTACAAGAAGAACATGAGACAACGTTCAAATAAGGCACGCACAAGGGATTCTTACCTAGAGGCTCATCGAAAACTGCCCTATCTCCACAAGCCAGCACGCTCTCACCGTTCATTTGCTGCCGAGCAGGTAAGGCCGAGGTGGTCGATACATCCCCATCCACGCCTATTACTGGAGGCTCACCGAAACCCGCCCTATCTCCACGAGCCAGCACGCTCTCACCATTCATTTGCTGCCGCGCAGGTAAGGCCGAGGTGCTCGATACATCACGATCTATGCTGGACGGCTGGGATGGAGATCTATCCACCAGACAGGTTTCCGAATCGATGGGGCCATGCGAGTCTGAGTAGATTTTTATGGTAGAGCCCGAGACCCAAGAACGGAGGGCCGAAACCTGGTTCTTCGTAACCTGGCTGCCAGAAGGAGGATCGAAACCCCGTGACGCAGTGAAACACTTGGAGAGTTTGAGAAACTTAGCGGATTGTCGCTGCTTGAGTAACTCCTCCAAACGCTGAGATTTCAGAGAAGAACAGGCATCTATCTATAAAGTCATGTTATTATTTTTATTTTTGCAGACTATGCATGTGCTCAGGGGGAGCATGGACAATATAGTGCATATCAGCAAGTACTAAGGGGGAGAATCTCTTGGTTTGCCATTTTCCCTTGATGTCAAAGGGGGAGAGTATCTTGGTGTTGCTTGATATATCTAACAGGTCATACAGTTTGGAGTGATCAACACCAATATGGTTTCCATCAAGTCCAAAGGGGGAGATTGTTGGCATTATGGTACATGTGCTATCCTTGATGAAAACCCACATACAGGTCAGTTCAGAAATGATAAAGGGAAACTCACATTGTAACAAGTCTATTTAGAGGTAACAGAGTAATGGTACAGAAGAACAACATGATGGGACAAAGGATTACAGACTAGAATCAAGAAATTAAAGAAAGAGAATGATTTAAGTTGTATACATTGTTTTCCCTAATCCAAGTGGCATATACACATGGGTACATAGAATAAAAAGAGTGTATACATATGCAGATAGTTTCACAGAAGGAAAAGAGTGTATGGGATGGAAAATTAAGGTTAAAGAAGACCAAGGGTCCATACCATGGTATTAACCGAAATATTGAGTAGAATAACGGCTACTTGATCCCGTCTAAGAATACCATAGGTTCTAAGTGTTGTTTTGGTGCATGGTATTGACAAAGGCTCTAAGTATATAAGGAGGAGAAGATCAAAGGGCTAAGTGTGCAAATGAAAGGGTTTTTCATGAATACTTCTATCTGAAGTATATTTTGCATTGTAAGGGCTATGGTTATGATATAGATCTGAAATATCTTGTGCACCCTTGAATACAATGTTGGATCAGGATCATGAGACCTGAAATGACTGATCATTGTATGATATGATAAAGGATAGTCTAGATCTGATTACTAACACATGTTTTATACCTTATATGCTATGATATGGGTATGTCTAATGTCTTGAAAAGATGTGAAGTTATAAGTCATTATTTGCATATCTATACCCTGGTTCGCCTCAGTAAAGGAATGTATACATGATGGTTCAGAACTTCCAAGTAGCGTATGCAGAGGAAAAGATTGTTGTTTAGAAATGACTGATCTATCTAATCAATGAGGCTATTTTACTGATGTTTGTCAATGATGTATTCATTAGATCTGAAGTAAAACTGATTGTATAAGGAGATTGAGTCTGGTTGACAGATTGATTGAGTAAGAAGAGTGATCATTGTTGCTATCTGTTTAGAACTCTGTAATATGATAGTAGATCTTTAGAATGTCTTTGGTTAGTACAATTTTTGATTCAGAAGTTTTATGATTCAATATCTTTAGAGGTATACGCAGGTTGGGTTTCAGAAAGTAGCATATACACGCAGGTTGGCTTCATTGAAGTAGCGTATACACTCTGACATGTGATTTTTGAGGTTGCAACTGGTTCTGGTTGTTGTTGCAGTGTTTTGGGTTTAGATCTATGTTCTGGTGACAGTGATTTGACTGTTTAGATTGATTGATTGTGTTTTTGTTCATAGATGATTGGGTTTTAGTGATTGGTTGATGTAATTGTATTTGATGGTTTTATTACAGTTGTGGTGATTGATTTTTAGCTTCAATGTTACTAATGGGTCCAGTATGAAAATTGATGAAACGTGGCCTACATATTGTGTTGATATGCACCAGGAGTATCTAATCTGAAAATTTATGAAACGTGGTCCCTGGAGAAAAAGTGAAGGTGGTAGCCTTCTGTAGGTCGGCTCCTATGTATTGGTTAACATATCAGTTAGTACAAAAGCTAGGGGGTTGGATCTCCCTTCCAGTAGAAGCTGGAAAACAAGTGAAAGTTGTAGCCTTCAACAGGTAATTGCCTATGTACTAGAAAAAGTCTGCACCAATACAAAACTTGTAAACACTTTTTATAATAAGAAGATTGAAGACTGAGAGGACAACAGTGGTGGTTTTTTCCCACATTGGGTTTCCACCTGAAAAATACTATTTTTCATGTGTGCTGCTTATGTGTGTTTATTTATTCTATTTTTACTACATGCATCACACTCTTATTAAAGTTCAACAGACAATGAATTAGCTATTTTACACATTTATTATCTATACGTTGGTTCCATTCATTATATTCACGGACATATGCTATTTGGTTTCTGTAAAATAACGTATAGAGTTTGAAAAAGAAAAATTATTATTGTGAAAGTTTAAATACTGATTCACCCCCCCTCTCAGTATTTTTTCCAACAAAATGATCATTGGGCTTGATCAGCCCACAAGTATGACACTCATTTCTTTAGCAAGCGCATAAAAACTTTCATTAGTTTGGCGTAATTTATGACGAATCATCGTAAGAAGTTTGCCTTCCCTTGCAAACTTTGGAGCTGTAATATGGATTATGGCATGGGTAATTGAGTAATTTCCTTTACCTTATCAGGATCAACCCTTATCCCATGTTTGGAGACAATGAAACCAATTAGGCATCCAGACTCGACAAAGAATATGCACTTATGTGGATTCAGATGGATATTATAGAACATACACCAAAGAAATATTGCTCGAAGATGAACTAGGTGTTGGGTTCACTTCTTGGAGTGAGCCCGAAGATCGTCCAAGTAAGCTTGAATGATGTGTTTGATATCATGAAATGCATAGTCCATGGCCCTTTGAAAGCTTGCCCCTTCATTCTTTAGACTGAAAGGGCACTTCCAATACACTAATATGCCCCAAAGAAAAATGAAGGCGACATTGTGCTGGTCCATAGGTTTTATGGCAATCTGGTTGTAGCACGAGAAACCATCCATGAAGGAGAAGGATTCGCAATTGGCACAATCGTCAATGATCTGGTCAATGAATGAGGTTGAATAATTTTGCTTTGATCATGCGGCATTAAAATATTGGTAGTCAACATAGACGCAGATGGTACTTTCCTTTTTGTCTACAAAAACTAGATTGGAAACCCATTTCGTCAAGGGAATAGGGTCGATAAAACCAACACGTAAAAAAATTTCCACCTCAATATTGATAGTGCCAGTTTTGTGGGGGTGAAATGGTTGGAGTCTTTAGCAGACATACCTCACATTTTCATAGACCTTGATCTCATGCTCAACAATAGAAGGATCTATGTCAGGCATTTCCTCATAAGACCAAGTGAATACATCATGGAATTCTTTGAAAAGGCAAGTGAAGCTTACAATTTCCTCAGGATTGCAGTCAGCTCCAATATGAATGTTTTGCATAATACCTGTCTTGATTGAGATATCGATGGGAATAATTTTTGAAAGATTCTACATGTTCACTTCTGAATCCAAAGTTTGAACAGTCGTATAAATCGAGGGAACAACCTCAGGTGGCTCAAAAGGTAGGATTTTTACCGATGTTGCGTCCGAATCAGATATTGAAGCGTGATGCTGAGAGATTTCCCAAGGTCGCTTCTCTAAAGACATGATCTCTCAAATAACTTTTTACAAAGGTAGGAATTCATCGAGGAGATCGTTAGATGGAGATGTTATGGGAGAGGAGGTGCTACCATTGGTTGTAATCAAAACAACAGACTAAATGGCTTGATAAACCAATTTGGTTACTGAAAGTGGCATTTGTTCTCCATAAGAGTCAATGTATGAAGGAGCAGGGAGGATCCAGGGATTGGTTGGGTCATGAGGAATGGTGGAGACCATAGAAATATTATGTGGAGACTCTGGTAGTAGGAGAGGAAAGAAACCCAATAGGGAGGAACCCTTCAAAAGAATTGTACCAACATTGACGTAAGAGTCAAGTATGCCACCCACTAAGGTCACGGTGCCTCTAGGTAATGGGGAGTAATCTGAGGTATAGAAGGACGGCTAGTCCACTGTGACTATTCTCCCATCCAATAGAAATAGGATGAGGTGAAAGACTAAAGAAACAATGGTAGTCATGGCATAAGTCCAACTGCGGCCCAAAAACAAATTATAGTCGAGATGACGATCTATGACTTCAATGTCCACCATTACCGTTTACCCACTGAGAGTGATGGGGTATTTGGAAAGGTATCCTTTTGGGATGAATGTATGGCCATCAAATTCTTTAAGGGAATTTGACGATGGAGCAAGGGTTGGAGAACCCAAGGCAAGACAACATGAATTAGACATGATGCAGGTTGAAGCACCTTCGTCAGTGACCGTTTTGTGGATAGCCTTGCCTTTCAAAATAACCTGCACCTGAAATGCAATTTGGTGGGAAAGACAAGGCTTACATTTCTCCACATCCAAAATTGCTAGCATGGAATGCTGAGGGTCAACTCCACTAATGGCTAAAAGCAAAGCTTTCCTTTGTGTTGAATAGGTTTGCAATACTTCGAGTGTAGACATGGCTGATGGTGCTGGCACCAAATCTTCTATAATACTGTAGTTCTAGGTAGCACATGTAGAGATATTGTGTGTCGTGCAACAAAGTGCTCCTTTAGGGAGGCGAACCACAGTATTAGAAACATGCCTTTCGATATGAAGATCATTAGGTGGTGGTGGATTTGAACTTGAGGCAACATCTAGAGCATTAGCAACTAGAGCTCCATAAGTTTTGCCTCGTGTTTTAAGATCAACCATTTTAAAGGTGTAAACAGTTGACAGTCCTTCACTAGAGAAAGGATGGTTTGAACTGTCATTACCCCCTTCTGGGGGTTATGGTGGGTTTAAAATAAGATACTACTCCTGCTGAGAAGGAAAAGGGTTGTGTAGGACCACAGGGGTCCAACCAGTGTCCTTTTGAGCGAGAAGACCCGTGAATTCTAGGAGAAATGAACATTTGTGTGCCATGTGGTCCTCTACACACATTTTGCAAGGAAACTTGACATCTTTCTCCTTTCCACTATCAGATTTGGCAGCAGCTTTTTGTTTGGGATTGGGCTACATAGCGGGTTGCTTATCAAAAGGAGCGGTATTTTTCTTGTTCTTCTTGTTCTTATTGCTATGTTTTTGTGTAGACTGCACAAAGTTTATCATAGTGGTTGGAAGAATAGTCGATTGGGTAGAAGTATCGGTATCAACAAACAACTGGGTAATGCGCCTGTTAAGTTGTTTTACATTGGCCCTAGAGGTAGCGCTGACAAGACTGTCAACGTGCACACTAGGTTGTCAAGTAGCGGGAGCATTGGAAGTTTGATGTGCATTGTGGATTACATAATATAGTTTGCCAGATTGCGAATAAATCAGATCTATGTGTTGGGCATGACGAATGGATTGGTCTTCTGTGACCACACCACTTAAGGAAACATCCTTGGAAATTTGGGGAAGAAGAGATTTGTAGAACCAATCTGCTAACAGGTAATCCAAAATGGGGGCCTTGACTAGCCTCCACCTACATCTCCATTCATGAGTGTGATCAGAGATGTGGGTGGAGGTGTCTTGGTGCAAGGTAGTAAGAAGATTTGCTCCATTTTCATAGTAGATGGGAAACTAAAAGTTCTTTAAAAATTCCATTTCCAGGCCACCAAAGGTATTAATTGATGCTTGTGTTAACTCATTGTACCACTTGGAGGAATTTCCAGTAAGGGTGCAGTGGAAGAGCAATATTTGGATACTGTCATCCACGATGGAGTTTGATTCATACCATAAATGGTAGGTGGTGACATGTGTACCTGGATCATACCCTTGTTTCCCTTCAAACTTCAGGATGTCGACAGGTATTTTGTGCGGGATTGGGGGCCAATGCAAGTTATGGTAGATCGGGTCATTAGTCAGTTTATACTGATCAAATATATAGAGTTTTTCCAAAAAAGGAAAAGTGTTTGGTTCCCCCGAGTCTGACCAGGGTGATGAAGAATTACATGAAGGACCCTAGGGTCCTCCCATCATGTTGTTTCCAAAATGATACATAGGATTTATTGGATAATAACCTCCTTGTTGTGGTGGAATAGTCATATACGGTGGCAGACCATAAGAGATATTAGGCTGTGGGGAAAAAGAATGGTTTCCTCTAGGATAAAAGGTGCCCCCTTGACTCAATTGAGGTTAAGTAGGGGTTGCCTAGATAGACAGAGCGAGACCTAGTTGAGGGATTCTGCTAACAATATAATTTTCCTTAGGTACATGACTGACACTAGAATAATGTCCACTTGGGGCAGGTAATTCAATCAATGATGGTCCAGGTTTTCCTATAAGTGGAGGGGAAATAGTGATTCCCCCAACGGGTATGTGCATGTTGGGAAAATTTCCCCCAAGCATCTGAGCTTGGGGGTTTGAAATTAGCAAAGGGTTCCAACCAAAAGGATTACTAAAGGTAGTCATGCTAACCGAATTATTAGGAGTGATAACCAAAGGTCGAGGAATAGACACAAAAAGGGAAGAAAATGGCATGTATTGGGTTCCACTCATAATAGGTGTAACTAGGTTTCTCAGACTTGGCATAGTCTAGATAGCATGGTAAACAATAAGTTATGTGTTATTGACTATTGGCGGGGGAAGTGATGGTGGACCAAATTTATCCACAAAATACCATGACCAATTAGTCGTTGGGGGAATGTTGGATGTTGGTATTGTTGAAGACATGATAGGTACATGTGCTACCTAAATAAACATTGGTCCCAAAGGATTGGTGAGGGAGGATTATAAGGAGGTACAACTCCTTTGTTGAAAAATTCCTCAGGCAGTATAGTGTCCTGGGATGTGTTATGCAATTCAGTGTTAGACACTGGAGATTGATTTCCCGAAGAGGGAGAATCTGGGTAACCAAGGCTCAGTTGATCTTGTAGAGTCAGAGGAGGAAGACCTTACTGCTGCCTAGATTGACGATGAGGGACATATTTAGCCATGGTGATTGATATACTTTATCAAAAAAAAATTCAATGATATTTTATTATAGTCCCAGCGATAACAAACCAACACCTAAAAATCAAACATACTCTAAAAGTCGATCAACAAGCAGTCAGGGGATATGACTCTCTCTGATAACCATAATTTGCTGGAGATGAAACCAATTATCATAATGGCTAAAAGAGATACTTGGCCAAATGTACAGTTACAATTACTCTTGAGGTTCGCCCAAACCTCAGATTAAGGGGCCAAGTACTCTCGTGAAGACGAGCACCCTCCCAAAAACTAAAGACAGAGTAGGTTCATCTGTTTAGGTACCAGGGCATCCTGCCCCAATCACCTTATGTTCATCACAAAATATTCTGGCCACTAAGGTTACCTCAAATCATATACACCACTGGGGGGGACATGGTCGTAGATAGTATGTTGTGTGGGTAGCATACCTGAGTCCCCAACTCAGCTCTAATATCTCCTAAGGGATCCCTGATACACAGAATACCCAATGGAGATGCAATTGAAGGTAGGCTACCTTATCTCATATTCCAATGTTGTCTCGCATTTAACTCCTTTCTAAGGGGAGCGGTCTCGGATGATGTGAGTGGAGCAGGATTTTACTCTCTTTAGTGACAATAGTCTCAGTTTTGTGATCTTGGGCAGTTTACTCACCACTGCCTAGACCAAGATGCTAACCTAGACTAATATGTGTGTATGCTCAAAAGAGATGTTGATTGCTTTTATTATGAGATTGATTTTAAAGGTACTTTATTATTGTCTTCTGAAGGGGTTTTGACATATGGATTTTTATGAGACTCTAACCCAAACCATGCTGAAAATATGCTTCTCAATTTCAATTCGATGAATAAATTATTTCTATAAGGAGAGATTTATCTATAGATCAATTCAGTATCATGTATCAAATGCAGTAAACACATGCACAGCTTGTAGACATGAAATTCCCTCTAACAATTGGGCCAATATACATATATATAATAAAACCAACTTAAAAAAAAAAAAAGAAAAAAAATTAATCATTTTTTTCATTTTATTTTCCTGAAAAACAAATGCACTTAAGCAACAATCAAAGCGATCAAACCAAAATCCAAAAGTGGAAGAAGGAAGGCAATGTCAATAGGTTAGGGCTATAACACAATATCTCAACTAACACCAATGTTCTACAAAGGTCAAAACTAGACCCTAGAGGTAGGAAGGCCTAAAAAAGATTAAATGAGAGTGATATAAAGCAATAAAAAGCACACTCAAATGAAATTTTCTATATGACAGTTGCACAACCCATCACAACACCGCCAATTGTAACAAAAATAAGTAAGAGAAGAAAGAGATCAATTAGAAACAAGTGAGAAAACCCAAACAAAGGAAACTTTTAAAGAAAAATAAGATCTTAGTTGTTACTTGATGAACTAAATAGATGTGAAAAATTGGATCCAAAGATGAGGACAATAGCCCCAACCAAAGCACACCAAACCTCCATGGAAAACCTTAGAGTAGCACGAAAGGATCGAAAAAAAAAAATGACTATGCTCAGATCGGATGTGTTTCACATTTGAAAGAAACAATAAGAAACATATCAAACAAATAGCAACAAGTTCTGAAGAAAAATACCTAAAAAATCAAGAAAATAAACTGAAAGAAAAAACGAAAATTGGGAAAAACAAATAGAAAATAGGTTTATTTTTCAATTAGCCATATCTTCTTCATACGAACTTCATTTCAGGTGGTTTTTTTTTCAAGGGGATTAGATATATGTAATTAGTTTTACTCAGTTATGTACAAAAAATAACATAAAAAAATAGAAAAAAAAACTGTGCGCGAGAGCATAAGAAAAACAAACTGGTCTATCTTGAATTGGCCATAACTCTATCAAATGGAGTTGGTTTTTAGTGATTTTTATTTATTTATTTATTTTTTGGAAGAAATTGTGAGAGGAATCTAGATCAATGGTTAATTCTATCAAATTATGTACAAAAAATTCCATAATTTGATTTTAAACACATGATATGTTATTCTCTCATAGAAAGAACAACAATGAAACTACATAGCTTAGATCAACTCAGATCTGAAGCAAGTAAAACCAATGGAAATAAAACATAATGCAAAAGGCCATAGAGAATTCAATGGGAGACCAAAAAATATCAGATCTAAAGAAAAAGAGAGTAGATGTAAATACAAAGAGGGCAAAAGAAAAATGCTCTCATTGAAAGCACCAACTTTGTTGCATTTAATTATGAAAGGAGTTATTGCTCCGCAATATCATGCCTCATTGATATTACTAGACAACAAAAGGAAAGACCAATAGAGACATAATATTTTCCTAATCCAAATGATCAAACATGCATGCGGCATTTGGTTCTATATACTACGAGGAAATATGTGTGCACATGGCGTCCTCATAGGTTGTGGAATTATTTTGTGTTTGATGTAGATTCTCGCACTCCACTCGAGCTATCTACCTTGTCCAAACCTGGTATAGTTCCCTACACACAAACACAAGCAAATAGAGAAAACAGGTGACCTTCCTCAGAAGATCATTAGATCAAAATATCATGGAAACAACTATAAAGCATGTTGAATACAAATAGATACAGGGAAGGAATATATGTTTATGTTAATCATATAACTGAAAGTACATCAATATACCTTCAACAAATAAGATCCTCTCCTCCAACTTTTAGTATGGTCTCCTCTCCCAATATAGCATAGCTCTCGAACTGTATCATAGAAACAACTATAAATCATGTTGAATACAAATATATACAGGGAGGAATATATGTTTCTATTAATCATATAAGTGAAAGTATGTCAATATACCATCAACAAATAAGACCCTCTCCTCAAAATTTTAGTATGGTCTCCTCTCCCAATATAGCATAGCTCTCGCACTATATTTTGGATACTCACCTCCTTCCCCCTTTCCACTTGGTGAGATTATAAAGGTTCATTCTATCATCTAAGAGAATGTATCTAGAAACCTAGGGGCTTGATAAGTCAGGAAACTTCTACAATAATGGACCCCTAGCCAATTCATACATAGGTGGGTCAAGTTGATCTCCTTGGGAATGACAAACTATAGAAACATTTTGCACAATTATGAGCTTTTTCTCAATTATGAAATAAATATTATCTCATAATTATAATATTTTGGCAAATAATTATGATAAATTGCTCAATTATGTAATTTCACCCTTTTATCATGGGATAAATCTCACATAAGTAAAAGAAAAGGTGGAAAGGGATAAATTTTAGCTAAACAACTGAGATAAGTTGATATTGGGTTTCTCTCACTATAATGGAGTGGAAAATAGGTTTATAACACAAGGTTCTGATGTTTTGCCTGGCTTCTCTCTGATATTTTGCTTGCTCTCTGATATTTTATTTGCTCTAATATTCTGTGTGCTCCAAAATTCAACCTGCTTTGATGTTTTGACCTTTAGAGGTTCTGAGTCTCCGACCTCTTAAATCTAGCCTTTCGATATTTCGTCTTCTGATATTCCACCCTTCCAACGTCCTAAGCCTCTGACCCTCTGAAATTTGGGGTTCCAAAATTTGGCATGCTCCTTTGGTTCTGAAATTGAGCCTGCTTCTAAGGACATCAGGATCCTTACTTCGAATATCAATGATTTTTTATCCCAAGATCCATTCGTGGACTCCCACATACCATTGGAAATATCATTCTGATCACTAACAAACTATGCTAACTCCCAGAGTATATGAGTTGATCTCTTGAGGAAGAATCTTCTCCAAATTCTGGGACTCCCAAGCACCATAGTCATCTTTTTATGGATTTTCCATTAGGCTTGCTACTATGGTGATTCTCTACGTGAGACTGCAACAACCATAGGACTCCCCCTAATCATGATACACCAAGCACATCAATGCTAGCTTCTGTTGTTGTCACAACTATCTTAGTGGAAATCAATGTTGTCTTTCCTAACATCATGCTACACATACATCCATGTTAATATAGTTGGCATCAATGCCGACACACTTGCTAACTTTCACGCAATGTCAACTGCCCAACTTGATCATCTAGAATGACTGTTGACATCAATTCCAACACACTTATTATCACTAGCAAGATAGGAAATGCCAACTGTCCAAGAATCTCCCCCTTTAGCATTGGTGGCAACACATCTTCACTTGTCCACACTGATGGCCAATCCTCATGTTACTTCCACACATGTCCTTACATGAGCCACCAACGGATTTCTTTCCTCTACATGGGGCATCACAAATTTTCCAATAATTCTCTCCCCCTTATACATCAATGGCAAGGGCATACAAGTTGATTCTTCACCATGCAATCATTGACTATCAATGACTAAGGGTCTATCTACCGTTGTGCATTCTGCTCTGCAAACTTCCCTTCAAGGAATGATAGTTTTTGTTCCTCTATAAACTAAACTTATGCGATATGCTCCCCCTAAAAATATATTGCCTCTTCTTTGAATGCCTCCAATTTTTGACATCTCTTAGTTATTCACTGAATAATCTCTCTTCCAATGCATCTTTTGTATCGATTAAAAGAAATTGATACCAATTAAAAATTCTCATGTTATTTTTGTTGTTGCAAATACCAATTATTAGTGATGCATTGAGATTGTTATTCACTAATGTTGTTGCTTCATCTTCTATGCTCACTTCTTCTGAGCATCTTAAACACTTATCCCCTCGAGCTCATACTTCTACAATAAGGGTTGATGCTTAAATAATACCAATTGCACCAAGAAATAGATACAAATTCGATGTTATACCAGGAAACTTCTTATAGCACTTTCTCAAAAAGAAATGTCCACTTACACAAAAATGCTACTCCATATGAACCCAAACCATCAATTAACATAGTGATACCAACTGAAGACTAAGGGACATTGAAATCTTATACCGATTGTTCTTCATGAACACAATATTGATAGGAAAAATCAAATTCACAACTTAAATGAAATAAGTGTATTTCACCAAAGAGCAAACCTTTCATTCTCTATGAAAAAATTCTTCCTGAGGCTAACAATTGTTTCCTACTACTTCTATCAAAGGAGCTCCCCCTAAGTCAATTCTCTTTGATCTCCTGTAGCTACTCCCTTTCTTTTGCATGGAAATTGATCTTGTGGACCTGTCTTAACTGTGGGCCTCTTCAATCCACACATATATTGTAGGTCATCTTCTTTTCACAACATAAAATTTTGTTTTGTACTCCCCGTAAACCATACTGGATACACTCTCCTCTCTCTTTCAATGCTAATACATTTGAAATAAATAAATACATTATTGTAATCAACAAGGGGAATCCACCATACCTTCAACAATTAGATGCACCTTTCTCTATATTCTTTCTAGCTTCCTACATTTGACTTATTTGAACTCCCTTGAGGCCATTCTCTCACACTGAGAAGATCATCTACCTTATTCTTCCAAACTTTCAATGGACAAGTCTTGATGGGAGCATTACCATATAGCTTCTTCTTTGGCCATGTTTGATGTTGGCTTGTTGAGGCTTGACCCAGGTTCAGAGGTGATTTATCCAAACAAATCTCGGTACTACTGGCCCTTTCGGCAACAATCTGCGGAGCGTGGAGTGAGGTCTCACCCGAAGTAGTATGGGAGGGTGCTAGAACTAGGTTTCTGCACCCTAGATATGTCTGATGATTTCAAGTGGTCTGCGGTTCGACCCTGTGCACACATCACTACACGCACTTACCTGTACCTTGTAGCCTGAGATGCTACTTTCGCGCAGCCCTACTTGGGGGTCGAACAATGTTATTACCCAAGTCCTTACTAGTAATCCAATACTGGTTGATTAACTTAGCTTATTTGTATGCTTTCGGTTATACTTAACAATATTCACAATTCATACAAGTGCGCGTAGTAAAGAAACAATATATTCGCAAATGATATAAAAAAAGTAATAACTCAAAACAGATACATAGAATTGGTAACAACACCTTTCTTTATTAATCTCTTCTTTAATTACAGACTCAACTCCACCCTGCGCACTCAGCTACAGGGGTCTAGACACTCAACTGCAGACTCTACTAGGCCTTTGCGCACTCAACTGCAGAGCCTTCTCCTACTCTACGACCCAAGACACACTTAGACACTTGCTCTGTGCTTCTACTTTTCTATCTCATACTTTTCTCTACTATCGTTTACAATTAGAGCTTCGCTTTATTTATACAATCCCATGGTCCGTGGACCATTAGTAGGCTGACATTACATTGAAAACTTAGGGCGGACAACCCTATGACTCTAACATACATTTTGCGCCCACAATTCGTGGAGCGTTACAACAATATCAACTCAAAACTTGGGCTTTGAGCCCCAAAACATGCTGTGGGGGGATTCTATGCCCAATAGGCACCCAACACAAACATCATGGCTCGCCCTCGAGTCACTCTATCGGCGCGGTGATCTTGGTGCGGAGTCCCTCCAACTGTTCTCGAATGGTACTAATGTCTGTAGCACACTGAGATGCTACTTGTTGAACGTGCTGCATCCATTCGTTTGAGACCTCTGTGTCTGGCATGCATCCCTTGTATGTAGGTGAGGTTTCCTTCAATATTTGTCATGATTGTGAAGGCCTCATCAATCCATGGCTAAACACGTGCTTTGAGAACTTCTTGCTTATGGCGTGCCACGTCCACCTGTTCCTTTGATGCCTTGGCTTGCTACATCCTCACCAGTCGCTGAGTGAGGACTACTGTCTGCGTAGTTCCTCTGACATTTTCATACTGCTGCTGGAGTTCTCATGCCTCTGTCTCCAGGCACTGGATGTTGGGGTCCTCCTGCAAAGTCGTGAGGACCTCAAGTTCCTGTTCCAACATGCTAGTATAGTCATGCACTGCACTCCAATTTCTTCCAACCCTTCTGCAATAGCGTTAGCGCACTGTTATCGGATTTATGGGGGAGTGGAAGGTTGCACCTTCAATTGTAGCTTGGAGATCTGGAGATTCAGCTCTAGCTCCACCTTTGTCATCTCTTCCCTAACCTCACGGACTCCATTTGCCAAACTTTGGATCCGCACTTCTATTGGTAGATCTGCTGTAATGGCCAGTTCTAGGACGCGTTGGTAAGCATCATCTATTGTCTGCACCAAATGTTGATTTTACGACACCAATTCGTCACACTGCAAGATGATTTGTTCTATGTTTATCTTCTTCTTGCTAAGAACTTGGATCGCGTGACTCTCCCTAACCCACAGCTCTGCCGTTATCCCATCATGTAGTAGATACAACGTTTCTCAGTGAAGGGCAGCTAGATTTAGGCCAAGGCCTTTCATCATACTAATTGATAATCAATCCATCGCATTTGACAACACTAGAGCTCCCTCCGGCAACACTATTGTGTTTGCCATCCTTGTGCGCAACGTTTGCTCTACTGGTGAAGTTCCTGCTGCGACGTCGGTTGACAGGGTACCTTCCTGAGTGGGGTGCACTTGTAACTCTTGCAGCTATGCTCTGAGGGCCGCCAACACAATCTGATGCTCCTGCATAAACTTCTGAAGTGGTTCATTCGTGACATCGCAGACCATTTCATCGATGTCATGGAGTTCACCTTCGGTTAAGGTGATCAGGTCAATGACCAACTTCAAGGCCTTGACCTTTTTCCTTCGTCCTGCTTTTTCTGCGATGCGTGGGTGCTTTAACTGTGTGGAAGTGGCCCCTTGGTCCACGCTCCCTTTTTCTGTTTCTAGTTCCCCCACCTCCTACCCTTACGAGGACATTGCTTGGCCCTCATCTTCCTATGCTGTTGCTGCCTCTACTGGCTATGCTGTTGTTGCTGCTTCTGCGGCCTTCTACTCCACAGCTTTCTGTGCCGCTTCTCGTACTACCCCTACCTCAACTACTGCTTTTTCCTTTCACCTTTTCTCTACCAATTGAGTGAAGTGTAGCTTGGAATCGTCCTTTTTCTTCTGTGTTGCTGCCTTCTCTAGTTCTGCCAGATACATGGCACGCCATTTCGGAGGCCATGTCTCAAGAAGCTGAAGATAGCGTCATCAGTGGCTATAAATGAGAACTTCGTCCGCTGCTTTGTTGTATCCTTGTGTGCCCTGATGTAGACATTATGCATGATGGATTTAAACTCTGCAAAAATCTACAGACTATTGTACACCATAGGTGACAGGAACAACCTCTGATTGATCCACATCCAGATGCTCGCCTCCATGAGAACCCATAAAATTTTGGTGTCACGAATCCGTTTTCCGTCCTTTGTGGCCCAGAGCTAAGCGTACTTCGCGGCCCCTGATAAGTCTCTATCAATGTTGGGGAATTCACATTCTTCTGGTAGTTCCCCTACTATGAGCATGATGGATAACAACAACCACGCATAGTGGAAGGTTTTACCTTGCTCCTGGGCTTCACGACAGTTATTCAAAAATTCCTCACAGAGGAATTTAGACCAGTTGAACTGGACCCCCTCTGTGCACTGCTCGGCTAACGTGACCACCGGTACCGGTACCTCATCAGCGCAACACTTCCTCTTAAATTTGTTGGCCAGGAGTTGGGTTGCTACAGTACCCCTTTGTCCTTGATGTTGGAGATGGCATGGCCCCTTTCCTTTGGCTATGGTTGTGGGGTCCTTTCCTTTATAGGGGAGTTGAGAAATGCAGTGAATGAGGTTTGCCATGATGGGAATAGGCTCCTCCAGCCATAGATACCCATCATGCACCAGGCAGAGCAGCTACCTGATGACAAAAAGGGTGATGGGCATGCAGTGGAAATTTCGTATCCATAATAAGTGCAACAACCTGGCCTTTTCCACACCGCACAGCCACTTCCGCAACTCTATCATTATCACTGTCCCCTCAGTCATTTGCTTCATTAGGTTCCCAGTTTCTAGGTGGGAGAACTTCTCGCAGTCAGTGAGGTCCCAGTCTTCAAATTTCATGGTTGGCACGCAGCCTAGGTGCATGCCCTCAAATACAATTCCATCTGGGAGGAGCGGGGTCTGGAGTGAACTCTTTGTTTCATCCAGATCCTTCGGTACTTTAAACTTCCCTTTCTGTGGAGGGACATATGTGGGAAGTTTTGTTGCAGAGCGTAACGGTTGGATATCCTCCTCCATGTCTTCTTCTTCTTCTTCTGCAGCGATCAGGGCTTGCAAGTCTTCTTCTTCCTCATCTGTTTCTATTGTGACTGCTTTCTACCATGGACAGTTTTCTATGCCGCATATTCCTCGGGGATACATGTACTAGACCCATTGCCTGTTTATCCTTCTTAGGTCTCGGTGTTTGTGGTGATTTGTGGATTTTTGTCACAACCCCAGCACCTTCTGGAACATCCTCCACCATTGGGGTCTGCGCAGCCTCGCCGGCGGTTACCTCTTCAATCTGTAAACCATCCTTAGTGGTTGTCATCGTAGCTAGGTTGTATTCTGTCACTTGCGAACTTAGGGGCTCAATTATCGCTCGGCTCTCAATGCTCAGTGCTCTGCTCAAATGCTCAATTCTCAGATGGCCAAGTGTTGCTAGCTAGCCAGCCCTTTGTGTTTTATAGCACCTTTCGAATTCAAATTCGACTGTTCCCCCCAATTTCAGGCCATTAACGCTTCCTTGGCGGCAGATTTTCCCAAATCTGGCCCATAAATCACGTCTTAGATGCCTGTCGCTCACTCCATTTGGCCTCAAATCGAACATCCCATCATGAATAGTGACACCAACAATCACTTTCCAGTCAATCCGTGTGGCAGCGCAACCTTCCGTACGCGGTCATGAACCCTATGACGCTTTGCTTCTGCACGCATCCCCAGTATTGTGCAGCTTTCAGGGAGAATAGTTTATAGTCCCGTGTCGGGTAGCAGAGGGCTTGCGTATTGGTTTTGGGGGCTTAAAGCCTGTAAATTAGGATAAAAATATTACAAAAGCTCCGAAATAGGTGGAGCACGAAATGTAATAAATAAAAAACACATTAATAAATATTAAGGAGTCTCTTGGGTTAGGATCTACGTGGAGTACAGTGGTGCGAAGCCCCAGAATGGTGTGGGAACCCTTTAGACCACATCAAGACATCCCAAGAGTGTAGAAACTTGGTTGTAGCACCTTCCCCTGCTACCTCAGGTGAAACCTCAGTCCACGCTCCACAGGCTGTTGCTGAAAGGGCCAGTAGCTACGGGATTTACTTGGCTAAATAACTCTTCTGAACCTAGGTCTGGCCCATATAAGCCAACAAATGGTTCCATTGCTGGGATCGGGATCTGCCTAAGGGGTGTCTGATGTCAGAACACTAGAATCCTACAAGGAAGGAGCTTGAAGATTGATTGGATCAGGAGTAGTACGAGTTTATAGAACACCGACGCGTAAGCCAAAGGTTAAGAATGACGAGCGCGATCTACCTACCGATATTCAAAGGAGCAGGAAGCGAAGATCCAGAACAATTTTGGTTCATGGTGGTGGTGGTATGGGAAGTGCATGGAGTTACAAATGATAACATCAAAAAGGATACCTTAGTTAGCGTATTGCAGGACTGAGAGCTGACATGGTATATAAAGTACTCAAGCGATAACCTGAATGCAGGAATAGTAGAGATCCAGACCAAATTAAAAAAGGAGTTTAGTCGACTGCAGTCGATCATAGGGTTCAAGGAAATCATGATGATGCCAGGTGAAACTCTGTGGGATCTAGATCAAAGATTGAAAAGTACAATTTGTGAAGCGATCATGACGTTGTCAGATGTGCAACACTGTGCATGGTTTGTGACGTCACTGGCACCACATCTGAGGACCACTCTATCACAGCAAAAGATCTCAACCTAGGTTGAAGCAATAGAGATAGCGATGAGGTTGTACGAAACTCTGATACAGGATTGGGGGTTGGGAGTTCAGCAAATCCATGCGCAAATACGAAACCTGTGTTTAGAAATGCAGAAGTTAAAACAAGAACAGTCACCTTGCCCAAGAGCCCGGGAGGAAGTATGGTGTATAAAGTGTCGAAGCCAGGGTCATGATAAAGATCACTGTTTAGTGTTTGAAAGCTATGTGGTAGTGAGGGGACCAACGTCATTGCGACCAGAGGCATGGGCAGGGCCAAGTGTGGCACCCACACTCTGGTGCGCGATATGCTAGGAGGGAGGAAAGCATGCCACGAACAAATGTCATCTATTACAAAACATGAGACCCCCCCCCCCCCCAGCAGCTATTTTGCAACTTTTTCATATCGGTGGGCCATGAGGAATGAGACTGTCATAGTTATCAATTATTGATGGACCAGTCACCTGCCTATAGAATGCAGACTAAATTGCAAGGTCAGGATCCAGTCGCAGCGATAGGGCGCAGTGGGTTCTAGGGACATGGACAAGGATGGGGAGGAATGGGGCTAGGAAGGGGTCACAACTTCATCTATTACAACTGTGGAGGACCAGGTCACTATGCGCGGGACTATACTAATCCAACCAGAATATCATGCCCGTACTGCGAACAATTTGATCATGAACTGATAGATTACCCCACACTGATAGCATAGATTCGTGAGAAAAAGGCAGCACAACCTACGATGACACAGAATGTCCAGATGATGAAGTCCAAACCGTGCAAAGAAGATCCCAACCTAAATATGGTGCTCAGAAGTGGCACAGTCACAGGAGAGGATAAGGGGAAACCAACCAAGAAGGACACAGGAATTCACAAGGTGATAGATCTGGAAGCCAGGGAGAGCTTCGCGGCGGTCTCTACCCCAGGTAGTAGGGATCAATTTGAGCGAAGGGATCCCTCGATGCTGACTACCTTTTTAGAGACATGCATGAAATTGCTTCACGATAATAGAGCGGTTAAGGGCTTGCAAGAATTGATAAATAGGTGCGCAGGGTCAAGTGAACCTCACATGATCCGAAAATTAGGAAAACATGCATCATGGACTAGGTGGGAAATGTGGTTATCAACACAGATTGGTGACTATGAGATGGATCAAATCATCCTGGAACTGTGTTATCGGGAAATCTACTGTCCACTCAGAGCTGCTAGTCCCACTAAGACTGGTAGCTATCTTAGAAACAAACAAACTAAAACTACTTTCGTTTTCCTTTATGAGAAGTAGATGAGAGTGGAATGAAGGACACCAACCTCGGTCTTGCACTTGGTTCCTTTCTCGGTTCCTCTCCCTTCTGGCAGATCCTTGCCACTTCTCCTTCATCTACCTAGCTTCAAAGAGCACCTGTGGAATCAAAGCAGCATAATACTATCGAAGAACAGAGATCTAAAATCATAAATGATATAGGACCAAATGTATATTGACCACACAAATGCATATATCATCAAACATACAAGAATGTGGAGGAAAACTTGAATAACTTTATTAATATCAAGAATAAGCAAAGAGGATTAAAACCAATTGTTCTAACCTAACGTCATCCTCCAGCATGAAAGCCCTTCTTTCACCTCATGAAAAGCTTAGATCACCCAACACTATGATATTCCAACAAGAAACCAATAGCACTTCCTTACAAGATACAAAATTCCAGCGTCCTGGATCTCTGGGATGAGGGATCCATATATAGATGATTGCAGGGGGGTGAGTTAGCTTCTAGGATTCTGATTAGTGTCCTCTCTCTGATAGTTCTTGATTCCAGTTGGAGATTGATGATCTCTTACTCATCCCTGGGCGAATTCCGAGAGGCAAGTGTCACAGGAGAAGTTTCTGGAAGATTCCATGATCATCCACCTCGCAGACTGACTCTGCCATTTGTCCACTCTCACCCATCACACCCCATAGAAGGGCTTTTTGGTATGCATTGCACCTCTCGTGTGCATTAGGTGGGATGCATTGCACTTTGACCATGGAGTAGGTGAGATAGTCCAGTTTTGACTAGTTCTGAGCAGTTTTTCATGGAGAACTTCTGGGAGATGATGTAATCAGCTGACCTTGTTCTTTTAGGGTATGGAACAACATTTTTAGGGACTTAGGAGCCCTTGGTTTATGGACATATTTGATTGTGGTTGCAGTGCCCAAAAATGTCTATAACAGTTTCCCCCTAAAGCATGAGGTCGTTAATCTTTGATGTAGGGTGAAATGCTTTATCATGAGGATCCGAAGTTTTTTCGAGCTGGAAGGCGACCTGTAATAAGATGCAATACAATACATTATCTTCATAATATTTTTCATGATCTAGCTAAGGCGGGCATTCCCATCCTTAGCTTTATAAATTCATTTTCATGTACATAAGATAGACAACCGTCTGTGCAGGAGACTGATGATTCTAATAGAGTCATCATCCTTTGATTCGGATGATCATCTGTGTAGCAACAATGTACATTTGATGTCTTTATTTTTCTGAATATATCACAGCCTGGATGGATGAAACTAGATCCGAGGTATTCAAACTTGTTCAATCTTCACTCGGAGTACAAGTCGATCCATGTGAAAGATGTTCTGGAGTCAAACATGGAAAGACATCGCCTGATTACCAGCCAATGATGTAAGCTATTAACAGGCGTGAGAGGAATCACCGATAATGATGATGACCCTCAAGGTACTACAGTACAATTCGCGTGGTGTGAATAAGGGACTTGGCGTCAAACACCACGCAAAATATTTCAGTCGAAGGTCATTGATGTAAACATGTCACAGGAAGTGAGAAACATGCCATTGAGGCATGCAAGCTTCAAAGTACTGAAAGGGTTGTTCCTAAGTCGACTTCTTGGATAATGAGCTGATGTCGACAAGAAGCGACTCGCCGTAGGAGGGCCTTAATGAATCCCACATCTATGACGTGGAACGGAGTAAATGATTTGGAGGTGAAAACGATATGATGATACAGGGTTCAGGGTGGCGGTCATGAAAGAGTGGAGCGCAAATGTATTGCAGCGGATGAGACACAGATGAATTCTTTGAGCGACTTCTCTTGAACATACCGGCGACACTGACATGATGGATTGGTAGCGTTAACCCCAAATATGGATGGTGTGATGGACCAATGGTGATATGACCAGTGAACAGAACAACCCAACCCAACTCGGATGCAGAGTGAAAGTGTCATGTTCAAGAGCGACTTGCTACCAATAAAGTTTCTTTAAGTTTTCTTCCCAATATTTCCCCAGTCATTGCTGACCAGTACCTCTTTATTTTTGTCAGGCCTAAGGAGGATAACATATGCTTGTTCTATAATTTTCCCTCTGGGCAAACCCGTCGCTATATTTTAACGAGCCTAGCAACAGTGAAACTCATTCTTGTCTATATGGACAAGTTTGTCACTATTCGGTCTTAACGAGTTTAACGACAAAGATAACTCGGTCCTTTTCAATTTTAGAGAGTTTGAAAGGGACGTAAAGAAACTCCAATAATCCTTTTTTGTCATGTAATCCCTTAAGTCTAAAAAAGTATAAAATAATACGAAAGGGATGAATTTTCGGTAATTTTAACGAGCCGAACAA
The DNA here is from genome assembly GCA_031772625.1 of Pinus tabuliformis. Classification (NCBI taxonomy): domain Eukaryota; kingdom Viridiplantae; phylum Streptophyta; class Pinopsida; order Pinales; family Pinaceae; genus Pinus; species Pinus tabuliformis. The sequence goes on from CM062805.1 coordinate 606,395,592, forward strand.
GACAAGCGCTCGATCTTTTTGTGTAATAATCCCTCAAGTCAAAAAAGATTAAAATCTAGAAGAGGGATAGCACTTCCGGTCACTTTAACGAGCTGGACAGGCCAATCGCTCAGAAATATTTTCATATTTTATGAGTCAGGTGAAAAGAGCTTAAAGGAGACTCGTTTTTGAGGAACGAGTGATAATTTCTGGTAGCAACTGATTCCAGGTAAGGTTTGGAATTTTCCAATCATGGCAGTGTCACAAGGATGGCTAACAGGGTAACTCTTCGCAGCTGTTCCTCAAAAGGGGTAAACAATCAAATGGAGGTGAATGATCGGCTAAAACAGAGTGGTGGTGATGATGAGAACATGACCAAGGCTCAAAAGCTGATGATAATGCATTCACAATGGTTATTTACTGGAAAATTGGTTCATTTTTTAATGAGCTTAAACTCTGGGGGAACGTTTGCTCATTTCTTATGTTTAATTTTTAACGAGCTTGAACTCCACATAAAAACTGCTCGTGCCAGTCATATAATAAGGATATCTCATCTAAGATGCCATTTTTTATGGAGCTTGCACCTTTCAAAGTTTTGCCCCGAATCCTTTCTTTATGCAAGTTAGGAATGACCAATCCTATGAGTTTAAATGGTTGAGAAACTACAAACTACGAAAATAAATGGTCGCTCTTCGCTTGCATGCAAAAAGGTTTGCATGCCCCCAGGTATAGTGAAAAGTTTCCAGGATACCTTATGAAAGCTCCCCATCCGCGTTGCAGACAAAATGCTTCCTTGGCGATGTCTACCGAAATAGACAAAGGTGAGTGGTGTGGTCAACTCCACTCACATAACTTTGACGAGGGAATCTTATTCCAGTCTAATCCCATTTTCCTAAACAGACAGGTGTGTCAGAATAGTCATATATCCTCTGCGGAAACCTACCCTATACCCAAGGTTTTCCTGCCGAAACAACCAGGGTGCATGCCCCCTAGGTTTCAGTCATGTCCTCCCGAATCACTCGCGCTCATCAGGTGGATGGACTGGAGATTGATGAGACATTCCTTGCATGAAAAGACCATTTAGGGATGGTATTTGACTATTTTCTATGTGTGAGCCAGGAAATGACAGCTGGTCTACGAGCTTGACCACTCTGTCTTCGTGCAGAAAACACATTACTCTAAAGAGTGAGGAGACAATGGATCCCATGCAATAAATATAGTCACGTCCAAGAAGTAGATTATAATCCAGAGGTCCTTGGACAACCATTATGTTCATGTGAACGGTTTTCCTTCTCAATGTTATCGGCACATTGGGAAGGATCCCTAACGGTCGACTGGTTCCTTTGTCAAAGCCTGTTAGATTCCTCATCTTAGGCAAAAGTGATGGCGAACCAAGCACTTTCCAAGTAGTTGAGGAAAGGATACTCACAAAGCCCCTTCATCTATGATGGTACCAGCCATGACCATTCTGTATATTTGTGCAATGATTTGGAATGGTACACTAGCCGGTAAACGGGGTCTGCCTAGTAGGTTCGAATCGAAAGAAATGACTACGTTTCTTGGAGGTGGGACCGAATAGACGGCCGGATACGACTCTGATGAACTTCCTTCCTACGGTAAAGGAACGGATAGACTGCCCCCATGTTCATCGGAGTCTGTGTTTATGAAAAGAATTTGGACGATGTCATTCTGATTGTCTCCGGTGATTGTGTCATCTGAAGATGGACCTTCCGAAGACAAGACCGGGTCAACTTCTGCCTTAACCTTTTGACTTTCATTTGGTATGGGTTCAGCGGGTTTATCTTCAACGACAGATGCTTCGACCGAACACAATGGCGTGTTAGTTGGATTTTCAACCAGTGATGGACTTGGCAAGAGTTTCTTATATCTAGGAGGAAGCCGTAACGGTGAAGCCGGACGGTCATCCAAAACTCTTTTAGCTTCGTCCAGGAAGGGACAACGGTGGAGGGCATGATCGCCTTCACACAGTTTACAAGGAAATTTACATTTTCCTTTTTTTCCAGGGACTTCATTTTCACTAGTTGATGGTGTACTCTCAACATGATCGTCAGAGGTCGATGACACTGGATTGTGCAAATGGGGAGACCAGTCCCTTAAGATCCGAGGGATGCAAGGACAATCTCGATGATAGTGGTCTCCTTTGAAAATGACACATGGTGATTTAGGCCTGGATGGTGTAGTGTGTCGATTTTTGCTAGACAATGCATGGTTGCCATTTTTCACCTTTGGCTCCTTCTTCTTCTTTTCCTTCTTCTTCTTCTTCTCCTTCTTCTTCTTAGTTACTTGGTTTTGGGCCTTACCGGCTTTATCAATCGAAAAGGAAGGAGGAGAGGGAGAATCGGATGAAGTAGAAGGTTGGGGGGTAACTTTGGTATCATCTAGTTGCTGACTTGATTGTTCAAGAATCACAGTGTTCTGAACGATGGAGGTCAAGAAGAGCCATACGGGCAAGCAAATTGTCAATCCTGGAAGCGACAATGTGGCCATATGAGGTGCACCAACATCTCCCCAAGAGGAGAAAGGACTAGGATTTCCTCCAAGGGGAACTCCTTGGTTGGTGGACTCCATTTTTCTCAACCTAAGACCAACACGGGAATGGTGATATTATTCCGATTAAAATAAATTTTAGACGCTTTGACACAACTTGTTTTTTCAATTTTTAAGAGTCGAGAAAGAACAAAAGATGACTCTAGTCGCCTTTGATTTTTAATGAGACTGAAGTGACAAGTGCTCAGATGGACATTTTCCTTTAAGGAGTTTGAAAAGGAATGAAAGAGACTACTCTGGAAATCTAGACAGAGGGATTACCAAACCAATCGCAAAACTGCAGAATACTTTTTACGGTACGGAAGTCAATCTTCTTGAATGCTGTGTTCAGTGCATTGCGATCGATAGGGCGGCAGACACAGCTTCCTATGGATAAAGGATATAGCCTATTGTGGTCTCCCAATATATACTCAACGGTACATGGGAGCACAAGTCCGTACTGGCACTTGTCGTCTCAAAGAGGAGGAATCACCCAACCAATAGTGAAAGCGATAGTTACCAAGCTTTATGACGCCGGAATACGTCTCTAGCCTAGACTTCTAGATGTTGTGCGTTAGGTTCCAAAGTGTTTTTAGGTTCATTAAATTTATTTTATAGTTGATCTTTTTTAACAAATTTTCCTTTCAGGTTCACCACGTGATGTAGATGTACAATTCCTAAAATGCAATCTAAGATGATAAACAATCGTTTAATCTTCTTTTTGCAATGAAAATCCTAGCTACTAAAGAAAGAGAGATGATATTCTTTCAAAATAGAGCAGAGAGCACACACTAGATGCACTGTCCTAAATCAAACCAACAAGCAGTCTAAATCCAAATGCACATGCATGTATTTGTTTTCAGCTTTCTTAATGTGTGAATGACAAGAAGAATGCTAAGTACAAATATGAATTATCTTTTCAAAGTGACAGTACTAACAAATTTCTCTTCAAAAACGAAAGGAAGATAATGACGACACTTTACTATTTTGAATTGAAAACTACTTTTGACACTTGAAAAACTACTAATTCAAATCAAATACAAGAGTAATTGTATAATCGACCATCAAGAACAATAGAATTCCTTTCTTTGACTGAAAACGACACTTGCGACACTTTCAAATCAAAAGACGACAGTTCGACTATGCTACTACTTTGTAAAAGAGAACTGAAAATGGCGGAAAATACATAAAAACACTCACAGTTCTTTGCACAATGGAGGTGGAATATTGGAAAGGAAGGGGGTTTCCACAGTGGTATACTGATCACAAACAGCAAAACTCCAGAATACAGTTGAAAAGAGTGAAGAAAAACCAAAACCTGGAGGCAAAATTAGCCTTTTTCTGATCATCACACCTGTAACACAGGGAAACAAGGATGCATCCCACCTACTGCACACGGGAGGTGCGATGCATACTGGTTTCCTTGAAGAGAGGGTGCAATGGTACCAGGACGAGACTTTACTTGGCTCTTGGTCACAGTTTGCAACTCAGTTCAGGGATTTAGGCTGAGCAAATGATGTACAGTAAATAGAAATCACAGGGGCTGATCTAATGAGGTTACTAGGGCCACCACTAGGGCAATTAGAAGGTTTGCAAATCAATTGTTCAGTTTATAAACAAAACCCAGAGATAGACTGAAGCAACATTGATCTACTTTGCACTTGCATAGCAAATGCAGTTTGAAGGCTAGCTGGCTTGACTTCAGGCTCCATCTGTAAGTTTATAAAACAAACAAATATAGACCAACAAACAATATATTCGCTCCCCGATGGAGTCGGCATTTTGTTATCGGGAAATCTAGTGTCCACTCGGAGCTGCTAGTCCCACTAAGACAGGTAGCTATCTTAGAAACAAACAAACTAAAACTAATTTTGTTTTCCTTTATGAGAAGTAGATGAGAGTGGACACCAACCTCAGTCTTGCACTTGGTTCCTTGCTCGATTCCTCTCCCTTCTGACAGATCCTTGCTGCTTCTCCTTCGTCTACCCAGCTTCAAAGAGCACCTGTGGAATCAAAGTAGCATAATACTATCGAAGAACAGAGATCTACAATCATAAACGACATAGGACCAGATGTATATTGACCACACAAATGCATATATCATCAAACATACAAGAATGTGGAGGAAAACTTGAATAGATTTATTAATATCAAGAATAAGCAAAGAGGATTACAACTAATTGTTCTGACCCAACGTCATCCTCCAGCATGAAAGCCCTTCTTTCACCTCATGAAAAGCTTAGATCACCCAACACTATGATATTCCAACAAGAAACCAACAGCACTTCCTTACAAGATACAAAATTACAGCCTCCTGGATCTCTGGGATGAGGGATCCATATATAGATGATTGCAGGGGGGTGAGTCAGCTTCTAGGATTTTGATTAGTGTCCTCTCTCTGATAGTTCTTGATTCCAGTTGGAGATTGATGATCTCTTACTCATCCCTGGGCGAATTCAGAGAGGAAAGTGTCACAGGAGAAGTTTCTGGAAGATTCCATGATCATCCACCTCGCAGACTGACTCTGCCATTTGTCCACTCTCGCCCATCGCACCCCATAGAAGGTATTTTCAGTATGCATCGCACCTTCCATGTGCATTAGGTGGGATGCATCGCACTTTGACCATGGAGCAGGTGAGATGGTCTAGTTTTGACCAGTTCTGAGCAGTTTTTCATGGAGAACTTCTGGGAGATGATGTAATCAGATGACCTTGTTCTTTTAGGGTATGGAACAACACTTTTAGGGACTTAGGAGCCCTTGGTTTATGGACATATTAGATTGGGGTTGCAGTGCCCAAAAATTTCTATAACAACCTAGGCTCAAATGCAAATGTACTACCTAGACAGACGTGGGAACGCATGGGCAAGCCCACGCTACAATGTTCTCATATTCAATTGAGGATGGAAAATCAACATAAGATCTTTCCCATGGGAAGACTGTAAGGGATTACGTTAGATATAGAAGGCGCGAGCACCTGAACAGAATTTGAGGTAATTGAAATTGTGGATGAAAGTAGCCCTTACCCTACGCTATTAGTAATAGACTGAGCCACTGAAATGAATGGAATTATTAATTTAAAGAAGCATAAAATGATCTTTGAGAAGAAGTCGCTGCGTGTAGTCATTCCATTAGACCTAGCTGAAGGACCGCGTTACATTGAACCCATGAGTGACGAAGGAAGTGAGGATGAATTAGATTGTATTTACAAAATCACTACACGATATCAAGTGGGGGAAAATCCGATGGCGGAGGGAAGAATATCATGGGAGCATGCAGACTCCTACACCGAAGATTCAGAGGAAGAAAATGAGTGATGGCATAACCAGCTGAATGAGGTAACCATGTTAAACTATAGTATGGTGACTAAATCACTGTGTTGCGTTAAAGCTCAGGATCGTGAACTACCAATGTATGATGGGCTAACAATAGTAGATGAATTCTAGATCAAATTTGAAATCACGGTACCAGAGCACCAGCAGTTTGGTGCACTGAAATGGGCATTGCACGTGATGCCTGTGTGGTGGTGGGGCACACACGAACCTTCGAGAATTGGCGCGACTGTAGGCACATGATGCAGATAAGATTTCGGAGGCCGGAACTATGCATAATAGAGAAATATGATGGACGTGATGATCCACGCATGCACCTAACCAGATGGGTCCAAGCCTATGGAGAAGTGCCTCAATAGGAATGGGTACATTTATTTTATCATACCCTGGACGTCATCCCCAGGAATTGGTATACTGAGACAGATCTTCGACATGGCACAAGTGAATGGGATATTCTACGCGAAGGGTTTCTGTCAACATTCCTCTTTGAGGATCAATGGATGGATACTGTGGACGAAGCGTTGTAGATGGTGAATGCCACTATGTTCAAAATACCATCAGAACCAAAAGAAATCGTGCAGCCAGACTGGTCACAATAGTTGAGTCGGGCCCTGGAATGTTACAATGTGCAGGTAGAAGATAATGAGGATGACCCTAGAAACATCAATATTCCTAAAACAAAGGGGAGTCGCAAGGTGCACAGACCAGCAATCGAGGATCCAAACATCACCGCACCACTGAAAACAAAACAAGTAAACATCGGAACGGAGGAAGAACCAAAGTATGCAACATTGGGATCCTCGGTGACCTGGGAATGATGAGGATAACCTTGAAGCTGGAAGAAAATCCAATTAAGCAACAGCCTTACCGGTTGAATCCAAAATACAAAGTGAAGGTCCACGAGGAGTTGGACAAGATGCTTGCAACAGGCATAATTGAACCAGTAGAGGAGTTCGACTGGGTAAGTCCCATGGTTGTACAGGAGAAAAAACAAAAGGGTGAAATTCGCATCTGTGTCGATCTTAGAAAGCTCAATGATGCATGTGTAAAACAACTGCGCGCCACACTGGGACACACTGGTTATTACCAAAAGTTCATAAAAAGCTACGTGCAGATCATGGTACCAATGGAACAATTGCTGAAGAAGGATGCTACTTATTGTTGGAATGAGGAATGCAACAGAAGCTTGGAAATGCTTAAGGAAAAGATGGCATCAGCCCCTATATTGGTCTTTCCAAAATGGGACATCGAATTTCATGTGCATGTTGGTGCATCGTGTATTGCATTGGGCGCAATACTCACTCAAGAAGGAGCGGAGGGAATTGATCATCCGATCGCATTCGCAAGTCAACGATTGTCAAAAGCTGAGAAGAACTACTCCACTACTAAGCAAGAAGGATTGGTGATTGTATACATGCTCCAGAAATACCACCACTACCTACTTGGAGGACACTTTAAGATGTATACTGACCACTCAGCGCTAAAATACCTAGTGAATAAGGCTGTGTTATGGGGGCGCATTTGTAGGTGGATGCTGTTATTTCAAGAGTACGACTTCGAAGTTAAGCCAAGATGTCTGAACGCAGGCCCAGACCACCTATCTCGAATTGAGAATGGAAAAGAACCCACAAACTTCGAGGAAGGACTACCGAATGCACAACTGTATGTAGTGCGCATCGCGGATGGCCATTTTGAGGGCATAATCCACTTCTTAACCACAGGAACTGCGTCGCAAGGATATTTCGTTCACCAGAAGAAAGAATTAGTGATACGCACAACTGACTTTACTGTTATTGCAGGACACCTCTACAAGATGGGCAATGACAGAATGTTATGCAGATATGTTCCTAAATTCAAGCAAGGACAGATCCTAGCCAAAGCACATGGAGGGGTTGTTGGAGGACATTATGTGGGTCGCGCCACAGCACAGAAGATTCTTCGTGCAGGACTATGGTGGCCAACTCTATGTCAAGACTTGAAAGCATATTGTTGGGCTTGCAACATATGTCAACGGACTGGGAAACCATCGCAAAGGGTGAAATGCTGCTCAATCCTCAGATGACGCTGCAACTATTAGAGAAGTGGGCAATCGATTTCGTGGGACCTATTGCACCTCAAGGGAAGACGGGTGCGCACTATATCATCACTGTGATAGAATATTTGACCCGGTGGGTAGAAGCAAAGCCGGTTAAGCACTGCACGGCTGCTACAACGGTGAAATTTTTGTTCGAGAATGTGTTAACAGGGTTTGGATGTCCAAAAATTCTGATGAGCGACCAGGGAACGCACTTTCTGAATGAAACAATCAGCGCACTCACTGAGGAATTCTAGATATATCATCAACAGAGTACACCATACCATCCACAAGTGAATGGGACCATCGAAGCATTCAACAAAATTTGGAGACTGCGTTGACTAAGGTTTGTAATGCGTAGTGAAATGATTGGGATTTGCACAACCCTGCTGTGCTATGGGCTTACCGAACCACGTGTAAGAAGTTGATGAGCCAGAAACCTTTCCAGTTAGTCTATGGTAAGGAAGATGTTATGCCCATGGAATATATTGTACCTAGTTTGCGAATCGCAGCAATAATAGGCATGGCCGACCGCGGGGCTTTGGAAGAATGGCTCGTGCATCTAGTGGAATTGGAGGAGGAACGATTTTTGGCTGGATTCCATCTGCAAGTACAAAAACAACGAGAGAAAGTGTGGCATGATCGCCATATCAAGGTGCGCACTTTCAAGGAGAATGATTTAGTATTACTTTATGACAGCAAGTTCAAGAAATTCCCTGGCAAGCTCCGAATGCATTGGTTGGGTCCCTATGTAGTCAAAGAAGTTATAGATGGAGGCACGGTCCAGCTTGCTAAGCTTAATGGCAACCCCTTCCTGGGAAGAGTAAATGGCAGTCGCCTGAAGCTCTACATCGGTGGGTCGACCACCTGACTAATCGAATAAGGACAGTCTCACCACTCCAACCAGTTGAAAGAGAGCGCGGGAAGATAAAGCAGTCTGGGGGGATGCTGTGCGACCACTGGGGTACGTGTGGATATGGTCCATCACAAGGGTCATGGTTGCATGGAAAGGGATGCGCTACTGCATTGACAAGCAAAGAGGTGACCATTGTTGTCACTGTTCATGACAAGATGTCTAAGTTATGGCAAAAGGGAGTGGGCAGCGGGCAATTAAGAGACAAGGTATGAACCGGATCTAGAATGATCTACCGCAAGCTTAACATAAGGACACTGGAAAAGGTGGGAGCCAACGAATTTCAATTTTGAAACACTTATAAATCACAAGGAGGCTTCCACCGAACAAGATGTGCTTCTGAGAACCTTAAGCTATTGTGCTTTCCCACCGCTATGGAATTCCTCATTATCTGCACTCAAGGAGTAAGGCTGAATGTTGTGATATGGCCAAAGATGTTGGGTTTTCTGAAGAATATGATGTGGACAACTACGGGCACAATGCAGAGTTCAGTATTGATGGGAGGGGATGTGCCAGAAGATTATAGACACGAAGCAAAACTGGTCCAGATGTTGTCACCTTGCCCATGGGCTGGTCAGCGAACCACAAAGGATAAAGGAAAAGCTGTGAATATGGAGCCAACTGGTGGAATTGCAGTTAACAAGTCACCTCTAGTGTATCTTGAAGATTGGGATCTCACGGACAACAGCCCTGGTCTTGTAAAATTGCAACACAAGCTACTGCAGATAGTGCGAAGAGAAGATACGGCCTTAGGAATTGGCTGCATTAGTACGAGTTGGTCCCGTATGTGACACCATAGCTAGAGCTAAAATCCTATGAAGGGGTGTTCTGTGTTAACTGAGCAGAGAAGAATGAGCATTAGCAGTTGTGAGACTTGGTAGAAACCATGAAACAAGAGTTGGAATAAGCATTGCAGGAGATGAAGAAGGAGTAGCAGAATGAGGGATGTCACTCACGGGGAGGTGAACTGCAGAGCCTAGGCAGCGCGTCTCGCCACACCGACGAGTGACTCGGGACGAGTCACAATGATTGTGTTGGGGGCCTGTTGGGTAGCAGAGGGCTTGCGTAATGGTTTTGGGGGCTTAGAGCCTATAAATTAAGATAAGAATATTGTAAAAACTCTGAAATAGGCGAAGTGCGAAATGTAATAGATCGAGTCAAAGGGTTGTCTGCCTAAGAAGTAATATAGAATAATAGGAAGTAAGTCAGCTTGCCCATGGTCCGCAGACCATGGGAATGTATAAATAAACCGAGGCTCTATGGATAGAAGTCAGTTTTTGGTATGTACTTTTGGATTTGGAATGTAATGGGTTTTTAAGGAACGAAGTCTTGAAGTGTTGGTAAGTCCGAGTCAAGGATGTTGGTAGGTAGATAGAGGCCTTACAGCTATGTGTGCAGAGGCCTAGTAGAGTCCGCAGCTATGTGCGTGGACCCCTGCAGATGAGTGCGCATGATGGATCTGGATGTATTGGGGAAGGAAGTAAATAAAGATAAGTTGATTATGAATTTCTATGTTAAATATGAACTAGTGTGGATCTGGCTAATTTATAGTTGATATAACTATTTGATCTATGCGCATATGCTTATGTTATGAACTTATGTGAATCTGTATCTTTCCTAGGTACGCGAACTAGCTATTTCTGTTAAATGTTTTCTTAAAGACCATAAAAAGTAGATCTAATCTATAAACAACACATTAATAAATATTAAGGAGTCTCTTGGGTTCAGATCTATGTGGAGTAGAGTGGTGCGAAGCCCCAAAACGTGTGAGAACCCTCCAGAACACATCAAGACATCCCAAGGGTGCGGAAACCTGGTTCCAACACCCTCCCCTGCTACCTCGGGTGAGACCTCAGTCCGTGCTCCGTGGGCTGTTGCCGAAAGGGCCAATAGCTACGGGATTTGTTTAGTTAAATAACTCTTCCAAACCTGGGTCCAGCGCATATAAGCCAACATCCCGTGCTTCCTTTGAACTTCCTAGAGTGCTAAGACCATCCTTCCTACAGCTAGTCAGGTGGTCACACCACCCATGTGGAGCTCCATCTCGTCCTTCACCATGGTTCGCGGAGAATCCCCACCTTCCATAGTTGTGGTCGGCATCGCACACTCTACTATTTGCAATGTGCTACCCTAGTCACTACGTTTGGCGAGACACAGTCTAAGCCAAGGCAGTAGACTAACCAGTTCACAGTGATAGTTCTCCCATTTGTCAGTATGATCGTACGCACCCTGTTTTACCATCCTCAGTTTTTCGATGAGAAATGCTTCCTTTATTCCGTCTTCCAACTTCTTGGCCTCCACATCCATTAGAGCACTTTTCTCCCATAGTCACACCCAGTATTTTTCGAGCTTGCGAAGTCTAAGGTTTCCCAGTCGGATTTCTTCCTCGAGTATTTTGTGTTCTATTTCTCGTGGTGATGTGATTCCTTCATTCTGGGTGTCACGAACTATCGTATTTATGGATGCTGCTATGCACAGACTAGGATTTGCATTCTCCATAGGGATCACAGCCCCTGCTTCATACTTCAACTTTGGAAGTGATTGAGTGGTCAAAGTTTTGGACATGGTCCTATAAGCCCATAGAACTGTTGGTACACGCAGGTCCCAGTCAGTGCGTCTCACTTGGTGGACCATGTTCAGCACTTCGTACACCTTGTCAAAGGCTTCTACATGGATCATTGTTGGCGTGCTTGGTCTTGTCCACTTCGTTGTTCGCGCCCTTGTCTTGGCTGCTCCTACTTGTTGTTCCTGTTTTCTATCATGAGGACGGTGTGCGTTCATGCAGGTTGTGAACCATCCGCCTGTACCCATCTGGAGAGGTGGGCACACAGGTTGTTTCGTCCATTATACGCTGCTTCCATTTGTAGCTGAGCTTTCCAAACCATATAAGAATCACCCTTTTGCTTTTGTGTCAACTCTCAATACTTCTCTAATGCGTACCCCACCATCTTGCAGCGTAGCACGCAGTGCCCATTTCAGAGCATCAAAACGCTACTGTTCTAGCACTTTTATTTCAAATTTGTTTAGGAATTCATCCACTGCTGTCAACCCATCATACATAGGTAGATACCGCGCCTCTATTTCTACACATCATAGTGACCTTATCATCATGTTGTAGTTTAGTGTGGTTACCTCGCGTAACTGATTCTGTCATCGTTCTATTTCCTCGTGCAAATAAGACGTGCAGAGCTTTCACACTCCCACGAAATCCTGCCATCTACTGTTGGATTCACCCAATCCTTCTCTCACGTGGTTATCTTGTAGATACGGTCGAGATCATCATCACTATCATCGTAGCGCACTCCTTCTGCAGGGTCTAGTGGTACCACTACGCGTAGTGACTTTTTCTCAAAAATCATCTTCCGCTTCTTGAGATTTATCACCCCATTCATATTAGTCGCCTAATCTATTCCCAATAGCACAGGATAGGGATTACTGTCATCAAAAATCTCTATCACTTTGAAATCTGCAAGTGCGCTCGCACCTTTGATGTCGACCGTAATTCCCTACAATCTTCCCATCGGTAGGATCTTCTGCTGGTTTTCCATTCGTAATTGAATAGCGGGCCATTGCAACGTGGGCCTGCCCATGCGCTCCCATTTTTTCTTTGGTAGTACATTCACATCTAATCCTAGATCCAAAATCACTTGATCCATTTCATATTCTTTGATTCGTGAAGTCAATCTCATTTCCCTTCTTGTTCACGATGTGTGCTTCCTGAGCTTCCAGACTACACGTAGTTCTCCTGACCCAGCACACCTAGTGATGAGTTCCTGTAGTCCCTTCATCGCTTTTCTATCGCGTAGCAGCTTCATGCATGTCTCTAGAAAGGTAGTGAGCATTGAAGGATCCATCTTTGGTTCTAGTGGATCCTTACTACCTAAGGTGGAGGCCTCTGCGAAGCTCTTCTTAGCTTCCATGAATATCTCCTTCGCACACTCCAAATCAAATTCAGGTTCCTTTGTAGGAGCCTTATGAACCCAAGCACTCTCTTCAGGTTTCTTGCCCTTGTCATTCCCCATTGTAATACCACTTCAGAACATGATGTTTACATTTGGGTCCTCCTCGTGCAGCTCAGACCTCATCATTTGTAGGTTCTGTGTCAGTGGAGGCTGGAGTATTCCTTTATCATGCAATCTTGCTATCAGTGTGGGGCAGTCCTCCATCTCATGATCAAATTGAGTACAATATAAACATGATGCTCTTGTTAGATTTGTACAATCACAGGCATAATGCCCTGGCCCTCCACAATTGTAACAAATGAGCTTTCTGCGACCCCTTCTTGGTCCCATTCCACCTCGACCTCGTCCGTGCCCTTGAAATCCTGTGCATGCCATCCCTACATTTTGATTGAGGGCTCATGTTTCGGTCTGCACTCTATAGGTAGGAGTCTAATCCGTCATCGGTTCATAACTTTTGCAGGTGCGTTCATCATGGCCTATCGACCTGTAGAAATTACAGAACAATTGTTGGGATGTCTGCGTATACTTCTGTAATAGATGACAATTATCCGTAGCATGTTTTCCTCCTATCTAAAAAATCGCACACCATAATGCAGGCATCGTGCTTGGTCTGGCTTGTCCCTCTAGTCTTAATGGCATCGGTCCTCCTGCCACCAAGTAGTTCGCGAAGACTAGACAATGGTCCTTATCATGCCCTTAGCCTTTGCATTTTATGCACCATACCTCCCCGCGCGCCTCTGGCTGAGTTGTCCTGTCCTATTTCAAACTCTACATTTCCAAACAAAAAGTTTTCAGTTGCACGTGGATTTGTTCGACTCCCAGGCCAAGATCTTGTATTGGGGTCTCGTGCAGTCTCATTGCAATCTACAAAGATTCGGCATGGGTGGATAACTTCTGCTATGACAACGCCATCCTTAAATGTGGTGTTAGTGATGCTACAAACCACGCACGGTGCTGTCCATCCATCAAGGTCATGTTGGCTTCATGAATCATACTCTTTAGTCTCTCATCTAGATCCCATGGGCTCTTGCCTGGAAGCATCATGATTTCCTTGAATCTGATAATCGATTGTGTCTCCGATTTTGGCCTACTAAATTCCCTGTTCAGCGTAGCATGGATATCTAAGATCCCCACGTTTAGATGGTAATTAGAATGCTTAATGTACCACATTAGTGCATGATCCTGCAACACGCTTACCAGTGTTGCCTTCTTTATATTGTCATCCACGACTCCTTGTGCTTCCTGTATAGCTTTTACCATGAACCAAAATTTGTCCGGATCTTTGTTCCCTACTGCTCTAAATACCAAACATTTTATCGCGCTCACCATATTGAACTGTGGTGGTCATGGTGGTGGTGTGCATGGTGATGGAGGTGAAGATGGTGAGACTGGTGGTGGTGTAGGTGGAGGTGGTATGCGTGGAATTCACTGCCTTATCAGACCGATCGCACTTCTTGGTGAAACTTTCGAGAGCTCTTCCTCGCTTTCTCTCCAAGGAAAAATCAAGGGGCTAGTTTCTATTTCTCTGCTACCTTCCTTTCTATAGATCCTCCCAATTCACGTAGCCCCAAACATCAATTTATTCGCATAACCCATTTTTCACACAATAGAATATTAATCCAAGTGTTCAAAGATTTAATGTACTTACCTCGCCATCCTTTGATGAAGCATTGTTCCACCTCATTGTAGCTAACTGAAGTATCTACCATGAACTCTGTGATAAATCCTCCTATAATTCAATTGAGCCAATGGTCTGTAGCATGTGCGATCTTATCTTTCAATGCTTCTAGTCTACGCACTAATTCTGGAGTCCACACAATCGGTTTTTTGAGCCTACACCTTCCTTGACTGTCTGCTAGCTTCGCGATCCACTCATACAACTCAGAGGGGAAGGATGTAAAGAAAATTTCATGGATTTCTATATATAAGTAGCGCTATAAACACTGTTCCTTTGATACTCATAGATTCTTGTTTTCCTATGCCACGAACTCGTGAATTTTTCTGTCTAACCACACTTCAATTTCTTTCTTCGTCGGATTCCAGTGACACGACATCATACATCCCTTACAAAGATCCTGGTCTTGGCAATAGAACCATTTGTTGGCTTGTTGAGGCCTGACCCAGGTTTGGGGGTGATTTAGCCAAACAAATCCCGATACTACTAGCCCTTTTGGCAGCAGTCCGCGGAGCGCAGACAGAGGTCACACCTAAAGTAGTATGGAAGGGTGCTAGAACTAGGTTTCCACACCCTAGAGATGTCTGATGAGTTAAAGTGGTCTGCAGTTCGACCCTGCACGCACGTCACTACACGCACTTACTCGTACGTCGTATCCTGAGATGCCGCCTTCATGTAGCCCTACTTGGGGGCTGAACTGTGTTATTACCCGAGTCCTTACTAGTAATCCAATAGTAGTTGATTAACTTAGATTTTTTTTATGCTTTCGGTTATACTTAACAATATTCACAATTCATACAAGTGCGCGTAGTAAAGAAACAATATATTCGCAAATGATATCAAACAAGTAATAACTCAAAATAGATACACAAAATTGGTAACAAAACCTTTCTTTATTAATCTCTTCTCCGATTATAGACTCGGCTCCTCCCTGCACACTCAGTTGCAAGGATCCACGCACTTAGCTGCGGACTCTACTAGGCCTTTGCGTACTCAGCTGCAAAGCCTTTTCCTACTCTACGACCCAAGACACACTTAGACACGTGCTCAGTGCTTCTACTTTGCTATCTCATACTTCGCTCTAACTAACTATATTTTACACTTAGAGCTTCACTCTATTGATATAATCCCATGGTTTGCAGACCATGGGTAGGACAACATTACATTCAAAACTTAGGGTGGATAGCCCTATGACTCTAACATACATTTCGCACTCGCAATTCGCGGATCTTTACAACAATATCAACTCAAAACTTGGGCTTTGAGCCCCAAAACATGCTGTGGAGGGATTTCATGCCTAACATTTGAGCTTTCTCTTGGTTGTGCATGGTTGGAGGGCATTCCAATTTTTTTCCTCTTTCTTCAGCCAAATCCTCTTTATTCTTTTTTTCTTAGTTTGCAAGGATAGGTTTACTGGGTTGTTGTAGCTCTTTCCTTCTAGAACCCTGTTCTCATTACAGTTGACACTTAGAAATGGTTTTCTCACAGGAATATGAGAATCATCCCTCTCCATTTTTCTCTGATTTTTCTTCAGAGACAATTCAACACCTTGATGATTTCTCCTTCCATTGTTTAGCATGCTCTCTTTACACAAAGCACTGAAGACATACCTAGCTTCATCTATCCTTATATTTCTATTCATCCTTAATGGTTGGCTTGCTTCATTTCATCGCTTCATCTGGGATGCATGTTTTGACTTCTCATGTATGCAACCTGCTTCCTTGTCACCAAAGTTGCCACAATTATAACATTCAATATGGCTTAAGAATGGGGCAAAGGAATTTCCATATCTTCCAGCAATCTTGTCAAATACTCTATTGTTGTCAACATACCTTTCCTAGGAAACTTTATTCATTCTTAGGTTTCTTTTACCCAACACATCTTGTTTTATTGCATTCCATCTAAATTCCATGGATTTATGTCCAAAATTATTGCAAGAAAAACAATAACCATAAAAGGGGATTTTCAAACCTGAAGAAACCTTTACCTTGAGGGGGAAAGGATCTATGTTGGTTCTTCATATACCTTCCATGTTTGTCTATAATGTTGTCTTTCATTCTTCCTTGCATCTGCCTAGATTTCTTCTGTTTCTTTCCTCCTTATTGTTGCTTAACATTTTGTTGCGGCCTCTTCTTCTCTTCTTGTTGCTACTGTCCAACAACTTATTTTCATTTTTTATTTTTGGAAAATCCAATTTCCTTTATATGGGTGGTTTACCCTTCATCCTTTTCCTCCTTAGAGATTGGTTTTTCTTTGAAACCTAATCCAATCTTGATGAGAGGGGATATTTTCTTGGAATGCATCTCATCCAAGACTTTCTTGCTCACCACAAGCTTTTGATGTTGAGATAATTCTTTTTTATTTTTATTTTCTAGATCATGTCTCAATGAGACTACTTCAACTTGTAGTCTCTCACAGTGATCTTCTCTTTCATCTAGCTGAATGCTTAGCCCCTCATTCAATCTGCTAGCCTCTTCTTGTTGAGCATTTAAATCAACTATTATTTTTCTCAACTTCTCATTCTCAAGATCATACTCACACAACTATTCCTTTTACTTGATATTTTCCTCTGATAACTCCTTGGTCTCTTTTAGAGCAGAGATCAAATTCTTCCTAAAATAGATCCTTTCATCTATATCCTTTTCTTCATTATTAGAGGTGCTAGTTGAGCCACCTTAGAGATCTAAACCCATATATGTGTCCATGGAATCTTCCATAGGTCTGAGGAGTATTCCATCTTCATCACTTCCAATGATATCCCTATTCTCTTCACAAGATATACTCTCTTCTTCTTCAGAGGATCCCTCATTTTATATTGCTAATAAATTGGGTCTATATTCATTACTACTACTAGATGTATGACTATATTTATCTTAAAGTGATTCACATGAACATCTAGATAATGAATGACCTATTTCTTTACTTTTATCACAAAGAAATAGCTTATGTCCTTAGCAACATGGCCTTTCATCTTACTCTTCATCATCATCAACTCTACAGTGATGGACAACAACTTCCATGTTGGAAGAAGGATCTTCAATATTTTGAGCATCTTTCCTTTTAAATTCCTTCTCCTTTTTCTTCCTTTTCTTCTTATCACCAATAGCTACATGTTTTGGTTTGCTACTTAAGAAGCAAGGTTTTTTGGCCTTCTCTTGAGCCACATTGTAATATTCTCCATACATGCACTACAATATGTCTAGCATTTCCTTTGTTGTCTCATAGTGCCTTACTTTATCAGCCTCAGACTTAGACATCCCTTTCATGATAATCTCTTAGGCTTCTTCATTGAACTCAATCCTGTCTCCAGATATCATAGGCATCCAAATGTTTTCATTGATTACCATCAAATAAGCCTCCATTCTAATCTTCCAAATCTCATAGTCTGATCCATTTAGAAATGGAGCTCCTTCTTCCATTATCCAAAATTCATTAGTCATTATTTCTCTTGGATCTTCCTTCTAGCAGTCAAGCTATTCATGAAGGAACCTTGATCTGATACAAATTGTTGGAAACAATGTTAATATTGAGAGGGGAGGAAATTAGTATTAAAGATAATTTTAATTTTGATGCCAATTTATCTTTACTCGTTCAAATTTGGCATCCATTATATGATAAGAACCATTAACAAACCATAACAATATCCAAATCAACCAATACAAGCATACACATCACAAGAAACAAACACATGAGACATGTAGGTTTTACATGGAAACCCTTTTGGGAAAACCCACAAAAGCTTGTTGTTGTTATTGATGTAAGAATAAGAGCACCTACTCTATTACATCAATCTATTTTTGAGTGACCAGTCATAGGAAGAACCAACTCCCTATGATTGTTTGCTAGCACCCACTAACAGGAAGCACCCACTCCCCCTTTTAAAGACACTTGATCAGCTACCAGAAGCACCATGTGAATCACCAACTTCATGGATTTATTGAAAGCACTAACTTTCACCTACTTGGATTTATGCAAGCACCAAATTTCATGAGGAACCAACCTATAAGACTTCTCAGTCACTCACTAGAGATGGAATCACAAACTTCTTGTATGCAGAATCCAACCCACACTCAAAAGAAAACTTACTGGTCACTGTAATTTGTTAGGCACAGGATCTCCCAAGGGAATTTTTGGGGCTTAGAGCCAAGATTTTGGTCAAAAATTGTAACTCTGATGTAAAGACTCCGCATTTTGTGGGTGCGGAGCACGTAGCTTGTAAGAGGGTCATAGGGTTGTCTACCCTCAATTTTTTAATGTAATGTCAGTTGTAGAGACCTACCCATGGTCTGCAGACCATGGGATTGTATAAATAGAGCAAGGCTCTAAGTAGTCAAGGCATCTAAGGAAGAATAATCTAATCTAATCATGGAATAGAAGCATAGTGGAGGAACAAAAGTGTAAAGTCTAGTTTGGATCGTAGAGTAGGAGAAGGCTCTGCAGTTGAGTGCGCAGAGGCCTAGTAGTCCACAACTGAGTGCGTAGACCCCTACAGTTGAGTGCGTAGGGCGAGTCGAGTCTGTGACAGTTGGAAGTATTAATAAAGAGAAGTTTCATATCTATTCCGTGTATTTATTCCTTGTTTTATGCATTGAATATACTGGGTATAAATTTCACTTCGATTGTTTATATGATGCGCGAATATATATGATTGTATTGATTAAGTGAATACAAGATAGAATATCTGTTTATGTGAAGTTGACTAACATCTATAAGAAGATAAGTAAGATTCAAGGTGTAGTTTGGGGAAATAGTGTAGTTCGTTGTCGTAGCAACGTGAAATCATCTCAGCCCCTGGTTAGAGCTACGTGAAAGGTGATTATAATAGATTGCGAGGTTATTGAAGATTAGAATAGTGTGCGAAGTAACCTGCGCGAAGATAGGCACAATTGGACTAAAGCGACACTATAGACATCTCAAGGGTGTGGAAACTTGGTTCCAACATCCCCCCATACTGCTTCAGGTGAGACTTTAGTTTGTTGAAAATAGCAACAAGAAATGATAAAAAATGGAATTGCTAAAAATAACATTCTATAAATAGCATTTTGGGATACCTTCCTATTTTAGTCAATCCCTAAACTAAAATAGTGAAGTAAAATTCGAATTTGATCTTAGCAGCTGTTTGTAAAATAATTAATTAATTCATCTTGAGTTAATTAATTAAGGAAAATCAAACATGAAGTCTATGTGGGGACATGCAATGGTTTCTCCATTAATTGAGGAATTCATCCATCAGTTAAAGAGATAAGGATGAGTTGTAATATTGAGTTGTAATCAGTTGGCTCAGTTAATTGAGTCAAGTCCACTTAGGTTAATTCAAATAGTTTGTTGAATTAATGTAAGTTCAGTTAGTTAATGCTTGCATGCATGTAACTACTGTACTTCAGATAACTGAATATTCTCTCATAAATAACTCATGCATTTCAGTTCAGACAGAGACCCAGTTGAGATCAGATGGAGGGGCAGTGTACTATTAGTTGCTAGAATATTTTTTTGTGAATATTCCTTGCATGCAGAAGGAATTCTTTCCTTGAGGATTGCGTAGTTACTTCTTCAGGTTTTGTGAGTGTGATGAGGCCAATTCACACATGTGGCTTCACTGGACCCCAAGAAAAACTGCGAAGGGAAATGGGAGGCTTGGAGGGCTTGAGGAGGACATATACTATGTTTATTCGGTCTGTGAGCTATATTGTTTGATTGTAGAGAGAGTAGGATAGCTTGAGAGTTGATTCTTTTTGTAACTTGAACAATATTTCCACTTGTATGATAATACAAAGATTGGGGTTTTAGTTTGAGGCTTTCCCTGGGTTATTTCTTCTGTGTTATGTGTGATTGATTTCTCATTATCAGTTATATGTGTTCTCTTGATCTTGCTCAATTCGATTAAGCTTCCGCAAAGTGTTGTAGAAGTAGATCTTGTATTGTGTTTTAGTATATTGCATAATCTGTTGATCTACAGTGGGAATTTCTACATGGTGTCGGAGCAAAGGTGATCAAGGCAAAGAATTGTATACAAGAAGGAGAAGTTCGAAGTTTTCGGTTCTTGAATATATAAATCGAGTTCTTATCACATCTCAATTTCACCAATGGCGTTCAGTGGTTTAAGACTCGAGTATGCCCTTGATGGCAACGTGAATTATATAGGCTGGAAGGATCGCATGGAGGTAGTATTAGAGGATAACAGTCTAAAGGACTTCATTGATCAAGAAGTCCCCTAGCCGACTGATGCTACTCAACTGGCAGAATGGAAGAAATGTGTGGCTATAGCAAGGAGAATCCTCTGGGAGGGAGTTCGAGACCACATTATCTTGAGTCTCCATGGGAAGGAGACACTGTTTTTGGTGTGGAAAACATTGAAAGATCTATATCAGAATAGCAGCGATAAGAGGAAGTTGGCACTGAAAGACAAGCTTCAGAAGATCAAGTGTGAAAAGGGCAACATGATCTCCACATATCTGGACAAGCTCACCACCTATAGGGATGAGCCTGGAAGTGTAGGGATCATGACCGTTGATGATGACATGGTGAGTCTTGCACTCCTCAGTCTTCGTAAGAGCTGGTATAGCAAATAAGATTTAGTAAATAGAAGAGAGAAACTGCCTGTTTGGGAATGACTTTGTTCAGATCTGATGCAGGAGAAAATAAGAAGAAGCACCAGAGATGGATGCTCATCGAAGCAAGATGACGAGGAAAATATAGCCTTAGCAAGTAAGGTGAGGAAAGGGAAAGGGAAGGCATCCCATTCCAAATCCAGTTCTTCCCATGGTGGGAAGAAGATTGACAAATCGAAAGTGAGATGCTTTCATTGTCATGAAGTGGGCCATTATGCTACGAATTGTCCACAGAAGAAATCCAAGAAGGGTTACTCGAAGGGATCTGACGGTGAGGCACTGGCTTCATAGTTTGAGCTAGATTTCTCGCTTATTGCATGCATGGCTTCATCCATGGTGGGATGTGTGTGTTACCTGGACAGTGGAGTTTCATTCCACATGTCAGGTGACAAGAATCTTTTTAGTACCTTGGAGGAGAAGGATCTCCAGATGCATATCGAGATGGGCGATGATGGAAAGTATCGTGTTTCAGGTGAAGGTATAGTTGTGTTTCAGAGGGAGCATGGAGCTCCACTCAACCTGAATGATATAAAGCATGTACCAGGTATGAAGAAGAATCTTGTGTCTGTCGCTATGCTAGAAGATAGAGGCTATGATGTAGTCTTTAGTCAAGGAAAGGTATTCTTGAGGCATACCGGTACTGGACAAACAAAGCGAATAGGGATTTGAGTTAAGAATTTCTACAAGTTGGAGGTAGATGACTGTGTTGCTTTGAGTTCCAAAGCTAAGATGGTGTAGAGCCAAGATGTTGGTGAGCTATGGCATAGAAGACTGGGCCACTTGCGCCATGGAGCCCTGAAGATCATGCAGCAGATTTCTACCGGATTACCCAAGGGAAAACTTGAGCAAAAGACTACATGCAAAGGTTGTACCTTGGGTAATTATGCAAAATCTTCCTTTTCGGATTGAGACAGGAGAGCTGGAGAAATCCTGGAGTGAGTTCACTCAAATGTTTGTGGACCCTTCTCTACAACCTCCACCACTAAACAAAGGTACTATGTTATTTTTATTGATGATTTTTCTTGTAGATGTTGTATCTACTTTATGCAAAAGAAGGATCAAACCTTCTTGAGGTTTTGTGAGATTAAAGCCTTGGCAGAGAAAGAATCTAGAAAGAAAATAAAATCCTTGCATAGCGACAATGGTGGAGAGTATGTCTCCAAACAGTTTAAAGACTTCTGTGTTACAAAAGGTATTAAACGGGAATTGACGGCACCCCATAACCCACAACAGAATGGGGTGGCCGAAAGGAAGAATAGATTGATTATGGGAGCAGCTCGAGCAATGTTGCATGACTAAAGCCTACCACTGCATTTGTGGGCTGAGGCATGCAATACAACAGTATACTTGCAGAACATAAGCCCGCATCGTATACTGGGGATGAAGACACCTATGGAGGCCTATTCTAGGAAGTGACCTGATGTAAGTCATTTCCGAATATTTCGATCATCAGTTTACTATCATGTGACTAAATATGCCAGGAAGAAGCTAGACCCAACAGCTGAGTTGGGAATACTTGTGGGGTACACAGATACACCCCACAACTATCGGGTGTACCTGCCTTCCACTCAGATGATAGTGGTATGCAGGGATCTCAAGTTTGACGAGCAGAAAGCCATGCAAGTGTCACTTGAGAGGGAGCTCAAGTTGCATGCAGAGGAGGAACCTTAAGTTCCTAAGGAGGAGGAGCCTCAAATAGATGCAGAGTAGCCGCATGCAAAGGATCCGGGAGTGGATACATCCACTCATGCTAAGACTTCTAGAGATGGGCGGAAACACTCAAGGGAAGCTGACAGGTTGATGCTGGATGCACAGGAGAATGTGGGACAACCATATTCTTAGCACAGATAGAGGAGGTCACCCGAGCGGTACACTGGGTACATGGCCCTTGTTGGGGAGTATGTAGATACCGAACCTTCTTCATTCGAGGAGGCAGTGCAACAACCAGTCTGGGTTGATGCAATGGTAGAGGAGTATGACTCTATCATTCGGAACAATGTGTGGGATGTTGTACCAAGACCTCAGGGCAAGTCAATGGTGAGTTCTAGATGGCTTTACAAGGTAAAGTAGGCAGCTGATGGCAGTGTTGAGAAACATAAGGCAAGGTTTGTTGTCCAGGGTTTCTCACAGGTCGAGGGGATCGATTACAATAAGAATTTTGCTCCTGTAGCAAGGTACTCATTGATTAGATCGATGTTGCCACTATTAGCTTAGATGGGGTGGAAGATCCACCAGATGGATGTGAAGACAACATTCCTCAATGGGAAGATTGAGGAGGAGGTGTACATTAAGCAGCCAGAGGGTTTCCAAAACTTCTATCATGAGTTGGATGTGTGCAGACTTAAGAGGGCTCTGTATGGGCTGAAGCAAGCACCCTATGCTTGGTACACCAGGATCGAAAACTATTTCATCGGTTTGGGCTTCACCAAGAGTGAAGTAGATGCAAACCTTTAGCACATCATGGTAGAAGGTAAACCAATGTGTTATCAGGAAAATTAGTGTCTATGCAGAGCTTCTAGTCCCACTAAGGCTGGTAGATACCTTAGAAACAAACAAACTAAAACTACTTTCGTTTTCCTTTATGAGAAATAGATAAGAGGGGAATAAGGAGACCAACCTCTATCTCGCGCTTGGTTCCTTGCTCGATTCCTCTCCCTTCTGATAGATCTTTGCTACTCGCTTCCTCGTGTACGCAGCTTCACAGAGCACCTGTAGAATCAAAGTAGCATAACACTATCCAAGAACATAGATCTATTATCATAAACAATATAGGACCAGATATATATTGACCACACAAACGCACATAACATCAATCATACAAGAATATGGAGGAAAACTTGAATAACTTTATTGATAATCAAGAAAGAGCAAAGAGGATTACAACCAATTGTTCTGACCCAGCATCATCCTCTCGACAAGAAAGCCCTTCTTCACCTCATGAAAAGCTTAGATCACCCAACACTATGATATTGCACCAAGAAACCAGCAGCACTTCCTTACAAGATACAAAATTCCAGCCTTTGGATCTCTGGGATGAGGGATCCATATATAGATGTTTGCAAGGGGGGTGAGTCAGCTTTTGAGAGTTGATTAGTGTCCTCTCTCTGATATTTCTTGATTCCACTTGGAGATTGATGATCTCTTACTCATCCCTGGGCGAATGCAGAGAGGCAAGTGTCACAGGAGAAGTTTCTAGAAGATCCCATGATCCTCCACCTTACAGAATGACCCCGCCATTTGTCCACTCTCGCCCATTGCACCCCATAGAGGGGCTTTGCAAGATGCATCGCACCTACTGTGTGTATTTAGGTGGGATGCAGCGCACTTTGACCATGGAGTAGGTGAGATGGTCCAGTTTTGACCAGTTCTGAGCAGTTTTTCATGGAGAACTTCTGGGAGAAGATGTAATCAGTTGACCTTGTTCTTTTAGAGGTTGGAACAACACTTTTAGGGACTTAAGAGCCCTTGCTTTATGGACATTTATAATTGGGGTTGCAGTGCTGAAAAATGTGTATAATAGTTGCCCCCTAAAGCATGAGGTCGTTAATCTGTTGATGTCGGGTGAAATGCTTTATCATGAGGATCTGAAGTTCTTTCAAGCTGGAAGGCGACCTGTAATAAGATACAATACAATACATTATCTTCATAATATTTTCATGATCTAGCTGAGGCGGGCATTCCCATGCTCAACTTTATAAATTCATTTTCATGTACATAAGATAGACAATCGTCTGAGTGTAGACTGATGATTCTGGTAGAGCCATCATCCCTTAGATTGGATGATTATCTGTGCAGTAATGATGTACATTTGATGTCTTTATTTTCCTGAATATATATCACAACTCGGATGGATGAAACTAGATCTGGGGTCTTCAATCTCGTTCGATCTTCACTCAAAGTACAAGTCGATCCATGTGAGAGATGTTCTGGAGTCAAACATGGAAGGACATCACCTGATTACCAGCCAATGATGTAAGCTGTTAATAGGCGCGAGAGGAATCACTGATAATGATGATGACCCTCAAGGTACTGCAGTACAATTCACGTGGTGTGAATAAGGGACTTGGCGTCGAACACCACGCAAAATCTTTCGGTCAAAGGCCATTGATGTAAACCTGTCGCCGGAAGTGAGAAACTTGCCATTGAGACATGCAAGCTTCAAAGTACTGAAAGGGTTGTTCCTAGATCGACTTCTTGGATAATGAGCTGATGTTGGCAAGAAGCGATCCGTCATAGGAGGGCCTTAGGGAATCCCACATCAATGAAACGGAATGGAGCAAATGATTTTAATGGAGGTGAAAACGATCTGGTGATATAAGGTTCAGGGTGGTGGTCATGAAAGAATGGAGCGTGAATGTATTGCAGTGGGTGAGACATAGGTGAGTTCTCTGAGTGACTTCTCTTGAACATATCGGCGACACTGACATGATGGATTGGTAGAATTAACCCCAAATATGGATGGTGTGATAGAACCATGGTGATGTGACCAGTGAATGGAACAACCCAACCTGACTCGGATGCAGAGTCAAAGTGTCATGTTCAAGAGTGACTTGCTACCAATAAAGTTTTTTCAAGTTTTCTTCCCAATTTTTCCGTAGTCATTGCTGACCAGTACCTCTTTATTTTTGTCAAGATTGAGGAGGATAACATATGCTTGTTCTATAATTTTCCCTTCAGGCAAACCCATCGCTATGTTTTAATGAGCCTAGCGATAGTGAAACTCGTTCTTGTCTGTTATGGACAAGTTTGTCGCTATTTGGTTTTAACGAGTTTAATGACAAGGATAACTTGGTCCTTTTCAATTTTAGAGAGTCTGAAAAAGGGATGTAAAGAAAACTCCAATAATCCTTTTTCGTCATATAATCCCTTGAGTCCAAAAAAGTATAAAACAATACAAAAGGGATGAATTTTCGATACTTTTAACGAGTCAAACAAAACAAGCGCTCAATCATTTTGTGTAATAATCCCTCAAGTCCAAAAAGACTAAAATCTAAAGGAGAGATAGCACTTTCGGTCCCTTTAACGAGCTGGAGAGGCCAATGGCTCAACAATCTTTTCATATTTTACGAGTTAGTTGAAAAGAGCTTAAAGGAGACTCGTTTTTTGAGGAATGAGTGATAAATTCGGGTAGCAGCTGATTCCAGGTAAGGTTTGGAATTTTCCAGTCACGGTAGTGTCACAAGGATGGCTAGCAGGATCAATCTTCGCAGCTATTCCTCAAAAAGGGTAAACAATCAAATGGAGGTGAATGATTGGCCAAAACAAAGTGGAGGTGATGATGAGAACACAACCAAGGCTTCAAAGGCTGATGGTAATACATTCACAATGGTTATTAACTGGAGAATGGTTCATTTTTTAATGAGCTTAAACTCTGGGGGAACATTTGCTCATTGCTTGTGTTTATTTTTTAATGAGCTTGAATTCCGCGTTAAAACTGCTCGATATAATGTCATTGATTGTCTTGATTTTACCATTGACAACTTTGTTCTTTCAAAGGTTGTACTGCTTTCTCAATTGCTTCATAAAACTAGTTAGAAACGAACAATATACGTTTGAAAAATGAGTTAAAACACTAATATTTTACTTGAATTACGTAAAAAGTAATTTGAAAGTGCTTTTTACCTCTCATTTTACCATCTCATTTGAACTTTGGTTTGTTGGAGCTTTGGAGGTGCTTTCCCCCTTGATTTTCACCAGCTGATTCTAAGAGATTCTGTGGACGATTCTCGGCACCGTTTGGACCAGGTAGGAGCTACACCTGAGCTCTTTAATTTCATCCTTTCCATTTTGCATTTTGAGCATGTTTTTTGGTTTTTCTGAGCCTCTGGGTTTTGAAAAACTCGCCCTGGATCCATCGCACCTTTTCTACATCGAAAGGTGTGATGCATGTTGGATTGGCCATTGGCGAGTCAGCATGCATCCCACCTAGAACACTGCTGGGGGTGCGATGGGCACAAAGAGGGCCATTTATGCACAGTTTTTCATGGAAATTTTTGCCTGTTTCTCACCAAATTAGGACCTTGACTCTTCTCTTGTTTGCTTCAAAGATCCATTGGAGCAAAATGCCTGTTACATGGTGAGAATGTGAGCATGAAGAAGAGGACATTCTTGGTTTACATGATCCAGTTACGAAAATTGCACTGCGGAATTGTGGCCTGTTCAAGTTTTTCCGCATCTCTTGCATGAGGCAACAAATCAACTTGTTGCATTATTTTCTTGACGCATGGGATCCTACCACCCAGGTGTTCCAGATTAGGGGCAAGTCCATCCCCTTGACTGTCGTGGACATCTATTTTTTGACCGGCTTGTTGAGGCGGGGTGCCCCTATCTCATTATCAGGTTCGTCCTGTAGGGGTGAATCTGTGAGAGATTACATTCACAGGTATTGTAGAGAGGGATCTCAGCCGAGTAAGGACGACAAGATCATTATCTGAGATGTCACTGACAGGTCCCTGAGGACCATTTTGTTCACTTTTGCTAGACTGGCCGGTAGTGCGGCACTTCACGTGGCCAACAGGTCTTATATGCAGTACGCCTTGGAATGCCTTGAACCAAAGGTGTTCAATTGGTGTGATGCAGTACTCTCTGTGATGAAAGAACAACTGAACAAGGTGAAAAATGGAAGATTGAAGAACTTTGGATATGGTTCTATCTTGACAGCTTTCGCCTTGGATAAGATTCCGCTGATGCAGCTGTAGTATGTTTCACTTGGTTTACCTCAACCGACTGAGCCACGGATGCAGAGATGGGTCAACCTTATGGCCAGACATGCTGGTCAGTCCCAGATTTCCTTCTCTGATACCTTTTTCGAGTGGTTCAACCATCAGGAGATGGTTTTTTCCGAGTATCCATATGCTGGTATGGACTTCCGGGGTGATCCGGATTTGGTACTACCTGCTGGCGAGCAGTGGGGTGTCATCGGTAAATTCTTTGACCATATCTCTGTTTATCATTTCTCTTTATAATGTTCTTGTGCTTTCTTCTATCAGGACTAATCAAAACTCATGTGTTCATGCAAATGTTGGACCAGTTCAACCAGTAGTACGCCTGAGAGTGCCAACTGCCGCTCCAGCAGGAGAGGGTGCGAGAAGGGCTATCCTTCGCGACCTTGATGTGGTCAAGACTCTTTCAGCATTGCAGGATCAGGTTGAGGGCCTTACTCTTGGTATTCTGGACGTGAGGACCGACAAGCTGCCCTTGAGGTTGCAGCGACATACTACTGGCGTGCCAAGTCGGTGGACTAGGCTTTTACGCATGATTGCACAGGCGGTGACTTGTTATCACCGGCATCATTAGACTAGGGTGCCCCCTAGCGTTTTGAGTTTTTGTTCATTTGACAAATTTTGTCTTGGTTACAGAACATTATATGTAAACCATAAATAGTTATATATATATTTTTTTGATTTTTGGAGTTTTATTTTGGTTAAGTTACAAGATCCTGATGCAAATATTGATGAAATGCTTCTTTTTATAAATGTTGCAAATGTCTATCTAACACATAATTTGCCAATGAGTCCGTTAATGTGTTTAAGTTTCTAGAAATATGCTGATATTGAATAAAATCAAATTTCCTTTCCAAAATCTTGACCCTTAGGAACATGTGATAGATAGCTGGATTTCGGACGGAGTAGATACCAGTGAGTTGTAGTATGATGAGCTGTGAGTCTAGCCTGATGACAAGTCGGCTTATGCCATGTGTGATGGCATCAAAGAGAAGTTCTATCAATGGGCTATATTCAGCGATGTTATTTGTTGACCGACCAATACATACCCCTCTGAAACTTACTAACTCGCCACTTGGATAAAAAATGGCCCAGGCCGCAGAAGATAGGTTCCACGAACTACGACTCACTCCGTCGGCATATCCAACGAAAGATTCCAATGGGTCCGACATCTGCGACAAATGTAAAAAGTGGATTACTTGACCAAAACAATTACTCTTAGTGAAAAAAAAATGTAACAAAAGCACATAGGTCACCACACTGAATCATGCGTAGTAACGCTTAAGGTACAACCCGTTGCGAGGTTGCGCCAGTGGAATCCCGTCATAATCCATTAACTCATAGGCTCCTTTTGCTAACACTCACTTAACAATATAGGGGCCCATCCATAAAGACTTGAACTTACTTCTCCTAATTTATTGGATTCCTGGTCATAAAGTAAGACCAAGTCACCTTCTGAGAAGACACAGGGTTTGACATTCTTGTTAAACTGCGCCTTGACTCATTTCTTATGGGCTTCATTAGCCAAAGCGGCATCACGACGGGTTTCATCCAATTGGATTAGTTCCAAGAAACAAGCCTCCTCTTCTAAAGTTCCGGGGAGAAGGTTGACTGCGCGTTTGAGGGACGAGATTTCACACTGAACTGGTAAGATTGCTTTGAGGCCATACACCAGTTGAAAAGGCATAAATCCAGTTGCATTTCTTACCGATGTTTGGTATGCCCACAAGGCTGAGTACAGGATTAGGTGCCAACTCCTTTTGTGGACTCCAATCATCCTTTGCAGCATCTGCTTTAGGACTTTGTTGATTGCTTCAACTTGTCCATTGGCCTACGGGTAATATGGAGTAGAGCTGTCGTGGGACAACCCTAATCTGGCAGCCAATTCAACCATCATGTGATTGTGAAAATACGATCCATGATCTGTGACTATAGCCTGTGGAATGCCAAATCTGGCGACTACATGATTAAAAAAGAAAAGGGCAGTTGTTTCACCAGTGTTATCTAATGTAGGCATCACCTCGGCCCATTTGGTAAAATAGTCTACGACAACTATGATATACCCATGCCCCCCGATCGAGGTGGGGTTACATGTCATGAAATCAATGCCCCATTTGGCGAATGGCCCAATAGCAACTATCGGTTGCAGAGGAGCGGGTGGTTTTCTGGTTTTTCTATCGAAAATTTGACATGCATGGCAACTTCTGACTGCGGTTATGCAATCTTTGAACATTGTTGTCCAGAAGTATCCTGCTCGTAAAAATTTTTGCACTGTAGCGTAACCAGACTGATGCCCCCCACACGCGCCTGAATGGCAATCATTCAGGACTTTTTCGGCCTCCTCGTGGGTGAGGCACCTCCTCAGAACTGTATCGACACCACGACGGTAGAGTGTATCATTGACGATCATGTAGTCTTTTGATTGGTATCGAATATGTTTTTGTTTCTAGCGTGAGGTATTAGACCTATATTTTTGGGTTTGGAGATAGATGATTATATCTCCATACCACGGATTGCTTGAAGATATCAGAAACAATGATTCATCCACAATAGTTTCTTCGGATGTTTCATCGTTGGACGACAATGGGAGATCGCATAGTAATTCCGTGAAAACCAAGGATTTCTTTGATTTGGATTTTACGATTCCAGATCAAACTCTTGGAGAATTGCTATCCATTTTGAATATTTTCCCCCCAGCAACTGTCGCGACAATATATAAGTCATGGGGTTGCAATCTGAAAAAATGGTAATTTTTCGAAAGAGGACATAGTGTCGAAATCTCTGTATCGCTTGAACAGCTGCGAGAGCCAGCTTTTCAACATAGGAATATTTGCTTTCTGTATCATTTAATTTCCTACTCAAATAATATATAGGATGTTCAATTCTGTTGTGTTAATGATGTTTTCATTAGGGATTCTTTTAAAGCATCAAAGGAAGCTTGCGCGACCTGATCCTAGACGAAGGGTACTTCCTTTTTCAATAGACGTGTATAACCTTTAGCAAGTTTGGCATATTTTGGAATGAACCTCCTCAGAAAGTTTGCTTTCCCTTGGAGTTTCTGAATCTGAAGCAAATTTGAAGGTGGAGGCAAATTTATGATTGCCTGAACCTTACATGGGTCGAGACGAATCTCATATTTTGAGACTACAAAGCCAAGCAAATGACCAGAACTGACACAAAACACACATTTGTGTGGATTGAGTCGTATCTTGTAGTGTCAGCAACGTAGAAATATTGCTCTTAAATGCTGTGGATGATCGGTCCGCTTTCGCGAATGAGCCAGAAGGTCGTCGAGATATAGTTGAATGATGTTCTTGATGTCATGGAAGGCATAATTCATTGCCCTCTGAAATGTTGCCCTTGCGTTCTTTATACAAAAGGGTAATTTACGATATGCAAATGTGCCCCACGGACAAATAAATGCAGTCTTTGACTGGTCCTGTCTATGGATATTTATTTGATTATACCTAGAGAATCCATCCATAAATGAAAAGATTTCACATCCAGCGCATTCATCAATTATCTGGTCAATAAAGGGTGTAGGGTAGTTGTCTTTCGGACAAGCTTGATTTACATCCTTATAATCGACACACACTCTAATCGTTCCTTGGTTTTTCATCACAGGAACAATGTTCGATACCCAATCGGTTAGAGGAACCGGGTATATAAAACCAGCATGGAGAAGTTTCTCAACTTCTGCCTTGATGGCAGCGGCTTTCTTGGGGTGCACCTACCGTAGTCATTGTCATACCGGTTTGACATCTGGATACATCTTGATTTCGTGTTCAACTATACTCGAGTTAATGCCTGGCATTTCATCATATGACCAAGCAAAGACATCTCTAAATTCGTGAAAGAGATCGTTATATATTTCCAGTTCTGAAGGAGAACAACGTTTGCCAACATAAATATTCTCTACAACATCTGTTTTGGTCGAGATATTTATGGCGATAGTCTCTTCAATATTGGACAAGTTTTGCTTGGAATCCACTGTGTTTAAAGTATTTGATAGGAAATCAAAAACTAAAGGATGACGCAGGTCATCAGGAGTATCTTCTTGATGATCCAGAAGATGGGAATGATGGTGGTAATCTTCCCATGGCGCCCCTTCAATTGTCATTGACTGAACAATTCCTTCGTCGGTGTAATGCACTTGTGACCAAGGATTTGAAGGGGTGCCATATTCCTTAGACCTATCTATCCAAACGCTCGATGAGCGTTGATTTGGGTTTGCCTCCCATGCCAAAAACATTGATTGCTACAATATTTCTATTGGGCTTGGAGGCAATACCTGCGGATGATCCATGTTAATATCGTTTTCTGAGATCTTTTGAGTCGAAGATATCATATTGCAGGTTCCTACCGTCGCCACTTCCGCTAGATTGATTGGAGGCGGGAGGGAAAAAGTCCCCATTAATATAGGGTCTTTTAGTAGGCCTACTTCGATATTTTGAAGCGAATGGGGGCTTCCATGGATCATCGGAATGCTTCCTGTAACTTGAGAACTATTGGGGAGAAATGTTTGTTGGTCGACGATTGTAATTCCTCCTTGAAAAGGAAATGCAATCTTTCTAAAGTAGGTCGACACAACCGCAGCCATAGCATATATCCATGGTTTTCCCAGTAGGATGTTGTAATCGAGGTTTCCGTCGATTACTTCGACATCTATTTCTACTGTTTTCCCTCCTAGTTCGACTTGCAAGTTACTTAGAATACCATATGGGGTATATGTTCATCTGTCAAATGCTTTTAATGTCGTCGAAGATCGCGACAAGGTTGGAGGCCCTAAAGTTTTCCAGCAACTCATTGACATAATACATGTAGATGCCCCCTCATCAATAATTGTTCGATGAACAGTCTTGTTGAGGGCTTTCACCTGAATGAGGAAAGCTAGTTGAGCTGGTAACTGAGGATCGTATCCTTTGTGATTAAAGGACACAAGATTAGAATCCTTTGGGTTTATCCCACCTATAGCTAATAATAAAGCCTGCTTTTGGGATGGGCAATTTTGTAGTACTTCAAGTGTTGACATAGCAGATGGTGATTGGGATAGATCTTCCACTATGTTATAATGCTGTGCTACTCTGGCACAAGGATTAAATGTCGACTTGTGTACTACTCCATTTGGCGGTTTTATTGTTAGCTCTGGAATGATGGGCGGCGCAACTTCTGTCGAAGTTGTTGTCGAACTACTAGGTTGATCCTTATCCTTGTTGTTCGACAGCTGTGGATTCCCGTAATCTTTATTCCTTGTCGATATCAAAGCATCATTTTGCTGTTTCGAAACCGACAACATCAGTACTTGGGATGGGGAAGCATTTTCACTAGCAACCAGATTTGTCCCTGGATTTGGAAATGGATTAGTCAATACCGCCGAGGTTTTTGAATTCTTGAAGAATCTTTTAAGCTCAGCTTTATGTGGACAATCTCTTGTCCAATGATCCTCATCACATATTAAGCATGGAATTTTTGGTTTCCTATCTCTAGGAGGGTTTGCAGAAGAATTTTCAGGTGATGATTCCTCCTGTTTCTTCTTCTTCCCTTTGTTTTTCTTCTTGCCTCCTAGTTGCTTGGTTTCTTTGCCTTTGTCGGTCGAGACGGCATTTACTTCCAAGGTGAGAAGTTCTTCTTTTGCATTTTGACTGGAAATCTTACGGGCCTTTTTAGATGTAGCCTTTGTCGATTTCGTGTCTGTCGCACCAATCACGCCATCGCTGGCATGAGAGTCATTGTTTGATTTAGGAGGAGGAGGGATGGAAAATTCCGGTCTAGGAGCATCAGGGATTTTATCGTAGAGCATGCCAGACTGAGTATAAATCAAGTCTAAATATTGTGCATGAGCAATAACTTGCTCTTCAGTGACGACTCCTCCTTTTGCCACATCTTCTGTAATGGAAGGTAATAATGACTTAATAAACCATTCAGCTAAAAGCTGATCAGGAACATATGTTTCTACCATTCTACGACGACATCACCACTCATGAATATGATTGGATATGTGAGTGGCTGTTGTTTGTTTGAAATTGGTAAGAAGTTCTGTTCCCGTTTCATACCTTATTGGTAACTGAAAATGGGTTAAAAAGGTTGTGGCTAGGGCACTAAAGTTTTCAAATGAAGCTCTGGGTAACTCGATATACCACTTTGTTGCCGGACCAGTTAACATCCTCTAAAAAAGGCGAAGCCTAATCAAATCATCGTTTAGGGTGTTTGATGAACACCACAGATGGAATTTCATCACATGATTCAACGGGTCTTCACCCAGATTTCCATTAAATTTAGGAATATCTGACGGAAGTTTATGCGGAATCACTGGCCACCAAGGGGCGTAAGCAATTGGATTGTTTGTTAGCCGATTTAGGTCTGGTAACTCTAAAGTTGCCACGAAGGGTAACTGTTGATTCAGGTTTGGCGAAGCATACCCAGGATATGACGGAATTTCCTGAGCAGTTGGTCTTTGCATACCAGCATAACGAATTTGATGCTGGTAGCTTTGGTAAGGTTGATGGGCGTACCCATTATAGAATGGTTGATTTTGACTGTTTTGAATATACGGCTGCCCACTATTTGCAAAGATTTGTTGTTCAGATCCTTGGTATACTTGTTGGAATTGTGGTTGTTGGTATTGCACCAGCCATGGTTGCGAAGCCATGTGTTATTGTCCAATACTGACCGTTTGACCAAGATGAGGGGTAATTGTACCTGTTTGGGCCTATGTCATTCCACTAGTTGGTGATTGTGGTTGAGTCGCAGGGACAAGAGGCTGTTACATTACAACCTGAGAAACCTGAGGTTGGCATACAAAAGGCAACGCTTGTACTTGTGACACCGTCATGATAGCCGGCGTAGTTGGTATATTTGACATAGGTGAACATTGTTGCATCGAATATACAACTCTTGGTTGTTGAGGCAATATTGGCACCCAACCGCTAGATGTAATTCCAGCATAACCTGAATTTTGTTGTGAACTCACGTATGGTTTTCCTCCCGGAGGTGACAATGAAAGGGTATACTGCCCCCCATACGGCAGTAATCTGGTACTCAAAGGAATTGTTTGTCCTTGTGAACCGCACTGCCCAAATTGATGTTGGAAATAATACTGAGAGGGGGGGTGAATCAGTATTATCTAGCAATTTAATAAATCTTCCTTATTTGATCTTTGAATTATTTTTGCATGTCAGTACCATAAAATAATGAGCATGAACAAAGAAAATAGATAGTCACACCAAAGAACACAAGATGTAAGGTGGAAACCCAATGTGGGTGAAAACCACCTGCTGCAATATGTCTCTATCTTCTTTCAAATTAGAAACTCCTTTTACAATGATTTTGTACTGGTGCAGTCCTTTACCAGTACGCAGGCTGCAACCTGCAGAGAGCTACAACTCTCTCTCGTTTTCCAGTCTTCTCCTGGAAGGGAGCTACAACCCCCTACTTCTTTTCATAAAGCATCAAATGATCATCAAGTACATAACAGTTACTACAGTTATCAGATCAGTAATAACAGAACTAACCCAGAACACCTTATCAACAGAGAAATTCCATCAACAGAACATCTTAAGACAGAGATGCAGTTTTCCCTTCTGTGTCCTGCGACCAGACGCAGTTAACCTTCTTCTCCCCTGCGTCCACGCACAGAGATCCTTCTGCTATACTGCGTGCCCACGCACTGTTACTTGAACTGCACTGCGTCTTGTTGCTGCAGGGACGCACCCAGAAATACTATCGCGCCGCGTACTTTGCTGCAGAGACGCACTCAGAAATGCTATCGCGCCGCGTCCTTTTGCTCCAGGGACGCACCTGAACCTTCGTCGCTCTGCGTCCCCACGCAGATCTCCTGTTACTGCGCTGCGTCTCGGATGCACCTGAACCCTTCTGCGCCTGCTTCCCGACGCACCTGAACCCTCCTGCGCCTGCGTCCCGACGCACCTGAACCCCCCTGCGCCTGCGTACCGACGCACCTGAACCCTTCTGCGCCTGCGTCCCGGTGCACCTGAACCCTTCTGCGCCTGCGTCCTGGCACACCTGAACCCTTACTGCTCCTGCGTACCTTCGGGCATAGATAATTTCAAGACTTCAAGAGTAACCCAAACAGTCAGATCTACAGATCTGATCATGCGCCAAAGAGATCTCAGTCTTTCAGAAGATTCACCTTTTTAGATCTAGACCAGAATTAGCCTCATAAGATATTCAACCAAAGACATACCTAAACCAAATGATCTCCTTTGCTTTATATAGGCAAGCTCCTCCTCAAATCATGGAACAATACCACGAGCCGACACCATAGTAACACAATACCGTCGGCTAGATACCAAGAGTAAAACACAAGAAACCCCTACGTGTGCTTTTATCTGCCTTAAAATGTGTGCACTGGGTGGACGCACCTCCTGAACGGCTGGCCTGCGTCTCTGGACGCGGTCCCTGCATCGTTTACCTGCGGGTACGCACTTTCTGTAAGGTATACCTGCGTCCTCCTTATTTCCTTCAATATTTGATAGCTGATCATCAACCTCTGCTGCTGACTTGAAGTACAGTGACCTGTCACCTGAATGGGTTGCCATCAAGGACAACACTGTAGCAATAATGCCAACAATCTCCCCCTTTGGACTTGATGGCAACCTCACAAACTTCAGCTTCATTCTCCCCCTTTGACATCAAGGGCAAAGGGGTATGCTCCCCCTAAGGACATGCTCGCCCTGAATATGAACCAGATCTGCAACAAAGAACCATAATCCACCATGAAAGAGATAGAGACATATTGCAGCTATTTCCAAGATCTCCTTCTGACCATCCTCCATAATGCCAACAATGCATTATATGCTCCCCCTGAACCTGTACCATCAATCAGAAAAGATTCAACAATAAGATGATGCATCAACAACCCCCAGCTTTTGCCTGAGGTATTCAAAAGTGTCCCTGGGCAAAGGTTTGGTGAAAATATCAGCAACTTGTTCCTTAGAAGGAACATACTCCAACTTGACCTTCTGTTCAAGCACTTGTTCCCGGAGAAAATGATACTTGATTGGTATATGCTTGGTTTTTGAATGCATAACCGGATTCTTTGAGATGCTGATTGCACTTGTGTTATCACATAAGATGGGGATAGGTGGTGTACAAGTGATTTGAAAATCCTGCAAAGTTTGCATCATCCAAAGAAGTTGGGTGCAACAAGATGCAGCAGCAACATATTCCGCTTCAGCTGTAGACAAGGCAATCGAACTCTGTTTCTTGCTGAACCAAGATACCAGTCTCGAACCCATAAAGAACGCACCACCACTTGTGCTTTTCCTGTCATCCACGCTTCCGGCCCAATCTGCATCTGTATAAGCATGAAGAGTAAGATCTGTATCTCTAGGATACCATAAGCCATAATTTTGAGTCCCTTGAAGATATTTGAAAATTCTCTTCACTGCCTGAAGATGAGTCTCCTTCGGATTTGCCTGAAATCTTCCAACTATTCCAACTGCATGCATGATGTCTGGTCGGGTACCTGTCAAATAAAGTAAACTTCCAATCATAGATCTGTAGGTTGGTTGATGTACTGCTGCAGATTCATCATTTGCACTAAGGCTACATCCTGTGACCATGGGTGTACATACTGGTTTTGCATCTTCCATACCATATTTCTTCAAAATCTGTTTGAGATACTTGGTTTGAGATAAAAAGATTCCTCCTTCTTTTTGTTGGATTTGCAAACCAAGAAAATATGTCAGTTCTCCTAGTAAAGACATTTCAAATTCTTTCTGCATGACCGAGGCAAAGCTTTGACTCATAGCTTCTTCATTGCTCCCAAAAATAATGTCATCTACATACACAACAAGTATTAGCAATTTGTCCTTTTCAACTTTTATATAAAGATTGCTATCTGCTGATCCTTTTGAAAAACCTTGTTGATGAAGATATTTGTCCAAACGGTAGTACCAAGCCCTTGGAGCTTGTTTGAGACCATAGAGAGCCTTTTTCAATCTGCATACAAGATTTGGATCATTTCCAAGAATGAACCCATCTGGCTGTTCAATGTACACTTCTTCTTCCAAGTCTCCATTCAGAAAGGCTGATTTCACGTCCATTTGAAATACTTTGAAGTTTTGAAAACTTGAGAGAGCAAGGAACATTCGGATGGCCTCAAGTCTTGCAACAGGAGCAAAGGTTTCTTCAAAGTCTATTCCTTCTTGCTGCGCATATCCTTTACAAACAAGTCTGGCTTTGTTTCTAATTACTTCTCCATTTTCATTCAATTTATTTTTGAAGACCCATTTTGTTCCGATTACATTCTTATCCTTTGGTCTAGGAACCAGCTCCCAAGTGTTGTTCTTTTCGATTTGCTCAAGTTCTTCATCCATTGCTTTCACCCAACATTCATCTTTGCATGCTTCTTTCACATTTTGTGGTTCAGTAGAGGAGAGTAATGCCAAATAGCTTGAGGCTTCTGCAACTGTTCTTCTTGTTTGTACACCTGCTTCTTTCTGCCCTACAATCTGAGATTCTGGATGATTTTTCTGAACATATCTGGATGGGGTTTTCTCTTCTATTCTTGTCTGCTCCTCTGGTTCTTCTTGAGGTTCTGCTTGAGGTTCTTCTTCTTCATCATTCTGTCTTTGAGGGTAGCCTTCATCTTCTTCTATGTCTTCATGATGTACTTGCCTAGGAATGTATCCCTTCTCATCAACCACTACATCAATACTGTCAACAATTCTGCCAAGTCTTTTATTGTAGCACTTGTATGCTTTGCTGTATGGAGAGTAACCAAGAAGAATGCCTTCATCTGCCCTGGGTTCAAGTTTGCCAAGTTGCTCATCAGTATTCTTGATATAGCATTTGCTCCCAAAGATTTTGAAGTGCTTTACCGAAGGAGTCCTACCACTCCAAAGCTCATGAGGAGTTTGAGTGCTGTTCACCCGGACATTTGTTTTGTTGAGAATAACAACCGCAGCATGTGCAGCTTCACCCCAGAAAGTTGCGGGAGTTCCTGATTCATCAAGCATAGCACGAGCCATTTGTTGGATTGTTCTGTTCATTCTTTCCACAACTCCATTTTGCTGAGGAGTTCTAGCTGTAGAGAATTCTCTCCTTATCCCATGTTCATCACAGAAATCGAAAAATTCATTTGAAGTAAATTCCCCACCTCTGTCGGATCTGAGGCACTTGATTTTGTGACCTGATTCATTTTCAACCAAGGCTTTGAAGGATTTGAATTTTTCGAATGCTTCATCTTTGTGCTTCATAAGTCCTAACCAGACAAACCTGGAGAAATCGTCAATGAATAATATCAAGTATTCTTCTCCTCGAGGTGTCCTTTTTCTGAAGGGACCGCATGTATCTGTATGAACTAGCTCAAGAGGCATGCTAGCTGATCCTTCTTTCTCTGGAAAGTTAGTTCTGGTTTGTTTTCCAAACTGACATGATTTGCATATGGTGTTGTCAGGAATTTTAATATCTGGAAGATCGCGAACTGCCTGATATTTGCATGCTTTCCTTATTTGTGAGAAGCTTAGATGTCCCAACCTCCGATGCCATAACCAGTGCTCTTCATCCTTGCTCAGATAGCATTGTTGTTGTCCTTCTTCAAATATGTACAGATTATTTGGAGTTCTTTTGCCTTTGAGCACTGTTTTACCTGTATCAAGATCACGAACAAGACATCCATTCGATCTGAATATAACCTCGGTTCTTTGATCACACATCTGACTGACACTTAGAAGATTATGCTTCAATCCATCAACATACAAAACATTTCCAGCCTTGACCTTTTCTTTTAACTGAGCAATGCCTTTTCCTTTTATAGTCGCAGGAGTATCATTTCCAAAAGAGACTTTCTTTCCCTTTTCTAGAGCAGAATAAGATTCAAGTTTTTCTTTATCACCTGTCATATGCTTCGAACATCCACTATCAATGTACCATAGATTTTCCTGTCCCTCTGCATAAAATGCTATCCCACATCTTTCTGTTTGAGGTTCCTTTATTCTCCATGTTTTGGTGCTTGAGGCTTGTTCCTTTTTCTGCTGGAACCTGCTCCTGCATTCAGAGTCTTCATGACCAAAGTTATTGCAAATAGAACATTCAA
Organism: Pinus tabuliformis; assembly: GCA_031772625.1. Taxonomy (NCBI): domain Eukaryota; kingdom Viridiplantae; phylum Streptophyta; class Pinopsida; order Pinales; family Pinaceae; genus Pinus; species Pinus tabuliformis. The sequence goes on from CM062805.1 coordinate 606,435,463, forward strand.
CTTCATTTTCAAGAACCAAAAAGTTGTTATAGGTCCTTTTTGTAATCCCTGTCATACTTCTTCGTTTTTGAGCTTCCCTAGTCATGATTGTTTTATATGCAACACATTGAGCTGCTTTGTGACCAAAGTTATGGCAAGAAAAGCATTGTCCATTGAAGAAACTTCTGCGGTTATCAGATCTACCGGCCAAATGATTGTAATTTCTATTGTCATCCATTCTTGAACCAAATTGAGAAGATTTTACTTGTGGCTGGTTGTAGCTTTTGTTCACCCTTAAGATGGATTGCCCCTGATAGTTTATGTTTGTAATTCATCCCTGCTTTACCTGATGATCTTCATTTTGCTTTTGCTCATTTCTTCTTGCTGCATCAAGATAAATTTTTGAGGTGGATGCTTGAGAAGTTTCTCCATTATAGCCCAGACCTGTCTTGTTTAGAGGAGATCGCTGCACATTGATAATCTCATCCAAAGTTTCAGATCCTTTGACAAACTTGAGATTAATAGCTTTTGTTTTCTCAATCTCTTTTCTAAGACCAACAATTTCACCTTCTAATTTTTCAAGATGTTTTTCCTTTTCATCAATTTGAAATTGTAGAGTATCAATGATCATGTTCTTTTCTTCTATACATCTCTTGAGTCTAGTAATTTCATCATAAAGGTTATCCACATCTACAGCATCCATATAATCATCATCTTCAAATGCCATTAACAACTTATATTCATTACCTTGTTCATCTTCATCACTGTTTGATAGACCATCACTATCTTCATGTGTGTAGTAGCTTTTCTTATTTGCGTTCTGTTTCTTGTTCCATCTAGCAGGTTCCTTTCCTTTATCCTTATAAGAGCATTTTGCAGCATAATGACCTACTCTTCCACAAGCAAAGCATTTAAAAGGTAACTTACCTCTGAACCTTCCAGAACCCCTTTGAAGATTTCTGACAAAATTTGATTCTTCTTCCTCTTCTTCTGAGACGTGGCTTGCTTCATAATAATCTCCTTTGCCTGATGCCTTGAAAGCAGCTTCTCTTCTGTCTGAAGGACCTCCCTTTCTCATTTCATAAGCAGTTAGAATTCCATGTAGCTGAGACATAGTAAGAATTCGTAGATTTTCCTTTTCTTCTATAGCAGATACTTTAGATTCAAACTTGGGAGACAAAGATCTTAGAACCTTTTCAACCACTATAGCCTCTCTTATTTCTTCACCCAAATTTTTCATACAATTAACAATCTCATCTACCCGAAGAAAATAGTTAGCCACACTTTCATCATTATACATCTTGAGAGTCTCATACTGAATCCTGAGAGTTTGAAGTTTAGCACGCTTTACCTGTTCATCTCCTTCATAGCTTGTGACAATTTTGTCCCATATTTCTTTTGCGGATTTGTAGTGCATTACCTTCATGAATTCCATTTGGGATATACATCCTAACAGAGTACTGACTGCTTTTGCATTTGTTTCATACTTCTTTTTCTCAGCTGGATCTGTAGGAGTAGCTGAAGGAAAAGCATAGCCTGTTTCTACAATGTCCCAAACTTCTGTACCAAGAGATTGAAGATATGCAGTAACTCTTACCTTCCAATAATTGAAGTTTGTCCCATCAAAAACCGGTGGCCTGATTGATGCTTCTCTCTCGTAGTTGCTCATGATGAACGATCTACCTTCAAGCGATCAAGCTTCTCTGAAGGACCTGCTCTGATACCAATTGTTGGAAATAATACTGAGAGGGGGGGTGAATCAGTATTATCTAGCAATTTAATAAATCTTCCTTATTTGATCTTTGAATTATTTTTGCATGTCAGTACCATAAAATAATGAGCATGAACAAAGAAAACAGATAGTCACACCAAAGAACACAAGATGTAAGGTGGAAACCCAATGTGGGTGAAAACCACCTGCTGCAATATGTCTCTATCTTCTTTCAAATTAGAAACTCCTTTTACAATGATTTTGTACTGGTGCAGTCCTTTACCAGTACGCAGGCTGCAACCTGCAGAGAGCTACAACTCTCTCTTGTTTTCCAGTCTTCTCCTGGAAGGGAGCTACAACCCCCTACTTCTTTTCATAAAGCATCAAATGATCATCAAGTACATAACAATTACTACAGTTATCAGATCAGTAATAATAGAACTAACCCAGAACACCTTATCAACAAAGAAATTCAATCAACAGAACATCTTAAGACAGAGATGCAGTTTTCCCTTCTGTGTCCTGCGACCAGACGCAGTTAACCTTCTTCTCCCCTGCGTCCACGCACAGAGATCCTTCTGCTGTACTGCGTGCCCACGCACTGTTACTTGAACTGCACTGCGTCCTGTTGCTGCAGGGACGCACCCAGAAATACTATCGCGCCGCGTACTTTGCTGCAGAGACGCACTCAGAAATGCTATCGCGCCGCGTCCTTTTGCTCCAGGGACGCATTTGAACCTTCGTCGCTCTGCGTCCCCACGCAGATCTCCTGTTACTGCGCTGGGTCCCGGACGCACCTGAACCCTTCTGCGCCTGTGTCCCGACGCACTTGAACCCTCCTGCGCCTGCGTCCCGACGCACCTGAACCCTCCTGCGCCTGCGTACCGACGCACCTGAACCCTTCTGCGCCTGCGTCCCGGCGCACCTGAACCCTTCTGTGCTTGCGTCCCGGCGCACTTGAACCCTTACTGCTCCTGCTACCTTCGGGCATAGATGATTTCAAGACTTCAAGAGTAACCCAAACAGTCAGATCTACAGATCTGATCATGCGCCAAAGAGATCTCAGTCTTTCAGAAGATTCGCCTTTTTAGATCTAGACCAGAATTAGCCTCATAAGATATTCAACCAAAGACATACCTAAACCAAATGATCTCCTTTGCTTTATATAGGCAAGCTCCTCCTCAAATCATGGAACAATACAACGAGCCGACACCATAGTAACACAATACCGTCGGCTAGATACCAAGAGTAAAACACAAGAAACCCCCATGTGTGCTTTTATCTACCTTAAAATGTGTTAACTGGGTGGACGCACCTCCTGAACGGCTGGGCTGCATCTCTGGACGCGGTCCCTGCATCGTTTACCTGCGGGTACGCACTTTCTGTAAGGTATACCTGCGTCCTCCTTATTTCCTTCAATATTTGATAGCTGATCATCAACCTCTACTGCTGACTTGAAGTACAGTGACCTGTCACCTGAATGGGTTGCCATCAAGGACAACACTGTAGCCATAATGCCAACAATTGACACCCTGGAGGATCAATTTGCTGAGACTCAACATAAGAGTTCCTGGATACTATTCTAGATGAACAAACAGGAACAGACCATACTGTCAAAATAGCCCCTAAGTGGGCCCCGTCTAGCGATTGAGAGCTAGTTGGGACAGATGGTATGCCGGAAAACATTGTTGGAGTGACAGCAGGAAGTTCTGTCGTCGCTGTGTCGGATGACACAGTCCTAGATGTTGATGATTGTTTAGACATTTCTAGTCTATCCAAAAGATTGCCTAGCGATTCTATAGGAGCTTCCGATGACGGTAGACTAATTTCTGATGTAGAAGGATATAGAGTGATCCCGACTCCAAATTGTGATGGAGTACTAGATAGAGGATCCTCCACAATCTCTTCTATAGCAATCAAACCCAGTGGAAGAGGTAGACCGTCAGGTCCGTAAAATATTTCTGGTGCCGAAGAAGGTATAGAATCTGCAGCGACAGATGTTTGGGGAATAACACCTTCCGAATCAGCTGTAGATGGAGCTGGTTCAATAATACAAGTGTTTACCTTCACACAAGGATCAGTCCTACTGTCCTTTGGTGGCTACTAAACTTCTTCTGTAAAGGCAGGGATACCAGAAATGTTTGGAGTAACTGGAGTCTTCGATGGTGTTGGAACACTTGTTCTAACTTTACCAGGGGATTTGGAACTGGTTAAACGAGTTCACTTTGTCTGTAATAGTTTCAATTCTGGGGACAAAGACGGTTGACTCGTAAGCCTCTGTGAATGACGGGGTTTCAATTGACTTTCTTCCACGATTTTGGATTACTCGATCAACTAAAAATCAAGGGGAAGTATGTTTCCGAATTAGATGAATTTTAGACGCTTTGACACAACTTGTTTTTTCAATTTTTAAGAGTCAAGAAAAAACAAAAGATGACTCTAGTCGCCTTCGATTTTTAATGAGCCTGAAGTGAAAAGTGCTCAAATGGACCTTTTCCTTTAAGGAGTCTGAAAAGGAATGAAAGGGACTACTCTGGAAATCTAGACAGAGGGATTACCAAACCAATCGCAAAACTGCAGAATACTTTTTACGGTATGGCAGTCAATCTTCCCGAATGCTGTGTTCAGTGCATTGCGATCGATAGGGCGGTAGACACGGCTTCCTATGGATAAAGGATAAAGCCTATTGTGGTCTCCCAATATATACTCGATGGTATGTGGGAGCACAAGTCCGTACTAGCACTTATCATCTCAAGGTGGAGGAATCACCCAACCAACAATGAGAACAACAGTTACCAGGCTTAATGACACTGGAATACGTCTCTAGCCTAGACTTCTAGATGTTGTGCGTTAGGTTCCAAATCGGTTTTAGATTCATTAAATTTATTTTACAGTTGATCTTGCTTAAGAAGTTTGCCTTTCAGGTTCACTGCGTGATGTAGATGTACAATTCCTAAAATGCAATCTAAGATGATAAACAGTCGTTTAATCTTCTTTTTGCAATGAAAATCCTAGCTACTAAGGAAAGAGAGATGGCGTTCTTTCAACATAGAGCAAAGAGCACACACTATATGCACTGTCCTAAATCAAACCAACAAACAGTCTAAATGCAAATGCACATGCATGTATTTGTTTTCAGCCTTCTTAATGTGTGAATGATAAAAATAAAGCTAAGCGCAAATCTGAATTATTTTTCAAAGCGACGTTACTAACAAGTTTCTTTTCAAGACAAAATGAGGACAATGACGACACTTTGCGATTTGGAAATGAAAACTTGCTTTCAACACTTGAAAAACTACTAATTCAAATCAAATACAAGAGTAACAGTGTAATCGACTATCAAGAACAATCAGATTCTCTTCTATGACTGAAAACGACACTTGCGACACTTTCAAATCAAGAAACGATAGTACGATTACGCTACTTCTTTGTAAAAGAGAACTGAAAATGGCTCAACATACATAAAAACATTTACAGTCCTTTGCATGATAAAGGTAGAATAATGGCAAGGAAGGGGGTTTCAACAGAGGTGTACTGACTACAGGTAGCAAAACTCTTGAATAGAGCTGAAAAGAGTGAACACAAAAACCAAATCTAGGAGCAGGAAAGGCCTTGTCTGATCAGCGCACCTGTAATACAGTGAACTGGAGATGCAGCACACCTACTACACTCGGTAAGTGCGATGCATCTAGAATTCACAGAAGAGATAGTGCGCTGGACCAGGGATGAGACTTTACCGGGTTTCGGGTCACAGTTTGTAGCTCAGTTCATGGATTTAGGCCGAGCAAGTGGTAATCAGTAAATCAATCACAGGGGTAGATCTAAAGAGGTTACTAGAGCCACCACAAGGGTAATTAGAGAGCTTGTAAATCAATTGTTCAATTCATAAACAAAACCCAGAGATAGACTGAAGCAACATTAATCTACTTTGCACTTGCATAGCAAATGCAGTTCAAAGGCTAGCTGGCTTGACTTTAGGCTCCGTCTGTAAGTTTATAAAGCAAACAAATGCATATAAACAAACAATCTATTCGGTCCCCAGCAGAGTCACCATTTTGTTATCACGAAAACTAGTGTCTATGTAGAGCTGCTAGTCCCACTAAGGCTGGTAGCTACCTTAGAAACAAACAAACTAAAACTACTTTTGTTTTCCTTTATGAGAAATAGATAAGAGGGGAATAAGGAGACCAACCTCTGTCTTGCGCTTGGTTCCTTGCTTGATTCCTCTCCCTTCTGATAGATATTTGCTACTCGCTTCCTCATCTACCCAGCTTCACAGAGCACCTATAGAATCAAAGTAGCATAACACTATCCAAGAACATAGATCTATTATCATAAACAATATAGGACCAGATATATATTGACCACACAAATGCACATAACATCAATCATACAAGAATATGGAGGAAAACTTGAATAGCTTTATTGATAATCAAGAAAGAGCAAAGAGGATTACAACCAATTTTTCTGACCCAGCATCATCCTCTCAGCAAGAAAGCCCTTCTTCACCTCATGAAAAGCTTAGATCACCCAACACTATGATATTGCACTAAGAAACCAGCAGCACTTCCTTACAAGATACAAAATTCTAGCCTTTGGATCTCTGGGATGAGGGATCCATATATAGATGTTTGCAAGGGGGGTGAGTCAGCTTTTGAGAGTTGATTAGTGTCCTCTCTCTGATAGTTCTTGATTCCACTTGGAGATTGATGATCTCTTACTCATCCCTGGGCGAATGCAGGGAGGCAAGTGTCACAGGAGAAGTTTCTAAAAGATTCCATGATCCTCCACCTTACAGATTGACCCCGCCATTTGTCCACTCTTGCCCATCGCACCCCATAGAAGGGCTTTTCAAGATGCATCACACCTACTGTGTGTATTTAGGTGGGATGCAGTGCACTTTGTCCATGGAGCAGGTGAGATGTTCCAGTTTTGACCAGTTCTGAGCAGTTTTTCATGGAGAACTTCTGGGAGAAGATGTAATCAGATGACCTTGTTCTTTTAGAGGTTGGAACAACACTTTTAGTGACTTAAGAGCCCTTGGTTTATGGACATTTATGATTGGGGTTGCAGTGCCCAAAAATGTCTATAACACATTGATCATTGTTCTTTATGTCGATGATCTGATTTTGACATGTGATGATCAACTGATACATTCTTGCAAGGAGGACCTTGCAAGAGAGTTCGAAATGAAGGACATGGGCCTTAAGAACTTCTTTCTAGGCATGGAGGTGTGGCATAAAGAAGGGGAAGTATTTGTGTCTCAAGGCAAGTATGCCAATGAGATACTCAGGTGCTTCCACGTGGAGAAGTACAAGCCCATGTAGACTCCTCTAGCTGGGAACTGGAGGAAGGAGGATGCTACTTCAGGTGAGGTAGTAGCTGCTACTATTTATTGGCAACTTGTGGGTTCACTTATGCATCTGGTGAACACATGACCAAACTTATGCTTTGTGTTGAACCAGTTGATTCAAGCTATGGTTCAGCCTACCAAGCTGTTTTGGAAGGCAACGAAGCATGTGCTAAGATACCTCAGAGGCACATCTCAGTTCGGATTGTGGTACAAACAGATAGAGGGAATGAAGCTTCAGGGCTACAAAGATGCAGATTGGGCATGGAGTCCATCAGACCGGAAGAGCACTTCAGGAGGAATCTTCAACCTTGGTTCAACTACAGTTTCCTGGTACAACATGAAACAGAGATTAGTTGCACTTAGCTCAGTAGAGGCTGAATACATGGCAGCTAGTCAGGCTACATGTGAGGCCATTTGGATGTGGAAGATTCTAGTGGGATTGTATGGTCAAATAATGGATCCTATAGTGATCTACTGCAATAACCAAAGTTGTATCAAACTCTTTGAGAATCCATTTTTTCATGACAGGTCCAAGTACATTGATATCTGGTATCACCATCTTCGAGACTGTGTGGTCAAGAGGATCATGTTGTTGTTGCATGTTTCGACCGAGGAACAACATGCAAATATTTTGAGTAATGCATTGTCCAAATGCAAGTTTGAGTTCCACAGAGACAAGATTGGGGTTACTGATAATCCCTTTCTTGTTGAGAGGGAGTGTTGAAAATAACAACAAGAAATGATAAAAAATGGAAGTGCTAAAAATAGCATTCTATAAATAGAATTTCAGGATACCTTCCTATTTTCGTCAGTTCCTAAACTAAAATAGTGAAGTAAAATTCAAATTTGATCTTAGCAGATGTTTGTAAAATAACTAATTAATTCATCTTGAGCTAATTAGTTAAGGAAAATCAAACATGAAGTCTATGTGGGGACATGCAACAGTTTCTCCATTAATTGAGGAATTTATCCATCAGTTAAATAGATAAGGATGAGTTGTAAAGTGGAGTTGTAATTAGTTGGCTAAGTTAATTGAGTCAAGTCTAGTTAGGTTAATTCAAACAGTTTGTCGAAGTAATGTAAGTTCAGCTAGTTAATTCTTGCATGAATGTAACTATTGTACTTTAGATAACTGAATATTCTCTCATAAATAACTCATGCATGTCAGTTCAGACAGAGACCTAGTTGAGATCAGATGGAGGGGCAGTGTACTATCATTTGCTAGAATATTCCATTGCGAATATTCCTTGCATGTAGAAGGAATTCTTTCCTTGAGGATTTCATAGTTACTTCTTTAGGTTTTGTGTGTGTGATGAGGCCAATTCACACATGTGGCTTCACTGGACCCCAAGAAAAACTACGCAAGGAAATAAGAGGCTTGGAAGGCTTGAGGAGGACATATACTATGTCTATTCAGTCTATGAGCTGTATTATTTGATTGCAGAGAGAGCAGGATAGCTTGAGAGCTGATTTTTTTAGTAACTTGAACAAGATTTCCACTTGTATGATAATACAAAGATTGGGGTTTTAGGCTGAGGCTTTCCCTGGGTTATTTCTTCTGTGTTATGTGTGATTGATTTCTAATTCTCAGTTATATGTGTTCTCTTGATCTTGCTCAATTTGATTAAGCTTCCACAAAGTGTTGTAGAAGTAGATCTTGTATTGTGTTTTAGTATATTGCATAATCTGTTGATCTACAGTGGGAATTTATACATAGTTTTTGCTCCGTGGGCTGATGCCAAAAGGGACAGTAGTGTAGGGATTTGTTTGGCTAAATAACTATGAACCTGGGTTTGGCCCCATCAAGCCAAAAAATGGTTCCATTGTCGAGATCCCTATTGGCCGCGGGATTCCCCAAGGGAATTTTTGGGGCTTAGAGCCTAGATTTTGGTAAAACATTGTAACTCTGATGTAAAGACTCTGCATTTTGTGGGTGCAGAGTGTGTAGCTTGTAAAAGGGTCATGGGGTTGTCTGCCCTCAATTTTGTAATGTAATGTTGGCTGTAGAGACCTACCCATGGTCCGCGGACCATGGGATTGTATAAATAGCGGGAGGCTCTAAGTAGTCAAGGCATCTAAGGAAGAATAATCTAATCTAATCATGGAATAGAATCATAATAGAGGATCAGAAGTGTAAAGTCTATTTTGGGTTGCAGAGTAGGAGAAGGTTTTGCAGTTAAGTGCGCAGAGGCCTAATAGTCCGCAGCTAAGTGCGCAGGGCGAGTCGAGTCTGTGACAGTTAGACGTATTAATAAAGATAAGTTTCATATCTATTTTGCGTATTTATTTCCTATTTTATGCATTGAATATATTGGGTATAAATTGCACTTCTATTGTTTATTTGACATACATCATAGGCCTTGCAATGTGCTTTTGAATCCTGATGAAGGGTTGGCCACCACAACTCTGCACGGAGAATCTTCTACGCAGTTGCTCTCCCTGCATAATGTCCTCCCACAGCACCCCCATGAATGTCAGCAAGGATATTGCTTCATTCAAAATGAGGTACATACCTTTGCAGTATCTCATCATTCCCCATCTTATATAGATGCCCCACTATGATAGAGAAATCTTCCACACACACCACTAGTTCCTTCTTCTGTTAGACAGAGTACCCTGTCGGCACAATCCGAGTTGTTAAAAAGTGAATTATATCTTCAAAATGTCCATCTACTACGCGTACAGCAAAAAGTTGCGCATCAGGTAGTCCTTCCTCCAAACTAGTAGGTTCCTCCCCTGTCTCAATGCGCGATAAGTGATCTGGTCCCGCGTTCAATCATCTAGGCTTCACAACAACTTCAAAATCATATTCTTGGAATAATAAAAGCCACCTGCATATGCACCCCCCCAAAATAGGCTTATTGACCAAGTACTTCAGCACGGAATGATCTGTATACATCTTAAAGTGACCTCCTAGCAAGTAGTGTCGATACTTCTGGAGCGCATATACCATAGCTGGTCCCTCACATTTAGTGGTGGAATAGTTCTTTTCTACTTTGGATAATTTGGAACTCACAAATGCGATAGGGTGATCCAAACCTTCTCCAACATCCTGTGTTAGTACTTCCCCCAGCACTATACTCGATGCATCAACATGGACATGAAACTCTTTCTTCCAATTTAGGAAGACCAGAATCGGCACAATAACCATCTTTTCTTTCAATACATCCAGTCTTTTCTTACAGTCATTATTCTAGTAGAACGTGACATCCTTTTTCAACAGCTTTTCCATTAGTGCGGTGATCTGGGCATAGCCTTTTATGAGCTTCCTATAGTACCCCATATATCCTAGAGTAGCGCGTAGCTACTTTGCACTCTGCGACACTTCCAAATTCAGAATCACCACGATTTTCGTGGGGTCCACCATCAACCCTTGTTTACAAACCACATGCCCCAAAAGGTTCCCAAAAGGAATGAGGAACATACACTTCTTGAGGTTGAGCATGATTAAGATGTTAGAAGATCTTGATGAGCGGTTGCAATACACATTTCTTGAACGAGACGATCAACGTGCTGACAGAAGAATTTCAGGTGTATCATCAAAAAAGCACACCATATCACCCGCAGGCTAGTGGGACAGTAGAAGCATTGAACAAAGTAATGGAGACCTCATTTGACCAAAGTATGTAACATACAACGAAGTGATTGGGACCTGTGCGTACTTGCAGTATTATGGGCTTATAGGACGACATGCAAGAAACTGATGGGACAGACACCTTTTAGGCTTATCCATGGCATGGAAGTTGTAATGCCTATGGAATACATCATTCCTAGTCTATGCATAGCAGCGCTCATAGGTATGATGGACCGTGGAGCCCTCAAGGAGAGGCTCGCACAGTTGGAAGAGCTCGAAGAAGAATGATTTTTGGCTAGATTTCACCAGCAGGTCCAAAAGCAGCGCGAAAAGGCTTGGCACGGTCGCCATATTAAGTTGCACACCTTCAAGGTGAATGGTTTGGTGTTGTTGTATGATAGTAAATTCAATAAATTCCTAGGGAAGCTCAGAATGCATTGGTTGGGACTGTATGTTATTAAGGAGATCACAGATGGTGGCGTGGTGCAGTTGGTAAGGTTAAAAGGATAACTCTTCCTAAGAAAAGTCAATGGAAATCATTTGAAGGTGTACACAGGGGGCCCGACCATCTGAATAACCGACAGAAGCATAGTCTTAGCTCTCCAGGCAGTTAAAAGGAGGCACAAGACTCTAAACTAATCTGCCTAGGAGCTGAGCAATGTCAGGACTATGCGCAGTAGCGAAGTGTCACAGGGTCCACAAGAACGCAAGGGTAGCTGTGCTGCCGCGTAGGTTGGCTGGAAAGTGGCACTTATAGTCACTAATTCATGATGTGATATTTGGTTTGAGACCAAATGGAGTGGGCAATAGGCATTTAAGGAAAACTTTATGGGATAGATTCTTGAAAATATGCCGCCAATCAAGCATTAATGGACCGAATGTGGGGGGAATGGTCGAATTCAAATTCAAAAGATGCTATAAATTACAAAGGGATGTCTAGCAAACAACACTTGGAAATTTGAGGACTGATTTTTTGCATGCACAAATATTACAACAGCAAAAGTAGAGGTTAATAGTGCAGTGACAAAATGCATAAAGTTGTTCGAGCAATAATTTAAGGTTCTCACCACCTTGTAGGAGGAACCGAACATATAGTTCCTAGAGATAGAGGCATGCAAGCTACAAAATAAATAAGATGAATTATAAGGGACCACGCAGATGGTTTCCCTTACACAGAGGCTCACGAGGATGCAGCATGTGAAATCACTTAAGGAACAGGTAGATGTTGCTCGACATAAGGAAGCCGTTTTGAAGGCATGCTTACAGCTATGGATTGATGAGGCGTACATCGTTACCACCTCCATTGAAGCAAAGATCACACAGCTGTAGGAAACACAGGAAAAGGTTCAGGGCATCAGTTCAACTACAACGGTCTCTGCACAGCAAGTCGAGGAAGTACAACATGCAGCCACTCAGTGTGCTGCCAATATTGCAACGATTCAAGCAGAATTGGGAGGTATTCATGCAAAGATTTCCGCACCGACATAGTGACTCAAGGGCGAGTCAAATAGTTTGTGTTGGGGGCCTGTCGAGTGCAAGATCCCCCAAGGGAAGTTTTGGGGCTTAAAGCCAAGATTTTTATAAAAAATTGTAACTCTGATGTAAAGAATCCACATTTTGTGGGTGCAAAGCACGTAACTTGTAAAAGGGTCATAGGGTTATCTGCCCTCAATTTTGTACTGTAATTTCGGATGTAGATACCTACCCATGGTCCATGGACCATGGGATTGTATAAATAGAGTGAGGCTCTAAGTAGTCAAGGCATCTAAGGAAGAATAATCTAATCTAATCATGGAATAGAAGCATTTTGGAGGAATGGAAGTGTAGAGTCTGGTTTGGGTCATAGAGTAGGAGAAGGCTCTATAGTTGAGTGTGTAGAGGCTTAGTAGTTCGTAGATGAGTGCACAAGGTGAGTCCAGTCTGTGACACTTGGAAGAATTAATAAAGAGAAGTTACATATCTATTATGTGTATTTATTTCCTGTTTTATGCATTGAATATATTAGGTATAAATTGCACTTCTATTGTTTATATGATGCACGAATATATATGATTGTATTGATTAAGTGAATACAAGATATAATATTTTTTTATGAAAATTTAACTAACATCTATAAGAAGATAAGTAAGATTCGCAGTGTAGTTTGGGGAAATAGTGTAGTTCACTGCCATAGTAGCGCGAAAGCATCTTAGCCCCTAGTTAGGGCTGCACGAAAGGAAATTATAACAGATTGCGAGGGTATTGAAGGTTAGAACAGTGCATGAAGTAACCTGCATGAAGGTAGGCACAATTGGACTAAAGTGACACCACAGACATCTCAAGGGTGCAGAAACTTGGTTCCAACATCCCCCCATACTGCTTTGGGTTAGACTTCATTCCATGCTCCGCAGGCTGATGCCGAAAGGGCCAATAGTGTAGGGATTTGTTCGGCTAAAAGACTCTGAACCTGGGTTAGGCCCCATCAAGCCAAAATAATTGGCAGTATCTCTACCTATTTTCAGCTATGTTCTCCTCAACCCTTGGACCATGTAGCATTCTTTGTTCTCTACTCACTCTGATGCTTCCCATTGTTCGGCTCAATAATACTCAATCATCAAATATTTCTCAGCACTCTATTTTTTTTTTTTTTCCAAAGGAAAAAACAGTAACTTTTTATTAAAAAGATAATGAGAAGTTACACTAGCATATGCACTGAAACATTCTGTAAGCTGCCACAAGGGCTCGAGTGCTATAGCACCCACCGCATCGTTAGAAGACTAACGTGCACAAAGAAAAAGAAAAAGGAGAAGAGAGGAGAGAGAAAGAAAGAGGCAAAAAACTGAATTCCGGCTGAGAGTAAAACTCACACTTCAAGTTTTTCTCCCCTTTTTCTTTTCGACCTTACGCCACTCTCCTTGAGTGGGCTCGATCGAAGCAATGACTATCTGTGTTTCTGCATTCTGTGGGCCAGTTTCTTTGTCTGAGTCTGAAGTATCAGAGTGGTGCTGCCGTTTGATGCCTCCCATGCTTGGATCCACTCTTGTCATCTCTGTCTTGTTGTTCGGTGTGGTTCCCTTCTGATTCTCCATTTCTTGAGATGCCTCTGTCTTCTCTGCAGGGGCCTCTTCCACCTCTACTTCTGATTCTTCTTCCTCTGAGTTTGGGGGTGAAAATTTCCATCCTTTCTTCTGCTTCCCCTTCTGCTTCTTTTTACTGTTTACTTTCTTGTCTTCTGGACATGAACTTTGCAGGTGTCTTGTCTGCCTACAGAGCCTGCATCTGAAAGCGGTGTTTTCATAATCTAGTACTTGCAGCCAGTTTTGTTGTTTGTAGATCAGCCTTATATTGTCTGGCAGCCCTTTACTTAAATCTACTTCCACACAAATACGTGCGAAAGTGTAGATCCTTTCATCAATCCTTTCCAGGTCCGTTTTGATATATTTCCCTAAGTTGTTCCCAATGCCTTCCAAGACTTGTTCATTCCAAAAGTGCAGAGGAAGATTGTATAGTCTGACCCAGACCGGCATTTTGGTTACAGTCATTTTGTTTGGGTCAAAATCTGGAAACCATGGGGTCATAAATAGCCCCGATGTTCCCCAAAACCATGGCCCTGTACTGATGACTGTATCTCTGACTTCCTTGGATGTAAATTTTACTATAAAGAACCCCTTTGAACATAGGTGAATATCACATTCCATGGTCCAGCTGGTGAAAATCCAATGGAATAGATCCAAAGGTTTAGGCCAAAAGCTGTTGAAGCGGCATATTAGAGCTTGCGTTTCGTAGGACTTTACGAAATCGTCAAGCCCTGAAGAATCTAAATTTAAGGCTGGGGTTTGCTCTGACTGATCTACTATGTATGGCCTGGGTATGTGTCCGCCTTGATCTGAAGAAGACCATATGTCTCTGCTGCCCTGAAGAATGTTTTTGTAGGATAAACCTCCTTTGGGTTGGTGCTGGGGTGTAGATTTTTTTCCCTTGTCCCCCCCTAAGGAGCTTGGCTGTCCCTGAGGCAGAGCCCCTCCCCTCAATCTGAAGTTTAAGGTAATAATTGATCCTGGCCCAATCTCATAGCTATCCATCGATCTAAGATCCTGGAGAGACCGCCTGCCACTGACTAGATGTTGGATCTGAACTGGGTATCCCATTTCAGCCCAAATCTGTTGTTTCAGCTGCAAGGAGGTGCTTCCTGCATGAACCCATACTAAACGAGTTTTTCCCTGAGGGGGTTTAATCAAAATCTAAAAACAAGAATTTGTTACCTGCTCTGGCTGTAAGCAGACCTCCAGATCTGGCCCTGTTTTTGTTTGTTTTTCCTTGAACTTGTCTGGATCTGCTAAAACTCTGCTCGATCTATGATTGGTGCCCTCGATCTGCTGCCTGGGGTCGCGCTGTGCTCGTATATAGGCTAGATTGTGTAGATCCAAGCCGAAACTATAATGTTTGGGCCCCTACGTTGATGAAGGGATCGGATCTGCTTCATGCAGCCCTCCCCTACCTTTTCTCCGTGCGATTTGGCAGAGCCTGGCCTCTAAAAGCCACACGGCACGACATCTTGTTTGTTCAAGAGCGCCGTTTATGGCCTCGATCTTCCGCCAGAGATAGGCCTCTTCGTATATCCACTTAAAAAAGTGTGACTCCGTTGAAACCCTCGCCTCCCGGTCTTGTTGTGAGCTTAAATTTTGTTCCCAGTCCAGGATCGCGTGATTCCTTGTGACGGATAACCCCACAGCTGCATTTCCACGTTGATCTGGGTGTATTTGAAGTGTTTTTCTGCAGGAGGCATGCCATTTCTCTGAGGGCGCATGCAAGAATGATAGCCTACCAGCAGTGATCACCGTCGCCCCAATCCCTGGATCGGCTTCGGCCCCTGAGGTGGGCTTGGGAGCCACCGCGGCAACAACAAAAACTCTGCTCGAACAAACCCTAGCCATCGCCATCTGCCCCCTACTCAAATAATTAACTTATTACAACCGGGGGAAACCTCCTTTACATTACATAAATAAAAAAATTATTTCTCAGCACTCTATTCACATCACAACATCATACTATTCATGACCAACTTCTCTCAAGAGCATACATTTAGCTCTCAACCTCCTTCTTCCTCTCTAGCACTTTCTTCCTTTTGCATAGCAACACAAGCTCTCTCGTGGTCTCTTTCCTCTACATAGGAGCTCTCAACCTCTTCTCTGTAGAACAGGCTCACTTGGCCTCACACAACAGTGCACATGCACACATAGATCTCTTGACATAGCTCACTGGGAACAATGTTGATTCCCCCTCCATTGCTCAACAATAATTCTATGTTTTGTTTCATTGAAACACAATGATCAACGTTGTCTTTGTCAGCCATCACTCGACCATTCATGCTATCAATGTGTACCTTTGCATGGATTCTCCATCTTTTTTTCATCTCTTTTCTTGAATTTTTCTACTACATTAAGCATGAGAATGGGAACCTTTCACTCACAACCTATGGTTGTAATACCATCAATTCGGAGAATGGGTCATTGTGTGATTCTCCATGCTGAGACATAAATCCTCAGTCAACCTGCACACTCCATCAAGGATCTTGTTAATTCTGTGAATAAATCTCTTTTCCTTGAGGCTATGATCTTCATTTAATTCAATGAAGCATGCACACAAGAAATATATGGAATGCCTTGTCTCAACTCATGAAAGATTCCTTGTAGTATGAAAGAAAGCTCATGCATACTTGTCCTGGGGTCAGTTGTTTCTTCTACAAATCATGGTCCTCTCTTCCTTTGTCTCCTACCTACGACATTCACTATTGACTTCATTAAAGGATCCATGAAATCATGGTCCTTACTGCCTTAACTCAATGATATCTGTAGTTGCCATTACTCCTGTGACAACAACCTTACTATGCACATTTACTTAGCTACTGACTCGTTCATTTTACATATATCACTTTGCTACAAACTCAGATCCCAATCATTTTGTAACTTTTTATTAAGGAGATTTTATGAAATCGAGAGATTCAAATTGGTAATTAGACCCTTTCGCTTCACCCCTTATTGTTTTTCCACCATAGGACCGAATTTTGTGACCAAAAGCTTCATACACCTCTGTATTAAAATTTTGGAACTCCTCCTTTTGTAAATTTATTAAGGCATGTAATACAAAATAATGAGATTTTGATTGGCCTTTAGCCCATATTTCTTTGCCCCTTATTGTTTTACACCATAAGACTAGGTGTTTTGATCAACGACACAACACTTAGATGTTAAGCCCTTCAGGACCCTATTGGGGGCCTATCTCCTTCTGTACTTGCTCTTTGCCCTTGGTTCTTTGGGTCTCCACAACCAAACACCAACACGTTATAGCTCCCTAGTATCAGAATGTTCTTCAAAATTCAATTACAGAGGAGTTACGAAATCTCCAGCCTCTGATACATGTGGCATCTCAATAGCACTTTAGTGCTTAACCCTTGAGTACACCCTTTGATTTGAAAATGGGGCACTTAGGCTTCTGGTCTGACTTACAAAAACCTCTCCCACTTCCAAAGCTTGAATATTCCCAAGTCTAATGGATTAACCAATGTGGAATTAAGAAATGCTTGAAAATATAGGTGTATGTTGGTGTTTATTTTTTACTATTAAGTGTTTTAAATTCTGTTACTTATGTTGATATTTCAAATACAAAGAACAGTAAATAATGCAGTAAGTAAAGCACACACATAACAGCAAGTTAATTAGGAGTTCACCCACAACTCTTGGGCTACATCTCCATGAGCTCTAGTCAACACAACTAGGTTCTCTGGGATTATGGTAACAGCTCTTTTACAAGTCTTTGACTCAAATCCATTAGTTTACACAGAACACGATGGGCTTACTTTACCATCTCCTCCCTGGCTCTGAAGCACTTGGATTTTTGGCTCTAGCTCTCTATTATGTCTTCAAAGTAGAGTTTCTACCATAGTGAGCTCAATTTGAGTCTCTCACAACAGATACAAATCAGTAAGACTGTACTTGGATCCCCCAAGTCTCCTTTCGAGTACACAGACTTTCCTCACTAACTCTCTATCTCTGTTGATTAAAATAGTACGAGCCCAATCTGAGGCTCAGTACATGACAGATATGCAGAGGAGTTCACTTGAACCTCTCAAGCCTTCTGGAGTACACAGACTCTCTGACTCTCTCTGTCTCTATCTTAACTCTCGCTCGGTGCTGCCTTCAGGTCAGCTCCTAGCTTATTTCTTCTCTCTGCTTCTTACTCACTTTTCTTGCCCCCTCTCCTCTCTGTCAGTCCATGGCTTTAAGGCCATCTGCTTCCTGACTGTTCATTTCTGCTTCTCAGCTTTCTGGTTCCCTGCCTCTATCCATTCGAATCCCTTCTTTCAGCGGTTACAGTAACTGCATAACGCCTCACAGGGAGGTGGCCACCTATTCCATAACGGATGAGTGTGTCAAGTTCACTGGAACGGTTTTTTTTTCCATTACTCCAAGAATGTCCGCGAAACATGACTTTCCGCCAATGCATTGTCCATCTCAGACTTCAAATCTTGCACAATCTACCTTATAACCTCATCAAATCCGGTTGTCCATCGGATCGCGTCTCCACCGTTGATCTGGGGCCTCCAGATCCTACAGTCATCATCGATATCGGGCGGTTAAGTAGCTCGATATTTACCTGTCTGATGTGAGCGGTTTTCTCTCTCTTTTGTCGGACGAGTGGCAATCACTGTGTGGCATCGACCAAGACTCGGTTGAAACCGCTTACCACTCAAAGCCCTTCCGATATCCTGCTAGTTTTGTGGAATCCCGCTTCTGATGGAATCGGAATAATATCTGTTGCATTTTATAACATTTCAGGTCCAGGAGCTTGTGGTCTTTCCTTCTTTGAAAGGCTTTCCCTTCGATATGCCATTAGCGACTTGTCGCTAATCGCATATTGGAATTGTCCCCTGTTGACTGAAATTATCTTTGACTTTGCCGATTTACGACAGCATGCGTTACCATGGGCCGACAATCTGTGTGCTTGATCGACAGTCCTCGTTGATCTGCGCTGATCACAAATTGCAACTTTCATGAGGATTCCTCTGATAAGCTTGATCTTCACAAGATTTTAACCTTTGGCGTAATTTTAGAGAGTTCATGAAGACTTAGACAGTTTCAGGATCCAGTTTGGATCACGCCTTCCCACTAAAAGAACTTTTGGTCCACCAAAACACTGATATACTAATATGAGCAGTAAATGAGAGTAACAACACCCTCTTCTTTTAGCCTCCCTACACTTGCCTTTGCATAGTGCCTCTGAACCAAAATCTTTGACCACTTCCCTTCTTGGATGGGTTGGTCATCTTGGGAAGAACTGTTTTCCTCCTTGACTTCATGCAGAACTTCTGCTGTGAAGTTTACAAAGGGTAGTTTGAACTTCTTTGCCTTGATCCTTGATCCAAGGTGGCTCAAATGAATTTGAAGTACATCTGCTCCACAAAACTTTCATTTGTACCTGTTGGAAAAGCTGCCAACAACAACTGTTAACAACAGCAGGCATACAGACAACAACTGGGTGGACTAACTCCTGCTTCAACAAAGAAATAGATTTCACATCTTGTCAACCCTTCCATGTCTTATATCTACATACAAATGATTGACTAGATAACAAGCCAATAAAACATGCCTTTACAAAAAAATGACTCTTCAAGCCAAGCACGTAGGAAAAAGACCTTTAGGACTCTTTTCCAAAAGATGAAACACTTCATCACTATCTCCATTTTGGAGACCAAGTTAACTTCTCCCAAGCCAATATCACATGCATCTCATGCTCATGCATGCATTCCATCTTTCAACTTTCACTTAAGTACATTGTACTTTCGAAGTTGAAATGAACATACTTTTGCAGCAACAAAGTGAGTTTCCTACTCAACTTCTCTCCATTTACCATTTTGGTAAGATCCTGCAACTTGCATTTATTCCACAAACAAATGCAAACAGATGCATCAATAGACATGCAGTCTCAATTGGATAAGAATTTTAACCATTTCTTACCAATCCATTTCAAAGGTCCCTACTTTGTTCGCACGTCAACATCAATATGTGAATCATCCTGAAACACATCAATCATGGAATCTTTATTTCTATCCCTGCCATTTTATTTTTCCAACTTCTCCTTCTGCTTTGGTGGAAGCAGTGTTGGATTCAAAGTCCAATACCTTTCAGCAAGATGCCCTTGCTTATGGCAGTAAGTGCAATACATGTGCATCCTTTTGACAGCATGATTTGACTTGTCCTGTGGACCTTTGGCTGCTTGCTTCTTTTCCTTCAAAAGTTTCTTGTATGTGGCCATCCTCTTCCAACATCTAGAAACATAATGGTTATCCAAACCACAAAAGGAACATAATCCTTTTTCCATGCTTTACAAAATCAAAAGAAATGTGTTTAGAACTAGATTTATACCTGCCTCTTTCACCTTTATTGCTTTCATGAGGAGGTGAAGCAAATGAAGAAGTGACTCCCTTTCAAACACCATCAATCTCTTTGATGCCATTAGAGTCTCCCCAATGCTCTGGTTCAAGTGTGTGCTTCTGAAAACCTGCATCTTACAATTATTGTTTCAAGCTATTGCATTCCTCTTGGATGCAACTTTCACACTTCTGAGGTAGAGGACCTGCAATGAAACTCCTTTTTGGAACTGTTTCAATGGCCTTCATGGCAGCTTTGGAACTCTCTCCATAAGATTGTCCATTGCCAAGACCCAAATACTTAGGCCTTTCCTCAACCATTATTGGCTCAACAATACCTTGTGCATGCTTTCCCAAGCCCTTTCCTTCATAGCCCATCTTGGAAATTAGCTTGGAACCTATGCCTTTAGTATGTTTCTCAAAAGAACGAATACAAGTATTCTTAGAGGAATTTGAAGACAAAATGGAATGGTTTACCTCTTCTTCAAGCTGATACTTGACCAAGGCTTCTTTGGCAATAAAGAGTTGTGACTCCAACTCATGCATCCTTTTCAGGTTCATATTTGCAATATGAAGTTGCCTCTCCATTTCCTGCAATTTTTCAGAAAGCAACTGCTTCTCTTCCTCCACAGAATTCAACTGCTCTCTAAGTATGATGCTCTTCCTACCATCCTCATACATTTATCTCACCATATCCATCATGGTGGACAAGTCTTGCTTCATGTCTTCATCAAAGACTCTTGTGAAGAAAGAAGAATTTGAGGACTCACTTGTAGAAGTTGTCATTATGCAAATGAAAAAATAACTTCAAACAAGATTAATAAAGAACTTGTTCAAGCAACCTTTTGCAACAAACCTCTTGTGCTTCAAGGATTTCTTTGAGGTCCTTTGGGATAAGAAGAATGCCTTCAGCCCTTCTTCCTTCTTATCCTTCCTGGACTGAGCTATCAATAGCTTTCCCTTCACCTCTGCAAACTCAAACAATAGTCAATCTACACACAAGCATACAATCAATTAGATAATCAATCCTTGACTGCCCAAACACCTTTCGGACAAGCAATCTTTTCTCTGTCAATCAAGCATTCTAAGCTGATACCACTTGCTCTGGTATAACCAGGTCTGATATCACCTTCTTTGAAGGTGGGGTTAACCAATCTTAGGCTCTGATACCACCTAATTTGAAAATGGGGCACTTAGGCTTCTAGTCTGACTTACAAGAACCTCTCCCACTTCCAAAGCTTGAATATTCCCAAGTCTTATGGATTAACCAATGTGGAATTAAGAAATGCTTGAAAATATAGGTGCATGTTGGTGTTTATTTTTGACTGTTAAGTGCTTTAAATTCTATTACTTATGTTGATATTTCAAATACAAAGAATAATAAATAATGCAGCAAGTAAAACACACACATAACAACAAGTTAATTAGGAGTTCACCCACAACTCTTGGGCTACATCTCTGTGAGCTCTAGTCAACTCAACTAGGCTCTCTGGGATTATGGCAGTGGTTCTTTTACAAGTCTTTGACTCAACTCCATTGGTTTACACAGAACACGATGGGCTTACTTTACCATCTCATCCCTGGCTCTGAAGCACTCAGATTTCTAGCTCTGGCTCTCTATTATGTCTTCAAAGCAGAGTTTCTACCATAGTGAGCTCAATTTGAGTCTCTCACAACAGATACAAATCAGTAAGATTGTACTTGGATTCCCCAAGTCTCCTTTCGAGTACACAGACTCTCCTCACTGAATCTCTATCTCTGTTGATTAAAATAGTACGAGCCCAATCTGAGGCTCAGTACATGACAGATATGCAGAGGAGTTCACTTGAACCTCTCAAGCCTTCTAGAGTACATAGACTCTCTAACTCTCTCTATCTCTGTCTTAACTCTCGCTCGGCACTACCTTCAGGCCAGCTCCTAGCTTATTTCTTCTCTCTACTTCTTACTCACTTTTCTTGCCCCCTCTCCTCTTTGTTAGTCCGTGGCTTTAAGGCCATCTGCTTGCTGACTGTTCGATTTCACTTCTCGGCTTTCTGGTTCCCTTCCTCTATCCATTCGAATCCATTCTTTCACCGGTTACAGTAATTGCATAACTCCTCACAGGGAGGTGGCCACTTATTCCATAACAGATGAGTGTGTCAAGTTCACTGGAATGGTCATTTGTTTCCATTACTCCAAGAATGCCCATGAAACACGACTTTTCGCCAACGCATTGTCCATATTGGACTTCATATCTTGCACAATCTACCTTATAACCTCATCAAATCTGGTTGTCCATAGGATCACATCTTCACCGTTGATCTGGGGCCTCCAGATCCTATGGTCATTGTCCATATTGGGTAGTTAAGTAGCTCAATGTTTACCCATCCGATGTGAGCGGTTTTCTCTCTCTTCCGCCAGATGCATGGCAATCGTTGTGTGGCATTAGGTGGGAATCGATTGAAACCGCTTATTGCTCAAAACCCTTTTGATATCCTACCAGTTTTGTGGAATCCCCCTTCTAACGAAATCGAAACAATATCCGTTGCATTTTATAACATTTCGGGTTCGGGAGCTTGTGGTCTTTCCTTCTTTGAAAGGTTTGCCCTGCAATATGTGATTAGCAACTTGTCGCTAATCACATATTAGAATCATCCCCCGTTGACTGAAATTTTCTCTGACTTTGCCGATTTGCGACAGCGAGCGTTACCATGGGCTGACAATCTGCGCGCTTGATCGATGGTCCTCGTTGATCTGCGCTGATCACAAATTGCAACTGTCTTGAGGATTCCTCCGATAAGCTTGATCTTCACAAGATTTTAATCTTTGGTGTAATTTTAGAGAGTTCATGAAGACTCAGAGAGTTTCAGGATCCATTTTGGATCATCCTTGGTTCTTTGGGCTTCCACGACCAAGTGTAAATCAACATAGAAGCTCCATGTATCGAGACTTTTCCAAAAATAAATTGCAATGAAGTCACAAAATCCCTGACCTCCAATATGTACTTCCTGAATGACATCATGCTGTCATCATCAACTCCACGTGGTATGTCCATAATAGTGACGCATGTCGTTGGGATTTTCCCCATTAGGCCACCCAATAATGTTGAATATGACTACAATGTGTCCTCTGTATAGCCACACCATGCTTATGTCATCTTCCACCATCATCTCCTGAGGGAAAATCAATGACTACAGTGTTTCTTATCTGAGGAGAGAGAAAGGGTCCCTCGGTCTTTGGTTTTGCAATGAATTCATTTGTAATTTATGATACCATCAACCCTCGACACTTTTTAAAGAAATCAATCTATAAGAAGTTACAAGGTTCCGAAAACCCAAAGTTCCAAATCTCTGAGGTTCTGATATGCTAACCTTCTAATATGATGACCTTTCGAAATTCAGAGTTCTGATGTTTTTCCTACTCCTCGATATTGTATCTGCTATAATATTCCGCCTACTCTGATAGTCATCCTACTATGATATTCCAACCTTCTGAGGTTCTGAGGCTCTGTTGTGGGGAAAAATGCCTATGCAGGACGATCCTATTCTCTTAAGGCGTGATAGTGCCTTAGCAACAAATGAATGTAGCTACTTCGGTTTCTTCCTTTATGAAATATGAAAGAGAGGAGATTGGTAGACTTACCGTTATCTTCCGGTTGTCCCTTGATCTAAATCCTCTCCTCTTTGTGTGTCCACAGCTACTTGCCTCCTCGCTTTTGCTCCCACGAGATCACAAGAGCACAGTTCCCTGTGACAAGAGAACAGCTACATGCAACAAGAG
Organism: Pinus tabuliformis; assembly: GCA_031772625.1. NCBI lineage: Eukaryota > Viridiplantae > Streptophyta > Pinopsida > Pinales > Pinaceae > Pinus > Pinus tabuliformis. Next base: position 606,459,245 of record CM062805.1, read on the forward strand.
AAGGACACAATAAAAAGGCAAATATACATATTCATAAATGATTCAGGATTAGAAGTAAATCAAATACAATAATGCAAATCATACAATAAACACCAGCATATAGGAAAGAACCGAGAAGCTTTATTGATTGATAAACAAGGTTCAGGAAGAGATACAACCCATAGGGTTCCAACCCAGCATCTCCTTCCCAGCAGAATGGAATTCCTTCTTCAGCCCCTTTCAAATCATAAACACCCAATGGTCCAACCACAAACCAACAACAATTCTTTGCAATTACAATCCAGCCTCCCATGACCTCCTGAGAGAGATCTATATATAGGAGTTTTGGAGAAAGGATGAGTCAGCTTGAGGCTGGCATGGAGCTGACTAGTGTCCTCTCCCACTTCAGTTCTTGAGTCCACTTGGAGGTTCTTGCTTCCACTTGGAGATTTGGAACCTCTTACTCATCACCAGTCGAATTCCCTGATCCAAGTGTCATTTTGGAAGCTTCCTGGGCATTGACACCTTGAGAAATGAGTCTGCCACTTGTCCAGTTACGCTCAGCGCAGGTAGCCTTCTTTGCAGTTGACATTCAGCGCAGGTAGACAGTGGAGCAGTTGACATTCAGCGCAGATGCTCAGTGGAGCAGTTGACATGATCCAGAAATGGCCTGTTTTTGAGTGTTTTCAGGTGGAGAACTTTTGTGAATTGCTGTGGTTTGCTGGCCTTGTTCCTCTAGGGGTAGGAACAACATATTTAGGGACTTTGGATCCCTTGATTATTGACATTTCATGCTCAGTGATGTAAGGCACAAAAATGTCTATAACAGTTGCCCCCTAAAGTATGAGGCCGTTTATCGGGTGAAATGCTTTATCCAGGGGAGTCCGAAGTTCATCCATTTGCTGGGAGGAGACCTGTAATAAGATACAATACAATACATTATGATTCATACAGCTTTCATGATCTAGCTGAGGCAGGCATTCCCATGCTCAGCTTTATAAATACATTTTGGTACATAGAACAGACGATCGTCTGATGGTAGACTGATAATTCTGGCGAAACTATCATCCTTTGAGTAGGATGATCATCTGCTGCAATGATGCACATGTCAAATGTCTTTATATTTCCTGAATACATATCGCAGCCCGGATGGATGAAACTAGATCCGGGGTCTTCAATCTCGTTCGATCTTCACTCTAAGTACAAGTCGATCCATGTGAGAATTGCGCTGAAGTCGAACATGGAAAGACATCGCTTGATTACTGGTCAATAATGTAAACCGTTAACAAGCGCGAGAGGAATCACCGATAATGATAATGACCCTCAAGGTACTGCAGTACAATTCACGTGGTGTGAATAAAGGACTTGGCGTCGAACACCACGCAAAATCTTCTGGTCGAAGGTCATTGATGTATACATGTCGCCAGAAGTGAGAAACTTGCCATTGAGGCATGCAAGCTTCAAAGTACTGAAGGGGTTGTTCCTAGATCAACTTCTTGGATAATGAGTTGATGTCGACAAGAAGCGATCCGTCAAAGGAGGGCCTTAATGAATCCCACATCAGTGACATGGAACGGAGCTAATGATTTTAATGGAGGTGAAAACAATCTGTGACATATGATTCAGGGTGGCGGTCATGAAATGGATGAAGGATAATGTATGGCAGTGGATGGGACCTGGTTGACTCTTTCTGAACGACTTCTCTTGAACATATGGCGACACTGATGCGATGGATTGGTAGCATTACCCCAAGTATGGATGGTGTGGCAAAGACCATGGTGATGTGACCGGTGAATGAAACAACCCAACCCGACGTGGTACGGAGGAAAATTGTCATGTTCAAGAGAGACCTGCTACCATCAAAGACTTCTTGATTTTTTCCCAATTTTTCCCCAGTCATTGCTGACCAGTACCTCTTTATTTTTGTCAAGCTTGAGGAGGATAACATATGCTTGTTCTATAACCTGCCCTTCGGGCAAGCCTATCGCTATGTTTTAACGAGCCTAGCGATAGGGAAACTCGTTCTCGTCTAAAGACAAGTTTGTCGCTATTTAGTGATTTTAACGAGTCTAACGACAAGGAAAACTCGGCCCTTTTCATTTTTAGGGAGTCTGAAAAGGTACATAAAGTTAACTCCAAAATTCATTTTTCGTCATCTAATCCCTTAAGTCCGAAAAAGTATAAAACAATACAGAAGGGATGAGTTTTCGATAGTTTTAACGAGCCGAACAAAACAAGCGCTCGATCTTTTTGTGCAATAATCCCTCAGGTCCAAAAAGATTAAAATCTAGAGGAGGGATAGCTCTTCCGGTCGTTTAACGAGCTGGAAGGCCAAAACTCGGCAATCTTTTCATATTTTACGAGTCAGCTGATTCCAGGTACAGGTTGGAATTTTCCAATCACGGCAGTGTCACAAGGATGGCTAGGTGAAATCACTCTTCGCAGCTGTTCCTCAAAAAGGGTAAACAATCATATGGAGGTAAACGATCGGCCCAATGAAAAGTGGAGGTGACGGTACACAAACACGACCAAGGCTTTTATGGTTGATCAGGTTGCATTCTTAATGGTTATTTACCGGGATGGGTTCATTTTTTAACGAGCTTGAATGCGCCAAAACACTGCTCAATCTTATGTTTATTTTTTAACGAGCATGAACTATGTGCTAAAACTGCTCGGATCTCGCTTTTCTATTTTTTAACGAGCATAAATTCCGCGGTAAAACTGCTCGATTATAAGTTTGCATGCCCCCAACATAATAACACAAATCGAGGTGCATGCCCCCCAAGCTTCATTGCATTCAACTCGGTGGTTGGAATGAAGGTTTACCTTTGAGATTTGAAAAGGGGATTTGTTTCATTTCTTAATGAGGTTGACATAGTAAAAGAACTATCCTCATGACTCCTTGTTTCATTTTTTAACGAGGTTGACATGAGATAAGAACCATCCTCGGGGTCCAAATCCATTAGATGTAGAAGGTTTCATATTCCACTGTGGCCACTTCCGCCAGATTACTCGGAGGCGGTAGGGCAAAAGTACCCATTAAGGCAGGGTCTTTTAGGAGACCTACTCCAATATTTTGGAGCGAATGATTCCTTCCATGGATCATTGGAATGCTTCCCGTAACTTGTGAACTGTTGGGGAGAAAAGTTTGTTGGTCAACGATTGTAATTCCTCCTTGGAAGGGAAATGCAATCTTCCTAAAATAGGTCGACACAACAGCTACTATGGCATATATCCATGGTCTTCCTAGTAGGATGTTGTAATCAAGATTCCCATCGATGACTTCAACATCTATTTCTACCGTTTTTCCCTCTAGTTCAACTTTCAAGTTATTTAGTATACCGTATGGGGTATATGTCCTTCCGTCGAATGCTTTTAACGTCGTCGCAGACCTCGACAAGGTTGGAGATCCTAAATTTTTCCAGCAACTCATCGACATAATGCATGTAGATGCCCCCTCATCAATAATTGTTCGATGAACAGTTTTGTTGAGGGCTTTCACTTGAATAAGGAAAGCTAGTTGAGCTGGTAACTGAGGGTCATATCCTTTATGATCAAAGGCCACAAGATTGGAATCCATTGGGTCAATTCCACCTATTGCTGATAATAAAGCTTGCTCTTGGGAGAAGCAATTTTGCGGTACCTCAAGTGTCGACATAACGGACGGCGATTGGGCCAGGTCCTCTATCTGTGCTATTTTCGCACAAGGATTAAATGTCGATTTGTGTACTGCTCCCTTTTGCGACTTTATCATTGGCTCAGGGACGATGGGTGGCACAACTTCGGTCAAAGTTGTTGTCGAACTACTAGGTTGTTCATTAGCCTTGTTGTTCGACAGCTTTGGATTCCTGTAATCCTTATTCCTCGTCAAAGCATAATTTTGCTGCTTTGATACAGACAACATAAGCACTTGGGATCGGGAAGCATTTTGATTAGCAACCAGTTCGGTTCTCGGGCTTGGAAACGGATCAGTCAACACAGCTAAGGTTTTCGAACTCTTAAAGAATCTTTTAAGCTCAGCTTTATATGGACAATCTGCTGTCCAATGATCCTCATCGCATATATGACACCCCGTAGGGGGTTTCCTTTTTCTCCCTTTCTTTTTCTTCTTGCCCCCTGGTTGCTTCAGTCGTTTGCCCTTGTCGTCCGACACGACACTTACTTCCGAGGCAAGAAGTTCCTCTTTGCATTTTGACCGGAAATCTTACGGGCCTTTTTAGATATAGCCTTTGTCGATTTCATGTCTGTTGCGCCAATCACGCCATCGCCGGCATGAGAGTCACTATTTGATTTAGGAGGAGGAGGAATTGAAAATTCCGGTCTAGGGGCGTCAGGTATTTTATCATAAAGCGTGCCGGACTGAGTATATACTAAGTCTAGATATTGTGCACGAGCAATAACTTGCTCCTCCGTTACGACTCCCCCCTTAGCCACATCTTCCGTTATGGCAGGAAGTAACGACTTTATAAACCATTCAGCTAACAGCTGATCTGGAACGTAAGTCTTTACCATCCTGCGACGATGACGCCACTCATGTATATGATCGGATATATATGTGGCCGTCGTCTGCTTGAAGTTGGTTAAGATTTCCGTTCCAGTTTCATACCTTATCGGTAATTGAAAATGGGTTAAGAAATTCGTGGCTAGGGAACTGAAATTGTCAAAAGAGGCTCTAGGTAATTCAATATACCATTTAGCCGCTGGACCCGTCAATGTCCTCTGAAAAAGGCGAAGCCTTATCGAATCATCGTTCAGGGTGTTCGACGAACACCACAGATGAAAAGTCATGACGTGATTCGATGGGTCTTCACCTGGATTTCCATTGAATTTAGGAATGTCCGATGGAAGTTTATGCGGAATCGCTGGCCACCAAGGGGCATAAGCAATTGGATCATTCGTCAGCCGGTTTAGATCTGGTAATTCTAGAGTTGCTACAAAGGGCAACTGTTGATTCAGGTTAGGCGGAGCATACCCAGGATAAGATGGAATCGCCTAAGCAGTGGGTCTTTGCATACCAGCATAATGTATTTGATGCTGGCAACTTTGACAAGTTTGATGGGCATAACCGTTATTATACGGTTGCCCATTACTTACAAAGACTTGTTGCTCGGGTCCTTGATATGATTGCTGGAATTGCGGTTGTTGAGTTTGAACCAGCTCCGGTTGTTGGACCATTTGTTGTTGTCCAATACTGGATGATTGACCAAGATGAGGAGTCATAGTACTTGTTTGAGCCTGAGTCGCTCCAGATAAGGAGGCACTAACCAGAGGTTGTAATTGAGTTGTCGAGACAAGAGGCTGTTGTATGGCAACCTGAGAAACTTGGGGTTGACATACAACAGGTAGTGCTTGTACTTGCGACGCAATCAACATACCAGGTATAGTGGCAACATTCGACACAGGGTGGACTGGTTGCATTGAATATGCAACCCTTGGTTGCTGAGGCAGTATTGGTACCCATACGCTGGATGTAATTCCAGTTTGACCTGAACTTTGTTGTAAACTCCCATATGGTTGTTCTCCGGGGGGGAACAATGAAAAAGCATACTGCCCTCCATATGGTGGCAATCCAGTGCTTAAAGGGTAGATTGGCCTTTGAAGACACATTGGATCAAGTTGTTGAGTTTCAACATAAGAAATACCAGATGATAATCCGGATGAAGAAATAGGAACTAACCATGTCGTCGAAACAGTCTCTGATTGGACTCCAGCTTGTTGTTGACAATTTGCCGGGACAGATGGTATACCAGCGAACATCGTTGGAGTAGCAGCAGGAGGCTCTGCCGCTGCTGTGTCGGATGACACAGTCCTGGATGTCGACGGTTGTTCAGACATATTTAGTCTATCCAAAAGATTTCCTAGCGATTCTACAAGAACTTTGTGATGAAGGTAGACTAACTTCGAAGATCAACGCAGGAATAAAGGGTGATCGTTCCGTTTAAAATAAATTGTTAACGACACTTTAGACACAACTTGCTTTTTCACTTTTAAAGAGTCGAGAAAAAGCTAAAGATGACTCTAGTCTCCTTCGATATTTTAACGAGCCCGAAGTGACAAATGCTTGGATGGACTTTTTCTGTTATAGAGTCTGAAAAAGGCCAAAAGAAACTGCTCTGGAGATCTAGGCAGAGGGTGTGCCAAACCTTTCGCAAAACCACAGAATACTTTTTACGGTATGGGTGGTCGATCTTCGTGAATGCTGTGTTCACTGCATTGCGATCAGTAGGGCGGTCGACACGGCTTCCTAAGGATAAAGGATATATGCCTATAGGGGTCTCCCAATATATACGCGATGGTACGTGGGAGCACAATCCGTACTAGTGCTATCGTCCCTCAGGAAGAATCACCCACCTTCTTAGAGATCGACAGTCACTAGGCTTAACGACACCAGAACACGTCTCTACCTAGACCTCTATGTTGTGCGTTATGTTGCAAAGCGTTTGTTAGGTTCATTCAATATATTTTAAGTTGATCTTCTTAAATTTTGTCTTTCAGGATCACCACGAGATGTATTGGTACAAATTCCTAAATGCAGTCTAAGATGATAAGCAAGCTTTATAATCTTTCAACTTTGAAAATCCTAGCTACTAAGGGAAAAGAGAGTGACTATCTTTTCTCAAAGAGAAATCAACACACTCTAATGCACTCTTCCTAAATCACACATGCAAACTTATCAAAATGCAAATGCACAATGCAGGTGTTTGTTTTCGCTTTCTTAGTATAAATGCCTACAAAGAAAGCTTTTTGTACAACTTTGAATTTGCTTTTAAATGACTGAAAAATAAACAAGTTTACTTTTTCCAAAATCAGCAAGGGTAGAAGAGATTACAATCACTTTGCGATTTTTCGAAAGAAATACTTGTTTCGACACTTAAAAGTGACAAATTCAAACCAATAAGCAAAAGCAAATGATAATCAAACTGCAAACAGCCAATGAACTTTCTCCTAAGACCACAATCAATCAATCAATCAGATCTGAATCAAGGCTACAGGATGACTATTTCGCTCATGCAAAGGAAAACTGTAAATGACGCCACAAACACATAAAAACACTTACAGTCTTTTTGTACAAAAATGAGACGGAATTCAAGTAAAGAAAAGGGGTTTCAGATGTGGTACCTATGCTGGTTAAAGGCAGCAAAAACAGAGATCAAAACAGGGCAAAAGACAGCAAGGAACCCCAGCTGCACAAGGCCACATTGGTTCAGCACAAGTGTAACACTGTCAGTTTGACATTCAGTGCAGGTAGCCTTCACGGGACCTGCGTTGAAATGCAGACTGCCTTCACAGTGTCTGCGCTGAAAGGAGAAACTCTCGTTTCTCTTGGTTTCCGGGTCATAAAATGCTCAAAAATCAACTGTTTCAGGCCAAATCAGAAACACAAGCAAGGTATAAACATAGGGATGCTTTGAGAGGGTACTAAAGACTATCACAAAGGATCATCAAGTCATTTGTGAGTCCATTGTTGAGATCATAGACAAAAACCCAGTGAAGGATCAAAGCAGCAACATTCTACTTTGCAAAGCAGTTCGATTGTTGCTGTTAAGTCTATGAGGTAAACAATGATGCAAACAAACAAAATGAATACAACAAAGTTCTTCCCCAGCGGAGTCGCCAATTTGTTGTGGGGAAAAATGCCTATGCAGGACGATCCTATCCTCCTAAGGCGTGATAGTGCCTTAGCAACAAACGAATGTAGCTACTTCGGTTTCTTCCTTTATGAAATATGAAAGAGAGGAGATTGGTAGACTTACCGTTATCTTCCGGTTGTCCCTCGATCTAAATCCTCTCCTCTTTGTGTGTCCACAGCTACTTGCCTCCTCGCTTTCGCTCCCACGAGATCACAAGAGAACAGTTACCTGTGACAAGAGAACAGCTACATGCAACAAGAGAAGGACACAATAAAAAGGCAAATATACATATTCATAAATGATTCAGGATTAGAAGTAAATCAAATACACTAATGCAAATCATACAATAAACACCAGCATATAGGAAAGAACCGAGAAGCTTTATTGATTGATAAACAAGGTTCAGGAAGAGATATAACCCATAGGGTTCCAACCCAGCATCTCCTTCCCAGCAGAATGGAATTCCTTCTTCAGCCCCTTTCAAAGCATAAACACCCAATGGTCCAACCACAAACCAACAACAATTCTTTGCAATTACAATCCAGCCTCCCATGACCTCCTTAGAGAGATCTATATATAGGAGTTTTGGAGAAAGGATGAGTCAGCTTGAGGCTGGCATGGAGCTGACTAGTGTCCTCTCCCACTTCAGTTCTTGAGTCCACTTGGAGGTTCTTGCTTCCACTTGGAGATTTGGAACCTCTTACTCATCACCAGTCGAATTCCCTGATCCAAGTGTCATTTTGGAAGCTTCCTAGGCATTGACACCTTGAGAAATGAGTCTGCCACTTGTCCAGTTATGCTCAGCGCAGGTAGCCTTCTTTGCAGTTGACATTCAGCGCAGGTAGACAGTGGAGCAGTTGACATTCAGCGCAGATGCTCAGTGGAGCAGTTGACATGATCCAGAAATGGCATGTTTTTTAGTGTTTTCAGGGGGAGAACTTTTGTGAATTGCTGTGGTTTGCTGGCCTTGTTCCTCTAGGGGTAGGAACAACATATTTAGGGACTTTGGATCCCTTGATTATTGACATTTCATGCTCAGTGATCTAAGGCACAAAAATGTCTATAGCAGGCTCTGACCTATGAAATTCAGCCTTGATATTTTAGCCTTCTAAGATTCTTTTGTTTCGACATCTTGAGCCTTCGACCCTCTGAAATTCGGTGTTCTGAAATTTTGCCTACTCCTCTGGTTCCATAATTCAGCCTACTTCTAAGGACTATAGGATCCTTACTTCGTCTATCAAAAAAAAATTTCTCCTAAGATCCATTCATCGGCTTCCACATACCGTTGGAAATCTCTTTCCAAGCACTAATCAATTGTACTAACTCCAAGAGTTTTTGTGTTGATCACTTAAGTTAGAATATCCTCCAAATTTTGGGATTCCTAACCATATTAGCCATCTATTTATGGCTTTCCCAATAGGCTTAATACTATGGTGATTCTCTACCTGAGATTGTAGTAACCATAGAACTCCCCCTGATCTTGATACACTAAGCACATCAATGCTAGCATGTATTGCTATCACAGCTAACCTAGTGGACATCAATTTTTTCTTTCCTAACATCATGCAAGCACATACATCAATGCTAATCTGGTTGAAATCAATGCCAACACACTTATTAACTATCAGGAAATTCCAACTGCACAACTTGATCTCCCATCATGACTATTGACATCAATGCCAACACACTTACTACCACTAACCATCTAGACAATGATGACTATCCAATAGGTTATACAAATTTATCATCAACCCCAGCATGATGGACCAACCCTTCTTGCTTACATAAATCATTCACTGGTGGGATGTAGAAACCCAAAAATTTATAGTGGGGTCAGAGACAATTTACATAGAGTTGTAGAACATCTATTTCCTCTTTGGTTTAGGCAGGATGCTCCATTTTTTCTAGCAGGGGTATGCAGTACGAGTGGAGAAATAGTTCTAATTTATATCCAACAACATTATAGATAAGGAGCTCAAAGGGAAAATCATAGAATTATGATTGTATACCTTGTTGACATCACACTACAAAACCTAACATTCACTATGACTTGAGTAGTGGTACAACAACACTCATAGTGTAACCAAACCACATCTAGATTTGGCTCTAAGATGTATGCAACGTACTTTTTTCAATTGGTGTGAAGGATGGTGGCCAATGTCAGAGAACAACTTACCAAGATGAAAATTTTTGGATATGGGAGTTTACTGGTGAGTTTATTTTTTGAGAAGATCCCAGTTATGAGACCAATGTCTTTGGATTATGTGGTATATCCACCACCAATTGAGCCTTAGATGGTGAGGTGATGTAATCTAATGATTAGGGAAGAGGATGTGCATAGTAGCCATTGGTTCCCAGATACATACTAGATTGGCTTGAGAGTTGCATCATTGGTGGTGGATGACTACCCATACGATGGTGTATATTTCCAAGAAGATTCAGACATGGTCTTGCCCCCTGGAATGTATTTTGATGACAAAGGTAAAAAAAAATGGTTTTTAAGTTTTATACCTTTTTTGGAATTTTGGAATGGGTACATAGTTACTGATATGTAATAAATTTGATATGAATATGTTGCACCCACACACCCTATAGGTTATTCTCCAATGAGGAGACATGTACCGCCAAAACAATTCCTAGTAGCATAGGTAGTAGAGATAGAGGACGAGGATGAGGATTTGCGGTAATTCACTCATAACGTCGAGTAGTTGACATTAGGGGTTCCTCCAAGGAGTATTGCAGATACACCTCGATATTGGCAGAGGCACATAGTTGGAATAGATTCAACTCGTCGTTAGGGCCTCCTCCATCACATTTTGAATGTGGTTTTATGTTTTCATGAGTATCTCTAAGGAGAGGCAGTGGTGTAGGGTGGTGTTTTGTGATAGATCTATGTATGTATGTCGAGATGCCAGGGCATATGATGCCCAAATTGTGAACTATGTACCCAAACTTTTTCATATATAATAAAATGATGGATTATATTTGTTTATCTGAAAAATGATGTGTGTACAATAAATGTTTACTTTATCATGTTCATGGTCAAAATTATTGATGTGACAAAGGCCAATCTAACACATAATTAGCTAACAAAACAACCAACGTGTTTTGACCTCTGTTAGTGTCAGTATCTTCATCCCTCCATCAGTGATCAATTTCTCTTGTTGCATTACATGTTAAATGTCTCACTCGATCAGATGCATTCCATTAGGGTCATGGATCATCTAATGATAGAAGCATATTATACATTTTCCCTCATGTTCTTTACCTGCTGGCCCATTTTCGTACATGTAGATCATCTGCAATCATTTTTTGTCTTTAAATATGCAAAAGTCATTTTTAGGGTTTTAGGTCTCATTAGGTCTAGGGTTTCATCAATAAGGTCTTCAAAATGCTCAATAATTATCAGCAGGTGCATCAGGAGGTCAAATAAAGTCTCAGCAACAATAATTTCAATAATCACATGCTCGGTGATTGATTTTTCCTCGAAACCCTGTTTTGAGGAAAAACAGAGTTTTTTATGTTTCATGTACTAAAATCTTATGTAATTTCATTTTTCCATATGTAATAATTTCAGAGGAATCCCTGGTCACCTTGCCAAGCCTCTGCAACTCCACCACTTGCAAAACAAACAAAAAGTCAAAGCATTCAGTCCATCAAAAGCAAAAGTAAAGCAAACTGCCCAAAACAAAGTTTTAAAAATCAAGTGAAAAAATAAACATTAGAAAAGTGGGTTTGCTTGAGTGAAAAATTAAAGCCATTATTATATAAAATGTTTTCATGACAAAGAAGGCTCATTTGTGTCCACAAGTGGAAGAGAGCAAGTGCATTTCCATTTTCAAAAGCCAAGAGAGTGATTTTGAGTTTAAAGGGTGAAAATCGCAGGTGCAACGCACTTGGGCGTGGGCGCAGTGCACCCATCCAGCGGAGCACACCCATCCAGCGCAGCGCACTGGGCAGTAGTTTATAGTGTATTTTTATAAGGGGCAAGACACATCAAGGCAATGCGGCACACCTGTGAGGTGGCATGGTGCACAGGTCTACAAGGCCTGAAATCGCTCACATCTTCCTCCAAAGGCTCTCAAATTGTAAACTCCTCATCTTACAAGTAAGTTGACACTCCCTCATGGCCAATGAATGAGTTTGCTTAGTGTTCATGGTGATTCAATAGGGAAATATTGAAACCCTAGCTCCTTGCATTGCTTGTTGAAAAAACACTGCCTAGGGTTTACAAATTGTTGTTTTTGCTGCTAAATCCCACCCTTATCATTTTCACTCTCTCACTCCCTCACTTCATTTTCTCCCTCCCTTTTCATTCATATTTACCCATTCCATATTCCCCATATCCCTAAATTACTAACCCTAATCCCTACTTTTACTTATCCCAAACCCTAAATATTATTCCCTAAACCCTTTCATTCCCCAAAAACCCTACAAACAACATACCCAACCTCTCATACACAGTCCCTCCACAATCCCTCATTAATTCTTATCTTTTAGTAGCAATTTCCTATTGTCACTCTAAAATCTCTTCATACTCATCTAAGAAACTCAAGCATTGGCAAACATGGAGTCAGATTCTTCCTATGATAGAAATGAGGAAACAGCCAGTGATTCTTCTAGAGAAATTCATGCACCAAAGAGACCTTACAAGAGTGGAAAACATAACCAGGAGGAGCCTACTTCACTTGCTGAGCTGTTGACATGTCCCCTTGCTGTCACATGTTTCCAACACCAATCTTGTTATCAGTTTTGTGAGATGGTGGAAAGAGTCAAATACCACCATGAGCTTGCTAGACTGTTTGTGCTTCATCTTCATAATGGCCAAGTCAATTTGGCAGGTGTGACATTCACCTTGACACCTCAGACAATAGCTCAAGCAACCGGTATTCCGAATGTAGGTGAGCAGTGGAATAAGGGGCAGCTGGTAGAAAGAGATCACTATAAGCCTTATATCAAGGCTGGTTTTCAGAGACATGTCAGTAGGGTCTTCCCCTTCAAGTACCTACAAGACACATATGCTCCCTTGATGAAACTCATAATTAAATATTTCAGCTATCAGGGTAGATTTTCTCGTCTGTACACCTATCATATCAGATTGTTGATGCACTTTACTAGGGTGAGGATGATGAACCTGCCTTATTTCATTTGCCAGAGTATTGAGAAGGTGACCACATTAGTGCAAAGGAAGCCTCCTCATCAGCAGTATAACAACATCTATCATTTTGCACTAATCAAAATTGTGGTTTTGCATCAGCTTAGTCCACTGAATGTTTCATGGGAGGATTTCATTTCACATGAGGTCATCACTGGTCCTCAAGTGCCCCCATCAGTTTTCCATGAGGCAGGAGAGCCTTCACATCAGCAGGAGGTTCATGAGACACAAACCACTAGTGTGCCAGTGTTTGTCACATACCAAAAGGGCACTAGGAGATTGTTTGCAGTAGCAAAACGAGTACTATCTTCACCCGGGGTGGAAGTGGTCTCATTTCCTCCATCAACAGAGTAGGTATAGGACAAGGGTAAGAAGCCCTTGCATGATGAGGGACCTTCAGGAGATCAAGAGGCAGATTTCATTCTTATTCAGGATGATGACACTGATTTCAGCTCAAAGCTCAAAGAGACCATTCGGGAGCAGCAAGGTGACATTCATCATTTGTCCCTCAACCTGGAAAGGGCCAAGTGGATAATTAACTATTTGGAGCAGAGGAAAAAATAGCTAGAGGATCAACAAACCATCATGGAGCTCCAAAACATAAAGGCAAACCAGTAAGCTGCCAAGAGGAGGAAAACGAAGTTGACAACACTCGAACAAGAAATTCAAGTTGATCATGAACCTTGGCTTGAGAGGACAAACTTTCACTTGGAGAAAATGTTGGAGAAGGCCAACAGAGGGAAGAATATGTTGAGGCACATGGCGTACTACTACTTGGCGAGAAACAAGGTGTGCAAAGCAAGAATCAAGATTTTGAAGGCCAAGTTGAAGAAAGCCATGAGGAAGAGAAAAGAGAAAGATAGAATCCAGATCTTCACTGAGGCTTCCTTAGCCCAACAGAGCACCTGATGAAGAACACTCAGCCTAAATTTCAATAAATTTGGGAAACCTTTTGCAAATTTTGAATTTTTGGCCTAAAAAATAAGTTTTTCTGCCTGGTGCACCGCGCCACCTGGTACGCGCTTTTGCTAGGGACCTCCTTTTGAGGAAAAATCAGAATTTTTGGATTTCTCATGGAAAAATATGAATTCCCTCACATGGCATAGAAATTTTGACAAGTTTTGAGCTTCCAAAAGGGTAAAAAACGCCCCAAAAATGACCTTTCTGCCCCTTTTTGGCCACACAGGAAGCAGTGTTGGGAGAAATCATTTTTGGAGGGGAAAATGAAGACCAAATTTAGAAATTCCACTTTTTCTGGAACGTAGATATGCATACCTTTCCAACAAGCCCACTTGGATCAAATTTCGTGCACGATAAGGCCTCCAAAATCAGCTCCAAAGTAGCATGGCGGACAGGATGAAATTTTCTCATTTTGGCCAAAAAACTCTATTTTTCGCCTAGTTTTTTCACAATTTGACTTTTCTCTTTCTAATAGTCAAACTCCTGATGTAATTTGATGTGAATTGATGGGTTATGATGTAAATATGCTAATTTTTCACTCATAGAGGTAGATTCATCATGAAAAAGTAGTTTGCAACCGAATGAATCAGTTTCCTCAGTTTTAGAGGCATGCTGTTCCATTGCCTACTTTTCAGTTCTTAGTTTAGATTTTGTTGAAAAAGATCATAAACTCATGAATTCGACCCCTAAAGCCTAGAATGAGTTGTTTTATGCCTATATCTAGTAGTTTTTCAGTCATTTGTAAAGGTTGGACTCTTGTGAATGCTTTTGAGCATTATTGTACATTCGTATCTGCAGTTTGGCAAAGGAATAGACCAGGGTTTGTAGCATTTTGTGGGACTTTTGTGGAAAATTGATTTGATATTTTTTTTCCTTATATAACGCAAGTTTACATGTGTTTATGTATGCCATCATCTCTTTCTTTTCAGCTTAACTAAATGAATCAAGGATAAAGGTAGAATTCATTGATGTTGCAATTCTCTACCTAGGGTTTGTTTAGTTATTTATGTTTTCAACTGTTTGAAGAGGATCCCTGAGACTTTCATGCCCTCTCCAACTCCTCACCAGTCTTAAGACTCTCCATCTCACTTATTTCAAAGTACTAAACCATTTTCGTGCCTCGCCCCACAGAAACCTCTGCAAGACTGTGTCCATTCCCCGGACCCAAATATGCCCTTCACATTTGAGCCAACAAACCAAAATTAAATTCAATAAAACTCCTCTGTGCACATACCTAGCCTAAAATTAGTCTTTACATAAGTCATCTCAAGCCTCATTTACTATATTTTCTTGAGATTGACAAGGAGAGAGCCCTCTCCCGACCTGGTAGGGCTAGCTACCAGGTTAAGCGTGGTTTGATGTTACCCTAGATCCTACCTTTCTCAGCCTGAGGTAGATTTAGGCTCTAACAAACTCGAGGAATATGAACATAAGAAATGTAATCAAATAATCATTCCAAGAGATGTACCCTCAAAAAATAACATAGGATAGTAGATTTCCTTACAGAATAGAGATAGTTGAGCTGAGAGACTACGAGCTGAGAGTTGAGTTGAACAACTGAGTGGCATATAACAAGGCGACTAGCCTTGGTTAAGAGCTCAATGGTAGTACTTTACTAGGCCATGTTGTTAGTAATCGGGTGAAGACAAATACCCCCATAACTCACAAGCTCATCAATGGGAAAAAATATGACCTAAGCAACAGAGGCAACATTCCAAGTGTAATGACTTGCACCATCTACAAAGCCTCTATAGGGAAGTGAGGGTGTTGAGATTTGTTCATCCAAGACCAGACACACGAATCACACAAAAAAATCATGGAAAAACTAAGATAAGAAAAGAAACTTATCACATGCACAACTATATATAGTATGTACAAGAAACCATGCAAAGAAACTAAGAATAGTATTGTTTCAGGTAGAGCCCATTATGTGGCTCCGACATCATTTAACGATGTAGGGCCCATGCCACATGGGTTTAATTTTACCTTCCCCCAACTTGTCATGGTCTTGGTCATAAACGAAAACCAAATCACCTTTAGAGAAGACACAAGGTCAAATAGACTTGTCATATTGGGCCTTAACACATTTCTTATGAGTTTCATTATTGACCAGGATGAGAAGGCATTGGTCATCAAGATGGGAAAGTTGTAAGAGGCATTCTTCCTCGGTCGAATTATGAGGAAGTAATTTGAAATATAGTTGAAGGGAAGAGATTTCACACTATATATGAAGAACTGACTCCAATCCATAAACCAATTGGAAAGGTGTAAATCTAGTGAAAGATTTCACCGAGGTTTGATATTCCCATAGGGTAGAAAATAGCATAAGATGCCAATTATACTTATGTTTTCCTACCATCCATTGCAACAAGTTTTTCAAAGTAAATTGATAGGCTCGACTTGGAAATTGTCTTGATGATAATAGGCATTGAGTGTTCATGACAGAAACCCAACTTGGAAGCTAGTTCCTACATCATATGGTTTTGGAAAAGTTTACCATGATTAGTAATGATGTGTTTAGGCACACCAAACCTAGTGATAATGTGGTTGAAAAGCAATAAGGTGGAAGTAGCACCATCATTTAAGCGTGTAGGCATAGCCTCGACCCATTTGGTAAAATAGTCAACAACCACGATGATATAGTGATGACCTTGGGCTTAGGGTGGGTTGCATTACATAAAGTCAAAACTCTACTGTGTAAAAGGTCTGACAACAACTACTAGGTGTAACAAGGCAGGATGAACACACATTTTATGAGAAAAGATATGACATGGATGGAACTTTTGGACTACTAAAATACAATCTTTAAAAATTGAAGGCCAAAAGTATCCTGCATGAAAAATTTTCTGAGTGGTGGCAAACCCAAATAGATGACCATTACATGCCCCAGCATGGAAATCATTTAAGACATGTTTGTCTTCTTCATGAGTAAGGCATTTTTTTAACATAGTTTCAACACCATGATAGTATAAAGTGTCATTGATAACAAGATAGTGTCGAGACTAATGACGTATGCATTGATGGGCCTCACGTGATAGTTTCCATCAAAAATGTTGGGTTTGGAGATACAAAAGGATCTATCCATACAAAGGGTCAGAAGTACTAATGAGGAACAAGGATTCATCAGGTAAAATATACATGGCCACAAATTCCTCATAAGCCTAAGGAAATTCAACAAGAACCTCTATGAAAGCTAAGGATTTTTTTTATTTAGCAATGACGAACTCTAAATCGAACTCTTGAAGGGAAAAAATCCACTTGGAGTATTTTCCCCCAATGATCTGATGGCTAAGGATATGCCTCATGGGGTTTGATTAAGCTATGATGGCATTCTTTCACAATAAAATATAATGCCTCAATCATTGCAAAAAAATCATAGCTTCTAGGGCCAACTTCTCAACGTGGGAATAACAAAGCTCGGGACCAAGGAGACCTTTGCTAAGTTAGTAAATGGGATGTTCATTGTGCATATCGTCTACTTGGGCCTCCAAATTAAACACAAATTGAGGTCCATCTAACCTTTCCTAGGAAAATAAAAGCTATATTAAATCTCTCATTCTACACTTAATAATGCTTTTTTAGCTTTAAAATATTCTTAGGAAGGTTTAGAGATCATTGCATATTATGTGCCTAATATTATTTATTTATGTAGAATAATTAGAGATTATGGAGTAAATTATGAATGAGATAATATAGGGACTTTCCCCCTACTATGCGATGGACCAATATTGGATAATAAATGAACAAATATCATGAAATTATTGACAAATTCTAGAGCTCCACTAATTGAGAAAATACATGGATGTGTTCCCTATCATTTAATGAAGATTCCTAGAGTTGGGAACCAAATCCACTTTTTAAGGGATTTTGGAGTGGAAAGTTTCCTACTTTCAAGGAGAATGATTTCTCATCTATTTTTATAAGTACCAATTCGAGTTTTCCTCTAGGGGTAGTATTTCTTAGTCTTCTTGTGGAGAAAACTTGTTGTTTAGTAGCTCCACTTTCATTTCTAGCAGGGATGTACTTGGATTGATTCAAATAATGAAATTTGGTGCCATTTTTAGCTTCTAAAGCTTGGTATCCTTCATATGAATTTGAGTATCCTTGGGCTTGGCCATCCCAGGAGCCTCATAGTTGTCTTGTTCAATTTCTTTATTTCCTTTGAATGTCTTTTTCACTGGAATCTATTATTTCTGCATTTAGTATTGATGCTTGTTTTAATGTAGGTAATATTGGTTAAATGATCAAAGTGAGTTTTTTTGTAGGTTATTTATAGAGTCACATGTATGATTCATACTTATAACATATTTGAAAAGTCATATTCATAATTTAGTTACTTGGATTAGTTTACTAGTTCACAAATCTAGAATTTCTAGAAGTCCCTTGTAGCAAAATAGTAGTAATTTTCTGCTATTTTTTAGAACGTGTTAATAACCTTCATTTGAGTTGATTCCACTTTTTTTAAGTCATCAAAAAATTAAATTTAATAAAATTTTTACCACGTATCATTTTCACTTTATTAGGTAAGGAATTTGGTAGGTTAACTAGCTCACTCATGTTCTTGAATTTCTGATTTTTAGAGTTGTAATTTTCTGCTATTTTTTAGAATATGTTAACAAAGTCCTAGGACATCCTATGTAATAAAAAAAAAATCCCCATCTCATTTATATTTGATTTACTTTTGAATCCATCAAGTTATCTCACTCATAGGACCTCCTGTAGCACTCCTATAGCATGTGTAAACTTGACTAGATCTGCCCCAAAATCTCTTTTTTTCTTGTCTCTTAGTCTTGAATAATGACCCCTAGTATCTAAGTCCATGATTATGGAGACCCAAGTACCAATCTAAACCCCTCCTTCATCCACTGCAATCAAAAAACAACTAATAGAGTTAGGAAGCAATTTTCACATTTAAAACTCTTCAATGCAAGTGAAATAAACTTAGCTTTTGAATTTCCTAATTATGTGTTGTAGATTAAATTTCTTTTGTCCAAGTAATTTTCAATTAGGTTAATGATTTCCATTCTTCAAGTAGAATAGCTTATTTGGTTTATTTGCGATTAAAGTAGCATGGTTTATTTTTGCAACTAATTTAGGTTAGATTTTATGACATTCGCTGCATTGCATTAGATCAATGAAAGGACACATTTCATGATGCACATATAGTGTCACCACCTCTTAAGTTTGTATGAACCCCGATTTATAATTTAATTTGGTAGCCTTGGGAATTACAACATTCTTTTTCCAATACTGGGGCTCATCACTTTTTGGCATCATTGTTGGGTAGGTGTCAAAGTATGCATTGTTTTCTTCCATAGTTGATTCAATTCTTTTACTTTCTGCAAGGACAAAAAATTTCATAGGCATATTTCATTTCAAAGACAAAAAAAATGCATTGCATTAGCATTCTTATTAAAAGAAATTATAAAAACAAACAAAAAACTTCTCCAACACCAAACCCCCCATTTGATCATGTGATGCAGTGAGAACCACATCGCCATCCTCTTTTGCAGGTAGAAAAGAAGAGGTGGTAGAGAAGGTAGAAGAAATGGATGGAGATGCTGACAGTGAAGAAGATACACTTATATTTCCCATTCAAGATACTGATATCAATATTCATATGAAGAAAATTCCTACAACTTTCCTTCCCAACTTCCATGGTATGAGGTCATGGTATCCAAAAACCTTTCCCTTTGAATTTTAAATCCTTTGTAGATCTTATGGTTATTTACTAAACACTCAAAAATTGAGATTTTTTCGAACAACATTAAAGGATAGAACTCTTAAATGGTTGATGAGCTTAGTGATTAATTAAATAATATCATGGAATGATATGCAAATGATATTTCTAGAAAAATATATAGATCATTATCTTAAAGAAGAAATCCTTAGAATGGCTCAAAAATAGGATGAGAGCCTTGAGGATTTAATAGAGATATTTATGTATAATGTTAAGAGGGAAAAATTACATCATTTAGTATTTGACACACTAAAAACCCTCTTACTTAGAACAATTAGGGATGAGTGGATTGATCTACTTGATCTCATGAGTAGAAGTGATGTATACCAATTGTCATTTGAAGAAATTTGTGAAATATGCAAGCACATATCAAGGGGAAGGGAAAGACTAAGTAAATCAACATCAATATTGGAAAGTCAAGCTGAACTTGGAAATTTTCTTGATAACTTTAAAATAGAATTTTTTTAGTAATCTAAGTGAACAAGTAGAAATTTTAAGAATGAAAAATGAGCAAAAAGAAGATGTTGATATTTGTGTTATCCATTCAGATCACATGCTATTAAATATTTCCCATCATTACAAAGGTTGAAGGAATCTTACCAAGAAGACAATGGAGCAAGTCAATCACCATAGCATCTTTGTTAATGTAGCTCCAAGAGGACCATGACAGCCTAGACAACCTAGTATGATGTAAGGGTTTGATTCACAATTTCAAGATTATGCGCATCCATCTCAAAGTAATTGGAGAAAACCTTATCGTTGGCAACCTTGGTCATATCAACCCCAAAACTAATCTTGGAAACAAGGTTGGAAAAGACCTTATGGGAGAAATCCACAATATCCCCAATATTTTCCTAAATATCCTCCATACCCAACTCCATTATATCCCTACCATCCACCACTGCCATAACCACAACCCCAACAACATCCATTTCAAATATCCACTCCAACTCAACTACCTGTACCACAATTTCTGAATCCAAACAACGAAGTAACTCAACCCGCTTACAATGTTGAGGTACAATACTTCCAAACAACTCCTTTTTATGTGAATGATATTCACCTTAAATCAGGAAGTGTATTGCAACAAAGAGATTCTCTTGATGTCGTTGAAGAACAACATCTGGAAGAAGAAGATCCATAGAAGACCACTGAATCATGGGCTACACTCGACGGAAAGAAAATATCAAAATCAAATATTGAGAAAGTTCTATAATGTTTACCATTAGATCCTACATGTTTTTAAGAGAATAATCAACAAAAATAAGAAGATTTGAATTTGATGGAATAATAAGACATACAAGATGATCTAAATTAGCAAGCGAACCAAGTGAACCAAAGCTGTATTGAGGTTTGGTTACATAAAATCAACAGGATGGAGCATCACTCTCTTCTTCAACACTGCTTGATATCATCAAAGTCAAGGCATTTAGTCTCTAATATTTAGGTATATGTCAAAGCATACATTTTGAGCCTACACATGAGTTTATCTGTCATCTTTTTATGCACATCGCTCCATTGGAAGTATTTCTACACTTGAAAGAGATTTTGTTTTTTTCAAGTAGGGTAGGATAGAGGAATAAAAAGAAAAAAAAAATGAAAAAGAGGAAAGGAAAATAAGGGAAAAAAACAAAATCTCAGCTAAAAACCTCTTTTAAGGAACCTAAGATTGGCTCACTGATAGAAAACCTCCTTGAGTTATTTAGTGGGTTTGAAAGAAAAATGGAAAAATGAAAAAATCCTAGCTAAAAACCTCCTTTGAGGCACCTAGGCAAACCTAGTAATTCAAATCCTCATTGAGGCAGCTAGTAGGCCTAAAGAAAAAATGAAGAAAAAAAGAGAAAAAAAATGGAAAAAAAGATGAAATAAAAAAATATTTGCTTTTCTAATTGCACATGTGTTTTTTCATGCAGGTGCTCCACTTTCTTAACGAAAAGAAATAGGTCAACACCACAAAAGGAGGAAAAGAAACAAATGAGCAATGAGGCAAGCGAAAAGTAAAAAACAATCAACCTTGGTCTTCTTACCTTTCGTGAAAATTGATCAAGAGGGACCAAGGACATGTCAATATATCACCCTCATCCATTTCCAACATCCACCCATCATTCCCAAGTGTTTCCCATTCATTTACCTCGTTCTCCTAACATGCTACAGGACGGTTTTGTTTTGCTATAGGACTATCAAAATACACATGACAAAAATAGTTTTTACCATATCTCGAAAATTGTGCATCCATTGGCCAAGTTGTTTCATAGGGAGATGCATACGGATGATGGTAACATGCTCATGGAATTTCAGCAAATTTCAGTGCACACGTTTTGAGAAATTGGTCACCGTCACCTACAACCATTTTTTATTTTTCTCAGTATCTGTGCATCCATTGGCCAAGATTATTTATGGGGAGATGCATAAGGATGATGGAAATATTCTCAAAAAAATTTAGGTCAACATAATCTACTATTTGAGAGACATGGATAAAACAATTATGCTCAAGGAGTGAGCTAGAATTGCTACAGGAGTGACCAGAATTGCTACAGGATTGTAATCGGCATAGACAGAGGGATTAGATCCTATGTTTTCCTTGTGGGAATAAAAAATAAGTCTACTAGATCTCCATCATCTATCTGTTACACTAAAAAATGTCACCATGACCATTTACAGTTAGGATGACTCTATCAACAGTCATGCTACCCTCTTAGGCAAGTCTTATGCCTCTGCTTTCCATGTCAAACTCCAAAAAAGAGAGAAAGTCTTTCTAAATGTATTTATCTCTGGGGACGCAGGTTCTGTCAACCTTACCTGCGGGGACGCACCCAATGTTCACAAAAACTGCGTCTTTGGACGCTCTGTATGTAAAGGTGCAGGTGCGTCCCCCTGAAAAGGTTAAAATGCGCAAGTTTCATCTTTAAAAAGTCACTTGTGGTTATTTCTAGAGCATTCTAGAAGGTTGTTCGACGTGTATTGAGCGCCTCCAGATGGTTCATGCACTCCTACCAAAGAGGAACTTATCCCATCAATAGGGGAGCTATCCCATCCAAAGAGGGGATTATCCCATTGATGGTGGACCTGATTAACTTCCTCTTGAGCACTATAAGTACAGGCATTGGGCCAGAAGGAGGAGAGGTTGAAAGCTATACATTTCTAAGGGTAAATGCTGCAGGAATTAGGACTCCCATTTAGAAGCTTGTGAGGAGAGATTTCCATCTTTGCTTGTTCTATTTGGAAGTGGGTGAGCTTTGTCAAAGTAAAGGAAGACTCTTGTGGACCCTGGAAGGAGCTTGCACAACACCAAGGCTCAGGTTGTAATGGTTCCTTTTGATTACCTTTAATGCAAATTGGTCCATTCTTCTCAATAACTTGTTGTTTATGAGTTATTTCATGTACTCCTTGGTCTATATGTTGAATATGCTTTGTTTTATGTTATAATCAGGTGCTATTTAATTGTTTGACTGTTGGTGATTGCAGGTTTTGGAGAAAAGGAGGAGCTCATCCAGATCAACAAAGCTTGGACTTCTACAACAGCGTTTGGACAAAGGTAAGAACAAAACACTTGATTTCTCATATTATAATGCATGTTTAGAGAAGGATAGTTCTAGTTTGTCTTGTTTGTCACTAGAGAGTCTTAGGCTCCTAGGGAGGTTGGTTGTGTCCGCACAATCGACTCTTTCCGCCTGACAAATTGGCGACTCCGCTGGGGATTCCATTAATGTGAAAAGTCTTTTCCTTTGTGTGAACTTTGCTCTGAGAAAATTGGTTTATTTTTTTGGTTTTGGCTCTGTGACTTTGTCTGTGGGTGGGTTAGCTTAGGATTAGATTCTTTTTGGTTTTTCTTGAATTTTTCAGTAGGACGCAACCTCTGAGTGTTGCACAGTGCGTCCCTGGGCGCACTGTCGCTGTGTGCACAGAGCGGGCCCGCACCTGTGCTAACGGGTCGCCTGCGTCCCCTGCTAAAATTTGAGAAAATTCCATTTTTTGCATTTTTTCTCTTAGATTTTGCTTTTTCTTAGTTTTTACTGCCCAGATTCATTAGTCTCTTGTCAAAGACTTTCACCTGAACTTGTTTCGGTAGCATTGAGTGTTTTAGTGGATTTCATAGAAGTTTAAGCCCTAGGGTTTGATTTTTGAGTAGGTCTTGTAGTGACTTTGGCGGTAGAAGTTGTCAAGCCTTAGATCTCTCTGGTTTTGTCAGCATTCTTAGAAGTCAGACCTGTCATAAAGTCTACCTGTGAGAGCACCTTACCATTGAGTTGTTTCTTTGGGCAAATTTCGAAGTGCTTGTTGATTGAGTCTTGAATTCCATTTTACAAAAGAACAAAAAGATTTGAGTTTTGTTTTGACTAGTCTTTTGATTCTGCATTAGCTGGTCCTTGATTTGATTTTGGTCAAGTAAAACAACCTAGAATCATCTTTGTAAGCTTTTGCCTTGTTAGGTTTGCTTAGGGTAATTTCCCTTTTGATTTGCTTGTGAGTCAAGTTTTCATAGATTTTATAGTTTTTAAGATTGATTTTCGTTAAAATAGATTTATATGCTTTGTTAAAAAGAGAAAATACAAAAACATCTCCTTTGGAAAGTTTTGTTTCAAGTAGCTTTGAAAAGTTTTGAAAGAAAAAGAGTTTTTCGTGCACGTAAAGAGTGGTCATGTTTGTATGCTTGAAAAGATAAAGAGAATTGTTTCTTTGATTGTCTTTATTAAGAAAGTTGTTTTCTATAAAATTTGCATCTCTCAACTCTCTTAGTTAAGAATTTCATTGAAAAAGGAAAGTAGCGTGAATCATCTTAGGTGCATCTTTATAGTGGTTTGAGTCGAGTCTACACACCATTGGTTTCACTTCCGCTACCTTTTGTCTTTAAGGAAAACCATAAAATTAACGCTTAAAGTAAAATTGACGTAGTAACTTTTATTTTCTAGGGCTCTGAAACACCAATTTAGATCAGGCTAGTGTCTTGGAGTAGGTGAGTAATTAACTCTCCAAGACAACAAAACCAAACAAGTAGCTTATCTTGTGATAGAATAAATCCAATTGTCTCATTTGTACTCTGGGAAAGCTCCTCTTAAAGGAGAAGCACGAGCTCGTGTCCGAACCAGTGAGGGGATCAATCCCCTCTCGTTGGGAACAACGCCAGACACGCACGTATTACAAACGGTAAACCTCGGATTAACCATTGTCGAGGAGCCAGGGGTCACTTGTCGGTAAACCTTGGATTATTGTCAAGGAGCCGGCAAGGGGATTGAGCTTGATACTCTGCCCTTGCGTGCTGTCGGAGTTTAGACTGTTCCCCCAGGTGCATTTGTTGCGGTTGGTAACCTTAGTGACCATTATCTTTAGGATTCTACCGAGGTGACGGTGGAGGGAAGATCCCACTGTACCTGGAGCAGACGTCGGCTAGACTCACTTGGATTTTCTGGGGGGTTCGCTTCACTCGAGACGGTTAAAGTGGAGGAACTTGGTCCAGTCTATTCATTAAGCAGGTTGCTGGGGTAACTGTTCCACCCGCCACTTCTGTACTGAATCCAGCGATGTTGGGCTTCATCACCAACTAGCGCTTTCGGTCTGGAAGGCTACTGTTTGTGCTTGGTTTGATGCTCTAGATTCTTTAGGCGTGTGATTCAAATTTGTTTGGTTCTTTAGAGACTTTAGGTGGTTTGATTTGAAATTTTTATTTTGTTTTCGTGTGTAGTAGTTAAAAGTTTTTAGCTGTGGCGGAATTACCGAGACAGTCCCGTAGACTTCGGGGCAAGTCACCTGAGATTGTTACCGGAACTGATTTGTTGAGAAAACTCCGTAGATCACGGGGTGGATCTCCTGAAGACGTCCCGGGTCAGTACGAAGGGCTGAAGGTCCTTGTAACTCCTCCTAGTGGCAGTAAAGTAGGTTCACCTGAAGAAGGAGAATCTTCCTTGGTAGTCCATCCAGATTACCAAAGTTTAGAGACAGGTTATAATCCCGAAGCTGTTACAGTTTCTGAGCTTGTTGGTAGTTTTTCGTCTGCTAGTGATACAGGCGAAGAACCTGAAATATCTGAACCTGTTACTCCAACTTCTAGTGTTCCAGATTCACCGAGAATAGAACGAATTATCACCGAAAATCTTCCGGCTGGTTTGATTGCTATCGAAGAACTTGCTCCAGAGGAAGAAATAGGCGTTTCTCACCTTGAAGATCAACTTACTATTGAGCTCAGGGAGCGTGAATCTATCTTTTACAGTCCTCCTAGAAGTACTACTTGGTACCTTTCGTTAACTAATTATTTAGACAACTCAGGGATAGGTTTTTCTCCACCTCGTACTCCTTTTCCACCTGGAGGTATTCATACTCCTGTAAATATGTCTGGTCAGTCGTCCGTGTTTACTCAAAGTCCTGAATCTTTCTTACACGGCGGTCCTTCTGTTCCCACTGGGTATCAAGCACTTTCTGGTACCTTTGCGGGGGCATCTCCTCAACCCGTTGATTATGGGTTATTAACTGGAAACAGTGGTAATATACCATTGGGTGTAGGAGACATTTACATGATGTCAGGTTCAGTTCCCGTTTCCCAACCTCAAGGTGGCCAATTACCGCCTGGGGGGCAGCCTCAGTTAACGCCTGGGGGGCAACCTCAAGGTACACAAATTGTGTCTGGGGGGCAACCTCAAGGTCAGTATGCACCTATGGTACAATACATGCCTCAAGGTCAACCCCAGCCTCAATATGTACCCCAAGGTCAACCTCAGTATCAATATCAACCTCAAGGATGGCAACCTCAAGGATGGCAACCACAAGGGTATCAACCCCAAGGGTATCAACCTCAAGGGTACCAACCTCAAGGTCAAGGTCAACCCCAGTATCAGTATTTACCCCAAGGTTATCAACCTCAAGGTCAATACTCGAGTCAAGGTTATCAACCACCTCAAGGTCAGTCATATGGTCAAGGTGTGGGAACTGCACCTTTCAATTATCAATCCTATCCTCAATCCGGTTATGGACCTCAGTATTCTCAACCCGTTACGGGTCAATACCCTGGAATGTTAGTGTGGGATCCATCACAGGGTCAACAGGTGTTGCAGCCAAGTATACAGTTGGTACCTCAAGCTGGACAACCCGTAGTTTCTGGTTCACCCCAGCAACCGCAACCTGCCCAGTCAAATGTTCAAACTTCTGTAACTTCGGTAGTTACTCAGCCGCCAATTGCACCTAGTACTCCATCTCAAACGGCTGCGGCAACTACCGCTGCATCTACCGCTCTTACTTCTGGAGTATCGACAGCTCCGGTTTCTACTGTCTCTGTAACCACTCCTCAGGCATCTTTACCGTTGTCTGGACCTACGATTCAAACCACGGTCCAGATGCCTATGGGTCAGCCTGGTATAAGTACGGTTGTCACTTCTCAACCTCAATTTGTTCAACAACCGTACCAGGGACAGTACCAACAAAGGCAAGCTGTCCAGCAGCCAGTTTACCAGTATCAACCGTATCCTGGGTACACTTATCAACAACCTCAACAACCCCAGTACGGTCCGGTTAATCCTGGTTTTCCAGGAGGATATAATATCCCTAATGCGATTCCTGTTCCTAGTTATCCTGGATATCCTCCTCCTGGGGCTGGTGTCATGACTCAAAGTTTTAGAGATCCTAATCGGCAGTTACCGTTTATCGCAACTTTGGATTTACCAGATTTGACGCGCCTAACGAATGATCCAATTCAATATCTTCAGTTCTGGCCGCCAATGCCAAGTAAGTTGCCCAGTGATATACCCAAGTTCGAAGGTAAGCCTGGAGAGGATCCGTCCAATCATGTGATGACTTACCACCTCTGGTGTGCTTCAAATTCTATCTCGGATGATTCGATCCGCTTACGTCTTTTTCAGCGTACACTCATTGGTCTCGCGGCCAAGTGGTACATTGAGTTACCACGGGCCTCTTTTTACAATTTTAGCCAGTTAGCTACCTCGTTCTTAACTCACTTTCAGTTGCCGGTCAGATACGATAACGGCACGGAGTTATTAACTTCACTAAAACAATCGACGTCCACGTACATTTCCGATCACATTCATGAGTGGAGACGTCGAAGAAGGTTGGTGAAAGTTTTTATTCCGGACCAAATCTTAGCTGAATGGTTTGTTAAATCATTGTTACCGAAGATTACTGAAGATGTAGCTAAGGCCGGAGTAGTTACTGAGGAGCAAGTCATTGCTCAGGCGCAGTACCTTGACTTAGTTTATACTCAGTCGGGTACTTTACACGAGAAGATTCCGGATCTTCCAAAATCGAATCAAATCGCTGCTGCTCCTTCGGGATCTCATGCCGCTGATGGTATGATTGGTACGGTGAACACTAAGAGCAAGAAGAAGTCTTCCAAGAGTTCTACTACTCCTATAATCACCTTGCCTGATTCCCCGACAGGAGAGTCTTCTCCTGAACTTTCCGTCGATATTCACGCTGTAGAGTCATCTACGGCCAAATCAAAAAACGGTGGGAAGAAGAAAGGAAAGAAGAAGGCTAAAGCAGACAAGGCTCCGAAGGAGAAAACAGAAAAGTCAGAAACCAATGACGAAAAGCGCAAACCTCGATATCCTTGTCTTATTTGTGAAGAGGATCATTTTACAAGAGATTGCCCTCATCGGGCCGAGGTTGTGAAAATAGTCAAAGGTTCTCCCCCTCCTGCTGTGTTGAAAGATCCATTTCCAAAGCAGGAGAGTAAGATGATAGGTTCTTCCTCGACTGCCAGTGAAGAACCCATTTTGATGATGTCTCATGTGAGGATTGCGACTCGATCGCAAGATTATGGTAGTAAGAATCCTGTTGATGGTAAGGAAGCAGAATCTTCTCACTCTAACCCATCAACCTCAGCTCCTGGTTCCGATCCACTACAGATCGAAAAACCTAACCCGGACTTAGTAATCAAACCGCCCGCTAAGGGTGTACTTCGAAGGTCTGCTTTCAATCCACATGCGAGAGCAGCCCAGAATTACAACATTGTTGAGGACTTAGCTGTTTCACCCTCAGCAATGTCGGCGTTAGAAGTGCTGCAATCATGCCCAGCACAACGAAAATTACTCTTGTCGGCTATCGGAGCTGTTGACGTTCAGGACCCGAACCTGATAATCTTCGATCTAGAAAATAGTACACCACGTCTACCCCATCAAATGGCTTTCCAAATCCCAGTGATAGTCAAAAACAGGCCTATTCATCGGACTGTGATTGATGAGGGAGCTTCTACGTGTATTATGTCGATTCAATGTTGGAGATCTCTTGGTTCTCCTTCGTTGAACCAATCCCCCACCATCCTTAAGGCCTTTGATGGCCGTGGGTTCCGTCCGTTTGGTATTCTACAGGAATTACCTATAGGGGTAGAAGGTAAAACCGTTAGTCTGGATGTGGAAGTGGTTGATGCCTCTCTAGACTACAACCTTCTTTTGGGTCGAAGTTGGTCATATGCTATGACGGCGGTCGTTTCATCGGTCTTCAGAGTAATTAAGTTTCCATATAACGGTAAGATCGTGACTATTGATCAGCTGACATGCTTTTCATCCGACCCAGCCTCTTCAGAGAGTATCCAGCATGTCGGTAAGACGACAATCCCTTACAGGGACGTTGGCGTAGGTTTAGTTAAAGATTCCGGCTTGCTGGGAACTTTTCCTTTCCCTCCAATCAACGCAGACCCTTCATTTGCATCAATTCATATGATTACATCAGAAAACATTATTTATGATGATCCTTGGATCGTCCCATCTGAATCTGAGATAGACTCATTCGGTGATGCTATGCCTTTGAGTCCATATGAGATTGCTTATGAAGCTGTCGTGTCTTTTACCGACTCGCGTTCAACCCAAATCGACCAAATGAATGTGGTCAGTGAAGAATCACTTTTCACATCATCCTTAGAACGGATAGCGTTTCCCGAAGTCGTGTCATCTGACGAACAACTTCGCGAAATCCTAAGTGTAGACGATCTACCATGGGAAGATCTCCATCACAGATCTTCGTTTTTACCTGAAGATGATGTTCTTGAAAATGATTTTTCATCTATCTTTACCGCTGAATATGTCAAAGATGCTCAGAATCCAATGAAACATCCTGATTCAGAGTTGAATTTAGGGAGTATTTCTCGTACTATTCCCATTGACATTTCAGTGAAGCCCGAAATTGAGGAGAACATTCATATAGGTGCCGCATGTACAGAAGATGAAATCCAAACTTACAAGGCCCTATTCCAAGAATTCCGCGATGTGTTTGCCTGGTCTTACGAGGAAATGCCGGGAATCGATCCTGCCATTGTTGTTCATGAAATAAAGACCTACCCGGATGCTAAACCCGTCCGGCAACGGTTGCGTCAGATTCACCCTCGAAAAGCGGCTGCGATTAAAGCAGAAGTCGAAAAGCTGTTGAAAGCAGGTTTCATATATCCGATCCCGTTAACGGATTGGGTATCGAATATTGTTCCGGTCAACAAGAAACAAGGAACAATAAGAATCTGTATCGACTATAGGGATATCAATCGAGCTTGTCCAAAAGACAACTATCCTACGCCTTATATCGATCAAATTATTGATGATTGTGCCGGAAGTGAAATGTTTTCCTTTATGGATGGTTTTTCGGGCTATAATCAAATCAATATTCTACCTGCCGACCAACCAAAAACGGCATTCATTTGTCCATGGGGGACATTTGCTTATTGCAAATTACCTTTTGGGCTTAAGAACGCCGGGGCCACTTTTCAACGGGCGATGTCTTATGCATTTCATGACATCAAGCACATTGTGCAACCATACCTCGATGATTTGCCTGCTCATTCTTTACATCGAGCTGATCACCTTGTCCACTTACGAGCAATCTTTATGAGGTGTAGGCATTATCGAATTCGGTTGAATCCCCACAAGTGTGTTTTCTGTATAGAAACAGGTCGATTGCTAGGCTTTGTTGTTTCAAAAGCCGGCATTCGCGTCGATCCCTCAAAGGTCGAAGCTATCATCAAATTGCCTCCTCCTTCGAGTTTGCGCCAACTCCAAAGTTTGCAAGGGAAAGCGAACTTTTTACGCCGATTCATCCCAAACTACGCCGAGGTCACTAAAGGTTTTACACGGTTGTTGAAACAAAACGCTCAATTCTTTTGGGACGAGATTGCCCAACAATCTTTTGATGCACTTAAGCACGCGTTAACCCATGCACCGTTGTTGCATCCTCCCAACTACAACCAGGACTACTTCTTATACCTCGCAGCTTCGCATTCCACCATTGGAATGGTGTTAGTTCAAGAAGATGAATTCGGAGCGGAACATGTGATATATTATCTCAGTCGGACCTTAAATCCCACTGAGCTAAAATATTCGCATGTGGAGAAATTGGCCCTGGCAGCCGTTCAAGCTGTCCAGCGTTTTCGTCACTACATTCTTCTCCGTAAAACTACAGTTATTTCGGATTGCAACCCTATGATTTATATTTTGACAAAACAACTGCTAGGGGGCAAGTACTCTAAATGGATCGTTATCCTGCAAGAGTTCGACTTGGAGTTCGAGAAGTCCAAGTCTAAGAAATCCTTAGTTTTTGCGGAATTGATGTGTGATTTCCCGCGTGCTGACACAGAGACTGTGGCAGAGGAGTCCATTGCGGACGAATCTTTGTTTCTTATCAGTACTTTAGATCCGTGGTACGGAGATATAATCATCTATCTCCAAACCCAAACCTTTCGGCCTGAAGCTTCCAAAGCGGACCGTCGAAAAATTCGGTTTCAATCCCAGCAATATAAAATTATTGGAGATACACTTTATCGCCGGGGGGCAGACTTAGTTTTTCGACGTTGTTTAACTCACGAAGAGGCTGAGAGGGTTTTGAATGATTGTCACTCTGGAGCATGTGGCGGTCATATGTCTGGGTATGCCACAGCTCAGAAGGTGTTGCGCGCTGGTTACTTCTGGCCATCTATGTTTAAAGATTGTATCATTGCAGTCCGGAAGTGCCACAACTGCCAAGTGTTTGATCGAAAGATGCGCGCACCACCTGCTCCTCTCCACCCTATAATTGCCGTTGGTCCATTCGCCAAATGGGGTATCGACTTTATTACTTGTAACCCTCACTCGGCCGGGGGGCATGCGTATATCATCCTCGCGGTTGATTATTTTACTAAATGGGCCGAGGCGATGCCTACATTCGACGCAAGCGGCAAAACAGCTGCAGTTTTCGTATTCAATCATATTATAACTAGGTTTGGTGTCCCACAAGCAATCATTACTGACCATGGGAGCCATTTTCAAAACATCATGATGACTGAGCTTACAAGCCAGCTTGGTTTGCGCCACGATAGCTCTACTCCTTATTATCCGCAAGCCAACGGTTTGGTTGAGTCTATCAACAAAGTTCTGGTTATCATGATCCGACGTACCATTGGTATTCATCGGTCGAATTGGCACAACATGTTATTTTCAGCGCTATGGGCATATCGAACCTCAGTGAAAACTTCAACAGGGTTCACTCCTTTCCAGTTAGTTTATGGCTTGGAAGCTGTGTTACCCATTGAATGCGAAATCCCATCACTTCAAATGGCTGTCGAATTACTTCCAGCTACTTCCGAAGAGGAGAAACGTTTATTGTACTTAGCTAAATTAGATGAGACTCGACGTGACGTTGCATTGGCAATCGAGACTCACGCGAAACGAATGAAAGCTCAGTATGATAGAAATGTGACCCCTCGAAGTTTTTCGGAGGGAGACCTAGTGCTATTATATGATCAAGCTAACGATAAGCTAGGTGCTGGAAAATTCGTTCCTATGTGGCATGGACCCTACATTGTAAAGCGAAAGCTAGCAAAAGGGGCTTATGAGCTGGTTGATTTTGATGGGGACTCTTTGGGTAAACCCAGAAATGGACTTTACCTAAAGAGGTATTATGCTTAAATGGTGGGTATGGAGAATTTTTTAGTTAGGTTAGGTTTTCTTTCTAGCTAGTATGCTTGTTAGTTAGTCAGTGTGTTTAGCTTAGAGAGTGGGTTTTTCGTCGTTATTCTGGCTTATCTTGGTTTTACTCTTGATATTGCAGATGTCGACGCCTCTCCAAACATACATTGGATTTGCTGATGGTGCTTGTCGTAGTACACGGAATATCTCTTCCGCAGCTTGGGTTATCTATTCACCCTCTGACGAGTTAGTTTCTATGCATGGGGTAAGCCTCGGTCAAACAACGAACAACATTGCAGAATACAGTGCAGTGGTTGAATTATTATCCGAATCTATTTCATTTGGAATTCGTCGTTTGATAGTGAGGTTAGATTCTGAACTTGTTGTATTACAGCTTAATAGAGTTTATGCCATTAGAAATCCTGTGTTATTAAGGTTGTTTTTGAGAGTGCGTCTCTTGGAACGTGAATTTGATTACATTGAATATCAGCATATTCCAAGGTCTTTAAATACATTAGCAGATGCAATTGCTTCTCGAATGTTGGACAGACATTTACAATAATCATGCAAGTAAATTTAAAAACATTTCATCACATATGTTAAACAAGATAAGCCGGTAATAGTGATATATATATAGATAGGAGTGTGTCAAAAAATATACATCGTCTTCGATCATAGGTTGAAAAACACCTTATGATCAGCAAAAATGATAGAGTACAAAAAAGTAAAAAATGTCACATGTGTCTACAAAGTGACTAGCCAATCACTGGTGGTGCTCCCTGTACGACACCACTGCACGGGCTACCTTGCACAAAAATCTCCTAAACGGTCCAGGGACCGCGACTACATAGCGCTGAAGTCTGATAGGAATATCATCCATGGTAGTCTCAGGCATATCCGCCGTCAGACGCTCTAGATCATGCTCCAACTCAGCCAGTACCTCTGTAGCCGCCGCGTCCTGTGGGGCCGGTACCGGTGCAACTGGATGTCTCCTCTCAAAAGGCCGGAGGTTGGCTGGGCGCTGTGGACCAACATCTGCATTTTGAAAATTTTTACTGTCAGTTTTGAGACGATATATATAAAAACAAAAAAAAAGTACATAATTTGAAAACTTGTGAAAAATAAAGTACCTCTGTCATCCCATTGTTCTCCCTGTGGAAGAACCATGTCCGGATCATGTCGAAAATCTACTCCGGCGTACGGAAAGTCCTGGATCGAGAAGACCTGGTCCTCCAACCAGTGAAAGTAACTATCAGAAAATCGAACAACTGCCGCGCCCTCGTCAGGATGCCGGGCCATCACCGCAACCCATCGTACCAGCTTTGGCTCCCGAGGACCCAAGATATCAACAGTGAGTTGCTGAGGGATCAACATCGGAACTCTCTCTAAGGCAAAGCTCACGACTAAAGGCCCATATCCAAAAGTTTTCAGTCGTCCGTTCTTTGCCTTAGTTAGTTGGCTGTTCACATTAGCCGACACAGCATCACACCAGTTGAAAATGGTGCCTTGGTAACAGTCAATTGCCATCCGCATTTGGGACCCAGAAGCAATGTGTAAAGCGGCTGCGCCGCAAATTCTGGTAACCGTGAACGCTATAACTTTGAGCTCACGCAGAGAGATGTGTTTGATCTCCACGCCTTTCGAATGGTGTGCCCCAGGTGTGCACCAATCTTCCCGGAGACTAACAAGGGATTGGCCACCCGGCCTAGTCCCGGCTAGATTGAGTTGCTCGCCTCTATTTGGCAAGCCAGTGAGAAAGTATACATCAGAGGGCTCTATCTCGAGCTGGTGCCCTCCTATGTAAAAGCATTGTTCTTGAACGTTCCATCTCTCAACCAGCCATTCCAAGAATCTTACCTGAGCCCTCATGCCCGGTATGGCCCAGTATTTATATAACCCGCATGCTTTTAGGGCATCCAGGGAAGGTTGATGTTCGATTGCAGCTTCATCAACCTCCTCGTGCTCTCTTTCTCTCCAATCCAGCATGGTAAGTGCCCTACACATGAATAAATAGGCATTAGAATTAATTTTGGGAAATTTGAATGGTTGATTTTGGAGTTTGGGGTTTCAAAATCCGCGTTTTGCGGAGGACGCACCCCGCGTTTGGAACACAGGGCGTCGGGACGCAGCTGGCCTGAATGTGGGCTGCGTCCCCCGACCTTTTTTCTGTATAGAAAAAGGTCGGGGGACGCAGGTCACCCGAAGGGCACCTGCGTCCACCGCAGAGCGCATTTTGAAACCTAAAACCCCCAAAAATCAAAACTAAAACCTAAAATACAATTTTAATTGGATGAAATTGAAGAGTAGGATGTTGTAAAATACCTGGAAGAGACGGCGTTCGATTCTGACGGTCGGATTTTCCGCAGCAACCACGGGAAGTTTCTTGCCAAAAGCCCTTTTTTCAACCTCAACAGTAAAATGGTAAAAATGATATTGTAAAAAGTCTTTTTATAGGTTTTTTGGATGAATTAGTTCATTTTTCACCATGAAAAGATGTTTTTCGAGGTATTTTTGCCTATCTTAAACAGGTATGAGTAATGTGTTGCTTTTGTGCAGGACAAAGGGACTTAGAGGGAAAATTGTCATTTTTCACGAACCAAAATATCAGAGTCATCTTTTAAGCCCTTTTTCTGACTCCTAAAAAATGAAAAGATTGCCGAGCGTTTCTTTTACACTCGTTAAAACGGAATTAAAAGACGGTCCTCTTATAGCTCTTTTCTGACCGTAAAATCAGGAAAAGATTGCCGGGTTTTTGTCGTTTCAAACTCGATACGGAAATAAAACGACGTGTCCTTGATCGCTTTTTACTTTTCAGGTCAGTGACACTAATTATGAAAGTACTCCTTGGTCGCAAGATCAAGCGGTTCCCCCAGGTATTATTTTATATTTTTTCGGGCTTGAGGGACACAAATTTACGAAAAAGTTCAACTTGGAGTCTTCTTAAGTTTTTCAGACTCTCTAAAATTGAAAAACGCCGAGTTTCTCTTATACTGGGCTCGTTAAACATTTCACAGTAAAGGACCTGTTCAATTACAAACAGGAACGAACCACTCCTTCCTAGGGTTCGAATCAAAACTAGGTTGGACTCATCCGAAGGATGAGCTTATAATCAAGCATATGTTATCCTCCTCAAGCTTGTTAAAAATAAAGAGGTACTTGCCAGAAATGGTGGGGGAAAAGAGAGAAGAATGAGCCTATTTGTTACCTTTTGTCTCAGAAGAAACTTTATTACCACTCTTGAACACGACACTTTTTCATTCACCTGGGTTGGGAAATCCTTACCTCACAGTTGATCAAACCACTTTGAAAGTCTTTAACCGGGTTCCGGGGATTAACTTTGAATTATTCATCACCAAGCCATCTGTCGTGTCGTTATGTGTTCAGGAGGTCTGCAAGTAAAACTTTCATCTGCAAAATACTTGTCATCCGTTTGACCATCCCTGAGTCAGTCCTTACAGCAACATTTCTTCAACTTGAACAATGATTTCGTGTTGCAGGCTTGCCTGCAACGAGCCGCTTTCTATCGACATCAGCACATTATCTAGAGAGATGACTTAGAGATCGTCAGTACCTTGAAGTCTGCATGCATCAATGGCAGGTTTCTCGCCTTTGACGTCAGTTTACATCATTGACTTTCGATCAAAGGATTCCGTGAAATGTTCGACATCAACTCATTCATTCACATCTCATGGATTGTACTGGGTACTTTGAGAACCATGGACATTACTGGTGGTCTCTCTCACGCTTGTTAACAGTTTACATCATTGACTGGTAATCAAGTGGTTTCTACCATGTTCGACATCAACTCATTTATTCGCATGGCTAGAATCGTACCAATTCGAGAAGTAGAAATGAAGACCCTGGATCTAGTTTCTACCATCCAGGCTGCGAGGAGTTTTGTATTCATTATCTAAGTAGACTAATCACAAACAGATGGCTGCGCCCATACTGTGTCTACAAAAGTCTATGATTATGATGTATTGCAAGATCATTCCTGTATCAGAGTAGTTAGTCTGTTAGTTAAAGTTTTAAATCTGAGTATGGGAATGCCTACCTCAGTGATGATATAATCTTATACATGTATTTTGTGTTGAAAATTGCAGGTTCTGACCAGGCTCTCCACGAGATAATCCTTGAAATGATAAAGCGCTTCACCCTTCCTAGATAATACAAAACCCTAATCTATTTCAGGCTTCGCACTTTAGGGGGCAATCTGTTACACTAAAAAATGTCACCATGACCATTTACAGTTAGGATGACTCTATCAACAGTCATGCTACCCTCTTAGGCAAGTCTTATGCCTCTGCTTTCCATGTCAAACTCCAAAAAAGAGAGAAAGTCTTTCTAAATGTATTTATCTCTGGGGACGCAGGTTCTGTCAACCTTACCTGCGGGGACGCACCCAATGTTCACAAAAACTGCGTCTTTGGACGCTCTGTATGTAAAGGTGCAGGTGCGTCCCCCTGAAAAGGTTAAAATGCGCAAGTTTCATCTTTAAAAAGTCACTTGTGGTTATTTCTAGAGCATTCTAGAAGGTTGTTCGACGTGTATTGAGCGCCTCCAGATGGTTCATGCACTCCTACCAAAGAGGAACTTATCCCATCAATAGGGGAGCTATCCCATCCAAAGAGGGGATTATCCCATTGATGGTGGACCTGATTAACTTCCTCTTGAGCACTATAAGTACAGGCATTGGGCCAGAAGGAGGAGAGGTTGAAAGCTATACATTTCTAAGGGTAAATGCTGCAGGAATTAGGACTCCCATTTAGAAGCTTGTGAGGAGAGATTGCCATCTTTGCTTGTTCTATTTGGAAGTGGGTGAGCTTTGTCAAAGTAAAGGAAGACTCTTGTGGACCCTGGAAGGAGCTTGCACAACACCAAGGCTCAGGTTGTAATGGTTCCTTTTGATTACCTTTAATGCAAATTGGTCCATTCTTCTCAATAACTTGTTGTTTATGAGTTATTTCATGTACTCCTTGGTCTATATGTTGAATATGCTTTGTTTTATGTTATAATCAGGTGCTATTTAATTGTTTGACTGTTGGTGATTGCAGGTTTTGGAGAAAAGGAGGAGCTCATCCAGATCAACAAAGCTTGGACTTCTACAACAGCGTTTGGACAAAGGTAAGAACAAAACACTTGATTTCTCATATTATAATGCATGTTTAGAGAAGGATAGTTCTAGTTTGTCTTGTTTGTCACTAGAGAGTCTTAGGCTCCTAGGGAGGTTGGTTGTGTCCGCACAATCAACTCTTTCCGCCTGACACTATCCTCCACACTATTTAGCGATTTTTCCATCTAAATATTCATCTCTATCCATGAAAAAAAACCATTTTCACCCATTCTCCCATATCTTTCACCACAACTAGCGCTTTTGATCCTTTTCCATAGATTGATCATGAATTTAGTGTTGTTGGAAGAATTTTCTGAAGGATATTGTTGTCATAGAATGGTTTTTGTGACTGCTACAAGAAGAAATACATTCATGTAGCAGTATGCAATTACTCTACAAGACCACAATTGAGAGCACCATAATTAAGAACCAATGATCATGAAGGCATTGGAGAGTCATTTTCTCAATTTTGGGTAGCTACAGGACCTCTTCAAATTCACTACAAGATCACTGTTCATATCCAACAACGTCATTTGATCCATGGTGGCATCTATATTTTTATCACATGAATCATTGAACTTCAATAAAAAATGAGAAGATTCAATCCAATCAAAAACAATTGATGAAAGTGACATTTTGTACCTCAAAGATAAATCCAACAACTTCATCAATGTTCCAACAGCCTCATTTAAGCATCAACAAGACAATCATCAGCTAAAACACTAACATCATGAGCATCTTAGCAGCAACATTTTAGCCAAGGATGTGAAGCAGCAACAACAATAAAAAAAAAAAAAAACTAGAAAACCTCCAAATTCAATGCTATTAGCCATAGGACCTCCATCAAATTATCACATGCAGCTTCAAGATCATCAATAGTAGCTTCAGAACCACCAAATGGAGCTTCAACATTCATAACAACAACCTCAATATCACTTGCAGAAACACAACAAGGGTAAGGCTTAGGTATGCAATCCTATAAACCTTTCCTATGAACTTATTTTAGCTTGAAAAACATTGCAAGTGTATGGAGGAAAAGGTTTTTTATAACCAAAATTAGTAGTAAGCCAACCTCAGCCTTATCTAGCAGTTAGCTTCACTTTTCCACCAAGACACTTGCATGTGTGGGAGAGGAACAAGACAAAGTGAAGAGGAATTGAGAAAGTGGGTTGTAATCATTTAGTCATGATGGAGGACAAGGAGTGGAAAGGGGTAAGTGAGGGCCAACTCAGTTAATAAAAAGAACTTTGAGTTTATGGAATGAAAAAAGAGAAAAAATTTTAAAAATAATAATATAATAAAAGACAAAAAAAATAAATAAAAAGTGGACCCACCAACTCTTGGCATGAAAATATTAGTTCCTACAATATTAAGGTTATGTGCTACAGGAAGGAATAGAACTACTACATGAAATACCAACAGTGGTATAAGAGTACCATCAGTGCTACAGAAGAGCTCCTTTATAAAAACATTGTTACTGGGGTGTTGGAAAATGATTAATTAATTGCTAAAAGGTACAAAGAAACACAATGGAGATGCAATGGATTTTCTATAGGAAGTTAGAGTTTCATAATTGTAAATTCTTCAAGGGTGTAAAGATATCCAAGTTAGTAGGTTGGTCATCACATCATTCCTTTATTTTGCTTTAGGTTATTCACCATCATTTCTCCCTCCATAAGAAAAAAGAGCTTTGTGTTAAGTATTTTCAATTCTAGAATTTAATGAGAAAAGTAGAATTCAAATTTCTATTCAAGGGTTTTCATGAGAATTTGGTGGATGGTATGATGTGTCATGAATAAGAATAAAAATTCACCCTTGAAATTGTAAAACGAGGCCACCATTTTCAAAATTATTCCCTTTTTAGAAGTGATACAAGAAACTCTTTTCCTTCAGCAGCCTTGCTTGCCACTAGATTGTTTATTTTTCCCCTTTTGGAGTTCTACAAGGGATGGAAGGAAAATATAGTGAGGGAAAAACTTAGTGTGTGGTGTGGGAGGTATCAAGGTCACCTAGATTCTTGTGAATTAAAAACTAAGTGGCACAAGAAAAACCTAGCTCTGCACATAGAAATCACAACCTGAAAATATGGGAGGAGGATTTAACATAAGAAGAAGTTGAAATTGAAGGGGAGAAATCAAAGAAAGGATCAAAAGAAAGGACAAAGAAAAAATAGCAGAAATAAAGGTTAAGCCAAAGCCAAAGGAAGAAATTGAAGAGCATTCATGGTTCCATTCAGTAGTGGAACCTACACTCGCATTAGTGTGGGAAATCAAAAAAGTCATTTGAGGCACAAAAGAAGAACAACATGGCAAGAAGATGAATAGATTTCTCATAGGATGAGCACCAATTTCAGTAGGGAGGTGTGATGGGACTCCAAATTAGTCACAAATTAATGCCCATCTAACCTTCCCTACACACATAAAGGATATGTTAAATCTTTCCTTCTGCACTTAATAATGTTTTTTTATCTTTAATATGTTCTTAGGAAGGTTTAGATATAATTGCATATTATGTGCCTAATATTATTTATTTTTGCAGGATATTGAGAGAATATGGAGTAAATTTTGAATGAGATAATATAGGGACTTTCTACATACTATAGGATAGCCAATATTGGATAATAAATTAACAAAATATCATGAAATTATTGTCAAATTCTAGGAATTGAGAAAATCTAGGGATGTTTTCCCTATCATTTAACGAGGGTTCCTAGTGTTGGGAACCAGATCCAATTCTTGAGGGATTTATGAGGGGAAAGTTTCCTCCTTTTAAGAAGAATGCTTCCTCATATATTTGTATAAGTACCAATTCGAATTTTCCTCTAGGGGCAGGTATTTCTTAGTGTTCTTCTTGACAAAATGTGTTGTTTAGCAGCTCCACTTTCAGGGCATATATATTTAAAATCCAAAAAAAAAAAAAAACCAAAATACAAAAATTTTTGCGGTCAAAACAAGTATTTTACCTCTCTCATCCGACTGCTCTCCAGGCAAAAGCAACATGTCAGGGTCTCCCGTGAAGTCCATCCCTGCGTATGGCCAATCCTCAACCACCACCTACTGACGATGTAGCCACTCCATAAAGTCAATACCCCATGACACTGGCTAGCCGCCTTGAGGTTTGGTTACATAAAATCAACAGGAT
This sequence comes from Pinus tabuliformis, assembly GCA_031772625.1. Taxonomy (NCBI): domain Eukaryota; kingdom Viridiplantae; phylum Streptophyta; class Pinopsida; order Pinales; family Pinaceae; genus Pinus; species Pinus tabuliformis. The sequence goes on from CM062805.1 coordinate 606,499,830, forward strand.
CTATCATCACTCTCTTCTTAAACAATGCTTGATATCATCAAAGTCAAGGAATTTAGTCTCTAATATTCATGTATATGTCAAAGCATACATTTTGAGCCTACACATGAGTTTATCTGTCATCTTTTTATGCACATCGCTCCATTGGAAGTATTTCTACACTTGAAAGATATTTTGTTTTTTTCAAGTAGGGTAGGATAGAGGAATAAAAAAAAAAAATTGAAAAAAGGAAAGGAAAATAAGGGAAAAAAATAAAATCTTAGGTAAAAACCTCTTTTAAGGAACCTAAGATTGGCTCGCTGATAGAAAACCTCCTTGAGTTCTTTAGTGGGTTCGAAAGAAAAATGAAAAAATGAAAAAATCCTAGCTAAAAACCTCCTTGAGGCACCTAGGAAAACCTACTAATTCAAATCCTCATTGAGCCAGCTAGTAGGCCTAAAGAAAAAAATGAAGAAAAAAAGAGAAAAAAAATGGAAAAAAAGATAAATAAAAAAATATTTTCTTTTCTAATTGCACATGTGTTTTTTCATGCAGGTGCTCCTCCACTTGCATAAGGAAAAGAAATAGGTCAACACCACAAAAGGAGGAAAAGAAACAAATGAGCAATGAGGCAAGTGAAAAGTAAAAAACAATCAACTTTGGTCTTCTTACCTTTCGTGAAAATTGATCAAGAAGGACCAAGGACATGTCAATATATCACCCTCAACCATTTCCAACATCCACCCATCATTCCCAAGTGTTTCCCATTCATTTTCCTCGTTGTCCTAACATGCTACAGGATAGTTTTGTTTTGCTACAGGACTATCAAAATACACATGACAAAAATAGTTTTTACCATATCTTGAAAATTGTCTATCCATTGGCCAAGTTGTTTCATAGGGAGATGCATACGGATGATGGTAACATGCTCATGGAATTTCAGCAAATTTTAGTGCACACATTTTGAGAAATTGGTCACCGTCACCTACAACCATTTTTTATTTTTCTCAGTATCTGTGCATCCATTGGCCAAGATTATTTATGGGGAGATGCATAAGGATGATGGAAATATTCTCAAAAAATTTTAGGTCAACATAATCTACTATTTGAGAGACATGGATAAAACAATTATGCTCAAGGAGTGAGCTAGAATTGCTACAGGAGTGACCAGAATTGCTACAGGATTGTAATCGGCATAGAGAGCGGGATTAGATCCTATGTTTTCCTTGTGGGAATAAAAAATAAGTCTACTAGACCTCCATAATCTATACTCCACACCATTTAGTGATTTTTCCATCTAAATATTCATCTCTATCCATGAAAAAAACCCATTGTCACCCCTTCTCCCATAACTTTCACCACAACCAATGCTTTTTATCCTTTTCCATAGATTGATCATGAATTATTAGTGTTGTTGGAAGAATTTTCTGAAGGATATTGTTGTCATCAAATGGTTTTTATGACTGCTACAAGGAGAAATACATTCATGTAGCAGTATGCAATTACTCTACAAGACCACAATTGAGAGCACCATAATTAAGAACCAATGATCATGAAGGCATTGGAGAGTCATTTTCTCAATTTTGGGTAGCTACAGGACCTCTTCAAATTCACTACAAGATCACTGTTCATATCCAACAACGTCATTTGATCCATGGTGGCATCTATATTTTTATCACATGAATCATTGAACTTCAATAAAAAATGAGAAGATTCAATCCAATCAAAAACAATTGATGAAAGTGACATTTTGTACCTCAAAGATAACTCCAACAACTTCATCATTGTTCCAACAGCCTCATTTAAGCATCAACAAGTCAATCATCAGCTAAAACACTCACATCATGAGCATCTTAGCAGCAACATTTTAGCCAGGGATGTGAAGCAACAACAACAATAAAAAAAAAAAAAATCCTAGAAGACCTCCAAATTCAAGGCTATTAACCATAGGACCTCCATCAAATTATCACATGCAGCTTCAGGATCATCAATAGTAGCTTCAAAACCACCAAATGGAGCTTCAACATTCATATCAACAACCTCAATATCACTTGCAAAAACACATCAAGGGCAAGGCTTAGGTATGCAATCCTATAAACCTTTCCTATGAACTTATTTTAGCTTGAAAAACATTGCAAGTGTATGGAGGAAAAGGTTTTTTATAGCCAAAATTAGTAGGAAGCCAACCTCAGCCTTATCTAGCAGTTAGCTTCACTTTTCCACCAAGACACTTGCACATGTGGGAGAGGAACAAGACAAAGTGGAGAGGAATTGAGAAAGTGGGTTGTAATCATTTAGTCATGATGGAGGACAAGGAGTGCAAAGGGGTAAGTGAGGGCCAACTCAGTTAATAAAAAGAACTTTGAGTTTATGGAATGAAAAAAGAGAAAAATTTTAAATAATAATAATAATATAATAAAAGACAAAAAATAAAAATAAAATGTGGACCCACCAACTCTTGGCATGAAAATATTAGTTCCTACAATATTAAGGTTATGTGCTACAAGAAGGAATAGAACTGCTGAATGAAATACCAATAGTGGTATAAGAGTACCATCAGTGCTACAGAAGAGCTCCTTTATAAAAACATTGTTACTGGGGTGTTGGAAAATGATTAATTAATTGCTAAAAGGTACAAAGAAACACAATAGAGATGCAATGGATTTTCTATAGGAAGTTAGAGTTTCATAATTGTAAATTCTTCAAGGGTGTAAAGGTATCCAAGTTAGTAGGTTGATCATCACATCATTCCTTTATTTTTCTTTAGGTTATTCACCATCATTTCTCCCTCTATAAGAAAAAAGAGCTTTGTGTTAAGTATTTTCAATTCTAGAATTTAATGAGAAAAGTAGAATTCAAATTTCTATTCAAGGGTTTTCATGAGAATTTGGTGGATGGTATGATGTGTCATGAACAAGAATAAAAATTCACCCTTGAAATTGTAAAATGAGGCCACCATTTTCAAAATTATTCCCTCTTTTAGAAGTGATCTAAGAAACTCTTTTCCTGTAGCAGCCCCTGCTTGCCACTAGATTTTTTAATTTTCCCCATTTGGAGTTCTACAAGGGATGGAAGGAAAATATAGTGAGGGAAAAACTTAGTGTGTTTTGTGGGAGGTATCAAGGTCACCTAGATTCGTATGAATTAAAAACTAAGTGGCGCAAGAAAAACCTAGCTCTGCACATAGAAATCACAACCTGAAAATATGGGAGGAGGATTTAACAAAAGAATAAGTTGAAATTGAAGGGGAGAAATCAAAGAAAGGATCAGAAGAAAGGACAAAGAAAAAATAGTAGAAATAAAGGTTAAGCCAAAGCCAAAGGAAGAATTTGAAGAGCATGCATGGTTCCATTCCGTAGCGGAACCTACATTCACATTAGTGTGGGAAATCAAAAAAGTCATTTGAGGCACAAAAGAAGAACAACATGGCAAGAAGATGAATAGATTTCTCATAGGATGAGCACCAATTTCAGTAGGGAGGTGTGATGGGACTCCAAATTAGTCACAAATTAACGCCCATCTAACCTTCCATACACACATAAAGGATATGTTAAATCTCTCCTTCTGCACTTAATAATGTTTTTTTAGCTTTAATACGTTCTTAGGAAGGTTTAGATATAATTGCATATTATGTGCCTAATATTATTTATTTTTGCAGGATATTGAGGGAATATGGAGTAAATTTTGAATGAGATAATATAGGGACTTTGGAGTAAATTTTGAATGAGATAATTTGGAGTAAATTTTGAATGAGATAATATAGGGACTTTCTACGTACTATAGGATAGCCAATATTGGATAATAAATTAACAAAATATCATGAAATTATTGTCAAATTCTAGGGATTGAGAAAATCTAGGGATGTTTTCCCTATCATGTAATGAGGGTTCCTAGTGTTGGGAACCAGATCCAATTCTTGAGGGATTTATGAGGGGAAAGTTTCCTTCTTTCAAGAAGAATGCTTCCTCATATATTTGTATAAGTACCAATTCGAATTTTCCTCTAGGGGCAGGTATTTCTTAGTGTTCTTCTTGACAAAATGTGTTGTTTAGCAGCTCCACTTTCATTTCTAGCAGAGATGTACTTGGACTAATTCAAAAAAATGAAGTTTGGTGCCACTTGAGCTTCTAGACATTGGTTTCCTTCATAGTAATTTCAATATACTTTGGTTTGGATATCCCAGAAGCCTTAGAGCCCTCTTATACAATTGTTTTATTTCCTATGAATGTCCATTTGACTTACATATCTTATTTCTTCATTTAATGTTCATGCTTCTTTTGCTGTAGGTAATATTGGTTAAATGAATGAAGTGATTTATTTTGTAGGTTATTCACAGAGTCACAAGCATGATTCATCCTTAGAATAGTTTTGAAAATTCATATTCATGATTGGGCTACTTGAATTTGTTTACTACTTCATAAATCTAAAATTTTTGGAAGTTCATTGTAGCAAAAATAGTAATTCTTTGTTTTTTTTTTAATAACATGTTAATGAACTTAATTTGAGTTGATTCCACTTGTGTTGATTCATAGATAAATTCAAGTTAATAAAAAAAAATTCCCCATAGAATTTTCACTTGATTAGGTTAAGAATTTGGTAGGTTAACTAGCTCACTAGTTCTTGAATTTTCGGTTTTTAGAGTAGTAATTTTCTGCTATTTTTTAGCACATGTTAAAAGGGGTATTTTGGAGTGATTCCATTAGGAAAGGATTCCTTGGAAATCCTAATTAATAAAAAAAAATCTCTTATCATTTTCATTTGATTTACTTGGGAATTTGGCAAGTTATCTCGCTCATGTAGCAAAATAGGGCCTCCTGTAGCAATCATGTAGCACTTTTGTAGCACAAGTAAACTTGACAAAACTTGCTCCAAAAGATTGTTTTTTTGTATCTTAGGCTTGAATAATGAACTCTAGGTTGTAAGTCCATTTTTAGGGAGACCCAAGGACCACTCTAAACCCGTCCTTCCTCCATTGTAATCACAAAACAATAAAAAGAGTTAGGAAGCAATTTTCACTTTTGAAACTCTTCAATGCAAGTGAAGTAGAATTAGTTTCTGAATTTACTAGTTATGTGTTGTAGAATAAAATTTATTATTTCTAAGAAATTTGCAATTAGATTAATGATTTCCAGTTTGCAAGTAGAATATTTGATTTTGTTTTATTTTTATTAGAGTAGCATGGTTTATTTTTGCAACTAGTATAGGTTAGATTTTATGACATTCTCTTCATTGCATCAGATCAATGAAGGACACATTGCATGCTTCACATATAGTGCTAACACCTCTTAATTTTGAACGAACCCTGTGTATGTGGCTCATCAACCATACCTAAGGAAGACTCTGAGGCTACAAGATATAACAGAAATTCTCAATTGAAATCAGGAGGACTCAGTAAAGGTGCATAAAATAAAGCCTTCTTAAGGGCATCGAAAGAAGGTTGGGCTTGGTCGTCCCAAATGAAAGGTAATCCTTTATTGATAGGTGCATGAATCCTTCGGTAATGTTAGCATAATTGGCACTGAAATATTTTTAGGAAATTATCTTTTCCCTGAAGGTTATAAAGTTGGTGTTATAGTGGCTACAACCACCCTCCAAAATTTTTCCTTAACCTTGTTTTGGAGCCTCCCTACCAACCTTCACAGTAGCATGTCTTGCTTCGTCAAGTACACAAGCTCCAGTGATTTTCTTGTAGAAAGAAAGCCTATTGATCAAACCTTGATTCATTCCCCTCACAGGTTGTTCATCCAGACATGGACCAATGGCAGGCTGAGCAGCTCCTTCAAGAATTTGCACAAATCTAGAGTGTAACCAGCCTTCCCTCCAGAAATTGTGCAGTCCTGACAAGGCAGCTTGCTAGGCCCAAAAATTGCACAATTCTACTGAGCAAGCTTCACCAGAAAATTGTGCAATCCTTTCCATTTGGGTTGCTCAGCCCAGAATTTGTGCAAATCTGGGTAGCAGTCAGCTACTCTGCCCAGAAATTGCACAAATATTCTGAGCAGCCAACCGAGCTGACAGCCAAAAATGTGCATTTTCTCCCAACAGTTGAGTAGTCTCTTGCATGTGTAACTGAGTTAATCGGTTCCCTCTGGGACCGAGCAAAACAGACTTGCATGCATGGGCTTCTTCTCACAAGTCAACATGCAATGGCAACCCTTGTGTCAAGGATCTATTTTTGGCAGTTGGAGGTTACATGCAAGGATATTTTAAGAAACCTCCCACCAAGTGTCGCTTTCCCTAGCTTTCTGGCATGCGCGTCAAAACCTCAATTTTATCAAAACTCATCAACCGGATGCTTCAGATCTCATTCCTCACATCGACCTTGCAGTGATAACATCCCACATCGCATCTAGGAGTTGTCTGCACATTTAGCTCAATTGTTTTTGGGTAAGTCTACTTTCCATGTCTTGTGTTGCATTTCTGGCACTTTTTGCGTTTTGCTTTACATGACAATGTCTGCTTGATTTTAGTGAGCGCTTGTTGTCATTTTGATACATGATAGCTTGTACTAGCATTGTTTCATCTTTCATTAACATCTCACTGCTGTCACATGCATGAAACTATTTTTCACGAACGACCATCGATCAGACGACTCGCCTCACCCACATGCATGTTGTTCCATTTTATAAATTTGTCATTCACCATTTACATGCATGATCGTTCACTTATTCTTACACTTAGTATCACCATGCATTCACATTCACATTTACATTCAGTTGCCTGTCAGCGAGTTGGGTAGCCTTGGCCCAGACTGTGCCTCACCATGAGAACATTGTGCAATCCTAAGAAGGAAGTCTTTGTCTTCCTCTCAGGAAATGCACATTTCTTCCCAGTGGCTATCCTCCAGTATTGCATTGCGAAATTCTAAGGGACAGTGACTGCTAGCCTAGAAAATTGCGTATGGAGTCACTAACCCTGCAAACATTGCTAGTTGAGATTACACATTGCACAATTCCAGTAGTTAGCATCGAGACTGGACTATGCATTGCGCAGTTCTAGTAGAAAGTCAACCTCCTAGTAGACAAAAATGTTCCTTGTGCAGTCTTGGCATTCAATCTCTTGACCTCCCGGCGACAATTACGCAAACTTCATGATCAGACACACAAGTATGTTGCAAGTTAGTTCTCAAGTTCATTTTGGTTTTCAACCGACATATTGCTTGCCGTGAGTGTTGCCATGTCTCTAGGTATATCAGGTGTTCATCTACCTCTCAATAGTATAGGTACAATGGTTTCAGGAGAGCAAAATCGAAGACACCATTTAGAGCACACTTGGGGATGTAGTAGATCAAGTGTATATGGACCTGCCTACCCACGAAGACATCAAGTTGTTCGTAGACAAGGACATCAAGATATGATGGTAGCAACATCACAGTGAGAAACATCATGAACAGTAGCTGAAGGAAGCATACCGGATGCAACGAATGTAAGAGGAAGGTTTTTGACAACACAGAGGTGGAACAAAGTTGCAAGCTCAAGCAAATCCACTAGTGATGAAAGAAACTTTGGAGACTTAGGCTATGAGGTGATGGCGCGACATGAAGATCATGCGAAGACAGAGAATGGAACAAAGAATAAGTTGCATGTTCTGAAGTAGCAAATAAAGGAAGAACATGAGCTACATAGACAAGCGAATGAGTTGCAACAAGAATAGGAACATCAAGGGGCACAAGCGCTCACGAATGAAACTGCACCCGTACAAGTTATAGATCCATCCCAACAGCTAGCACGAGGCAGACATGGTCAGTAGTGTTGTTGATCACATGCAAGGGGTTCAATAGCATTGATGTCATTGTTCCGACGCAGGCGATCCAATCCATTAAACACACTCACCAAGTCGAAGACAAGAAGAAATACCGACTAGAGTTGAGCATGTAGTTGACAGTTAATGTGCATGACCACCAACACTCACTAGAAGATCAACACGAACACTATGCATCAGTGTGTTGCCAGTTAGGTTGCACCAAGAAGACCATGCACATGCTAGTAGACGAGTTGGATGAAATAGCCACATCAATGCACCCTAATGCAACGAAGGTAAGAAGTTCACTTCAACAAGATGTCACCATGGGTGCATGCACACCATCACAGAAGACCAAGCTTGGCGTCAACTCACCACCTTCACCATCACAGGCATGTCAAAGAGTTGGTCTCACCACAAAAGACTGAGTGTTAGTGATGTCTTGCATGGCTTTCTCTAGCCATTTTGTCTCACATGAGCACACGTGCATTATAATGTAATGTTGTGTCAAGTGGAAGTTAAGTGTCAATAGTTGGATGTAACAATCATAGAGTAGATGAAGAGTCATGAGGGTAGATGAACTGTCACAAAGGGGAATGTCAAGGGTCACCCCACCCTGTGCTATAAATAGAACCTCATAACTCATTGTAAAGGTTTTTGGTCAGCCAAGCTTCGATAGGAGTATCTTAGAGAAAGCTTGGACAATATTGTAACAAGCCTTGGCTTCTCCATTGCGCAGAGCTAGTACATTGCTTTGGAGGAGCAAGTGGTTTTGGATGTAATGTTCCACTATTGGAACTAGTGGTTGGACATAGATGTATTGTATGACTGGAACTTACACTTAATATAACAAAGCCAACATGTTTCATGCATATGTTTTATTGTATTCTATGTTATCTAGTTTACTCTAAATGATATATGTATTTGTTTGCTTATGCATGCTTGTATGGACTATTTTGTATATGTATGTATGAATCTTTCTAAAATGTGTTGTTGGTTTAACCATCACTTTGGATTGCTCGCTAACTTGCTTTCCATCTTGTGATGCATCTTCACTCTTGTGTCCCCTTCCAAGCTGCGTACTATTACAGGTTTCCAAGGGGCGCACTCACCTCACTCTCAGTGTGTTAGAACATCTCATGCACCTTCCTTGGCTTGCTTCAGCTATCACACCCTTCCTACCAACAAATACATCTTACTTGCCTCTGTGCGAAATCGTGGTCAAGGCATTACCGTATGACCCACTGCTGGGACTCCTACACCAAATGATCTGAGGTCTAATTAGGACTTCTTACTGGGGAAATCACCTTACATGTTGGTGGGTCCAGCACCATCAACATTTTGGCACTAGAAGGAGGGCTAGATGACAAGATAAGTCCTCACATCTATTTTGAATCTCTACATATCTATCATGACTAACTACCAAGTTTCTCTTCCGGAATGCATGTCTTATGGAAACAACTTCATTATTTCAAAAAAGATCTCGGTTAACTTCTCTCATAAAACATTTGACGGTGGAGGCTACATACCCTTGGTTAGGCACACGGTCATCATTGTAGGCTCATGCAAAAGACATGGATTCTTTGAAGAATACATAAGTTGCGCGTTGTTCGTCTACACACTTCAAGGGCATTCAATGCACTGGTGTGCCATGTTGCCCGAAAAAACTATTCATTCTCTTGCTCATCTGGTCGTAGAGATAGACCGTGCTTTGAATCACTTTAACTATCAAGCACTCAACAAAGAAATTCTAGAACTATGAAAATAACTTGATGAATCCGTGGAACACTTTTACATGCTTTTGTAACCTTGCATACTCATTCCCAGAACATGATATTGATTGGGAATTTCTTGATGGAATATTTGAGTATCTTCTTCACATATCTGAAAATTACAATTCTTGAAATCAATCAAATCCTGCTCATACTCCAGTGATGGAACTTCACAATCACGACAGGCACAATCACTGTCACAAGTGACTTTCCACCTTCACCTCATAAAACAATTCCACCACCGTAGAATGATGTGGGAGATCATGCACATACCTCTGTTGAACTGTCACATCCTCCCACCTCACCTGCTCTTGATATCTGCACAGATTTGTCTTGCAAGCCTTTTGGTTTTCATGTGGATTCATTCCCTTGACCTTCATCCTCGTGTTCTGTTGATCCTCTGGATTGTATTGTCTTGTGTTCTTCCATTCCAGGACTCCTCACCTAATGTGAATGAGGATCAAGTTTTCGACGGAGTTGGTGTTATGCATCTAACCTGTGCCATCATTCATGATGAGTGTGTGTGGAATTCTAAAGAAGAACCCACAGTGAAGGATGACTCCCTTCCATCCGTGCCTCATCTACTTCATCTTTACATCCCTTGAGATTATGCCACTGTTGATTTCCCCTGTGAAAACCTATTTCTGGATGTTTCTACTTCCGATCATTCACAGGACACGTCAAATGTCAGTATGTCATTAAAGTGTGGAGAGGACACATATTCCTTGGAGAAGCTATCCAATCTGTCATCTATCTTTCCTGAAAATAGAGAGGGTGAACATATTTGCTTCCCATCTACCCCTTTTCTTGATTCATCAAATCATGAGGATGCCGAAAAACATCCTAGATTTTCTGATCTTGTTTGTCGTGATCTCTTTACTTCTTCATCTGATCACGATGTTGATTCAATCATTGTTAATCTATCTAAGACAATGGTCTACAATGATCTATCTGTCAGCAAAGTCGAAACCCTGCAAGCTGTCAAGGCACTTCAGCCCGAGCTGATGGTTTTGTCAGGCCCTCGTTGTCCTGAGGTTGGTTTCACTTCCAGTCAGGAAATGGTTGAAACACTCAAGGCTCCTCATCACTCTCTGCTTTGCATTGAAGATCAATGAGACACACATATTTTTCTTCCTCCACTCGAACTACACGATCCCATCGCTCATGCATTGGAGGAAGCTTACACAGAAAGCACACGTGCACAACGTAAGTGGTCTACTTCTCTCACGTTTTATTGCATGTCACAGTCAAGAGAATGCATACACTCAACATCTGAACATAGTGTAGCTCAGCACCATGGCAAGTCCATAGAGTGCATGTCATGCACTCTCACTCATCTTTGTTCTGTGGTCACTTGTAAACTCTGAATGTGTTTGTCTTCACTGTTACATCTTTCTTGTTTGTTGGTTCGCATATCTGTCTTGTTCGTAAACCATTCCTTCACCAAAATGGGTCAACCAATGTGTCGGTGGCTGCATTGGAAGTATCGCTTCACATGAGATGGCTCATGCACCGTTAGCTTAGGAGTAGGAGTAGTGTTTGCTTTCAATTCGTTTGCTTGCATGCTTGCTTGCTTACTCGTTTTGTTGGTTTGTTTGTTTGTTTACTTGTTTGCTTACTCACTTTCTTGGTTTGTTCGCTTGCTTTCCTGTTTGCTTACTCGCTTTTATTTCACATTTTCTATTGCTTCTACTTTTCTTTGTTGTTTGTTTGCTTACTTTGTTCGTAGGTTAGTTTCACATGAAACCACGTATGATTCTTGAAACAAGCTGGATAAAGTGCGAGAGGACTTGTGTTTAGTCAATTTAGTGTTCCTAAATTGATGTCATTAATTGTCAACCCGGGGCTCGTAAGCTGATGAAGTGAGGGTGTACTATATGTACTTAAGTAACTTTCTTAGAGCTTTTGTCGTTTGGGGGTGTTGTTTATGGTTAACTTATCTTCCTAAGATGGAGTGATGTTTATAGACAAATGAGTGAAAGTGTGTGAGAGGTGAGTTCTAGATGAGTGAAAGTGTGTGTGATGGTGATTTCTAATTACTTTTGAACTTGTAAAGGAAAAGAACTTGAAAGAAATGAATAAATTAAAATGACTTGAAAGTAAATGACCACGTTCTAATGGCATTAGTCTCTATCCATACTGCTGCAAATGAAAGAAACAAGAAAATCACTTCAAGGATTGTTGTTAATGATTATCTCCTCCTAACTCCCTGCTTCTACCACATAGTACTGCGTAAAACATGATTAGGAGGTAGCTGAAGACAAATCCAAGAATTGATAAAAACTCTAATCTACTCTAATTGACAAATTGTAACACTACTAAGCCTTTTCCAACATACTGCTTCCTACATATGTGATTATGTGTAACAAGTGGAAAAAGTATTAGTATCACAAGCCAAGACTACCCAAATACAAGCTGCAATTAATTAGTGTTCTGTTCTCTTGAAACATAAGCCATTCATGATAAAGAGAGCATAAATTAGTTAGCATCCAACTTGTAAAACTAAGCTAAAACTAGTCTAGAAAACAGAGTAAAAAGGGCAGCATTATGAACAACACAACTGCAACTACCATTAGATATTAAAGCAAACACAACACACTTAATCCCGGGTGAAAACCTGCAAAGAAGTAAATCTGATCAGTGAAAAGAAAGGCTGCAGCAATAAAGAGAAATCAAGCTATACATAACTCAAGAAAGGAAATTCTGTTTGTAAAATAAAGAAATTGCAGAAATATGAAAATGAAAATACTTTACAAGGTTAATACGAACAGGGGCCCTCCATTCACATTATCCACAGAAAACTCAGATGCTCTTAAGACTTCAAAACAGCGTTTCCATTACTTTATATGCAAAGATACATAATCCAAAAGTGCTGGAACAGCTCTTATAAAAACAGAGTTTGAAAACGTGCCAAAATTCTCACAAATACATACACTACAGCATCTGAAAAGGTAACATCAGCGTACGCAGACGCAAGTATATATAGGCATCTGTAAGATGGCCTAATACGTAAACATAAAAACAGAGAATGAACTAACTGTCATGCGTATTAAAGGTGCAATTAACACATCATAGGCTTCGTGGTCAAGCTAGAGGTCCTGGTCGATATGGGCAATGAATCTAACATTAGATCATGTCCCCCACGGCTTTCAAAACATGGACAGGTCACCTTTTCCACCGACGTGATCAAACAGCTTACGTATCCACGTTAAGCTGCCTTTATTTGACCGAAACTTGACCCCCTTTGACCGGAGGTACAAATGACGTGGCCGGCTGAACTGATGGCACAGGAACCTCGAGCATGTATATTCCAACATGCCCACGTGGCTCATTCTACAAAATAGCACGTGGAACCTTGAGAACAATAAAATGGCTGCGGGATCATCAGATGGCTGCGGAATCAGCAGATGGCTGCGGAATACCTGCAAGTATGTCAAAAACTAAACAAAACAATTACCCATTAGCAAAACTCACTTGATCATGTTTAATGACAACTAATGTAATGATCTGGGTGGAAAATGAGGTAAAAGAGAGAGGAAAGTGATGAAAACAGTAGGTAATGATGGAGGATAAGGTGTAAAGTAGGGACTCTACATACCCCCACTACGAGGGCATTGCATGTCCTCATGCAAAAACACTGATCAATCAACCTGCTGTGATGCTTCTGCCAAGACATCCAATCTCCTCTTCTTTCTCTGTGTAGACACATTCACCCTTGGCTTCTTTACTAAGCATCTGAACTTTAGGTTCATCAAGGCTCTGTTGAGCTTTTTGCATCTCTTCCTTAACTTCTTGTTATTTCTTTGCCACAGGCCCAAATGTAACATGGTGTTATCATGAATCATCTTATCCAATTTGGCTTGCTCTTTCAACTTCTCATTTTCTTGCGTGATATGTCGATTTAGAACCTCAATCCCAAAAAGTTCCTGTTTCAAGGAGTGGACTTGTTGTTCTAAAGGCTGAACATTACTAGGGCCAGCGGCTGCTTGCTCCAATGTTTCCAGATAATTATACACTTTTTGCTGCTCCAGGTCCACTTCAGGTGACTTTTTGGGACTTGGTTCATAATCAAATTCAGATCCATGTTCATGCTCAAGTTCATGTTCAAATGGACTTTCCTCACGTGGAGGAGAAGTCTCAATGTGCTCAGCGTGTGGAGGACTTGTAGCACCTTTTTGAGGTGAACTTAAGTCAATGAAGAATGACTGTTTACCTTTTGTGGCCCCTACTTTTCTATTTTGCAATCTGCTGCTCCTTCTTACAGAGGTAGTACTCTGTTTTCCTTTTGGTATTTTCTGCTGTTTTTCTTTTGGTACTTTTTGCTTCTGTTTTTCCTCCTTTTTGGAGAGAGCAGTTTTGAGAAGTTTGGCCATTCTCTGAGCTAAGGGTTGAGTGTCTTCCTCACTAGTATCCTCAGGAGTGAAGGGAGTTTCTTGGACTACAGATTTACCTTTATCTTGCTTACGTTTCTTCTTCCCTTCTTTCCTTTTCTGAGCAATTTCTTGAGCAAGTTCTGAAAGGGTTTCAGAGATAATTCCTTGGGCTGCTTGGTTATCATCTTTAGTAAATCCAGGATCAATATCCTGTTCAGAATGCTGTATATCAGTTTCCTCATCAAACTGGTCTTGAACTGTTTCCTCTTGGGCAGTTGTTTCTTGGTTAACCCCCTCTCCTCTTTTTCTTCTACTTCTTTTTGGCACTCGAGGGGACCCTCCAGAAGTTTCTCCTAATTCTTGAAAATGGTTTCTTATGAGAAACCTTTCCCATGAGTCTCTTTTTGATTTTAATTGTTCTTCTACCAGCAATTTCACAAGACCGTGATGACATAAATGTGCTTCAACATTTCTAGGGTTCTTTTGGACCATTGCACACATTTTCTTAAGACTTAAAAATAGAAAGTAAGGGAGGTTAATGTCATCTCCTAGAAAATGCATCATCACCTTTGCATGATAAACATATAAGACCCCAAATCTTCCTTCACAAGTGAAAAATTTCTGCACTAACAAGAGTAAAGTGTTCCACTCTTCTTTAACATAAGAAACCGGAATCCCTTTGGTAAAGATACTTGTGTCCATACCTGGGTTTTTCAAAATTCGTTTCCACTGCTGATCTTGGACTGCCCGGTTCTTAAACCAACTTTCTCCGGTCTGTGGAAGTGAGGTAGCTTGAGCTATGCTGCTTTCATTGACTGTGAATTGTAAGTCTCCTATCTCCACGTGACCATCTTTTTCTCTGAAAGACCTTGCAAAGGCCTTTGTCACCTCCTTATGGTAGCCTTTGAACTTCTGTACACATTGTAACCAATTTGCCTTTTGTAATGCCTCTTTGACCTGAGGATAACCCTCCAAAAACTTTGAACCTTCCGGTTCTGCCCTCAAGAGCTTCCCCATTGGCTTTTACAGCTCTGTTCTAGTTGAAACACGGCTTTAAAACGGCTTCACACAGTCAATTCACGGCTTTGGTTTCAGAACACGGCTTCAACAAGGGTTTTACACAGTAAATTCACAACTCTATTCTGGAACACGGCTTCAACAAGGGTATTACACAGTGAATTTACGGCCTCAACACAGGGGATTATGGGTTCAACTTTGAATACGGTCGTAACAGACCCCACTGGTGATTTAGAATTAGCGGAGAGGAGAAAAAAAACAGAGTATGGTGAATGGCAGTGTAGTGAGTACAGCATAACAGAGTGTGGTGAATGGTAGCACAGCGTAGATGGAATAAAACATGCGAGTGGAAATGGGAGTGAAATGATATGAGCGTAGGGGGGTAAAAAGGATTAATGAATGAACAACGGCTATGTCCTTAGATCTCGGCTTCGGAATTGCACTTGGCTGCATGAGTTAATGTCGTGGAGACGTAGTACATTAGGTTACGTCACCTAAGTACGAGATCTTAATGGAAGAAGCAGCCGGAAGTGAGATTTAAAATCGTGGTAATTAAGGACTGATAGTCGTGGATGATACGTGGATATATGGTCTCATGGCTAGTAATCATTACACTTAGTGGCAAGAAACATAATTTAGAGAACTTTGCATAATGGAATAACTGTTAGCTTAGGATTTGAAACATACCTCAGATTCCCGCTTAGATTTGCCTCTGATAACTTGCCACTTAACCCTTCACTGATTTTTGCATGACTATTTTCCATTTTGTTATTGATGACTACTGTGCTGTAAAGAAATTTCAAACAGACTGTGTTTTTTATTTGTCCAGGTACAGAGAGCTGCAGAATCATTAGATGGCTGCAGAATCCTCAGATGGCTGCTGAATCTGCAGTAGTAGCCTCCAACTGCACAAAAGCAACTTTAGTTGTAAAAAAAATGACTTTATTGATGAGATGGAGTGTAGTGGGTGGATGGATGAATGAAAACAAATGAGGTGGAGTGGAAAATGGATGAAATGGTGGGTGAAATGGTGGTGATGATGAAATGAAATGAAATAAGGGAAGAAAGAGAATTTTTTTTTTCTTTAGAAAACATGAGGTGTCAGGTGACCCTGATTTTCACCTCAAGTTTTCTGTATGAGACTGCCAATCAGAGATTGGTTTTCAGGCTCATACATTTTTTTTTTTTTTTTTTTTTTTTTTTTTTTAAACCAAAGCTTTAGGCTGATGGAGGAGAAGAATCCTTCTCCACCAGCCTGATTGCAGAATCTCCTTTGAACAATTTGACAAACTCTTCTTTTGAGAATGGCTTCTGGTAGATTTTCAAGCGGTGGCCATTCACAATAAGAGGAGTATGGAATTCATCGATAGTTTTTACTCGAACTGCTCCATTGTTAAAGACTTCATCAATCTCATATGGCCCAAGCCAATGAGTTTGAAACTTTCCTTTGAAGTCTTTGAATTTTGAATCAAACAATAGAGTCCAATCTCCTTTCTGAAACTTTCTTTCTTTGATATGACGATCATGCCATTTAGATCTTTGGTGCTGAACTAGATCGGTCCTTAGAATTGCATCTTGTCTCATTTCATCTAGCTCATTTAGCTGGTCCATTCTGTGTCTTTGAGCTTCTGAGAGGCTCATTCCCAATTGGACTGCCATCTTGAAGGTCTTGATTTGGAACTCAATAGGAAGCGGGACTTCCTTCCCATAAACAAGTTCATAGGGGGAATGTCCTGTTGTGTTCTTCCATGTGGTCCTATAGGCCCATAAGGCTTCAGGGAGCCTTTCTGCCCAATCTCTTCTATGAAGATGAACAGTCTTGGTGATAATGCCTTCAAGAACTTTATTGGTAGATTCCACTTGACCATTAGATTGCGGATGGTAGGGAGTAGATGTTCTGTGCTTGATCTTATATTCCTCCATAAGCTTCTCCATCAAATTGGATGTAAACTGGCTGCCTTGATCTGTCACAATTTCCCTTGGGACACCAAAACGAGTGAAGATATCCTCAAAAAGAAATTGAACAACTGAATTTTCAGTGGCAGAAGGCAATGCTTTTGCTTCTACCCACTTAGTAACATAATCAGTACAAACCAGTATATATTTCTTTTGCTTTGATGGTGGATTAATTGGTCCAACGAAATCTAGAGCCCATTTCTCAAAGGGTTCGATGCATACCTGAGGCTGTAGAGGCATTTCATTTGAAGGAGTTGGTTTCCCAACTCTTTGGCAGCTGTCACACCTTTTAACATACTGCTTTGCATCTTTAAAGAGAGAAGGCCAATAATATCCTAGAGAAAGGATTTTATAGGCTGTCCTCTTATCCGCAAAGTGCCCGCCGCATGGTTCATCATGACATGCCTTAAGGATGTCAGGCATTTCATCTTCCCGAACACACCTTCTGATTATACAATCTGGCCCTGTTTTGAACAATTCATTAGAAATCCAAGAATAATGTGAACTCTCCCGAATGATTTTCTTTTTCTCATTAGGAAATAAGTGTAAAGGAAGTTTCCCTGTAACAAGATAATTAGCCATATCTGCATACCAAGGAGTCTTGGTAGTCACTGCAAACAAGTATTCATCTGGAAACTTATCTTCTACTGGAGAATCCTCATTAGTGTTTTGGATTCTAGACAAGAAATCAGCTACTGTGTTTTGCTTTCTAGGTCTATCTAACACAGTAATGTTGAATTCTTGTAAGAGTAAAAGCCATCTTGTAACTCTACCATTAGTGACAGGTTTGTTCATTAAGTATCTTATGGCAGAGTGATCAGTATGGACAAAGGTTTCATAGCCGGTTATGTAGTGTCTAAACTTTTTGATTGCATGTACCACAGCTAAGAACTCTTTTTCTGTAACAGTATAATTTAACTCAGTAGGAGTCAAATTCTTACTTGTATAATAAATGGCATAAGGGATCAAATCCTTTTGTCCCAAAATGGCTCCTAGAGCTGTATCTGAAGCATCAGTAGAGATGTGAAAAGGGAGTTTCCAATTTGGCCCCCTTAAGATGGGTGCTTCAGATATTCTAGACTTTAAAGTTTCAAAGGCAGATTGACACTCAGGATCCCATTTAAACTCACAGTCCTTGGTAAGCAATTTGAAAAGAGGAGATGTTATCCTAGTGAAGTTTTCAATAAGTCTTCTGTAATACCCGGTAAACCCAAGAAAACTTCTAACATCCTTTTGGCAATTTGGAACAGGTAACTTAGAGATGACTTCAACTTTGGATTTATCAACTTTGATCCCATCTCCTGAAATATGATGTCCTAAAACAATCCCTTCAGTAAACATCATAAAACACTTTTCATGACTTAGAGAAAGATTTGTTTCTTTACATCTTACCAGTACTTTTTCCAAATTTTCCAAAGTTTCTTCAAATGTATTACCATAAACTGTGAAATCGTCCATGTATACCTCTACACAATCATGAATCAGATCTGAAAAGATTCCTAATACAGCCCTTTGAAATGTAGCAGGTGCATTGCACAATCCAAAAGGGAGTACTCGGTAGGCAAAAGTTCCCCAAGGACAAGTAAATGTGGTTTTGTCTTGATCTTCAGGTGCTACCTGAATTTGATTGTACCCACTAAAACCATCCAAGAATGAGAAATACTTTTTACCTGCTAAAGTGTCTAGTACCTGATCAATAAAAGGTAAAGGAAAATGATCCTTTAAGGTTGCCTTGTTCAATTCTCGATAATCAATGCAAACTCTCCATTTACCATTCTTTTTGGGCACTATAACCAAGGGAGAAACCCATTGGCTATCTGAGATGGGGTAAATGAAGTTTACCTTGAGTAATTTCTGCAGTTCTTCTTTCACAATTTCCCTAAGGTTTGGATTCATCCTTCTTTGTGGTTGCCTAATAGGTCTGCTATTCTCTTCAATGTAAATGTGATGAATACAAGTCTTAGGATCGATGCCTTTCATGTCAGTATATTCCCATGCAAAAGCAGTGGAATGTTTTTGCAACAGTTTAGTTAATTCTTCTTGTTGTGGTCTTCCCAAGTTTTTGTTAATGTTTAATGTTTTTCCTGGGAGGATTTCAACTGTAGAACTACCAAACTCTTCCATTGAGAAGAGAGACATTTGTCTAGAGGAGAGATATTCAATGTCTGCATCTATCTGAAAATGTTCAGAGTCATATTCTAAAGATACTTCAAAATTTTCTAATGTATTTAGAATTTGACTATCCTCGCTAATCTCAGAGATGGTTAGAACTGGTTGTATAGTATCTTCATCCTCTACCCATTCATCTTCTCCTATTTCTGTTATGGCTTTTGCTGGGGGATACAAGTTGAACTTCTTGGTGGAATTACCATCTGATATATACATGTCTCCAGACCTACAGCTTATGAAAGCATCAGCTGTGGCCAGCCAAGGTCTTCCTAAAATAAGAGGATGTCCTCCTAGATTGTTCTTGGGAGTTAAAATCATAAAATCAACAGGATATTCCCAAGAATCTAGAGAGACTGGAATGTCTTCCAATACACCATCAGGTTTAATGATTGATCTATCTGCAAGCTGCAGCAAAGTAGGTGTAAAGAGAAGATTAGGAAGCTTTAACTGATCCATGGTCTGTCTACTCATGATGTTGATCGCGGCCCCTAAGTCAATAAGAGTATTTGGGATTTCAACCCCATTAATATGAGTTTTGACAATAGGGCTACCGGGATCTACATACTTTTGCATGGTAATCTTACCCATCATTATGTCTGCAATTTTTCCAACTAGATGTATCCTTTTAGTATCTCTGGTTCTTTTTACTGTTTTCTTCAAACTCAACTCCTTTATTGTCTTCGCTAGAATGGGAATTTCCTTAATGGCCTGTAACAAGGGGATCTTGATACATACATTTTTCAATTCATCTAGGAAGTTATAGTCAGGCACCCATATCTGCTTTTCCACCCCTTTATCAATTTGCAATCTTTCCGGAAAGGGAGGTGTAGCTGTAGGTGTAGGTTGCTCAAATATGGGAGTTGTAGAGATTGATTCTTTTTCTTTTTCTTTTTGGATATTTTGGGTTTGAAGTGATACTTCAGAACCTTTATTGACTTTGAGAGATTCCTCCTCATAAATGCTTGGTTGTTGAACACTTGTGGAAGGTTGATCTAGGATTCTACCTGATCTAAGTTGTACTTCATTGAGAGGAACAACCATATAGGTAGGGAATGGTTGACCTTCCATCACATAAGCATTTTGAGAGTTCCTATTATTCGGATTTGGTAATGGCTGAGAGGGAAGTTGATTTGACTTCTGCTGGGTGAGTTGAGAATTTTGATTTTGTGGAGGAGTTTGTTGTTGTTGAGGGTATGGCAATGATAGTTGTTGACCTTGGTTTGGAGCTTGCTGATTCTGAAATGATGGAGGATATTGATAGAATTGAGCAAGTCTTGCATAAGGATTTTGCATGCTTGGAAAGCATTTTGAGGTTGAGGCCAAGGTTGTTGCCAAGGATTCCAATTTGGTTGGGATTGAGAATTCATAGAGTTGTTAAACCCTTGATTCTGTTGTCCTTGCCACGGTCTCCTTGCAATGAAACAGAGAGATTCAAGTGTATCTGGATCCTCTTGAAAGACTGCTTTGAGGCCAGGGATTGAAGGACAATCCTTGGTCTCATGAGTTTCTGAGCAAATTACACATGTTTCTACAACGTGTGCATCTAAGGGACATTCCCTTAAAGCATGTTTCTTTCTACATTTCGGGCAAAAGATAGCCAAAGCCTCAGCTTCTGCTTTCTGTTTATTGTGAATCTTAAGGGTATCAAGTTGTTCACTAAGACTCCCTAAGATGTCAGTTTTAAATTCATCAAGCATACTGCCAATTTCAGCCCTACTTACTGATCCTGTTGCAGATTTATTTGCCCTAAGGAGAGAAGGATCTCTAGGCCCTTTTTGAGTTTTTGATTTGCCCCTTGAGAGATGGATACAAAGTTCTGCTATATCATTGAGAGAAAGTTGAGAAATATCCCCTTTCCCCATCATGTTTAAGATGTCTATCCATTCATCCCTAATGGCTTTTAATAAGAGGGCTTTTAAGGTCTCTTCATCCAAGGTATTCATTTTTGCTCTTTTCAAGTTATATTGAAACCTTTCAAGTAAATCTTCTAGACTCTCATCTTCTTTTTGTATCATTTTAAAAACCTCGTCTTTGTGATTAGTAGGCATGCAATAGTCTAAATACCTATCCAAAAATGTCTGTTTCATCTCATCCCAAGTCCTAATGGATTGAGTGAGTAACCCCATGAACCATTTCAAGGCTTGATCCTTCAGTGTTGAAGGGAACAACTTGAGTTTCTGAGAGTCATCCAGGTAGTCATAAGTTCGACACACCACTTCAAACTCAAATAAGAATGTTTCAGGGTCCTCAGTCCTTAACCCATGGAAGTTAAGGAGGACAGATGGTGATATGTTTTTCATAGTGGCTCGGGAATCCTTATTAACAATGGGAAACCCAAATGAATTATCCCCATCTCTATTTCCTCCTCCAATGGGACCTCTACCTCCTCCATTATTATTGTTATTTCCTCCTCCTCCTCTACCTCTACCTCTACCACCTCCTTCTTCCTCTGCCATGATAATTCTCCTAGGGATTTCAAAATCTTCTGGTTCCTCTACAAAAGGTGAATGAGAAGAGATTTCTCCTTCTTCTTCAGATGATTCCAATTCCTCAATTACAATTGGTCTTCCTGTAGGAGAAAGAGAAGAGTCTCTTCCTGGTTCAAACTCAATAGAAGGTGTAGGAGAGTCAACTCTTGGCTCTTGAATTCCAGGAATTCTAGGACTAGGAGTTTCGGTTGGAGATAAGGGGGGTGTCTCTTGTCTATCCTTTGAAGCAGATGGACTTGTAAAAATTGAACTTCGAGCTCTAGCTAAAAACCGTCCTCTAGAATCTCTAGCTCTATGCATGTCATTTTTTATTTTTTCTTCAAGTCAAGTTAATAGTTCTTTTTCTGATCTTCCAGTTCACTCTAGGTGCAAGAAGAGAGCATACTCAAGAGACTACTAAATCAATAACTTTCTCCTTTCTGATCCTCCATATCACTTTAAAGTGCAAGAGGAGAGCATACTTAGATAGGTTATTAACTTCTTTTCTTGAAATTTTTCTTATGTTTTTTTCTCTAAGTGTGGCTACTTAATTTCACTTCCCCGGCAACGACGCCAAAATGTTTAGTCAATTTAGTGTTGCTAAATTGATGTCATTAATTGTCAACCCGGGGCTCGTAAGCTGATGAAGTGAGGGTGTACTATATGTACTTAAGTAACTTTCTTAGAGCTTTTGTCGTTTGGGGGTGTTGTTTATGGTTAACTTATCTTCCTAAGATGGAGTGATGATTATAGACAGATGAGTGCAAGTGTGTGAGAGGTGAGTTCTAGATGAGTGAAAGTGTGTGTGATGGTGATTTCTAATTACTTGCTGAACTTGTAAAGGAAAAGAACTTGAAAGAAATGAATAAATTAAAATGACTTGAAAGTAAATGACCACGTTCTAATGGCATTAGTCTCTATCCATACTGCTGCAAATGAAAGAAACAAGAAAATCACTTCAAGGATTGTTGTTAATGATTATCTCCTCCTAACTCCCTGCTTCTACCACATAGTACTGCGTAAAACACGATTAGGAGGTAGCTGAAGACAAATCCAAGAATTGATAAAAACTCTAATCTACTCTAATTGACAAATTGTAACACTACTAAGCCTTTTCCAACATACTGCTTCCTACATATGTGATTATGTGTAACAAGTGGAAAAAGTATTAGTATCACAAGCCAAGACTACCCAAATACAACCTGCAATTAATTAGTGTTCTGTTCTCTTGAAACATAAGCCATTCATGATAAAGAGAGCATAAATTAGTTAGCATCCAACTTGTAAAACTAAGCTAAAACTAGTCTAGAAAACAGAGTAAAAAGGGCAGCATTATGAACAAGACAACTGCAACTACCATTAGATATTAAAGCAAACACAACACACTTAATCCCGGGTGAAAACCTGCAAAGAAGTAAATCTGATCAGTAAAAAGAAAGGCTGCAGCAATAAAGAGAAATCAAGCTATACATAACTCAAGAAAGGAAATTCTGTTTGTAAAATAAAGAAATTGCAAAAATATGAAAATGAAAATACTTTACAAGGTTAATACGAACAGGGGCCCTTCATTCATATTATCCACAGAAAACTCAGATGCTCTTAAGACTTCAAAACAGCGTTTCCATTACTTTATATGCAAAGATACATAATCCAAAAGTGCTGGAACAGCTCTTATAAAAACAGAGTTTGAAAACGTGCCAAAATTCTCACAAATACATACACTACAGCATCTGAAAAGGTAACATCAGCGTACGCAGACGCAAGTATATATAGGCATCTGTAAGATGGCCTAATACATAAACATAAAAACAGAGAATGAACTAACTGTCATGCGTATTAAAGGTGCAATTAACACATCATAGGCTTCGCGGTCAAGCTGGAGGTCCTGGTCGATATGGGCAATGAATCTAGCATTAGATCATGTCCCCCACGGCTTTCAAAACATGGACAGGTCACCTTTTCCACCGACGTGATCAAACAGCTTACGTATCCACGTTAAGCTGCCTTTATTTGACCGAAACTTGACCCCCTTTGACCGGAGGTACAAATGACGTGGCCGGCTGAACTGATGGCATAGGAACCTCGAGCATGTATATTCCAACATGCCCACGTGTCTCATTCTACAAAATAGCACGTGGAACCTTGAGAACAATAAAATGGCTGCGGAATACCTGCAAGTATGTCAAAAACTAAACAAAACAATTACCCATTAGCAAAACTCACTTGATCATGTTTAATGACAACTAATGTAATGATCTGGGTGGAAAATGAGGTAAAAGAGAGAGGAAAGTGATGAAAACAGTAGGTAATGATGGAGGATAAGGTGTAAAGTAGGGACTCTACAACTTGTAAAACTATCAAAATTTGGTTATCTATTGTCCGCTCTGTTATGTAAGAACTTGTTGTCCTCATTCCATGATACATCAATGGAAAATACGTACTGATTGAAGTAAACCTTGGTGAAAACACAATGCTTGCATGCTAACTAGTATCACCTACTCTAGTTGGTTGTTTTTTGGGTTAACCCTTTTTAGTCGAGTCAAGTAGAGTTAGGTGAGGGGGAAACCTTAACAGGCACATCAGAGGTATAATAAATTACTTCTTTGTAGGAACAACCTCTTCTACTCTCAATAAGTCGAGATCTCTCTTCCGCCTTTGAAATGAATAAGTGTTGTGCATAGTTACGAAGATGAAAAATGAAAAAAAAATGAAAAAGTGAAAAAATTTAGAAAAGAAATGAAAACGAATAAGGTGAAAGAAGAGAAAGGCCTCCTGTGTAGATAGGTGATGCAAGTAACTCTGTCAGGGTGTCTAGGCTTGCTAGCAATGGAGAAACACCAAAGATGAAACTAAGACTCTAACAACTATAATGCTTGTGCATCAATATACCCCTCAACCCCAATCGAAACAACTCAGTTGAGTTGGCTTAGAATGTGTGTCAATTGACCAAGATCTTGGTAGATTCTACATCTTACAATCAAGCTAGTGTGAAACCACACAGGTTGATAATTGAACAATACTTCCAGAGGTGTTAGACTTTATGTTCATGAATAGGGTGCATTCAGAGAGCTAGAGTTCTACCAGTGTGTTGCCAAGTGTTGTAGCAACTACAACCACCCTCCAAAATTTTTCCTTAGATTCATTTTGGAGCCTCCCTACCAATCTTCACAGTAGCATGTCTTGCTTCGTCAAGTACACAAGCTCCAGTGATTTTCTTGCAGAAAGACAGCCTGTCGACCAAACCTTGATGTATTTCCCTAATAGGATTTTCATCCGGACTTGGTCCAGTGGCAGGTTGAGCAGCTCCTTCAAGAATTTGTGCAAATCTGAAGGGAAAATGACCTTCCCTCTAGAAATTGCGTAATCTTAACAAGGCAGCCTGCTGGGTCCTAGAATTGCGCAATTCTGCTGAGCAAGCTTCACCCAGAAAATTACACAATCCTTCCTAGCTGGGTTGCTCAGCCTAGAATTTGTGCAAATCTAGGCAGCAGTTAGCTTCTCTGCCCAGAAATTGTGTAAATCTTATAAGCAACCAACCCAGCTCCCAGACAGAAATGTGCATTTTCTCCCAGTAGTTGAGCAGTCTCTTGCATGTGCAGCTGAGTTGACTAGTTCCCTCCGGGACCAAGAAAAGCAAACTTGCATGCATGGGTTGCTTCTCCCGAGGCAACATGCAATGGCATCCCTTATGTTAGGGATATATTTTTGGCAGTTGGAGGTTACATGCAATGATCATTCAAGAAAACTCCCACCAAGTTTCGCTTTCCCTAGATTTGTGGAATGCACGTCACAACCTCAATTTTATCAAAACTCATCAACTGGACATTGCAGAGCTCATTACTCACATCGACCTTGCAACTTTGACATCCCACATCACATCTAGGTGTTGTAGGCACATTCAGCTTAGTTGTTTTGGGGTAAGCCCGCTTGCCATGTCTTGTGTTGCATTTCTGGCATTTTTTGTGTTTTGCTTTGTATGAACATTGTCTACTTGATTTTAGTGAGTGCTTTATGTCATTTTGATACATGATAGCTTTTACTAGTACCATTTTAATTTTCATGAACATCTCACTATTGTCATATGCATGAAACTATTTTTTCACGAACGATCGCTGATCTGGAGACTTGCCTCACCCACATGCATGTTGTTCTGTTTTCTGAATCTGTCATTCACCATTTGCATGCATGATCATTCACTTATTATTACACTCAGTATCTCCATGCATTCACATTCACATTTGCGTTCAGTTGCCTGTCAGCGAACCTTGGTAGCCTTGGCCCAGACTCTACCTCACCAAGACAGTGTTTTACAATCCTGAGAAGGAAGGCTCCATCTTCCTCTCAAGAAATGCGCATTTTTTCCCAAAGACTATCCTCCAGTCTTACATTGCGCAATTCTGAGGGACAGTGACTACTGACCTAGAAAATTGTGTAATGCAGTCACTGAGCATGCAACCATTTCCAATTGAGATTGCACATTGCACAATTCCAGCAGTCAGCAGCCAGACTGGACTGTGCATTGTGCAGTTCCAGCAGTTAGTTAGCTTCCCATCAGCGCAAACTATGCTTTGCACAGTCTTGGTAGTCAATATCCCAACCTCCCGATGAAAATTACGCAACCTTCATGATCAAACACACAAGTATATTGCAAGTTAGTTCTCAAGTTCATTTTGGTTTTCGACTGATAGATTTCTTGTCATGAGTGTTTCCATGTCTCCAAGTATAACAGGTGTTCATCTACCTCTCAGCAGTATAGGTACAATGGTTTCAAGAGAGCAGAGTCGAACACACCATTCAGAGCACACTTGGGGATGCAGTCGATCAAATGTCTATGGACCTGCCTACCCACAAAGACATCAAGTTGTTTGCAGATAAGGACATCAAGATATGACGATAGAAGCATCACAGCAAGAAGCGTCATGAATAGTAGTTGAAGGTAGCATACCAGATGCAACGAATGTAAGAGGAAGGTTGTTGACAATATAGAAGCAGAACAAAGTTGCAAGCTCAAGCAGATCTACTGGTGATGAAAGAAACTTTGGAGACTCAAGCTATAAGGTGACGATGTGACATGAAGATCGCGCGAAGACAGAGAATGGAACAAAGAAGGAGTTGCATGTGTTGAAGTAGCAACTGAAGGAAGAACATGATCTGCATAGACAAGTGAATGAGTTACAGCAGGAAGAGGAACAACAAGGAGCGCAACATGCACTCATGAATGAAATTGCGCCCATACAAGTTATAGATCCATCCTAGTAGCTGGCATGGAGTAGAAACGGTGAGTAGTGTTGTTGATCGCATGCAAGGGGCTCAGCAGCATGCATGTCAGTATGTGCACATAGGTGCTCCAACCCATTCAGCACACTAACCAAGGCGAAAGCAACAAGCAATCCCAATTGGAGCTGAGCATGTAGTTGACAGTTGATGCGCATGACCACCAGCACACACTGGAATATCAGCATGAACACTATGCATTAGTGTGTTTCCAGTTCGGTTGCACCAAGAATACCATGTGCATGCTAGCAGATGAGTTAGATGAAGGAGCCACACTAATGCACTTGAATGCAACGAAGGCAAGAGTTCACTTCAGCAAGATTTCACCATGGAGTGCATGCACACCATCATGGATGACCAAGCTTGGCATCAACCCACCACCTTCACCATCAGAAGCATGTCAAAGAGTTGGTCTCACCACAACAGATCAAGTGTTAGTGATGTATTGCATGGTTTTCTCAAGCCATTTTGTCTCACATGACCACATGTGCATTGTAATGTAATGTCGTGTCAAGTGGAAGTTCAAGTGTTAATAGTTGAATGTAACAGTCATAGAGTAGATGAAGAGTCATGGGGGTAGCTAAACTGTCACAAAGGGGAATTTCAAGGGTCACCCCACCCTTTGCTATAAATACAACCTCATAACTTATTGTAAAGTCTTTTGGTCAGCCAAGCTTCGATAGGAGTATATTATAGAAATCTTAGACAATATTGTAACGAGCCTTGGCTTCTCCACTGCGCAGAGCTAGTACATCTATTGGGAGGAGCAGGCGGTTATGGATGTAACGTTCCACTATTGGAACTAGTGGTTGGAGATGGATGTATTGTATGACTAGAACTTACACTTAATATAATAGAGCTAGCACATTTCATGCATATGTTGTATTGTAATCTATGCTATTTGGTTTACTCTAAATGGTATATGTATTTGTTTGCTTATGCATGCATGTATGGAATATTCTATATGAGTATGTATGAATCTTTATCAAATGTACTATTGGTTTAACCATCACTTTGGATTTCTCGCTAACTTGCTTTCTAGCTTGTGATGCATCTTCGCTCATGTGTCCCCTTCCAAGCCGTGTACTATTACAAGTTTCCAAGGGGCACACTCACCTCACTCTCAGTGTGTTAGAACCTCTCATGCACCTTCCTTGGCTTGCTGCAACTGTCACACCCTTAATACCAATAGAGACATCTTACTTTCCGCTGTGTGAAAACGTGGTGAAGGCATTACCATACGACTCACTGCTAGGACTCCTACACCAAATGGTCTAAGGTTTAATTGGGACTTCTTACTAGGGAGATCCCCTTACATGTTGGTGGGTCCAACACCATCAACAGTTGGCAAAGAGTACAAGGAAGAAGCAAGTTGATGATAGCCTCATCCTTCGAGGGATCAACACAAATCCCTTCTTGAGAAACAATGGAGCCTAGAAATCATACAAATCATATACACACACAAAATGTACAAATTAAGCCATATTTTATAATAACAACATCAAAGAAAAAATTCTTGAAGGTGGGAAGGAGGATCCTCACAAAGCAGAGAACATTTAGAAAGGTCATCAATATAGGCTTCAATGATGTGTTTGAAATCGTAAAACACATAAGACATGGCCCGCTGGTGTTATAGCACCATTTACCACCCTTGGTAGATTTGATGCTCTATGATATGGCCTAGGGCAACCCTTCCCTACCAGACTTGGTCCATTTTCTAAAAAACAATGTTTTAAATCCCATACGCGATTATGCCCTATCTAAAGCACGTGTACACACGGGTTAGCCTATACCCAACCCACATATATGTGTTAAAACATTAAAAAATATATAATCTCCCTTAATTCAGGTGGGGTTTATGGGTTTGAACGGATACCCACCTACTATAGCCTGTGGCCCAACTATTTCCCAACTGAAAAAACTAATTTGGAGAAGTATAAATACATATCCATGTGAAGGGCTAGGGAGGAGAAAGGATTAGATATTGATATTATAGTTGATTACATCCATGATCAAGTCTAAAGATATACCTGTGCCTTCTGCACTTCCAGTCATAGGAAACCCCTATTTCCTTCTTGAGATGTTCATCATCCCTTCATGACATCCTTGTGTATAC
This sequence comes from Pinus tabuliformis, assembly GCA_031772625.1. Taxonomy (NCBI): domain Eukaryota; kingdom Viridiplantae; phylum Streptophyta; class Pinopsida; order Pinales; family Pinaceae; genus Pinus; species Pinus tabuliformis. The sequence continues at coordinate 606,528,691 of CM062805.1, forward strand.
TTATGGAGGAGGATTGTTGAGGCCTGGGCATGACGGTTCCAGAGGACAGTTTCGCTTGGAGACTGTGGAAAACTCAGGTTGTAGTTCTTTTGTATTTTCTTTAGCTTACGCTAATAAAGAGTCATTGTCTTGTTCCTGATGATTATGGTCTTTATGCATTAAATTATGTCAATATTTTCTTATAAAATATCACATTAATGCTTATTTTCTTACATGCTTATATGATCTAACCTTGATATCATGAACATGCTTTCAATTATTTTTGGTTTATATGCTTTGCCTTGAATGAATTGTAGGTCTTAAAGCACACAGAAGAATTTGAAGCGTTGAACCCCACTGGAACGACTTCAAACATAGGACCTATGGGTAAGACCTTTTGTACCAAGTTTAATTGTTTAAGTATTAGGACTGCTTGTTTGTGTGTCTCTTTATGCTATATGCCCTCCTCTCTGTTGGGGTTCTCAACCCAAGAACCTAGGGTGATTCTACCCTAAACAGAAATGGCGACTCCACTGGGGAAAGCATTCTTGTTTTTCCTACATTGGGTTGTGTCTTCTTGATCATGGTGTGCTTGATTGATTTCTTTCTTTTAGAGTGTCTATGACCTGTTTTCTTCCTGGGCATCAAGTCTTATATTTTGGATCGGGCCTGGATTTTTTTTTGTTTTTCTTTATTGAGCTTTATATACACACTTTTTAGAGGATACAGTAGTGTATACACACTAGTTTCTTCAAATAAACTCATGTATATGCTAGTTTCCTTCATTTCAGTTGTGTATACACGTTTCTTTGTCTTTGCATAGTTATGTATACCTTTTTTGAATAAATTTTTCAAAATCATGGACCCAGTTAAGATTGTTTCTTCATGGGTTTTGATGTTTTCTAGTCATTCACTATCAGTAAATCTCTTCTTTTACGAAATTTTTTAGTTTCTAATCTTCTTCTTGTTGAAAAACCTAGTCAACCTAGGGTTTTATTTTTGAGTAAATTTTCAGTTTGGACTTTGGTTTCAAGGGTTCTTGTAGAAGTTCTTGGTTGTTCTAACTTTGTGGAATAAGAAATTGGTTGCAGCTTTGTTTATAACCCAACTTTCCAATTACTTTACTTTTCTTTCCTTTTTTGGTTGACCTATTTTGTTTTTCATGGTTTTTGAGTGCCTCGTTGGTGATCTTGAAAGTCTTTCTTGACATTATTTTAGTTTTCTGAAGTCCTTTATATTGTTGTTTAGATCAATCTATACAAGTCTGTAGTCCTTTATCATTTCCAGTTTTATGATATTAATGATGTGCATAACTTGTGAATTTTGGGACTCTTTATGTTTGTTTTTGGTCTTGGAATTTTAGTAGTTTTTGTGTTCTCAAAAACTTCTTTGGGTTCTTTAAAAAAAAAGAAGACAAAAACATCATTTTTTTCCTTTCTTTTTCTTTTCAGTTTTTCTTGGGTTTCTTCATTATTTTTGAGCAATTGTGAACTTTTTTCGATTGGTTTTGCTTGGTTTCGAGGGAAGTTTGTCATTGAATTTGTGCCCTCCTTGTAGTCAAGTTGGCCTATTGATCTTGTGAAGGAACACATTTTCTTATTGTATGAGCATCCATAGAATCTTGCACCATCATTATAGTTTTCATTAAGGCCTTTTAGTCTTTTTGTTAGATTTTGAGTGTGTGGAGCGTGTTTTCTGAAAAAGAAAAAAAATTGCTTTTACAAGTTTATTCGTAGAACCTTATAGAAATCTCTTTTCATCGAAGAAAAATAGCTGAATTTTCATATAGCTAAGTTTCTATTGATTTTTTTTTGTGTCAAAACACCACGAGTTGCACTCTCATTTTACCCGTGACCTAAAGAAAAACATTTTAAAATCAAGCACTTAATTAAAGAGAACTACAGAATTTTTTGATTTGTCATTAATTACATCAACAAGTCTAGCACTTTAGGGCCTTGGAATAGCTGAGTGGAGGGTTAACTCTCCAAGGCCACTCAAACTATTAAACATAGATGTTGAATAATGAGTGAAATCTAGTGTTGTTAGAAGGATTGGGAAATCTCCTTTCTACTCGGATTCAAGCACGAGGGAGATTAAATATAAGGAAATAGAGATACCCCCTCTCCTACTTGTTGGATCCCGCCCCGAGACTGTTCCACCTGGATTTTGATACGAACTGGTGTCCATAGTTGCTATTTCAAGGGACCAAATAGGTCGATGTGGAGGGTAATCCTGCAACACTTGAGGCAGATGATACATCACGTTCATTAGTACTTCTGGGGGGTACCCTTACGAAGCTTGGGTACTTGCACCAGTAAAGGATTTTTTCTGGGGGTCAACGTAACTATTTTTGTTACCTTCGCTGGTAGGCTTGGGCTGTAATTATCCTAAACTATATTCGAAAGGTCCCTTACTTAACTTTCTTGTATTTTGGTGTCTGGTCATCATCACTTGGAGAGGAAATACTTGGATGTTTCTTGATTGGTTTCATATTTAAGGACTTTATAGTGGAGTGCTCTTTTCTCTTTTTATTTAGTTGGCTTTAGGGGGATCTGTCTTGTCACGTTTGGACCTTAGATTCTGAGTGACTTACCAACCACTCCACTGGTCTTGAAAGGATTTTGACCTTTCTTTTGAAATTTGTCGAGTTGCCTCCTTACGGGAAAAGGTTTGATTGTGCATCTCTCTTCCTTAGAAAATCACTTGTACGATCCTATAAGACAAGGATCTATATATAAGGTTGGTATGGCCAATATTTCTATGGAGGTTGTTAGCACTCCTCTGGATCTCCAAGGCTAAGGAAGAGTCCAGCTGAGGTAACCACAGATCAATCTTTTGACTTGGTAGCTAGCCCTACCAAGCTACAACCAAGAGGGATGGATGGATTAGGGTTTTAGGCTGGGTATAAAGTGAAGAGGTTTCTTGATTTGATTTGATTGTGGTAGTCACTAGATGAGTGAATTAGGGCAGAGAGTGAACTAGGTCAGGGCATGAGAGAATCAGAATTGCAAACATCAGATGGGGCAAGGTAGGCAAGTTACTTTGACACTTTAAGGTTATGAAGTGAGATGGATAAGACTAGTGAGGTACTAGAAAGAGCAAGACAAGCATGTATTCTTTCTAAACTGAAGAAAATGGAAAAACTATGAAGATTTCCTCAAAACAGAGGATGTAAGATGTATTCTGCGCATCAACTTGAAAATCAACATATCATAGAAGTGAAATGAAACATGAGAGTACAAAACATTCAAACATATGCAACATGAGAAGAAACTACGTCAAAATTCCATACCACATGTATTCCACCAAAATTGTTGCAACTCATTCATTAAATTCTGCCAAATGCGCTGATTACACTAGTGTCTCTGATCAACACTACAATATCCAACTAAGTCCAACCTTTGAAAAGACTGAAAAATAGAAGATATAGGCCTAAAAAAAACTCCTCACAACGATCAGGGGTCGAATCCATGAGAGGAGGAGCAGTTCCACCAAAATCTGAACTGATAGCTAGAGTGTAGGGTGGTCAAATTGACTCATCCCTAATTACAATGAACTGATTCATTACACCTCATAGAGTCTATTTACATAATGTATTTACCCTAGGTAATAGTAGAAAGACCATAATTACATTTACATGATCAATTACATCAGTGAAAAGTTGATTTCCCAAGAGGAAAATCAAATCTGTAGAAAAACAGTGAAAAATTAGGCAATTGGTAAAACACGCAGCGTCAGTGTCAAACGCACAGCGCTAGTGTCAAACATGCAATGCCATATTTAGACCCACTCTTTCCTTCCTTCCCAATGTCCAAATTGAGCCTAGGATAGCTTGTTGCAAAGATTATCGTGTCTAGTTTCCAGATCTGCCTTTAGTTTCCAAACTGGGCTTGATTTGACCCTCCAAAAATGGATTCTCCCAAGATTGGTCAAACACACAGCATATAATAGAAATGTGCAACGTATAATAGAAACATCCCTCCTAGTCAAACGCGCAGCGTGACACTGAAACGTGCAGCGTAATGCACAAACGCGTAGCGAAAACTCTGTTTTGTTGGTTTTACCTGTCAAGCTCGAAAATTTCTCCTTTGTTGAGGTTGTTCAACCATGACAAGAGAAAATGAGGGGCAAATGGATGTCTTGAAGGCTTTAAATACTTGATAGCATTTGATCTTGTTGATGTAAAACCCATTTTCTAATGTTTTGAAAGTGCTTTTGAAACATTGCACTAATACCCTTTTACCTTGTGCTTTTGCTTTACAGATTGATCAATTGCAGGAGTAGACACTTTTTGTTTTGACATTTAATGTCTAGTTGGCATGTGGAACTGAGTTGGAAGCTTTGGGAAAAATTACTTATTACATATAATGACATAAAATTACATAATTATAAAAAAATAGAAATACATATTTGTTTTTTGGAATAAAATTACAAACTGGAATGAAATTCATACTTGAAATCAAAATTAGAACCTTTGGCAACCATGGTTACATGCTTTCAAATCCTCTTTAATTGAAAGAAGATATTATTTAGTTCACCATCGTACTTTGTTGGCCTTATGCAGTGAAATGGTGTTTTATTGGACCTTGAAAAAATGAAACCTAGAGACGTAAGGAAAACCTTGAGTGAGTAGACTTCAAGTGGACTTGACTAACACAAAACATGATGAAATGAGCCTTGACGAACAATGTAAGCTCAATAAGACACATGAAGGTGGGCCAGAAAATATTGATTTTTTTTAGAGAGAAGGGATTTTGACATAAGGCTACCATCAATGAGTAAATTTTTTAAATGAGTACCTAGGTGGAATCACAAAAATTTTAGAATGGGACCCTAATATGATATGAAAAGAGAAGTTTTGATCAGTGATGGCAGTATGCAAATACTGACTCTAACAGAGGCCAACCAAGGGACCCTTCCAAAAGGGGATCCTTGTGCTTTTCCTTTCTTTGGAAACATTGGTACCCCCTTGATGGCCACTTTGAATATTCTTGGATTGAGTTTTGGACTACGAGTTTGGTTGTGGTCCACTCTGAATATTCCAAATGTTCTTGAAGATTCTCAGATGAATGATTTATTTCAAGGGCATCAAATGGGTGTTAATTATTCATCTACTTCAAAAGATAAATCTAGGTTTCCTCTTTCTCCTCCCTCTTGTAATAAGAGATATAAAAGGAAGAGAAAAAGGAGGAAGAAGAAGAAGAATAGTTATATCCATGAATCATCACAAACCACTACATGTCATGTTGGAGATGAGCTTTCAACCACTGCAAGTCACGCTGGGGGCATAACTCTAGTCACTACATGTCATACTAGAAATGGGTCACCTACCTCTGTGAGTCATATTTCTGTTGACTCACTTGCTTATGTGAGTAGGACAGGGGGCACAAGTCCTATTTCTCTTGGGAAAGAGTCACTAACCTCTGTGAGTCATGTTGGGGACCCTCCACCAGCCACTGTTAGTCATGTTGGGAGAATGGATGTTGATCAAAAACCTAGGTGTAGAGGATTTAAACCTAATTTCCCTTGTAAGTTATGTAAGGGAGACCATCTTACTCATTTGTGCCCTGTTATTCCAGTGGTACAACGGATATGGTCTGAGTCTAAAGGTTCTTCTACTCTTAAATCTGTTATGGTTTCTCAACAGTCTCATCATCCATTGGTTGATGAAGTGGTCGAGCTAGTTCAATCTCTATCTAATTCCACTCCTCTTTTTGGGGGTGAAATGCCTAACAACAGTGTTTTCTTGATTTCTATTACAAAGTCTTATGGTCTAGGGGGAATTCCTATCTCTTTGAATGTACCCCCTCCAAGTTCTAAGAGTGTCTCCTTTGATTGGGATAATCTTGTCAACCCATGTCTTCCTTCTGTTGCACCTTTCCAAATAAGGGTTAGAGTTAATTCCACAAATGTCTATCAATGTATGGTGGATGAAGGATCCTCTGCAAGTATTATATCCTCCTTGACTTGGAAATTGATGAGGCTCATCAATGGGTAAAATATATGGACCTTAATGCACCTCCAGCTTACTAAAATCAACTCTTCTCATAATTCTTTACATGTTTTAATTATATTTTTCTTAATGAGATGAGTAAAAGTAAGATGTCATGTCTAGTGGTCTAATGTGCATTGATTGCTAGTTTTGGGAGAAAATTGTGGCTAATTAGGGTGCACGAACTTGAATGAGACAATAAGGAGAGATTATAGGAGATAGGATCTCCCTCCTTAACTCCTCACTCACTCGAAGATCCCTCAATCAAATCACACCAGCTTGGAGTTGCAAGTAGCTGAGTCATGAGGATCATTGGCAGCCAAGCTAGTGATAGTTAAGAACCAGTTGATCTCAAGATTTGGATCTAAGCCTCCCTAGATTTAAGTAAGTTTTTTTCTACTTCGGATTTATAAATAAAGAGGCCTAGAGCCTCATTGGGATTCAAATTTTTTGTGCAAGATAGCTAAGCAGTTTTCGAGTTGAAGGATTGTGACAAAACACTTTTATGTATTTTTGATATGTTAATGAAAATGAGCAACATTCCCTTGATCTAGCACTGAGTTGACTCAGAGGGCTAAAGCTCTTGGGTTAGGGCCCAACCCTAGCAACAGAGGTTCCTATTGTTGTATATGTATGTTTAGGCTTGTACTCATAGTTAGTTGCTACACTGATTTGTGTGTTGTTAATTTGCAAAGTGTTGTTATGTTTGATTAGTTTACTTCCATTTATGGATAGTTCTAACAGTAGCATTATAGAGATAAGAAAATATTCAAAAAAGGTTGACAACAAGTGGATCTTACCTCATTTCTCCCTTCCAGGGACTGTGGCTTGAGGAACATTTCCCATTCAGCCCAAAAAAGACAAAATTATGGTTTCTTATAAAATTTAGGGTTTTCTACTAATTAGGCTATCATCTTTAAGTTTTATAAGATAGGTTGCAATTAAAATTTCTGATATCTTAGGTCTTGCATTGATTTCATGTTGCTTTCGTAATGGTTTCAAGCTTTCTCATGCATGAACTTGGAAAATGAATGATGGAAATTTTGTTTTCTTCTATTTAAGTAAACCATTCTTGTTTTGAGATGAATTTATGGATAAATGACAACAAGGATGTATATGTTGTAGGAGTTTCTACATTGCAGGAAGACCTCATAACATCAACCTCAACCAAACCATATCCACCCATGATTTCCAACAACCACTAAGGTCTCAATTCAAATTATCGTTTAACAAGGAAACTTTCCATGCTTATTAAGAAAATACAACCATCGTAGAGCTTCAATTTGAGTTTTGAGTAAGTTCCTACCACTCCCTTTCCTTATTCCCTCCTTACTCACCTTTTCCAAGCTCCATCCCAACTTTTAAACCACTCATGATGTTTTTAGCTTGTTCCTGTAGATGAACTAGGACATCCTGTAGGAAAACCTGTAGTGCCCTATTTTGAGCCCGAATTGTGAAAAACGCATCACTAAATATAGGAGTAGACCCCTGCTTGCCTTCTAATCCATTTGAACCATTTCAATCATCTCCCTCCACACCTATCTCACCTGCCATGCAACTAAGAAGGATTAGCATTTACATTTTTACAAAATGATAAAGAGAGAAAAGGTCTTTATATTTATTCATGCACACAATATTTAAGTGCTTGTTTAGATCAAACTTCATGCTTAGACTGGTTAACACTTCACATGTGTGAAATTAGAGTTCTTTTGCAAGAAAGGTATGTTAACAAATAGCTAAATGAGTGTTACACAGTATTTTGTCACCGACCCTGCATCCCCTGCTCTCGGGTAGAGTCGATCCCTAAATGGCATCTGTTCTGTGTCATACATCAACAAATGTGTCCACATCTTCCAAATCATTCAAGAAGATTAAAAATACTCTTTAATCTTGAAGATTGACCCTTTTTACCCATGTTCCAAGATTGTCGCAATACAACCTCATTTTTGCCTATGACGATAACCTGGAGTGAACTAGAACATTGCGACATCATCACAGGGGTACATTTGTTCTCTGCGATGGTCGGATTTTAGGGCTCGTCGCAAGTCTTCTGTATCCTTCTTGTGATGATAGCTCCAAATACATTGTTGCCCCACGACATCGTCTCTGAGTCCTAGTGTTTGACTCGTGATGACCCAGATATGGCGAATTAGTTCAAACATAATGCTTCTGGGTGGTTCTCGAACTGGTTGTTGGGTCAAGGAAGTTCGCCTTTCCTCTTTTGAGATGGTGGTTCCACCTTTTGAGAAACCTCCCTTGGAGATAAGCTCCCTTTCCCTCATTTATGGAGGCTCCTCCTCTTATAAAAGCATTCCCCATTGCTATGATCAACTAGTTTTTTGGGTATTGAGCAAAATAGCTAGTTTTGGTGTGACATTGATAGTTTGCAGTGTGAATTGCCGATAGTCTAGCAATTGGTTGTGGTTTGCCTTAGCCTTATACTAGTGCTTTTGGGTGAGAGAGAGAGTTATCAACCTTTTGGGAGCCCCTTTTGAAAGTGAATTATTGAGGAGACATTATGACTGGACCCTTCAAGGAAGCTTCTGATGTCAAGGCTTGGTTGTAAACTTTTCTTTTGCTCATATTAATACAATCAATGGTGATTTCCTATGTCATGTGTAAAATACATTTGATAGCTTATGGTTCCTTGACTCTGTAAGTGAATAGTTCATTGTTGACCTCAATATTCGTGCATTGATTGTGAATCTGGACTCTCAACTTCTTGTTCTTCGACTTAATGGGCATTATTCCATCAGAAACCCTCAAATTTTAAGGTTTCATTTACGTGTTCGCTTACTAGAAAGAAACTTTGATTATATCACATATCAACACATTCCTATAAGGCTAAATACGTTAACTGATGCATTAGCAAACCATGTATTGGATAGACATTTATGCAATTTATAAAAATCATAAACAAGTATTTAGACACAATAGGTAAATGCAGTAAAACATAAATAGATGTATATCGTGTGTTACGCACCAAGGTGCTCAAAAAATATATGTATATGTCTAAAAAATATATATGTATGTTCAAGTTACATCACGAGACACATGTCTCTCAAAACACTAGAAAATGAAACCTTGAAGTCTACTATGGGTACTACTCTCTATAGCAGACCACTGCAAGGACCACTCGTCTAAGTAGCCGATGTATCGTGTTTGACACACCCGCGGTGTGTCATTCATATTGTCTCAGGATGTTCTCGAATCCTTTGTAATCGGGGATCCCCTCAATCAAGTCCTCTAGGTTTCAGGCTATCTCCTCCTCAGCATCTCCACCCAGAGGTGGCAAGGCGATCTATTTGTTGTCCCTCCAAGCCGTAGGAGCGAGACATACTGGTCTCTCAGGTCTGACATCTACAAAATGTTGAGCATAATTATCAGGGAATATATATTTAAAATCCAAAAAAAAAGAAAACCAAAATACAAAAATTTTTGTGGTCAAAACAAGTATTTTACCTCTCTCATCCCACTGCTCTCCAGGCAGAAGCAACATGTCAGGGTCTTCCCTGAAGTCCATCCCTGCGTATGGCCAATATTCAACCACCACCTACTGACAATGAAGCCACTCCATAAATTCGGTACCCCATGACACTGGCGAGTCGTCGCCTCCTCACAGCATCACATGAGCCCACTGAGTTACTCGGGTATCTCGTGGTCTGGGCCACCCCACTCACATGTCCTGTAACTGAAGGATAGGTACCTGCTCCAGCATGAGAGGTATCAAGATCGAACCGTACCCAAACTGGTTCGTCTCACCTCTCTAGCATTTGGTCAATTGCCTCTTCATGTTCAGAGACACGGCCTCTACCCAGTCAAACATAGTAGGATTGAGACAGACTAAAGCCAACCACAATTGAGTTTTGGCAGCCTCATGTTGGGCATGGGAACCAGCCACCCTCATGATGGTGAATAACAACACTCACAGTGACAGATCATTCACTGTGGGTATCTGTAACTTACCACTAGTGGATGATTTTCGTGCCCCTGGGCACACTTGTGCAATGAGCATATCTAAGGAATCTCCGATGATTCGCACACCGCCCATGTAGGGTCTCCCCCCTTATCATGATAAACTAGTTAGAAAATAAATATATGTGGTGTCAAAGTCAACCTATTGCCCACGGATGATGAATTTCCCCTCCGTTGGGTTCTATGACCGAATTAAGTATTCCAGGAGATCTAGTTGCGCTCTCAATAACAATGTTAAGAAGAATTTTAGCAATCCACAGTTTTGGAGGACATTCAAATACTGAGGATTGGCTGCCCCTCTCTCATCATCATCGTCATGAGTGCATTCTTTCTAGGAGAATGCCAATTTGTACCTGCACGCACAATTTTTTCATATGCCACACTGGTTTAAAAATGATTTTTTTTTTTGTTTTCCACGCTTGTCATAGCTGTTTTTAAAACAGCTGCGACGGTTTGGTTTGAACAGTTCACAATTTCTCGGATTGTCACAAGAGTACATCACTTTCCTGTGACGATCCTGATTTTGGCCTTTTTAGGTTTCTCGATCATCGCAACCCTTAGGGGGAATCTGTGACGACTGAGGCGGAATTTTGTAAATAAAAATTCCTCCCAAATCCAGTTAAAAACATGAAATTACGTTTAAAATTGACACAAAAAACAAGCGAACGGGAAAAGTATTTACCTGGAAGGATTTTGGGAAGAAATGATCCAATGAAGCTATGGGAATCGACCACCCAATTTCACAAGGTATGTGCAATTTGAATTTTTCACCACAGTTAAAAAAAACACAAAGTAAATTATTTTTTACCATATGTCTTTTTATAGCCCCTTTTTTTCAAAATTTAGGGTTTTGACTATGGTTTTTATGGTTTTGACTTAGGTTTGAACATTAATCATGCATTCTTGTCGAACGGGTCTTATGCTTGGATTTCTTTGTGCAGTGACAGGTGTTCTGGATGTGGGAGATGATAGATACCTGCTTGGTGAATATCGAAAAAAGTTTGACCTGAGTCAACTTTAATCTCTTTTCTGAATCTTGAAACATGAAAAGATTGTTGAGCCCTTGTCATTTCGAACTCATTCATGGTTGCAAAATGTCGTGTGTCCAGTAAGTTCTTTTACTCTTTTTAGACTGGAAACACTATTTACAAAAAGTACACCTTGACCGAAATGGTCAAGTGGTTCTCTCAAGTATCGTTTTCTACCTTTTCGAGCTTGAGATACACAAACTTACGAAAGGGGCCCATCTGGAGTTTTCTTTTCCATGTCTCTTTCAAACTCTATAAACATGAAAAAGACTCCAAGTTTTACCTATGTCAGACTCGTTAAACCCTGACAACATTGGACTCGTCACCATGATGAGACCCGAGCTTCTCCTCCCTAGGGCTCATTAAAATTTCACTAGGTTGGATTTTTCTGAAAGACGAACTTATATTGCAAGCATATGCTATCCCCTTCAAGCTTGTTTTTCAAAAATAATTGGGGTACTCGCCAGCAATGGTGGGGGAAATTTTTTGAAATATTCCATTGGTTATCTACGGCAGCTAGTTGCTCTTGAACATCGACACTTTTGGTTCTTGCTGGGTTTGGGATATCCTCACATTGTCATTGGCCTTCTGGGGTTTGGGTTTGTCATTTTGCCTCATTCCATTTTATCCTTGTTGTCTCCGCAAGACCTTCGATCCCTTGGTACCAAAATGCTGCCACATTCCAGAGTCATGTCTCTGATATGTTCAAGAGTTTAATCCTTCTACAGTTTTCACCCTTACATCCTCCTCTGATTCTCTATTTCATCCATCTACATCTTGTTCCCTTGTCTCATGTCGTTGATGTGGGAAACATTATGGCCCTCCTGCGATAGATCGCTTCTTGTCGACATCGACTCATTATCTGGGAAGTTGATGTAGAGATTCCTTTCGAATGCCTTGGAGCTTGCATACCTCAATGGCAAGTTCTTTGCATTCGACAACAGACTTGCCTCATTGGTCTTTGATCGGGTGATTCCACAAGTGTTCGACTCCAAATCATTCTTCACACTTTGTGGATTGTACTGGCAGTACCTTGAGAACCATTGACATTACTGGTGGTCTCCCTCATGCTTGTTAATGGTTCACATCATTGGTCGGTAATCATGCGATTTTCTAGTATGATTGACTTCGACACATCTATTTGCATATTAGAAATTGTACTATGATCGGGTTAGATTCAAGGCCCTGGACTAAAGTTACATAAGTTTGGGTTGCGTGGATTGGTTCGTGATTGAATACATGACGCTTTGATTGGATGGTTGCAACCATACCTGAGTCTTTCTGGATGGCTATGACCATACCTATATTTTCATGTGGTCTTATCGACTGGATGGCTGCGTCCATACCACATACCAATTCTATCTGTCTTTTGGATGGCTGCGCCCATGCCTAGACTACATGTATTTCTTTCACTGTCAGAGATATCAGTTGTACTTGCATCTGCAGGTTCTCTGTGATGGTGTTCCAGTTCAGTTATGGTTTCGTAAAGCATTTCACCCCTCCCATTCTCTCAGCCTTCATGCTTTAGGGGGCATTTGTTATACAGTATTTTTTCACCAACCCCACATCCCCTGCTCCCAGGTAGAGTCAGTCCCTAAATGGCATCTATTTTGTGTCATACATCAACAATGTGTCCACATCTTCCAAATCATTCAAGAAGATTAACAATGCTCTTTAATCTTGAATATTGACCTTTTTTACCCATGTTCCAAGATCGTTGCAAGACAACCTCATTCTTCTTGTGACGGTAACTTGGAGTGGACTATAATGTCATGACATCGTCGCAGGGGTACATATGTTCTCTGCGATAGTCGGATTTTAGGGCTCGTCGCAAGTATTCAGTATCTTGCTTGCGACGATAGCTATGAATACACTATTGCCCCACGTCGTTGTCTCTGAGTCCTAGTGTTTGACTCACGATGACCCAGATATGGTGAATTAGTTCAAATAGAATCCTTCTGGGTGGTTCTGGAACTAGTTGTTGGGTCAAGGAAGTTCGCCTTTCCTCCTTTAAGATGTTGGTTCCGCCTTTTAAGAAACCTCCCTTGGAGATAAGCTCCCTCTCCCTCATTTATGGAGGTGCCTCCTCTTATAAAAGCATTCCCCATTGCTATGATCAACTAGTTTTTTGGGTATTGAGCAAATTAGCTAGTTTTGGTTTGAGATTGATAGTTTGCACTGTGAATTGCTGATAGTCTAGCAATTGGTTGTGGATTGCCTTAGCCTTATACTAGTGCTTTTGGGTAAGATAGAGAGTTATCAGCCTTTTGGGAGCCCCTTTTGAGAGTGAATGCTTGAGGAGACATACTGACTAGACCCTTCGAGGAATCTTGCGACGTCAAGGCTTGGTTGTAAGCTTTGCTTTTGCTCATATTAATACAATCAATGGTGATTTCCTATGTCATATGTAAAATACATTTGATAGCTTATGGTTCCTTGAATATGTAAGTGAATGGTTCATTGTTGTGCTCTATTATGTGTTCTATTGTTCTCTTATGTTGTTTCAGGTGAATCGCTCATCGAGGAAAAAGAAACGATCACTGAAGCAGTGTAACAAAGGCTCCATCGAACACCAGCATAATGTAGGATCTTTCAACAATGACTATTTAATGAATTAGCTGATGTTTTGTCTTACTGTGACCAGACCCACTCTAGGGCTAGAGGGGCTGCCTCTGTTCGTAGAGGGAACATTACCTACATCACAATGAATTATGTTGTTTTGTAGGCATTTCTTTCAGTATTTCATTACTGCAGTAAGTAACATTTCAATTCTCTCAATTAGGGTATAATTATCCTCTCTAAATTGGTAATCAGACTTCTTCTAATAAATAGAAGGTTGGTTTGGGAAACCCTAGTGGTCTATCGCCCCATCTCAGTAGTGAAAAATAGTGGACCCATTACATCTATTTGTGTATACAACACTATCACCTCCAAGTTTGTACGAACCCTAGGTTGATGAAGTAAACTTGGTAGCCCCAGGAGTTGCAACATCCTTGTTGCAATACTGGTGCTCATCACTTTTTGGCATCATTGTTGGGGAGGTGTATGAGTAGATGTGATTTATTCTTTCTTTCTTCTATTTCTTATCTCTTTCATTCTTCTATTAGTTCCATTCTATAAAGTAGTTGTAAGTTGGTTTTCTTTCCTTTCCATTTTGCAATTGATCCCTTTCAAAAATTATTTTCAATTCAGTTTGTCTTTTCAATTTTGAAATCAGTCTTAAAGATTGAAAATCCGAACAAAATCACTCCTTTCATGCCTCATAGGAATAGGGATAACTTAGGAAAATTTCTAGAAAATACCCCACCACTTCAAACAGCGAACCTTCCCTCTTCTTCAGTGGCTGTGAAATAGAGGACCCCTTAGGCGAACAACCAGATATTTTTTAAGAGCCTATAGGGGAAGAAGAAGAAACCATTCCAACTGACATAATGGCTAAAAATAGAAATGAAAGGGGAGACAGGGAAAGAATTTAGGGTGCTTTCCCATCAGAGAAACTAATGGGGATGCCAAGATGAAAAACATAAGCCCATCTGCTCTTCCTCACTTCCATTGTTGGGTTGTGTTATATTCTTTCCATGACTAGCCCACATAGTTAACGGGGGGTTAGAGGTGGGGAGGTCACAAGGGGTTTGAGGGGTACCCGTAACCCCACTTTATGGGGTCCAGGGCAGCGCCCCAGAAAATTTTGGTTTTGGACCCTATGTTAGGTTGGGCGGACCCACCTATGGTCTTGTGCATGATTTTTGCACATGTTTTTTGGACGCAATGGTTTTCGGTCCATGGTTTTGGATGCTTCGACATGTATAAATATGTATTGTAACATTGAAAGGAATATAATGAAAAATCAAGCTGGTAGTCCCGGTTTTTGGATCCAGGGGAAAATCTCTGTGTATATGTGTTATGCTTTTGAATTGTTTATTTTTTGTGTTTTAGAATTTGTATGCAGGTAATTTTTGTACGAGATTAAAACCTACATTTCGTATCAGAGCAGTTTTGGCTTCAAGGGGACGCCTTTGTTGCTGAGGGGTTTCGCTTAGGCCTGTGGTAGACCCTGCTCAGTGGGAGATCCGCGAGATCGATTCTGGTGGTGAAAGAAGATGGCGAGCAGTGGAAAGATAGAGATCGACAAATTTAATGGTCAGAGTTTTGAGTTGTGGAAACTCAAGATGGAGGATCTGTTGGTGGATAAAGATCAGTGGATCACGGTAGATCCAGGTACTAAACCAACGGGAGTGTCTGATGAAGAATGGAAGAAGTTGGATTGGAAGGCAAAGAGCACAATACGATTGTGTGTCTTAGATTCATTATTGCTGAATGTATCAGGGGAAGCTACGACGAAGGTTTTGTCGAACAAGTTAGGGACTTTGTACCAATCTAAGTCTCTGGTGAATAAATTGTTCTTGCGGAAAAAGTTGTATAACCTAAGGATGAAAGATGGAGACTCGATGATAGAGAATTTGAATGCATTTAATACTATGGTAAGTTAGTTAGAATTTGTTTATATTAAAATTTCAGATGAAGATAAGTGCATCAATTTATTGTGTTCTCTACCAAATTGGTGGGATAGTCTGGTTATTGCAATAGGTAGCAATGCACCTGCCTTGCAGTTTGATGAAATAGTCTCATCCTTGCAGATGGAGGAGATGAGATAGAAAAATATGGAGAGCCAGAATGGTGATACCTTGTCTACACGAGGACGGTTCAAGAACAGAAACAAAAATAAGTCATCGAGTGGGAGATCTAAATCTAGAGGGAGATCTAAATCTCCAGGAAAACTTGTAAAGGGGGTGTGCTGGAAATGCGGAAAGGAAGGGCACTACAAAAGGGACTGTAAATATAAAGCTCCTGACAAAGGAAAGGGATCTAATGATTCTCCTTCTGCAGAGGCAAAAACCACCTCAAATGAAGGTGGGGATGTGTACTTGGCTTCTTCAAGTACACACGTAGATCATGAGGCATGGTTGTTTGACTCAGGTGCATCATTTCACTTCACTCTCCATAGAGAGTGGTTCTGCGAGTATGAGAAATGCGATGGTGGTGATGTCTTCTTGGGGGATGACAGGAAGGCTAGAATCGTTGGTCGTGGAAAAGTAAAATTGAAGTTGCAAGATGGAAGGGTTAGAACACTTCCGGGTGTTCTGCATGTTCCTGCATTGGCCAAAAATCTGATTTTTGTAAGCAAGTTGGATGATGCAGGTGTAAAAACAGTGTTCGAGAAGTATACCTGCAAAATGGTTTGGGGAGCACTGGTATTGATGCAGGGAGTTCGGATTGGAACTCTGTACAAGCTGCAAGGTAGCACTTTTGTTGATGGGTGCAACAGTTTTGTGGTTCTTGAAAGTGGAGCAGAAAGTCTAGTGGTCTCTGGAGAGAAGACCATGTTGTGGCATCAAAGGCTTGGACATATTGGAGAGAAAGGCCTTCGAATACTTCATGGTAAAGGTATGGTAGAAGGTATGAGTAATAGCTCTCTGGATTTTGATTTCTGTGGAAATTGTGTATATGGGAAGCAGAATCGGGTGAGTTTCCCCTTTAGTAGTAAGAGGGTGAAATAGATATTGTAACTTGTGCACAGTGATGTGTTTGGACCTGTGAAGGTTCCATCACTGGGTAAGTCTGTGTACTATGTATCATTTATAGATGACTTCTTAAGGAATACATGGATATATTTCCTTAAGAAGAAATTTGAAGCCTTTGACAAGTTTAAAGAATTTAAGGCTCTTGTGTAAAATCAGACAGAGAAGAAGATAAAGGTGTTGAGGACAGATAATGGTGGAGAGTTTTGCAGCAAGGAATTTGAAGAATTATGTAAGAAGTATGGTATAGCACGACAGAAGACTACTCCATATACACCTTAGCAAAATGGAGTTGCAGAAAGAATGAATAAGACGTTGATGGAAAGGGCAAGAAGCATGCTTAGTGGTGCCAGGTTAGGACAGAAATTCTGGGAAAAGGCGGTGGATACTGCATGTTACCTGGTCAACAAGTCACCTTCATCAGTGTTGGAGGATAAGACTCCACAAGAGGTATGGACTCGTAAGAAACCCTCTCTTTCACATCTGAGGGTATTTGGATGTGATGCATATGTACATGTTCCAAAGGAGAAATGAACCAAGTTGGATAGTAAATCTGAAAAGTGCATCTTTATTGGGTATAAGGATGGTTTAAAGGGTTATAAGCTTTGGAACCCACTCACATGGAAGGTTGTGTACAACCGAGATGTGGTGTTTAGAGAGGTAAAAGATGTTATTAAACATGAAGTCCAAGCAAAGGAACCTGAGAAGATAGAGTTTGAGCTTAAGGAGGAAGAATCATACTCTACAGCAAAGGAGGAATCAGAAGACGAAGAGCCACAAACTACAGGTGTGAGAAGATCAGTTTGAGAAAGAAGGCAACTAGAAAGGTATAGTCCATCTGCTTTCTGTTCAAATTTTGTTTTATCTATTACTAACGATGATCCCAGAATTGTGAAGGAAGCAATAGATTTTGAGGATGGAAAACTCTGGAAAGAGGCCATGGTTGATGAAATGGCATCTTTGCACAAAAATGAGGCTTGGGATCTAGTGGAGTTTCCGGCTGGAAGGAAACCCATTAGCAGCAAATGGTTGTTCAAAAAGAAGACAAATGCAGAAGGAAAAGTGGAGAAATACAAAGCTTGGTTGGTAGCAAAGGGTTATTCCCATGTGCTGGGAATTGATTTTGGTGATATTTTTTTCCTGTTGCCAAGGTAACTTCTATTAAATTACTTTTATCTGTTGTTGCTGCTTTTGATTTTGAGGTAGAACAGATGGATGTGAAGACAACATTTCTTGACAGGGATCTATAAGAGGAAATATACATGAAGCAACTTGAATGCTTTGCAGTGAAGGGTAAGAAAGAACTGGTATGCAAGTTAAAGAAGTCTCTGTATGGGTTAAAACAATCACCAAGGATGTGGTATTAGAAATTTGATACATTTATATGGGGACTTGGCTTCACCAGAAGCAAAGCAGATCACTGTGTGTATTTTAAATTAATTGGTGACCATGTTATTTATCTGGTCTTGTATGTGGATGATATGTTGCTAGTTGGAAATGACAAAGAAATTATCTAGGATTTGAAGACCCAATTGTCCTCCAAATTCGACATGAAAGATATTGGTGTTGTAAACTATATTTTGGGCATGGAAATTAAAAGAGATTGGCCAAAGAGGAAGCTTTGGTTAAACCAAAGGAAGTATGTCGAGACAATATTGTAGAGGTTTAATATGCAGGATAGTAAACCGATGAAGGTTCCTATTCCTATAGGTGTGAGGTTATCTGTTGAACAGTGTCCCAAGAAACAAGAGGAAGAGGACATGTCCCGTGTTCCATATGCAAAGTGCAGTCAGTAGCTTGATTTATGTAATGGTCTGTGTTAGACCAGACATTGCACATGCAGTGGGAGTATTAAGAAGGTTTATGTCAAACCTAGGGAAGGAGCACTGGACAGCAGTGAAGTGGGTTTTCAGGTATTTGCGTGGCACTAGTGATTATGGTTTGTGCTACCAAGGAAGATCAGGATTGGACAAAATGTTGGATACTCATGGCTTTGTTGATGCAGACTGGGCTGGAGATCTGGATCAAAGAAGATCTACAAGTGGGTATGTGTTTAACCTATTTGGAGGTGCATTAAGTTGGATGAGTAAGAAACAATCTGTAATGGCACTATCAACTACAAAGGCAGAATACATGGTAGCCACTCATGCAAGCAAGGAAGCAGGTTGGTTGTAGAGATTGTGTTCAAGTATGGGGTTAGCACAGGGAGCTATAAGGATAGATTGTGACAGCCAAAGTGCAATTTTCTTGGCAAAGAACCCCACATATCATTCAAATACAAAGTACATTGATGTTCAGTATCACTTTGTGAGGGATATAGAAGACAAAAAGGTGTTGCTGGTAAAGGTGGACACTTTGAAGAATATTGTAGATGCATTGACAAAATCTGTGAGCTCTAAGAAGTTCTCTTGGCGTAGAGAAATAATGGACGTTGCAGGGCTGAATAAATGACTAAGCTCTCTTGTGGCCCCCTATGGAAAGAAAACAACAAGTGGGAGAATGTTGGGTTGTGTTATATTCTTTCCATGACTAGCACCCGTAGTTAAATGGGGATTAGAGGGGGGGAGGTCACAGGGGGTTTGAGGGGTACCCGCAACCCCACTTTATAGGGTCCGGGGCAGCGACCTAGAAAATTTTGGTTTTGGACCCTATGTTAGGTTGGGCGGACCCACCTATGGTTTTGTGCATGATTTTTGCACATGTTTTTTAGATGCGATGGTTTTTGGTCCATGGTTTTGGATGCTTCAGCATGTATAAATATGTATTGTAATATTGAAAGGAATATAATGAAAAATCAAGTTGGTAGTCCCAGTTTTGGAATCCAGGGGAAAATCTTTGTGTATATGTGATTTATGTGTTATGCTCTCACATTGTTTATTTTCTGTGTTTTAGAATTCCTATGCAGGTAATTTCTGTACAGGGTTAAAACCTACATCCATGGCCTGCCCTCAGAAGATCCTAATAATTTTTTGTTCGAATTTTTTGTCATATGCAAAACTTATGATTACACCTTTGATGATCAGAAGTTCAAATTATTCCCATCCACTCTCAAGGATGCATCCCTGTGTCGGTTCATGGGTTTACCTGGGGATAATATCACCACTCGAGATAAAATGCAACAAGATTTCAACAACAAGTATAGGGACTGCTACAGGTCCAAAGATACCAAAGAGGAAATTTTTAGAATGACCTTGGGACATGATGAGTCCTTAGAGGGTTATGAGGAAAGATTCCATCTCAGTTATAAAAGGGCTAGGTGCACACTTGATCCCGAGTCACTTAAGTTAGTCCTTCTTAAGGAGATCAGGGAAGATCTCCTAAAAACCTTAAACTTTCTATCAGGAGGGGACATCTAACAACTAGCCTATGATGATATCAAGACCATTTTTAGGAATCATTCTAGGGCATCATCTAGAAAATGGGGTAGGGTTAGTCAAACAGTGGCCAATTCATCCTCTTCCAATACATCTATAAAAAGTGAAATTGGGAACATGTTGGAAGAGTTTAAGAGTGAAATGTTGCAAACCCTTGCCTTGCAAATGGACACTATGCAAATCAAGAGGAAGCAAGAGGAAGTAGACAGAGCATTAGCCATCTTCTACCCTAGATGCACAAGGAGGCACCCTAGGAATGAATGTCCATTGAACCTTATGGAAATATGCTCGGTCTATGAGCAAAACTACTCCATGGACAAGTGTGTCTCTGCCTAGACTAAACGTTGTGTATCAGAGAACTGAAGGAGTGAGTGAAAAACACTGCTACATAAATCAAAGGAGGCCTCATGGGCCTCGACCATACCAACAGGGCATGCAAGGGTTATCCTATTCATATTACAACCCTAATCAAAACACATCCATTACCTCTTGGTGCTTCCCTGCTCATCCCTCTTGGTATACACCTTCTCCTTGGTCTTTTGCACCTCAATACCATTCCCTATCAGCCAGCCAAACATTTCATCCATATACTCATCCACAACCTTAGTGGAACACACCACCCTAGGGGTGGAGGCCCCCATACAACAATGCTCTAGCATTATTGTCTTCACCTCCATCTCAACCACAACTTTTACACCCTGCATCATCTAAACAACCTCAAATGTCTGCCCAACCAAACCCAAACCCGAACAACCAATAGGCACAATAGGTCTATAGTGGAGAGACATCCTACCCTTCTTATGTTGTGAAAATTCATGAAATTAACCTTAGGTCTGGGAGAGTGCTCCCAGATAACTAACCTCCATCTCCACCTAGGGAGAGTGATGAGGAAAGAGAGGAAAGTATGCCTAGAGTAAATCCACCACCCTTTCCTAAAAGATTAACCCATCCAGTCCAGCATACCCCAGAAGAGACTGAAATTCTGGGTGAGTTGAAAATTCTATGTGTTAAAATCCCACTTCTCCAAGCTATTAAAGATGTAGCCATTTACCCATTTACAATAAGCTAATTAAAGAGAAGTGTTTCAAAAATCCATGAAGGCAAAAAGGAGACACCCCTTTCATTAATGTCATTGGACAATTGTCCGACTTAATGTTGTCGCGGGTAATTTTCCCAAAGTATTTAGAACCTGGGAGCCCTGTAGTAGATGTACACATCAATTGCACCATTTTCCCCCTTACCATCTTGATTGATCTTGGGGCTGCCATCAATGTAATGACTAAGGACACTATGCTTAAGCTGAATCTTCAGGGATCATTAAGGAAGACCATGATAATCCTGTAGCTTGCAGACTGATCCACAGTAGCCCTTCAAGGGATTGTTGAGGATGTGATGGTATCCATTGATTCCTGGGAATACCCTGCGGACTTCTTAGTTATCCATCCTAAGACCAAATTTAATGGTTATCCTCTCATCCTTGGGAGGCCTTGGTTAGCCACTGACAATGCCTACATAAGCTATAGGGCTAGAAATATGACTATAAAAAATGGGCATCTATCCAATAATTTGGTCTTGTACCCTCCTGCTCATCCATCTATAGCATGAATTACCTTTATGGCTAGAAGAGGAGGAATAAGATGAAGTCTACTCCTCCCAAATCTATACCCTAGAAACTGCCATAGGATGAGGACAACCTAATGAAGATGATTTGATTGAACACATCCTCCAAAATCAAACTCCCAACACCATGTCTCTGGAGGAAGTAATGAAAGAAACCAAGGAAAACCATTGGATTGATCTATGCTTAGCTGACTCAAACCCTATTTGTTTCAAGACAATAGAATTCAAACCTGAAAGAGAATTGAAAATAAACCCCTCTCTCTTTGTACACTAAGAAGAATAGTTATGTAATATGCTAAAAGAAAATTTGGATGCATTTTCTTAGAATTACAAAGAAATGAAGGGAGTGCACTCCTCGGTGTGTACTCACCACATTTACATCAAGGAAGGTTGCAAACCAGTCCAACAACCCCAAAGGAGAATGAATCCAACTCTCAAAGATATTGTCAAAGAAGAGTTGCAGAAGCTCCTGGATGCAGGATTCATTTACCCTATCTCAGATAGTGAGTGGGTCTCTCCTTTTGTGCTAGTTCCAAAGAAAAATGGAAAGTGGAGGATTTGTGTCAATTAATGAGAGATAAACAAAGCCACAAGGAAAGACCATTTTCCTCTACCTTTCATTGACCAAGTGTTAGATGGTCTAGTAGAAAAGAAGTTCTTCTCTTTCTTGGATGGATTCAACAGGTACAATCAAATTCAAATAAGCCAAGAGGACTAGGATAAAACCACCTTCACCTGTCCTTGGGGTACTTTCGCTGATAGGGTCCTTCCTTTTGGTCTATGCAATGCCACTGCCACTTTCCAGAGAGTAGTCCTGGGTATCTTTGCAGAGATAGTCCATGATGCGGTAAGAAATTAATATGGATGACTTCACACCCTGTGGGTGTGATTTCCAGGAGGCTCTCTCTAACCTAGGAAAGGTGCTAAAAAAATGCATTTAAATTAACTTATCCCTTAGTCTCGAAAAATGTGAGTTCTTGATGACTGCACGGATTATTCTAGGTCACTCAATATCCTAGGAAGGATTGCAGGTAGACCCAAATAAGATAGCCATCATCAAAAGGGTCCCGACTCAACAGAAGTAGAGGGATTTCAGAAGCTTTTTAGGTTGAGCTAGAGGCTATAGGAGATTTATAAAATATTTCAGAAAGTTAGCTTATCCTTTATTTGGGTTAGCAGCCAAAGACTCCAAATTTTTGTGGCCAGAAAGCTGCCAAGAAGCCTTGGACACCCTAAAGGACAAATTGACCACTGCACCTATTCTTCGAGGCCCAAATTGGACTCTTCCTTTTCATATTCATGCTGATGCCTCTCACAAAGATATTGGCCAGATAGATGACAGGATACCTTATGTCATCTACTTCATTAGTAAGAATCTATCGAAAGCCGAGTTAAACCACACAGTTACTGAGAAAGAGCTCCTAGATGTTGTGCATTCATTAAATAAATTTAGACATTATATTACTGATTACTAGACATTTGTACATACAAACCATGCCGCAACTAAATATTTGATGAACAAACCTGATGTAAATGCATGAATTATTAGATGGTTACTTTTATTACAACAATTTGATTTAACTATTATTGATAAGCCTGACAAGGAGAATGTAGTTGCAGATTTTTTATCCAGATTGACTTTGCCTGTAGGGGAGGAAGGAATGGTTGATGATCAGCTACCAGATGAACATTTATTCGCCATTTTAGTTCTCTCTCCATGGTTTGCTGACATAGAAAAATACTTTGTATCTGCACAGTTCCCTCCAAATTTGTCCTCCAAGGAAAATATATGAATCATAAGAAAAAGCGCCCCATTCACTTGGATTGGGGGAAATCTCTTCAAGCTAGGTCCATATCAAATTATGAGAATATGTGTCAGGGAGGAGGAAGTCTTTGACATCCTTTTGGCCTATCACGATGGGCCTTGTGGAGGTCACTTTATAGCCAAAAGAACAACATTCAAGGTACTACAAGTTGGTTATTACTGGCCCACTCTTCACCAAGATGTAAGGAGGTATACCAGCTAGTGTGATTGGTTCCAAAGGATGGGGAAGCCTACCCCAAGGGATGAAATTCCTCTAAAACCTCAAGTGAATTTTGAGCCATTTGACAAGTGGGGGATGGATTCCATCGGGCCCATTGACCCTCCATCTAGAAAGAAGTAGTACATCATTGTGTGCGATGAATACTTAACAAAATGTACTGAGTCCAAAGGCATCAAAGTAGCAACAAAAGAAATAGTGGATGAATTCTTAAGGGAGAATGTGTTTTATAAGTTTGGGTACCCTATAGAGTTGGTCAATGATCAAGGCAGTCAATTTACATCTCACATGATTGAAAATTTGTTAAGCCAACATAAGATCAAGCACATAAAATCCACCCCTTACCACTCACAAGCTAATAGGAAAGTGGAAGTAACCAACTGAGCATTGGAAGTCATTCTGACCAAGGTGATTAGCAGCAGCAGAAAGGATTGGGTAGATAGATTATTTGAGGCCACCTGGGCCTACAATACTACTTGGAAAACCACCACTGGTTTCACTCCTTATGAGCTGGTGTATGGGAAGAAATCCCTGATGTCCATTGAATTTGAATACAAAACCTTAAGAATGGAAGCACAACTAGATTTAGGTATCACAAGGGCACAACAGGAAATATTGCTCCAGTTGAATGGGTTAGATGAATTTAGGATGCAAGCCCTCCTGCACATAGAAGTGACTCAAGTACAAAGGAAAATCTAGCATGACAAGAATAAAAAGACAAACAGTTTCAAGAAGGTGATTGGGCCTCGCTATATGATTCCCAGTATAATGGTTTCAAAGGAAAGTTAAGGACAGGATGGTTATGGGCCTATGTAATAGAAAAGTGTCATGATAATGTTGTTGTTCAAATAAGAACCATTGATGCAGAGGGTATCGCTTTTCTTATCAATAGGTACAGGTTAAAAATCTACAAAAAGCCCTTATCAAAGTAGGAATTCATCAATAGAATCAGCATGACAGTGATGGTGGTCAAGAAAGTCTTAGCTTCCACCCCACCAAGTCCTTGAAAAAAAATGAAAAAAAAGATAAAGAGACTCAAGTGAAAACTTCCATGAGGCACCTAAGTACAAATGTTGGGTTGAAAACCTCTTTAGGCGACCCAAGAGAGTTAAAAATATTAATATTAATAATAATAATAAAATATCTATGGGTGAAAACCTTTCTTGAGGCACCTAGGGCATGCAACTAGGATGAAAACCTCCTTGGAGGTAGGCTAGTTGTTTTTCAAAAAAAAAAGAGGAGAGAAAAAGGAGAAAAGAGAAAAAGATACAAAACCCATGTTGTCCCTGTATCCATCAAGGAAATCAAGTTCGAAGAAAAACGAAAACTAAAAAAGAAAATAAAAAAGGGAAAGAGGAGGCATACCAAAAGTAGCATCCCTCACTTGCCATTCCATAACCCCATATTCCACTCATTTCAACACCCCTTCTACTTCAAAGCTAAGGAAAATTGTGAG
The DNA here is from genome assembly GCA_031772625.1 of Pinus tabuliformis. Taxonomy (NCBI): domain Eukaryota; kingdom Viridiplantae; phylum Streptophyta; class Pinopsida; order Pinales; family Pinaceae; genus Pinus; species Pinus tabuliformis. The sequence goes on from CM062805.1 coordinate 606,553,736, forward strand.
AGTTTAAGGGAAAGGCAGCTACAGGACATCTTGTAGGAAATCCTGTAGTAGCCTATGCCACAAAATGGACCACATAAACTGCAACCATCTTTAGAATAGGGACTACAAGGATGAAAAATCTCCTCTAGAGCTCAACAACTGCAGGAAGATTAGCAACAACAAGGTCCAACACATGTACATCATCAAAGGAACAAGTCATCAGAAGAGGAAATATACCGTTGAAAATATGTAGCTCGAAAAGAACAACAAATTGGCACCACTCTCCAATATGAATCATCAACGAGGCAAAGGACCCACAGGCATGTCATCTTACCAATACTCCCTCATAAGTATGATATGATTAAACTATAGGAATAATGTTGGGGTTGATTTTATAAGCGAAGGTGGCCAGTTAACTTGGCCACCTTTGGTCAGATAACGAGAAGAAAAGGGTTAGTCCACTACACATGTGGCAAGGTCAAATCAAAGGAAAAATGGGAATGAATCTAGAAATGATTAAGTTATGGAGAATAATAGTGGGAGATGATTACGTGGCAAGGTGATATGATGAACTAGTATTGGGACCAATGGTCCAAAATAAGGTACTCGTACTCAGCTAGCCAACACATCACCCAACACAATCATCCATAAATAGAAATAAGCATTAACTCCCATACAAAGAAGGCAGAGGCAACTTCGAGGAGTCATCGAAAGAAGAGGTTACTCTCGGCATTCCTGAAATAGCACCTACAGGAAACAGTCAACACCTACAACAAGCAGGAAACCTATAGGATACAGGGAGATTAGCATACAAAGCTATCAGTGGGAACTAAAGGCAATTGAGTCAAGGGTTATCATCACCAGAACATAGAAAATGGAGGTAGGTGCCATACCTTCTATGTTTTTCATTTAAAAATAAGAAATCCTAAATTTGATTAAGAATTTTTAATGCATATAAGGATAGAAAGATTGCTTTGAAGGTCAATAAAGGTTAAACTCCAAAACTTCCTCACCTACTAGAATTCTTAAATTATATCCACCCAAACCTCAAGAATTACTAGGGAAATATGACAAGAGGTTTCAATAAAAGAGAACCCACCAACACAGTAAGAATCCACCAGAATCCTCCTGTGGTGGAAATTTTTACAAGGCATCAATGGATGGGGTTCTTCGAGAAGATGAGAGGATACGATGATGATGTGGCCAAAGAATTTGCCATGTCACTCATACCCCTCACTAGAGTCAGTGCCACTACCATAGTGAAGGGTTTGTTAGTAGCAATTACCCCTGAGGTTATAAGCAGTGTAACTACACTCCCCCTAGGGTTGTAATGGACGAAAGAAGACAAGACTAACAACAATCTTGCAAAGAAAGAGTTTTTCTTGGAGGGAGAAGAACTAATGCAAGATAAGAATGGATTTAGAAGGGAAATAATTCCACACCCCTAGAATGAAGTTAGTTACCACATCATCAAATATATTTCGTATGAAGGTAGTTACAATGTAGTGTATGGATACCACTTCAGACTCATCCAATAACTGATATTTGGAGAGAACACACCTCTTCATAATAGGCTTAGCATACCTTATTTTCTCTTACAATCAATGATAGATATGAGCATCAATGTACAAGAAGGGAAAAAAAACAACTAGCACACCATGGGTTGATCAAACTCCTCCTAGAAGATGCCTTAAACAACTTAAGAATCCTCATTGCATGGTCAACATTTACAGACATACAGGAAGAAGGTGAAATTCGAGAAATTGAGTATGATAGAAGCCCTACTTCTAGTAAGGGAGAAGAAGAAATAAATGAGGAAAATGAAGAAGAAACAGAGGAGGAAAATGAAGAAGAAACAGAGGAGGAAACAAAAGAAGAAACAGATGAGAAAAATGAAGAAACAAAAGATGACAAAGAGGAAGAATCAGAGAATGGGAAAGAAGAAGACAAAGAGGATGAAGTACAGAAGGACAAACACAATTCTAAAACACAAAACAGGGAAGAAGAAGAATCACCAAGAGTGTCTCCAGAGCCTATAGAGAAAGAAGCAGTAGCTGTTCTAACTTCCCTAAGTACACCTGTCAAAACAAAGGGAAAGAGGCAAAGGAAAACTCCACTTTATTTTAGGACAAGGAAGAGCACCATCATTAGACAAGGGAGACCTCAGACCCCTACCAAAACTCCAATTGTCATAGAGGACTCACTAAAACAATAAGAGAAAGTGGTCCCTCTAGGGAAGAAGGAAGGGGAAGGAACCTCAAAATTAGCCTCTCCAAAGCCTCCAATAACCTATGTTAGGAGGCCTATCACTAGGTCAGCCTCAACAAAAGGAAAAGGTCTCCTACAGGAGACACAGTATAACCTACAGGAAACCCTGTCAAACCTACAGGAAACACAGAAAATAGGCCAAGAAGGAATTACTCAAGAAAAAAATAGAGGAATAGGCCTAGGAACTAAAGGAACCTAGCCCACAGCCAAACCTCAGCTCCTACTACAGATTCATTGAAGGAGGTAGGGTGATACCACAAAAAATTTCCATTCCTCTATTCCTTGAACTTGAAAAAGAGAGGGCAAGGACACATAGGTGGATGCAAAATGCCAAATCAAAAGGGGTAGAGGATGTAGGCCACATGGAAGAAAAATTGCAAGAAATGGGAAGAAAACTAAGTAGCATAAGAGACAAGGAAACAATAATGAAATCTCAGTTAGACACTGAGAACACATGGCTAAGGAAATAGCTACAAGAAAAGGAAGGACAATTGGAAACTATGGCCAGTTTATCCATGAAGGCAATACAATGCAGGATGCCAGCAAAGTCATATGCCTTATACCTCAAGGAACAATGGCTACAATTCCAGACAAAGACCCTAGAACAAAGACTACAGACAATTCATTGACCTTTTTTATCAAAGCACCCTAGAGGATAGAGCAAAGAAATCTGAGTTCTACCTACATAATTTAGCTTTCACAAATTTAAATGTGTGGGACCCAAATCCAAAGCTAGGGGACTTATAATTAATGGCCTTGGCTTCTTAGATGAGTCATGAGGAGGCCAAAGCTATAGAAATGAAAAAGGAATTGGCAAAAGAAGAAGTAGAACCCCTTATGATCAGAGCAAAACAATCTAACCCAATGGCTATCATAAACACTCACAATCTCATTTCAAATGATCTCAATCTTGCACCAAGATTCCTTGATGTACAAGAATAGGAAGTCACTCAATTTGAAGACATGCTAAGATTTCTAGGAGATGATGGCCAACAAGCCTTCTAAAGAAGATAGAACACCTTACCCTACAGCCTAAAAATTAGAGAATATCATTCTCCTAATAGAATGAGAGATGCACTAAATAGAACCCCAATGTATAAGAAAGAATTACAAAGACTCAAAGTCAATTGGATTGGCTTGAAGCTTAGTCCACAATTTATTTTAGGCATGTTGGAAGGAATAAAAGAAGAATAAGAAAGAAAGAAGTGGGAGGAGATAGAGAAGAATGCAAGGTTTTATTCATGGGAGGAGGAGACTACAGTAGAAGCATGGAATATCAGGGAGGCCACCAAAGAAATGAAGTACATGGACATTGATTGAGTTTCTCAGAGGATGAACAATAGTTTTAGTAGGGGGTGATGATGAGGCTCATCAACAGGTAAAATATATGGACCTTAATGCACCACCAGCTTACTAAAATCAACTATTCTCATAATTATTTACATGTTTTAATTATATTTTTCTTAATGAGATGAGTAAAAGATGTCATGTCTAGTGGTCTAATGTGCATTGACTGCAGGTTTTGGGAGAAAATTGTGGCTAATTGGGGCGTAGGAAATCAAAGGAGACAAGCACGAGAAATAATAAGAGATAGGATCTCCCTCCTTAACTCCGCACTTGCTGAAAAGTGTGCAACAAGAAATGCTAAATTTAGAAAGTGCTAAAAATAGAACTGCTAAAAATAGCACTTCTAAAAATAGCAGTTTAGCCAATGAGAATTTTGGCCACCTTGGGTGAGAGGTGAAACTGCTAAAAATAGAATCTTCTAAAAATAGCATTTCTGGGTCCCTTCCTATTTTTAGTAGTCCCTGGCCTAACTATAGGAAGTAAAAACGAATTTGGTCTTAACAACAGTTTAAAATATTAATTAATTAATCTCCATGAGTTAATTGGTTAAGGAAAAACAAACTTGAAGTCTATGTGAGGACATGCAACAATTTATCTATTAGTTGATGAATTTATCCATCAGTTAAAGAGATAAGGATGAGTTGTAATTAGTTGGCTCACTTAACTGAGTCAAGTCCAGTTAGATTAATTTAACAAGTTGTTAAATTAATGAGATTCAGTTTCTTAATGCTTGCTTGCATGTAACAACTAGTATTTTCTGATAACTGAATATTATAGCTTAAATAACTCATGCATGTCAGTTCAGACAGAGACCCAGTTGAGATCAGAGAAGGGACAGTGTACTATCAGTTGGATGAATATTTTTCCTATAAAGGAAGGTCATCCATGATGAGGATTTATCTCCTTTAGGTTTGTGCAGTTAAATCAGAGGTTAGTGAGTGTGTGAAGAGGCCAATTCACACAGGTGGCAACACTGGACCCCAAGGAAACTGCACAAGAAAATAGGAGGCTTGGAGGGTAGAGGAGAAGGTTTGTGAGAAGCCTTTGACTATCTATGAGCAGCAGAGGGATTGTACTGAGAGCTGGATAGCTTCCGAGCTAAGGCTTTGTGTAATCTGGACTATATTTCCACTTGTATGATAATACAAAGATGGGGTTTTAGGCAGGTGCTTTCCCCGAGTAAATTCTTCTGTGTTATGTGTGATTGATTCCTTCTTATCAGTTATATGTTTTCTTATTGATGTTGCTCATGGTTACGCTTCCACTAAATTGTTTGTAGAAGTAGATCAAGTGTTTTTCTTTAGTACATTGCATTACCAGGTTGATCTATAGTGGGAATTTCTATGTGGTATCGAAGCTAGCTGATTTGTAGGAATTTGTAGAAAAATTCTACAAAAATTCTAGATGGTATCAAAGCTAGCTGATTTGTAGAAAAAGTTCTACATGGTATCAAAGCTAGCTGATTTGTAGGAAAAATTCTACAAAATTCTACATGGTATCAGAGCTAGCTCATTTGTAGAAAAAGTTCTACATGGTATCAAAGCTAGCTGATTTGTAGGAAAAATTCTACAAAATTCTACATCACTCACTTGAAGATCCCTCAATCAAATCACACCAACTCAGATTTACAAGTAGCAGAGTCATGAGGATAATTGGCAACCAAGCTAGTGATAGTTAAGAACTAGTTGATCTCAAGATTGGGATCCAAGCCTCCCTATATTTAAGGAATTTGTTGGCAACTTCAGTTGTATAAATAAAGAGGCCTAAAGCCTCATTAGGATTCAGATTTTTTGTGCAAGATAGCTAAGAATTTTTCGAGTTGAAGGATTGTGAAAAAACATTTTTATGTATTTTTGACATGGTTTTTGATATGTTATGGATTGAAGAAAATTTCCCATTCAGCCCAAAAAAAGAAAAAATTATGGTTTCTTATGAAATTTAGGGTTTTTCTGTTAATTAGATCATCATCTTTTAGTTTTAGAACATAGGTTGCAATTGACATTTCTGATATCTTAGGTCTTGCATTGATTTTGTGTTTCTTTCATCATGGTTTCAAGCATTCTCATGCATGAACTTGGTAAATGAATGATGGAAATTTTGTTTTCTTCTATTTAAGTAAACCCTTCTTGTTTTGAGATGAATTTATGGATAAATTCCAACAATGGTGTATATGTTACAAAAGTTTCTACATTGTAGGAATACCTCATATCATCAGCCTCAGCCAAACCATATCCACCCATGATCGCCAACAACCACTAAGGTCTCAATTCGAATTATCATTTTACAAGGAAAACTTGCCATGCTTATTGAGCAAATCTAACCATCGTAGAGCTTCGTTTGAGTTCTGAGTAAGTTCCTACCACTCCCTTGCCTTCTTCCCTCTTTACTCCCATTTTCTAAGCTCCATCCCACCTTTTAAACCACTCCCTATGCATTTAGCCTATTCCTGTAGGAAAATAGGGGATCCTGTAGGTGAACTAGGACATCCTATAGACATCCTCTAGGAAAACCTGTAGTGGCATGTTTTGAGCCCGAAATGTGAAAAAAACATCACTAAAACTAGGAGTAGACTCCTACTTGCCTTCCAAGGCATTTGAACCATTGCACTCATCTCCCTCCACACCTATCTCACCTGCCATGCAACCAAGAAGGATTAGCATTTACATTTTTACAAAAAGATAAAGAGAAAAAATGTCTTTATATAGTTAAGTGCTTGTTTAGATCATACTTCATGCTTAGACTAGTTAAGACTTCACATGTGTGAAAATAGAGTTCTTTTGCAAGCAAGGTATGTTAACAAATAGCTAGATGAGTTATGTTGTTTTGTAGGAATTTCTTTCAATCTTTCATTACTGCAATAAGTAGCATTTCAATTCTCTCGATTAGGATAAAATTATCCTCTCTAAATTGGTAATCAAACTTCTTCTAATCAATAGAAGGCTGGTTTGAGAAACCATAGTGTTCTATCACCCCAGCTTAGTATTGACAAAGAGTGGTTCCATTACATCTATTTGTGTATACAACTTTGTCACCTCCAACTTTACATGAACCCCGAGTTGATGAAGTAAAGTTGGTAGCCCCAGGAGTTGTGACATCCTTGCTACAATACTCGTGCTCATCAGAAATATTTTGGTTCTCCAAAGTTGTTGGCAGCTGATAATCAGGTGTTAGCCTATGATAGAAGATGTGGTGAATCTATGGGTGTTCTTCCTCAATTGACTGGGAAGATTGTCTTAATTGATACGATGGTGGTTTATCACCCTTTAGACTTTAATATTCTACTTGGGTGTGATTTTTTATATGATAGGAATGTTGTGGTGTCTTCACTCTTTTGAGCGAAGTATTTTCCTCATAACATAAATATTGTCACTATTGATCAGCTTGCATCTGATAATCACCCCTCTAATTCAAATTTACTACAGAATATCCCTTGTTATGTTCCAAGTGTTCAGGTAGAATCTACTTGGCCATAGGTGAATTATGTGGCATTGTATCCTCAATGTTCAATTTACTCTAAGAAGGATCCGTTGAACTATTATTTTCCTTCTCATGACTTGGTCCCGGTAGTTGACCGAGTGATTTCTTCTATGGGGACATGGGACCCATTAATTCCCTATTTTGATCCTTCTAGTTCTCATGATTTCTTGGAAGTTTAGTTGCCTTCACAAGAGGAACTTTTTGAAGCTATGAATTTTAACTACAAAAGGAGTCCTTGGCCTGAGCCAAGCAAAGGGATTTTCATGAAGAACTATTATGCGTAAGACACAAGGTTGTGTGGTTCCCTGTACCATATTGTACATATAAGGTACACATTTTTAGGTTTTGTATTCTATAACACAAGATTTTATTTGAAGTTTATATATGGGATGTATTAATTTCTTGGTTAGTGTTCCTAATTATGCCTATAGAACTTGGAAGACCTCTCCTTTGGGCATTTTTATGGTTGATCCACTCTGACAGGTATTGGTTCTTGAAACTGGCATATAGGTTAGGGTTTTCACCTCCATTGTGCATTTCTCAGTTTCCTTTTCCATTTTTGCCTTAGGACTGACCCCACCAAGATATGATGTAGAACTTTCTCATTGCTTAGAAGTGTCATAATTTCTGTGGTAGAGCCTACCTTATCTGGGCACCCTAGATAGTACCTTATTGTCACTTGGCACCCATGGTGAACTTTTGTTCTTAGGCTCAAGAGTCCTCTTTAGTCCCACCATGACTTTTACGATGAAGATTCATTCTCCTTCTTCTTCGCTATATTTATGGCTTTATACCCTAGAGGCTCCCACATGTTGAGTTATACGGTTGCATTGCATGTTGATTATTTGTACCTTTTGGTCTTAAGCCGACTTCACTTGGACTCATGTATAAGCCACTTTTTGACCATGTGTTTCTTCAAAATCAACCTTGCAATCACTTAGTCTCTACAGCGTGACACCTTTTGTCCATTGAAAGAACATTCCTTTGAGTGTCATTGACCAGTTTCATCACCTTACATTGAGCATAAACATGTTCCACTCCCAAGAACTAAAACATTTGTACTTCAAAACTCATTATTTCCATTGTATTATAGCCATTCTTTTATTCTTCTTCGGGCTTTCTAAATATGAAAAATACAAAAAAATTAAATATTCCAAAAAGAACGAGAACAGGACATTACTTCCATGATTGATGGCAGCTAGAGTCAGTTGTGTCTCCCTTGAACAAAGCACTCAAAATTAAGTCTTTCCTCCATTGGGATGGGATTTAGTTTGACTTAGGAGAGACTTAACCTTGCTATTGAGTTAGTACTCCTCCAGTTGGTTATCTATTCCAATCATATGGAGATTTTGTTTGTGCCTCTTGCATGACTAACTTATACAAAGTTATCATATGCTGCCATATTGTCACATTTGAGTCATTCTTTTGTTCAAGGGAGGTAAACCTGAGTCGGCCTTTCTGCGTTGTCTATTGACTTAATTCATTCGGCCATCCTTGGTTGTTAGATTCATGTTCACTATCACATTAGCTATTTGGTCCTTTCCTCGTGCTGATTTGAGAAGGTCTCGATTGACTTCTTGGTGGTGGGTCTTTCTCTTATCGACTACGACAAATTTCTCTAAGAGTAGACCTAGAGTTGTACCCTAGCCCTATTTCCATCATTGATAGGTGAATTTGTGCTCAACATCAATTAGTATCATGGGTCTTTGACTGTGTGGTTTCCCTTGTGTTCGACGTCAGCTTTCATTATCACACATTGGGATTCTTGTAGTACCTTGGTTTCCATTTGACCTCATTGGTGGATTCCTCACCTTTGTGTCACCTTTCATTATTGGTTGATACAAAGGGTTTCTGTTGTGCACTAGCTACATATTGTGTATACTGGAAACGTGCTTCAGTTTGGTTACTACATCTTTCTTCATCTGATTCCTTCCACATTATTGGCCTATAGGTTACACTCGTGCTAGATTGATGAAGGATGCCTTAATTCCTTCCTTCCAATAGATATTTTACCATTGACTTCAACTCATTGCTCTAGGAATAGGGTCTAGAGTCCATTTGGCAGTACCTTAGGGTTTGAAGTCATCAATGGCAGATTCCTTCACTATCAATAGTGGGAATACATCATTGTCTCCTGATTGATAGATTCTTTCAATTGTTTGACTTCAGATCATTTATTCACACTTGTTAGATTGTACTAGGTATCTTGGCTCTCATCATCATTATCAGGGAGTAGTATCACATTTGTTAAAAATATACAACAATGACTGGTAATCAAATGATTTCTCACATGGTCGACTTCAGATCATTTATTTCCATCGTGTAGAAATGCACCATGGTGGTCAATGAAGACCTCGGGTTTGCATAATAATTTGTTGGTTCACTTGCCAGTTCCTCTTGTTTCTGCTAGTGAAACCATCTACCTTATATGTTGCAGTTCATCATAGCGACATCGTATATGTTGGAACTCGAGTTGCATGTAGTACCATTTGTTCCACTATTCGATTTGGTACTTTTTGGATCAGCTTTATGACTTTAGTGGTACCATGTGTTCCACTATTCGATTTGGTACTTTTTGGATCAGCTTTATGACTTTAGTGATCAACTTTCTACTTCAACATCATTAATCAGTTCTTTACATGTGATATTGTGACATGTACTTCTATGGATATGATGAGATGATCCACTATATATTTTCAATTCTTTTATACTTGTATAAATATTGGGTCCACTTTTGTATTTAATATACAAACATGATTTATTATCTTTGACCATGGGTATGCCCACCTCACACAACAATTTTTTTTTGATCTCTTCCATTGGCTTGGCAGGCTGAAATATGGTGAACTCCTCTCAGGTCATCATATGATTATTTCTATACACTTAATACATTTTTTCCATCATGGACCCCTTATAACCTCATATATTAGGGGGCATCTGTTATAGGACCATTTACCACCCTTGGTAGATTTGTTGCTCTATGATATGGCCTAGGGCAACCCTTCCCAACTAGACTTGGTCCATTTTCTAGAAAACAATGTTTTAAATCTCATATGCATTTATGCCCTATCTAAAGCATGTGTACACATGGGTCATCCTATACCCAACCCATGTGTATGTGTTAAAACATTAAAAAATATATAATCTCCCTTAATTCAGGCGAGTTTACGAGTTTGATTGGATACCCACCTACTATAGCCCATGGCCCAATTGTTTCCCAACTGAAAAAAATAATTTTGAGAAGTATAAATACATCTCCATGGGAAGGCCTATGGAGGAGAAAGGATTATATATTGATATTATAGTTGTTTAGATCCCTGATCAAGTCTGAAGATATCCTTGTGCCTTCAGCACTCCTAGTCATAGGAAACCCTTGTTTCATTCTTGAGATGTTCGTCATCCCTTCATGACATCCTTGTGTATACTTATGGAGGAGGAACGCTGAGGCCTGGGAAGGATGGATTCGGAGGATGGTTTTGCTTGGAGCCGGTGGATGACTCAGGTTGTATTTCTTCTATATCTTCTTTATCTTACATTAATAAAGAGGCATTATCTTGTTCTTGATGATTATGGTCTTTATGCATTAATTTAAGTCATGATTTTCTTATAAAATCTCACGTTAATGCTTATTTTCTTACATGATTATATGATCTAACCTTGATATCATGAACATGCTTTTAGTTATTTTTGGTGTATATGCTTTTCCTTGAATGAATTGCACGTCTTAAAGCACAAGGAAGAAGCAGAGGGTTTGAACCGTACGGGAATGACATCAAATTTAGGACCTACGAGTAAGACCTTCTGTACCAAGTTTAATTGTTTAAGAATTGGGACTTCTTGTTTGTGTGTCTCTTTATGTTGTATGGCGTCCGCTCTATTGGGGTTCTCAACCCAATACCCTAGGGTCATTCTACACGAAATAGTTGGAAAGTAGCACCAACATTTTTAAGACCAAAGGGAAGCGTACGATAGGAAAAATATCCCCACGGTAGATAAAAACAATTTTGTTCTGATCTTCAGGTTTGATTTCAATTTGGTTATAGCCAAAAAAAACATCCATAAAAGAAAAGATAACATTACCAACAAACGCATCATGAATCTAGTCAATAAAAGGTGTAGGATAATTATCTTTCGAACAAGATAGGTTCAAATCACAGTAATCAACACAAACTCGAATCGTTCCCTATTCCTTATCAATCAGAACGGGATTAGAAACCCATTCCTTCAAGGGTACAGGATACATAAAACCAACATCTAGAAGTTTTTGGACTTCAAGATTGATAGGAACTGCCTTACATGGGTTTACTGGAAAGAGTTTTCACCGAACAAGGTTGGCTCCAAGATAAGTCTTAATATCATGTTATATAATTTTTGGATCGATGCCAGTGATTTCATCATAAGACCAAGAAAAAACATCACGGAGTTCTTTGAGAAGAGTAGTTTGGATGTCAATCTCCGAAGGAGTACAAACTTCCCTGGTCAAAATATTTTCAACGATACCCAGCTTCGTGGAAATATAAATAGGAATTGTAGAAAATATATTAGTTAGTTTTCCTTCAGAAGGGATAGCAAAAATATAATTGAGGTTTAGGGAAGCATTAGCATTTCTAGAGGAAACCACGATTTGAGACGACATGTCGACACTCTCTATGTGGGGAAGAAAATAAGAGCGATAATGAAGATCTCCCCAAGGATGTTCAGTAACTGACACGATTTCTCGAATAGCTTCATATGATGGTAGTGGGAAGTTGAGGAAGTCACATGAGAGAGGTCAGTAAAAATCCCGAGAAGGCATAGGGTAATCGTCAAGTGGCATAGAAATGGCATCATGAGACTCATTAGATGATGAAGCCCGTTGGATAGTTTGATATACAAGTTCTGTTGGACTTAAAGGCATATGCTTTCAATATTGATCAATATCAGATTCATACACCACCACCCAAGGATCATAAAGAAGTTGGGTTCCATAGGTGCATGAAGAGGTCATATGGACATGAGAAATAGTAAACAGAGAAGGAGTGCTAGGTGGGGGTAAATTAGGAAAAACACCAATAAGGGATGAGTTTTTTAATAGCCGTGTGCTAACACTCTGATATGGACCAGGGTTATCCCCCACAAGTGGGACTAAATTCCCCATAGTGGAAATTTGGGCGGATCTCACACAATAGTCAAGCTAGTTGATAGTAAAAATCTTGCCTTCATGTGGAAATCAAAGGACACAGAATACAGATGGGACTATTGCATTGATGGAATAGAACCAACTATGACCAAGAAGAAGGTTATATTTCAAAGTAGCATTGACAACTTCAACATCAACATAGACATTTTGTCCTCCTAACTCAATGGAAAACTTGGGAAGAACCCCCTTGGGTACGAAGTTATGTCCATCAAATGATTGAAGAGTGGTGTTAGATGTAGTGAGTGTTGGAGATCTCAGATCCTTCTAGCATGATGCTGGCATGATGCAAGTGGAAGAACCTTCATCCACCAAAGTGTGATGAACATTTTTGTGAAAAATACGCATGGTAATCTAGAATGTGATCTGGTGGGAAAGTCAAATGGAAGCCTTGTCAACATTAAACGTAATGAGGTTCAAGTCAGATGGGTCTACTCCACTGATCATAGATAAAAATTCCTTGGGATACTAAGGATAGCATTGTAAAACCTCCAGGGAAGACATGGCATAGGCAGCCTGGGAAATATCTTCAATAATACTATATTTTTGAGCAGCTCGAGTAGGGGGGTTGTGTGTTGTCTTACAAATTACACCCTTATGGGGTGATAAACAGGTTCTAAAAGCTGATGTAACATGACAGGTCAGGTGGAATGAGATTGAGTGGGTGAGTCCTTAGGAAAAAAATCGACTCAAGAACATCTTACGATTTAGCTTGCATAGTGACATTGACATATGCATCAAGAGAAAGTCTCAGTATCAATTAGAAGAGGTATTCCATGAGAGGGACCAGTGAGACAAAACCTAATCAGACATACATAAACAATAACATTTCGAAATTTGATTGCAAAATATTTCACAATAGATCACTGACATCGCAAGAAATAAGTAAACATAGTTTCGAAAGAAAAACATACATGCAACAACTATGAATAAATTCATAACTTATTGCATGTATGAAAGCACACATACAAATACGGTGAAAATACCAGACAACCAATACAACCACCATGAGTAAGCATGGGAATCAGTGCCAAATAGGAAGACCATCTTATTAATGCTACTGCAACTCCAAGTATATATCTTGCAATGGGTAAAAACCCAATAGTGGAACATGGGCTGCTCATACCATTTCCCAATGAAAAACCCTAGCCTCAACACAAGTGCTAAATTCCACTCTCAATGAGGTTTGAGGGCACATTTATAGAGATGAGGTGACTATCCCTCCTCGTGCTATGGAATTTTTATTGTAAGTGGCCTTGTAGTGTCTTCCTAGGCTTCCTCAGACATGTTTCCATTTATGGCTTGATATATCCATTGGGCAAGTGTTTAATGTAGTTTCATTACCCTAGCTTGCATAGGCATCTTTGATTCAATGGAACACGCTAATATAGATTTGCTTAGGAGACCATGAAGGGAGAGCCCACTCCATCGAGTCATAATTCCTCTGATGGAATCATATCTTTCATGACCTTCTTTATGAATTTAATCATATTCAATCTAAACCCTAATGTTGTCATGTAGTCCTGATGAAAAAATAAACAAGGCTATGGTCCCCTCGCTATATTAAATTTTGATTTGCCTAGTAATGCTATGATTATTATAGCTGACACAATGGTTCAGGTAGCTCCATGGATTCAGCTAACATATATGTTGAAACCCTAATATCTCAGCTTCTAGAAAGAAACCATAGCTCTCTCCATGCAAACCTTCCCTTGCAAACAAATGGAATTGGTCATATATACTCTGAAGAGAGAATATTTTTAAAAGCATAAGCGTTTGTTTGAAAGAAAGAAAAGAAAAGACTAATTTCCCCTTCCCTCTTATGCAATGGTGTTGCTGAAGCACGTGGCATTTGCAAATTATTTTTTAAGTTTCCTTGATATATCATCATTTGTAGATCTATTATCATTCATATATGAATTATAACATGCATCGAATGACACTTTATCGCTTTTACATGTCAAGAGGCATGACACTTATAAAACAAACTATCCATTCTACAACACATATAGTAATTAATTAATCATCATTGTGGGATTACTTAAAAAAACAAAAAAGATAAGTAGAAAATATTCTGAACAATAATACGCATGGGTTGGAGTTTCATAGCCCTTTATATTGGCTTTAAGCATTATTTTGTCATCCTTTCAAAACTCCTTTTGCCTTTTAAGATGGATTCCAAGACACTCTTCGATACCATATGTTTGTTAACGTTAATTGGTCATGGGAGTAATGTGTTCCTCCTACTTCCATTTATTTACATTATAAATAAGATATCTTCGATGAGCAAAGAGTTAGATATATATTTTCCTCAGGTCTCAATTTTGGCGAAGAAGTCGCACAGTCACAACTCAGATATGTTGCATTCCCTGAAGGCTCACCTGAGGTGTGACCAAGTGGCCTCGGTGGAAATTTGACTCACTTGAGGTCGCACAGTCACAACTTGGACAGATCACATTCCCTGGAGGCTTGCCTAAGGTGCGACCCAGTGACCTAGTTGGAAATGTGACTCACTAGAGGTTGCATAGTCACCACGCGGATAGTTCCCATTCCCTACAGGCTCACCTGAGGTGTGAACTAGTGACCTGGGTGGAATTGCAAATTCCTATAGGTTTCTCCTTTGCAATAAAGTTGGTGGCACTCCTTGAAATCTCACTTGTGGTGTTGGAATGCGATGCAATGAATGTGAGCACAAGTGTGAGTGAGACTTTGTAATTTCGTTCTCCTGAAACCAGTTCTGTAATAACAGATAATGCATTCCATTTCCTTAACGGGCTTGTTGTATGTTACCCTTCTTAGCAACCTGCTTCCATTTCATCTTATGATTCACGCCATGAAATACCAAACCATATAGTGATAAAGAGGACCTTGCCACTACAGCAACGCACATTCTTTGCGCAACACTCCATCATAGATATATTAAGAAATAATATGTTGTATAACTGATGTTTACTTCTGGTCTCGTATGCTTTATAATCGCCATCTTCTGAATAACGTTTCATTAGCACAACGTAGCATGCTTCCAATTCATCACGATAGCACTCGTATATATGTGCAATGGAATCAACTCATTTTATTATGAGGATTTGCGTAATCATACGTGATAATATTCATATGGTGAGGAAAGGTTAGTTTTTTGGTGGAAAAACATAAATACAACCCCTCCCCTTTATTTCCTGAGCACAATCTTAGCAACCTTGCATCATGTTGTGTGTTTTGGAAAGCAACTCCAAAACAACCATTGGTGCATTCTTTGGCAACGTGCTTCATATTTATGATCCTTGAGACGTGGATCTCATCATGCTCTTTATTCATCAATGTGCAGAACATAATGACACATTCTCTTGCCCTTTGTGATTTTTCCTACTCTTCCCTCCCATCAACGTGTTGTGTTGTGTTATTGTAACCATCATTTAAATCATGTTGATACTTGTTGGTCGCACTCTTTTCAAAGAGAAGGATCTTACGTATCAAACAAAACCCTTGCAATACATGGTCATTATAGTATCACAAATACGTCTAGCACTTCATAGTGTGATTTTTAATGGTGCCTCCACTATACCTCGTGGCATAGCTTGGATTGTTGGCCGCTTGTGGGATAAACCTGTTCCCTCATTCCATATTCCTGAATAAATATACAATGGCCCAAAACCGATGTAACATTTGTATTGCTAAGTAGTGTGCACCTTTGAAACATGAGCCTTTCAATTATCTTTGGAGTGTATAGATGTCTCAATGGTTTTCATTGACTTATTTCACAAATTGATGTCCATTCGTAAACTTGCATAGCCTCCTAATCATGGCATTATTGGGTCATCCCTACATGCCATATTGCAACACACATTAGTTTAAGGGTCTCTTTTATCATTAGTTTAAGGGTCTCTTTTATCATGTTGTATTAGAATTTAAACATAACACCTTTGGTGCATCATAAGTATCAATATGCGATCATAAAATTCAAGAAGTACCCTAATAGAGGCCTAAGTAACCTATGATGGAAACCTTTTGTTGCTCTTTTGAAAAGGAAGTGTGCCATACACTAGCTCCATGTGAATAAAATTACATATAAGCCTATTTCATCTTAAACACATGAATTAAATTTTGGTACCTGAAGTGATTTTCATCACGAAAATGATGTAGTGTAAGTGTTTTGCAGTGCTGGCAAGAATGCGTCCTTAGAGGTCCATAGGTTAGGTAAAACATGAAGGGGACATCTATTTGACAATATAGGGTTTCAAGCATGATGGCATCTTTCAAACCCTAACATATTCAACAAAATGAAAATGAGAGTAAAGTCACATTCATCAATACAAGGAACCTTCATCAACGTATATTATAGAAAGATGAAACTTTGAAGGCATATGAGACTCTCAGTGCACCGTTAAGGCAAAAAATCCTGTAAAACCATGATCCATTCCTATGATCAATACATAAGGAAGAGAAGTCACATGTGTCGCAAATGAGAGGGCGCACCTGGAAGGGTTTGATAGCAAGGGTCGTGGAGAGAGTAACCAGCTGAAAAAACATGATCAAAACCTTAATGGCTCAGGCGAGTAGAGGGGGAACCCAAAATTTTGGATATGCCTAAAAATTTTGGGTGTTGTTGTAGCGGCTACAACAATTGGCGAACCACTGGTAGAATCCATTATCTCTACCAACATCCCTATAATAGTTCGAGATTGGAAAATTATACAAAGGGAATATTGAATAGTCACTATGGGTACCTCTTGGACTACCTTGACCTTTATAGATATTCCCTCCCTTTGTGTTTGAACTAGGTCATGCTAGTCATTAAACACCCAATTAGGACTCCATGCATGCCAGTAGTTGATGATGACATAAAGAACAAGACTGAGGGCTTATTTTATTTAGAATTTTAAAATATGTTTCTAGTGTTACTTCGTTTCCAGTAGGCCTGGACAGTACCTCGACGAAGTCACTTCAAGAAATCACAAAAGTTACTCTGATGCCAGTAAGCATGGTCAGTACCCAAGGTGGAGTCGTTGCATTACCTCTCTGCACATGAATCCTTTCTTGATCCTTTCCACTTTATTTAATTTCATTTTCTTTCATGTGCACATTAGCACTTATTATTGGGCATTCATTGCGCCAGGGTGAATGAGGGATCCCAACTTATTTTGTGGGCAAGACATGATGCTTTTTTATTGACATAAACTAAAAGATATTCTAGTTTAGGTTTTCCCTCATGCCAAGCTTCCACATTTCATCTCCAATTAATAGGTGAATAATGAAAACAAGTCATTGAAATATTCAAGACCATGTTGCGCACAAGGTTCAGGTTATGGGTAGGCCATTCAAACTTATTAGGGTTCCCCACAAGCAACATGATTATATTTTCCTTTCTTATGAGTTAGATGTGTAGGAAATATGCCTAAGATGTGACTTTTGATGACTGGTTCTAAGACAAGCTACCTCTTGGAGTAACTATCAGAGCCACATACAACTATTAGGTTTAGAGTTTTAATATTAGGGCAAGCATGACCATGCAACCATATCAGGGTGTCAACATCTATGAGGAGGCCAAGCAATCCTTTAAAGGTTTGAGCATGTGAAAATAAGTGTCATAAAACTAGTCATAGCATCAAAGGATTGAAGGCTCCTTGTTCGAGTAGAGTCTTGCGGTGGGATGCAACATAGAGGAAAATACAAGGCTAGGTCAATGGCTAGAGTGGGCTATGCAAGAGGGAAACTGTAGTATGTAATGAAATGGGTGGGATTTATGATGCAATTCTATGCTATGCTAATGCAAGGAAGCAAACATCCAAATGAAATTAAAATACCAATGCAATGTGTACACAGAGATTGCAATGCAAAAGATGAGTGCATGCTTAAATTCCAAATGTTATGCAACAACTAAGTTCCTATGATAGAGAAAACACAACCAAGGATATTTAAATATTAGCCATAGAAGAAAATGATAGAAATCAAACTTTGATAAGTGAACCTTAATAAGAAAAATAATAAGCAAAACCTAAAAATTAACTAGTATAAACCCTAAAACCCTAATTTAACTAGAGAGGAGGTTGGGTTATGTGAAATCAAACTTCCGATGCAGCCACAGTAACAGTTCCTGACTTGCAAGAACAAAGATGTCGGCGATTAGAATCTGTAAAAAGAATCATGCAAAAACTAGAATGATCACCTGTGAAACATGCACAATAACAAGAAGGTCATATCTACTTACATGAAGATGTGCTAGAAAATATCGTTCAAGCCAAACTGCAATCCAATCTGGGTGAAAAAAATCACAAACTTGAAATTTATAATCATCCAACGATGAAATGCATTTAGTTTATAACTAATATGTTGAGAAATTGTATGCTTAGCTAAACATTTTTAAAATCTATAGTTTTTTCATATTGGTTCAATTTAAAAAATTCTAGTAATTATGATGTGCATCAGCTGCTTTTGTAAATATAATGATATCGAAGTAGTGTTTGTCTAGAATGTTGCAACACATTTTTTTTGCAAAAATGCCAAGTTAACAAAGAATACATTAGTGCTAAAAAACATGTCGTGTTATGAATCCCTTGATTTTTAAAGAACACATAGTCAAACAATTGCTAACTTGACATATCAATTATGAATAAAAAATTCCAAAAAATAAGTAATAGAAAGCTAATAATATTTCTGAGAAGTTTCATTTTTATTGTAAAATGAAATTCTAAACATAAAAATTGCTCTGGCTTGCCGAAAGTTGAAGAACTTCTAAAAATGATATCTTTTTCTCAAAAAAGGGTAAAAAGTGTAACCCAACTTCACATTTTCAGCCATATTAGAAAAAAAAAAAAAACAAAACAAAACAAAACAAAACAAAAAAAAACAAATTCTCATGAAATTGCTAAATTAAAATAAATAAAATCCAAATAAATACTATGCTACAATTGTTTCAAATGGATCTAATGAGCCTTTCAGTATTGTTGTAGGATGAATTAGTAACAACAATTTTCTCAAACCAATGAAATTTGCCCAAACCAAATTTGGAAAAACCAATTACTGTTGCAAATTCATCACTTTGTCTTCTGATAGATTTTTGGGTCATTAAATAACTAAATCTACTACAATTATCATTCCCAGGTTATTCTCCTCAGCCTTAGCTTTCCAAAAAGCTATTATGAACTTCATTTGGCCAAATAAATCTTGAAATATGCATCTTCAAAATTGAAATGTTAATTAAAATTCTAATCTAAATTAAATTAATAATTATTAATTAACATAATTAAAATTATTTTATTACAATTATTACATTAATTACATATATACCATTTAATTACAATTATAAAATTAATTAATTATATATAAATTAATTAAATTCTATTATACTTACAAATTATATAAATTAAATTAATCAAATTATTAAGAATTAAAAATAATTTAAATTAAAATAGATTAATACAATATATTAAAATAATTAAAAAACATAGTAAAGTGTGTCATGATATTAGTGGCTCTTTGTTAAACATATATGGAGAGGGCTTTATATTACATGAGAGGTGTAAGGAGGAGAATGTGAGTGTCTTGGGAGTTATAGGGGGATGCTTTGGGATATCGAAGGAATAAGGGAGCGATAAGGTGTTACGAAATACCGAAATGCCGAGATGGAGGAGAGGGAAGTGAGGTGTGGTGGATCCGTGATATCAGGGGTTGGATTTCTAGAGGTTTTTTAAATTAAGGGTTAGGATATGAACATGGGTTGAAATTAGTAGAATGCTTGAGATTAGGAGTGAGGTAAGACATGATGGTATAAGGATTGGGTCTTTCTTTTCATAAAATAAGTGCTCTAGAATGTTAATGTGAATTAAAAATAACTATAACTATTTTGTAAAATAAGTTTTAACTTTATAAAAAATTATAGTTATTTTTGTAAATGAATAATTTGGGTATCTTGGGAGTTCTAATAATCGGGAATTTTAATTTGTTTTCGAAATCCGAATATATTTTAGTTGTTCTACAAACTCGGCTACAGTGGTTTTGTATGGCTGTTAACAAAAACAAAAATATAAATATAAATTAATAAAAGTTAATTAAAAACTAATAAAAAATTCAATATTTACAATTAATTTACAAAAGCTAAAATAATATACATTTTGTGCATTTTATTCGAGGCAGTAAAAATCACCGAATTTCGGATAAGCACCATTTGCAAACGATGCATCCAAATGAAATGAAACGAGAACGGGTGAAAATCTAGTGAAAAATCGAGTGTAATGAAGCAATCAAAAGACAAATTTGAAGAAAATAAAATGATGCAGGAGCATTCACCCAAGAGAAAAACCATTGTAATTAAGTAGACATAGAGGGTCATGTAGCTTTAGAGAAGTAGTTTCCTAAGTCTCAAGCTAATGAAATATTTAGGCCTTTAAGTGAGATTTAATTAGATAATGGAGGAAGTTGTAAAAGCTCTCAAATAAATGATAACTGAGTGATGAATAAATGACAAGAGTTAGAAGTCAAATAGGACTCTTAAATAGTTGCATGATTCGAGGAATTAATTGAACCTAGATGTGGACCATCGAGAAAAACAGGGGACAAATTTGTTTTAAAATGGAGGAAAAGATGGAATGGATAAAGTCTCTAAAATACTTAATTAAATGAAATCTGCCATGTGTATACGTACAACGAGTTTAAGAGTTTTTTGAGTGAATCAAGGAGAGGATTGATCATATCTTCATAGTGATCTAATCCAATGTATTCTTATAAATAATGAACCTATGCGTTCAATTAAAAGGGAGCGAGATAGATAGAATATATGTAAGCCTACGGGCAAAGTCGAAATAGAGGCCACTAACATTGGAAAATAGGCCTGTGTGAGACTGAGGTGTCTCAAATGTAATCTTTGTTTTTACATTAATATATATTCAAAGTTTATTCCTGACTGTGTCAGAGAGTGTGAATCACGTGTTTTGTGATTAATTATGGTGGAACTTGTAGGTTCTGTAATAGTAGACTACAAGAAAAGTTTTGAAGAACACGAGAAGGAGAGAATGATTTAGAGGAATCATAAGGGTT
Source organism: Pinus tabuliformis (assembly GCA_031772625.1). NCBI lineage: Eukaryota > Viridiplantae > Streptophyta > Pinopsida > Pinales > Pinaceae > Pinus > Pinus tabuliformis. Next base: position 606,575,013 of record CM062805.1, read on the forward strand.
CTTAGAATCCATTGAAGAAGTTGAGAATTCGTTGAGGAATCAACTCAGGAGGGAGTTGCAGTGAAAACAATGAAGAACGGGATCCTTTGGAAAAGTCGGAACCACGGAGAAAACTGAAGAAAAGGCATAAAAACACAAGTAAAGTGAAGAGCAGAGGAATGGAGTGGTAATGCTCAATAGTCGTTAGATCTGGAAGAATAACAGTCGATATTAAGTCGCATTGGTGGAAACCATTGCAACTAGGACTAGAATGAGCCTTTGGAATAGAGCAATTGCAATCGTGCGATTAATCGTCGACCGTTGGATCGCGATCTTGATCGACGGCCATGATTAAATCGGCCGTCGCATATCGGGGAAGCGGAGATCATAGGTATCAGAAGATCGAGAATCGGTGTTGGAAAGAGGCTCACGATAATACAAAGGGCTGATGGATGAACAGACCTGACGTCGCTTTGGGTCATAGTATATAAACTTTGAAGTCTGCTTTATATCGGTTCGGGTGGAAGTTTAAGGTAATCCCTTTGTTGCGCCGAGTGTTTAAATGTTATGTTAATGACTTCGATAGTCGCATATCAAAAGTTGGAGGGGTGATGAACCACATATGTGGTAAGATCAGGGGAAATAGCTGATAGCGATTGAGATGAGGTTAAGCCTCAAAATCTGTGCCGAAGCCATACAAAAAGCCGAAAATGGTATGTTTGTGTAAGTTTTCTTTGTAAACATATTTATAAGGAAATTGTGTGAATGGAGGGTTTTAAATATGTATTAACCAAAAGTTGAGAGGACTGGTTATATATAGATATGCGGGCTAAAGGCTTAAACTAAGGTTCTGAAGGGTTTTAATTCCTGATAGAAGTATTTAGAGAGAATGCTTTAATCAAAGTCTCATACAAAGGCTTGAGGATGAAAATAGTCCCAATGAGAGGTATAGGTGGGGTGATTGGGTTCCGATATAAAGGAACCAAGATAAAAGGGCCTTAACCATTTGACATTTATGAGATTGAAGTTTTGACTCCTTTGGAGAGTCAAACACCTGGGATAGAAATGTGGATGCATATTTATGCACACCGTGGGTATGTGCAGGTCTTACCCTGCACTGTTAATGGCATCAGAGTAGAAGTTTGTAATCAGAGCGGATTTGTAACTAGAGCAGAGTTGAAATCAGAGCGAGGAAAGATTTCAATGAAAGGGAGTTTGCACACAAGAAAAGGTAATGTGTTGAATGATAAAGACTACAGTGGGAGATTCTAGTAGTTCCAGTAGAGGCTTGGAATAGGCAAGAACAGAGGATTCCTTGAAGGAAAAAGAAAGCAAGATTGCTTAATACAAGTTCTGAAGGAAAGAGGATTTGAGGGACAAAACAGAGGACAATACATTCAAAGTGCAGAAGAATGGGTGAAACAAGATCACGCTGAGATCTTGAAGGTGAGGTAATATGTACTATTTCCAATTGAGAATGTGTGTTTGTACTAATACACAGGTGACAACAAGAGAAGCTGCGAGAGGGGAACGAGATGTGTTCTTGAAGGCAAAGAAAGGAGAATACTCCGAAGAAAAGTGGCAGTGAACCTGAAGAATCCAACAAGATATTGGACAGAGGACAAATGAAGTGTTCTCAAGAGGAAGTGAGAGATTGCAGAAGCCTAGAAGGAGCAAAGGTGTTGCTCAAGAGGAGGTTCCAGATAGAGGACCGTGCTTACCAAAAGACTAAGTGAGGAGAGCTTAGTGAGGTAAGATTGTAGCAAGAAGAACTAGCTGTTGTAGAGGCTTGTTGAAAATGAGCTCATGAAGAAAGAAGAGAAAATGATGACTACTGATAGTCATAGCAGAGGTTCAAAGAGAAGCCACAACAGAGGATATAAGAAAGAGGATGCCAAAGCAAATGGCAAGAAGATGAGTCAAGAAGAAATTGACAAAGAGGTTGCTGAATTAAAAGAACAACTTAATGCATTAAGGAGAATGCTTGAGAAAATCCAGAGACTAGGTTAGGTCTTGAGGAAAAATCCACTGAAGTGGCAAGAAATGCAGAGAAGGCTACAACAAAAGCAAGTGAAGTGGCTGATGGAAAAACTCAAGGAAGCTGAGTTGGAAATGGAAGAGTACATTTGTAAACTAGAACAGGGAGAAATTCTGGGAGAAAGTGAAGATGAAAACTTGAAGATTGAAACTTCAAGTGAGGCCAAAGGGCCACATGGATTTAAAACTGACAATTGGTGTATGTATGTAGGTGAAACATGTAAATAAGGACAGTTGGCTGATGTTGTCATAAAGGAGGAAGAAGACCAGCATAATCTAAATTCCTTTCTGGAAAAATATGATATAGATAGATCTCATATACAGCTGGAGAAATATGTCAATCAACCAAGTGAAGGGCTTGAGGAGATTTAAGAAGAGACTATCAAAGAATTTCTGAATCGTATGAATGATTTAGAACAACAAGGCGATATGATGGCTGAACCATCAAGTGAGACCATAGGGTCTTATATTTTTTAAAACTTATAGTTTGTGTATGATGGAAGATATTGCAGGAGAAAGGCAGCCATTTAAAGATATCTTCAGAGGAGATGAAGATCTGGAAATAAAAGGTGACAAAGAAAACTTTTCCGAAGAGGATGAAGTTGACTGCATATAAAAGAAAAGGTTTATGGACGAGTCTATAGAAGCTGTCATGGAGATGAAGAATCAAGATCTTATTCTGATGAAGAATGAAGGAACACTGTCTCAGAAAGGTAATCATATAAGTTTGATTAATTTTATTGATGAAAAGAAAATGCAGTAGAATGTTAATGCAGATGGTGAGACAAGGATAGCTCTTGGAGAAGAGTTATAGAGGGAAAGAAAGGCAAAATGTACTGAAGAAGAAGAAACTATGTTAGCTAAAAACATAGTAAAGGACCAGAAATTCACCATGATGATAGGCACAGTTGAAATAGCCATGAAAGTTGTTGAGATAGTCAGTGAAGAAGAAGAACATCTATTGAAATATGTTAAGGAAGAAGAAGTCTATGGGAAAGAATTAGCAAAAGGAGAAATGACACTTGATGATCTATCCATAAAAAAAGAAGGTATGAAGAATTGTGTAAAATTTCCAAAATCTACTCCAATTGAAGTTGTTGAGTTATATAGAAAATTAGATTTTCAAATAAGGGAGTTGGAAAGACAGAGGATAGATGTTCAAGAGAGATTGTTGAAGAAGGAAGACAAAAGAATTGTCATGAATGACAGTCACAAGAGAAAGGAGGTGATAATGAGAATTCAACGGATTGACACTGCAAAAGAAGGAGTTCACTACATTGGACAAAAGCAGAGAGATATCATTGAAGAAGATGGTATAAAAGAGAGACTAATGGACAGTCTCATGAATTCGGTTGAGAGTTCAAATCAGCATACTGATGTGCTGACAGAGGAGAAAAAAAATGTGCAACAAACTGAATTTTTTCCAAAGGAAAACAAGGCACAATGGCCTTGTGTTTTTAATTTTAACAAGTGCTTTGTGAGTGCAGGTTTTGTTGCAAATGCTGGAGGAGATTTGGCATAGCTAAACCACTTAAAGATGGAAGAAGGAGATTCTATGGAAGAATTCAATCCATGGAGTAGGGATGTTAAATTGCTGGAGAGAGTGTTGAACAATCATGATTCAGTGCAAGAGGGTTAGGATGATAGGGAGGCAGTAAGCAAAGTTAAAGTTAGTATAGGAGTCACAGCAAGTGTTGAAGCAAGAGCAAGCAAACCAAAAGTTGGAGAAAGCAAAGAAAAATTCAGCATAGAAGACAGCAACAACAACTTGAAACAAAAAGGAGGCAAAAATATGAAGCAGAATATGGACCAGTCCAAAGATGCATTGGAGACAGAGATTGAAGAAATATGGAAACTTATGATGAAGCAGTTCAAATGGAGGAAAATGGTAGAAGAAGGAAGCAAGATCAATCAGAGTTTAAATCTGATTGACAAGAAGAAGAAAATGGAGCAAAAGATAGCAAAAGTGCAACAGCAACAAGGGAACAAAATAGGTGGACAGTTACAGAACAAAGTGTGGGATCCAAGAAGACAAAGACCGGAAGACTCATGATTAGGAGATCATGAATATTTACTACTTTGGGAGTCTGATGCAGGAGCATTCACCCAAGAGAAAAACCATTGTAATTAAGTAGAAATAGGGGGTCATGTAGCTTTAGAGAAGTAGTTTCCTAAGTCTCAAGCTAATGAAATATTTAGGCCTTTAAGTGAGATTTAATTAGATAATGGAGGAAGTAGTAAAAGCTCTCAAATAAATGATAACTGAGTGATGAATAAATGACAAGAGTCAGAAGTCAAATAGGACTCTTAAACAGTTGCATGATTCGAGGAATTAATTGAACCTAGACATGGACCATCGGGAAAAGAAGGGGACAAATTTGTTTTAAAACGGAGAAAAAGATGGAATGGATAAAGTCTCTAGAAGACTTAATTAAACGAAATCTACCATGTGTATACGTACAACGAGTTTAAGAGTTTGTTGAGCAAATCAAGGAGAGGATTGATCATATCCTTCATAGTGATCCGATCCAATGTATTCTTATAAATAATGAACCTACGTGTTACACAGTAATTTGTCACCATTGGTCACCGTCCCTGTTACCCCTTTCCCGTACTTTGGAGGACTCATTCCGGGACCTGTGAGCAGTGACATAACTTAAAAACACTTGCATTATGTTCCCCTAAGTATGGACTTCATGTGCCCTGAAGACACCTCCTGCAAAATATCCCTGAAAAGTGCCCTTTTTCCATTAGCGCGGGTCCACAGTGTACTACCCGCGCCAATGAGGAAGATCCTCAAAAGAAGGCGCGCCCATTGGCGCTCTGTCTTAGAGTAACACCCGCGCCAACCGAGTTTGGAAAATATTTTTAACAAACGCGCGCCCGGATGTTTTTTCCCTTCAAGTCATGAAGTCTTTTGAGGATAAAGCTAATCTTCTAGATGTCGAGATTCATCATCTTTCCCTTACATCTATCCACAGCGGCTTTTTGGAGATAATGCCAATCCATAATGGGTGTCTCGATGCATTGTATCTTCCTCCCCTTCTCCATCTATAAAAGTCTGTCCTCATGCATTTGACAAGCTAGTTTTTGAGTAGTGGTGATAGTGCTAGTAGTGATAACGCTTGTCTTGGGTGATAGTAAGAGTCTTGGAGCATAGGGAGGTTATGCTGCCAGAAGTCTGAGCTGTGTATTCATAATCAAAGAGAGAGAAAGGTCTATTGCAAGACGTATGTAGCTGCTCACCCAGCCAGAGGAGAGATTCAACGTCAGAACTTTGGTTGTATTTTTCTCTGTTGATTATTCATTAATAAACGACTATCGTTATGGTTCCGATCTTATTGTTCATTATGATAATGTTTGATCTATGTCTTTTCTGACCGATATATAGTTGTATTTAGTGGATTTTATGTTTGTATTCGCTTCGTTCTTTGCATGTGCAGGTATCCATTCGCGGAGATCGTGAGGATCGTGACCTGCTGGAGCAAGGGAACGAGAGTATCAACTCATCTACGACACTAGCGTTGGACTCCAGGTTGGTTCTCATAATCCACTTTCAATTTGCAACTAGGAACTTGCATGGTAGCGTTGATTGATTGTTGCTAGACCCATTTTGGGCTAGTGGGATTGCCTTTGTCCACAGAGGGGATTTACCTCTCCAACAATTTGGCGACTCCACTGGGGAAGCTATTTGTTGTTTGATTCATAAACCTTGGACGGAGCCTAAAGTACGGCCAGGCAGCCTTCGAAACGCTATTGCTTTGCATTAGCGGAGTAGATCAACGCCGCTTCAGTCAATCTCCGAGTTGGTTTACGAACCAAACAGCTTGGAGTTTGTCATGCACCTTGATCTCTCTTGTTTGCTTGCTTAGATGAGTTTTCTGAGCTGGATTTTTATGCTTGGTCTGCCTGTCTGTATATTTGATCTGTCTGGTTTCTGTTTGTCAAGTCGTGGACTGTTCGTCAAGCCGTGAACTGTAGGTTTTTATTTTTTTAGTCGGCAAATTTGATTAGCGCGTTTTTAGGCCTGACAGTCGCGCCAGTTGGCACAGGTTTCACATTGACAGACCGTGCCAATCCTTAATTAGCGTAGTTTTCTTCCTGACAGTCGCGCCAACCCTGTGAACTTGTTCATTTTGCTTGTTTACAGCCTCCCAAGCTTGGGTTTCTTGTTTTGTTCAATCATCTAAATGTATCAGAGTCTTTTTGACTGGTTTAGAGTCTTTTTCTGGCAAATTATTAATTTGATTTCCTTTGATCATTACTTGGAGGTTTGTTTCGATCTTTTCACAATTTTGTATATGAGTGTATGAGTGTTAATCACCTTTGAGTGTTTTTAGTTTATGATATTTGGAACTCTCACCCATTTTTCTTGGTTTGCACTTGATTGGTTCTTAGATTACATTAGAATCATCGTGTGTTTGAGAATTCTCTTGCATAGATCACACTTGCATAATTAGAATTCTCATTTTCAGGATATGAATGAAAAGTGTGCATAGATTACATTTGCATACTTTGGGTGTTTGCCAGTTTCTGTTTCGGTCTTCTCTTGATCCAGTCAACTTTTTGGATACTCTTTTGCATCTGTTTGGTGGTTGTTGAAGCTTGTTTTTGGGTTATTCGAGCAATTTAGTTCTTTTTGCTTGATTTCCATATGGCTTCGTTTTGAGCCTAGATCACATGGCTCATTGAGATTTTGGAGTTTTTCTTGGTTTGAAGGATTGCCTTTCTTTTCAAAGACTTGATTGTGTCCATTGAGTGAAATTTGCTTTTTTGCTCTCTGTTATCGTATCTCTCAAAATTTACTTAGTGCATTTTGCCAATAAAAGAAAAACGAACAATCTCTTTTGCGTTATATTAGTTAATGGAAATTAAAGTTTTTCCTTGTTGTTAGTGATTAATGACTTTAAAGAAAAGTTTCTTTTATTGCCATTAGCTGCATTAGAGTTATCATTGTTTGTTTTATGATCATTTTGTTCGATCAAAAGATCTCAACTCTCTCGTAGTTAGCATTCATCGAATGAAATGATATATTTTGGCATATAGTTTGCATCTAGGAAATTTTGAGATATTACATACGGTAAGGCCTGAAAATCGAAACCTAATCAAAGATCAACCATAAAATGAACTGAATGAATCTAACAACGCATTGGAACTTAACGCATACATTCTAGAGGTCTAGGCTAGAGACATGTTCCGGCGTCGTTAAACCTAGCCACTATTGTTTCACATTACGGTTGGGTGATTCCTCCTTTTGTGACTCGGTAGTGGTCTAGCACGGATTTGTGCTCCCACGTACCATCGAGTATATGTGGAGACCCCACTAGGTTATCATCCTTTATCCACAGGAAGCCGTGTCTGCCGCCTTACAAGCCGTAATGCACTGAACACAGCATTCGGGAAGATTGACTGCCGTACGGGAAGTCCTTGGTTTTCATCTGATTACCAAGGTGTATAAGCCGTTTTACGGATTGTTTGGTAAACCCTTTGCCTAGAGTCTCCAGAGTAGTCACTTTTGATCCTTTTCGGACTCCTTAAAAGAAAAGGTGCCAGTGAGCATCTTGTCACTTCGTGCTCATTAAACATTCGAAGGAGACTAGAGTCACCTTTTTGTCCTTTTCTCGACTCTTAAAACATGAAAAGGTCAAGTTAAGTCCGTGTGTCTTAAAATTTATTCGGCCACGATTCACATTTACCCAGTTAGATCTTGTTTGCGTTAGCTTGAATAGGGTTCTTTCTCGTTTTCAATGGCAACCTTCCCTGAGTCTACCGGCCAAGGTGTTCCCCCGGATGGAAACCCTAGTCCATTTCCTTCTTTCGGAAATGCTGGTGCTCCGTATATGGCGACTTTGTCTTTGCCTAGGTTAACCATCGGTTTGCCCGTATGGTTGTTTTCAACCTCGGTGGTCCCGAGTGTGATGACTCATGTTCCATCGTCTCCTCCACCCGAACAACATCATGTTGATTCCAAGGTGGACCTCTCCCCTTCTTCGCCTGTTTCTGCGTCCTCATCTTCTACTTCGCCTGGCGAAAGTCTGGATTCAAGTAACCAGGTGGCTAAGAAGAAGAAGAAGAAGACGAAGAAGAAGAAGACTCCTAAGCGAGAGGTTAAAAGTACAACTCAAGTCGAGCCACCTTCTGCTCCTCCGCGGAAGGTCAAGTTTCCTTGTAGATTGTGCAAGGAGGACCATCTTCTTCGTGATTGTCCTGGCATTCCCAAGGTCTTAGAAGTATGGTCTCGCGATCCGACCCATCCTCATCATCCTCTGAAGTTCACGGCGATGCTACTCTATCAGCTGGAAATGGTAAGAGAAAAGGGAAGATTCGAATCCCTTGTAGACTTTGTGAAGGCAATAATCCCCTTCACCTTTGTCCACTCATGGATAAAGCCTCTGTTGTCTTGGAAAGTCTCACAGCTCCTTCAACCCAACTACCCATTGGCTATCAACATCTCTCTGCAGCCGCAGATCGTTGCCCTGCTGACAAAGAGATCGACCAAGATTCCTCTCTTGTCCAGCCTCCTCTTCCTGAACCTGGCTCTGCCAAGCCTGTTCCAGACCAACCATTGATCGGAAAGAGTGTCGACTCGAGTTCACCACCCGTCGACCACTCTGTTTCGGAAGAGCATCATTCCCATGTTCTTCTCGTCTCCTCAGATTCTCCTGAGTACGGAAATGACTCTCCTATCCCAGCTGTTCCCGAGAGTCCTGCTTCGGTCCCTTTAGAGCAGGGGGCAATCATACGATTCCCCCACCAAGTAGTTCAGTCGTTTCCTTCGACTAGAGTCGTTTGACCACCTCCCGCCTTCCATCCCATGTGCCTTTCTGGGTCACGGTACATGCCTATAATAAGGCAATACCTGGCACTGTTTTGGATGAGGGTGCATCTGTCAGTCTTATGTCTGCCACTACTTGGCAAGCTTTGGGTTCCCCACAGCTTGTGCCAGTCGCGTCGAATCTGACGGCTTTTGACGGAGGAACTACTCAACCATTAGGGATCCTTCCAAAGTTCCCTATTACTTTGGGAGGCAAAACTATCTATATAGACGTATCGGTTACCCAAGGTGCTTTAGATTTCAGTCTTCTCCTTGGTCGTGACTATGTTTATGCCATGGGGGCCCTGGTCTCTTCACTTTTCCATGTGGTTTGCTTTCCACACGATGGAAGAATTGTGACTATCGATCAATTATCGTTTGTTCATCCACGAGTCCCTCCTGCGCAGTCGTCATCCCCACCTGGTTTTAATCCACCAGTTGCATCTGCCCCAGCACAGATCAACTACGTGGCCACCTATCCCGTGCCTGTATCCAGTGATGCCGCCGTTGTGCATAGTGTCCTGGGGGCATTGGGTCCTGCCTTCCGAGATGTTATCCTTCCACCGGAAGTGGCACTCTTGGAAGACCCGACTTCCTGTTCATTATGATGAAGTTTGGGCCGAGGATAGTTTCGATCTTGTGGCGACCTCGTTAAAAAACAAAACAAGATGTTGGAGCATAGTTCCTTTCCAGTGTCAAGCTCCTTAAAAAATGAAACTGGGTCTGGGGCCGAGCATAGTTCCTTGTCTTGTGTCAAGCTCATTAAAAAATGAAACAAGGGTTATGAGGATAGTTCTTTTACTGTGTCAACCTCATTAAAAAATGAAACATCTCCCTTTCCAAATCGAGTCTTTTGATTAAGATCTCGTAAAATACAAGTCGTGTCTTTCATAGATCTCGAGAGTGAACCTTCATTCCATCCACCTCGTTGAATGCAATGAAGCTTGGGGGGCATGTACCTCGATTTGCGTTATTATGCTAGGGGGCATGCGAACTTATAACAAGCATAGTTTTTCGTTTCAAGCTTGTGTAAACATGAACCCATACCCGAATCCAAGCAGAGTTCTCCATGGTTCAAGCTTGTGTAAAAATGAACCCATACCCATTTTACATCTCGTGATTGCTATCTTTATCTGCTAAATTCTACTAGATGAGCCTTGGTTGTTTTCGTTCCATTGTCACCATCTCTTTGGCTGATCATATGCTTTCACTTGGTTTTTTTACCTTTCCTGAGGAACTGCAGCGATGAGTGGTTTTATTAGCCAGCCTCTTGACCATTACATGTTTTGAGTAGTTCCACCATTGCCGGAACCAGTTTCTACCCTTTATACCACTCGTTCCTCCAGGACGAGTCTCCTTTTAAGCTCTTTTCTGACTCATAAAAAATGAAAAGATTGCCGAGTATTTTTCCCTTTTTGACTCGTTAAAGAGAATAAAAATGGAGGTCCGCTTTCAGCTCTTTTCTGACCATTTAAAGACGAAAAGATTGCCGAGTTACTCCTCTTGACTCGTTAAACGTTAATAAGAGGCGGTCGTTTTAAGTTCTTTTTGTTGACCGTTAAAACATAAAAAGATTACCGGGTTTTTGTCGTTTCAGACTCGTTAATGGTTACGAAACGACGTGGTTTTGATCACTTTTTTACTTTTTCAGGTCGAAATCACTATTTATGAAAAGTACTCCTCGATCGTAATGGTCGGGCAGTTCTTTCGAGCATTGTTTTATACTTTTTTGGGCTCGAGAGACACAACTTTACGAAAAAGGATACCCTTGGAGTTTCCTTTTTTGTTGTCTTTTCAAACTCTCTAAACATGAAAAGACGCCGAGTTCTTCCTTTGTCAGACTCGTTAAAACTTGATGACATCGGATTCTGTCGAAATGACACACACAAGCATATGCTATCCCCATCAAGCTTGTTAAAAATAATTGGGGTACTCGCCAGAAATGGCGGGGGAAAATGGAACCATAATTATTGTCGTGTCGGCAGTATGTCGCTCTTGAACATGGCACTTGTCTGCTTTCGTGTCTGGGTGGGGATATCTCATCTCATTTTTCACTTGCCTCCGTGGATTTGGATAATCCTCTTTGACCTCTCATCTGCTCATTGCCTCGTCACCATGACCTCTAATCCATGGATGTCAAATACTGCCAATTCCACTATCGTGCCGCCGATATGTTCAAGAGAAGTTGACCTCTGCAGAAAAACAACCTCCCTCTGATAGCTCACATAATCCTGATTCACAACATTATCTCTCTATCTCGTGTCGATGATGTGGGAAACATCATGGCCCACCTTCGATCAAGGTCACTTCCTGTCGACTTCAGCTCATTATCCAGGAAGTTGATCTAGAGACTCCCTTCCGGTGCCTTGGAGCCTGCATGCCTCAATGGCAGGTTCTTCGTGTTCGACGTGAGGTTTTCATCATTGGCCTCTGATCGAATGATTCTACGGGTGTTCGATGCCAGATCACTAATTCGCACGCCGTAGATTGTACCTATAGTACCTTGAGGGCCATTGTCATTATTGGTGGTACCTCTCGCGTCTGTTAACAGTTTTCATTATTGACTGGTAATCAGACGATGTTCATGCATGTTCGACTTCAGCTCATATATTCGCATGCTTGAACTTGTACTTTTGTTCGGGTCGAGATGGAGCGCAAGACCCTGGATTTTGTCTGTTGTAATCTAGGCGTGATTCTTGTTACATGACTCATTCACTGGATGGCTGCGACCATACCTGAGTCTATTCATTGATCCTAACCAGATGGCTGCACCCATACTATGGATCTAGATTATTATGTACTCTCTTATGGATGGCTGCGACCATACCACATATATCATGTACTTGAGCTATCAGTTGTATCTCTCGATGCAGATTCTCGACGGCAGCTACATGTGTTCTTGTAAAGCATTTCACCCCTCTCTCTTGGGCCTCATGCTTTAGGGGGCATCTCTTACACAGTAATTTGTCACCATTGGTCACTGTCCCTGTTACCCCTTTCCCGTACTTTGGAGGACTCATTCCGGGACCTGTGAGCAGTGACATAACTTAAAAACACTTGCATTATGTTCCCCTAAGTATGGACTTCATGTGCCCTGAAGACACCTCCTGCAAAATATCCCTGAAAAGTGCCCTTTTTCCATTAGCGCGGGTCCACAGTGTACTACCCGCGCCAATGAGGGAGATCCTCAAAAGAAGGCGCGCCCATTGGCGCTCTGTCTTAGAGTAACACCCGCGCCAACCGAGTTTGGAAAAGATTTTTAACAAACACGCGCCCGGATGTTTTTTCCCTTCAAGTCATGAAGTCTTTTGAGGATAAAGCTAATCTTCTAGATGTCGAGATTCATCATCTATCCCTTACATCTATCCACAGCGGCTTTTTGGAGATAATGCCAATCCATAATGGGTGTATCGATGCATTGTATCTTCCTCCCCTTCTCCATCTATAAAAGTCTGTCCTCATGCATTTGACAAGCTAGTTTTTGAGTAGTGGTGATAGTGCTAGTAGTGATAACGCTTGTCTTGGGTGATAGTAAGAGTCTTGGAGCATAGGGAGGTTATGTTGCCAGAAGTCTGAGCTGTGTATTCGTAATCAAAGAGAGAGAAAGGTCTATTGCAAGACGTATGTAGCTTCTCGCCCAGCCAGAGGAGAGATTCAACGTCAGAACTTTGGTTGTATTTTTCTCTATTGATTATTCATTAATAAACGACTATCGTTATGGTTCTGATCTTATTGTTCATTATGATAATGTTTGATCTATGTCTTTTCTGACCGATATATAGTTGTATTTAGTGGATTTTATGTTTGTATTTGCTTCATTCTTTGCATGTGCAGGTATCCATTCGTGGAGATCGTGAGGATCGTGACCTGCCGGAGCAAGGGAACGAGAGTATCAACTCATCTACGACACTAGCGTTGGACTCCAGGTTGGTTCTCATAGTCCACTTTCAATTTGCAACTAGGAACTTGCATGGTAGCGTTGATTGATTGTTGCTAGACCCATTTTGGGCTAGTGGGATCGCCTCTGTCCGCAGAGGGGATTTACCACTCCAACACTACGCGTTCAATTAAAAGGGAGCGAGATACGTAGAATATATGTAAGCCTACGGGCAAAGTTGAAATAGAGGCCACTATCTTTGGAAAATAGGCCTGTGTGAGACCGAGGTGTCTCAAATGTAATCTTTGTTTTTAAATTAATATATATTCAAAGTTTATTCCTGACTGTGTCAAAGAGTGTGAATCACGTGTTTTGTGATTAATTATGGTGGAACTTGTAGGTTCTGTTATAGTATATTACAGGCAAAGTTCTGAAGAACACGCAGAGGAGAGAATGATTCAGAGGAATCATAAGGGTTCTTAGAATCCATTGAAGAAGTTGAGAATTCGTTGAGGAATCAGCTCAAGAGGAAGTTGCAGCGAAAACAATGAAGAACAGGATCCTTTGGAAAAGCCAGAACCATGGAGAAAATTGAAGAAAAGGAGTAAAAACACAAGTGAAGAGCGGAGGAATGGAGTGGTAATGCTCAGCAGTCGTTAGATCTAGAAGAATAACAGTCAACATTAAGTCACATCAGCGGAAACCATTGCAACTAGGACTGGAATGAGCCTTTGGAATAGAGCAATTGCAATTGCGTGATTAATCGTCGATCGTCAGATTGCGATCCTGATCGACGATCGTGATTAAATTGGCCATCGCATATCGGGGAAGCGGAGATTGAAGCTATCAGAAGATCGGGAATCGGCGTTGGAAAGAGGCTCACGATAATACAAAGGGCCGATGGATGAATGGAACCGACGTTGCTTTGGGTCATAGTATATAAACTTTGAAGTCAGCTTTATATTGGTTCGGGTGGAAGTTTAAGGTAATCCCTTTGTTGCACCAAGTGTGTAAATGTTATGTTAATGACTCTGATAGTCGCATATCGGAAGTCGGAGGGGTGATCAACCACATATGTGGTAAGGCCAAGGGAAATAGCTGATAGCAATTGCGATGAGGTTAAACCTCGAAATTTGTGTCGAAGCCGTACGGAAAGTGGAAAAGGGTATGTTTGCGTAATTTTTCTTTGTAAACATATTTATAAGGAAATTGCATGAATGAAGGGTTTTATATGTTAAATATCTATTAACCAAAGGTTGAGAGGACTGATTATATATAGATATGTGGGCTAAAGGCTTGAACTAAGGTTCTGAATGGTTTTAATTCACGATAGAAGCTTTTAGAGGGAAAGCTTTAATCAAAGCCTCATACGAAGGCTTGAGGATGAAAATAGTCTCGATGAGAGGTATGGGCGAGGTGATTGGGTTCTGATATAATGGAACCAAGATAAAAGGGCCTTAACCATTTGACATTTCTGAGATTGAAGTTTTGACTCCTTTGCAGAGTCAAACACCTGGGACAGAAGTATGGATTCATATTTATGCATACTGTGGGTATGTGCGGGTCTTACCTTGCACCATAAAAATATCATAAATTTTCAAACACTTAACCAAAAGAAAATATTAAAGAGTGATTTAGCCAAAATTTACGAAAAGGGTCTCCATTATTATTATAAAGATAATAAATTAGAAATGGGCGGGGGGGGGGAGGTTGTGATTTCAACACAACAATGGTGACACACGGGAAAGAACCAGTTATCTTCGGATAAAAGATGATGAATTTCACTTTACACAAAAGTTAAAATGATGGATTCCATCAAGCCATCAAATAGTAAAATATTTCCCATGGGTCCCACATTAGTGATTCAAAAAATATAAGTTCAAAAAGATAGGTACTCAAAGCAGACTAAGTCTAAAGCCATGAATTTGAATTTTGGAAAAATATTTAATATTTAAGATTTCCTTGTATGAGAAATAGAAGAAGGTACAGATATGATTTTTTTGATAAAGTATGTATCCATCGATACAAATGGTATCTAACATTTCTTCACTGTCAGTGAGCCTACTCAATACCCCAGTGAAGTTGTCTTTAATGCCATACAAGCATGGCCCCACTTCCAGCGAGTGTCCATAGCCTCGACATGTTTACTTGTATTTCCCATGCTTCCTCTTTTGATCACCCTTTTGATAAGCACATTTTTGAGATAAGTTTATGATGTACTTGAGTGAAAGGGGTGGGATGACAAAAGAGACTTATGCAAAAGGATATAATACTTTCATAATGTTGACTCCCATGTCCTTCGCTGTAACTAACATTTAGAGGCTTTTGTGCGAAGTGGAGGGATGGGAAGGATCCATTGAGTTAAAGTCAAGTTCAGTTCTTTCCTTTGAAAAGATTAATTATATCACTTAGAAAATAACATGTTCCTCCATGAAAAATATTTAAAGCAAGAGGGATTTAGGATTCCATAAAAATATCTCTTGAAGGTAAATGAAACCCATTGAAATAGATAGAGTAAAAGTTTCCCATGTGTGCCAACTAATTTTGGGTATGGAAAAGCTCATTTAAATCTTGGTAATATCCACAAAATCGACCCAAAACCAATCAACAAAAGCAAAAAACAAATCCAAACCAAAGCAAAAGAATAAATCCACATAATCTAAAAATGTCAAATAAGGAGAAGAAAAATTGAAGAAAAGCCCAAATTAAAAGACAACCCCAATAGGACTAACTATAAAATGTTTCAACAAAAGAGTAAAATAAGACAACCATGAGTGTGTTCTTCTTATGTTGAGATTTTAATGAATTTGTTCTTGTAGAGTTATAAGCAATTAGGTTCTCAAATTGTAAATTGAATAACAATTATGAGGTAAAATGAAGCTAAAATATAAGTTTTTTCCCTTTGCAAATTTTATTCTTTCAAAGTAAAGCCTTCATGAGAACATCTTGACCATTAAAAACTAGCCTTGAAAAGTAAACTAAAAGTTCAGAGAATCCCCAATTTAACTGATTTGATGAGCATCATTACTGCTCTTTCCAAAACTCAGAGGCAAACAACAAAGAGAATGAGTTCCAAATATGATTTGGTACAAGTGTGAAAAAAAAAAATCTTGAAGTCCTCCAAAACAGAGTTTTATATCAGCAAAAACTAAAACAAAGCTAAAACAAAAATGCAAATAAATAGAAAAGGATGAAAATGGGCATATGAAGCTTACCATTTGAAGAATTTCGTTAAAATTTTACCTAAAAGATGTTGATTTTCTCCAACAAAAGATAACCTCTTCTTTTAATTAGAATTAAAAGCATAAAGAAGTTATATTCTATGAATTTTCATTGGCCCAAAATCATAATTTATTAAATCTAAATTAAAGCGAGCAGTAAAGCTAGGAAAAATAATGATTCATGTTCAAGAAATCTGAAGTAAATAAAGTCTGTCAGAAATGAAAATGAATATGTGCTTCTCAATTAATTGCAGCGGAAATTGTTCTCTTTGTCTTTTAGATTTCATATCAACTCCAAGATTTTCATAAATTCTCAAAAATCAAGACCAAGTACCAACCTATGTAGCACTTATGTGTATATGGAGAGGTCTTGAATATTTGCATTTCACTATTTGCATACTGATTTAGGAAAAATTGCATTAGTGTGTGCTCTATGATCTGTGTGAAAAGATTTGTCTTTCTTTTCCCTCAGTAGTTAAGATTTTCAAAGTTGAAAGATTGAAAAGTTTTCTTCTCATCTTAGACTGCATTCAGGAATTTGTTACATACATCTCGTGGTGATCCTTAAAGGCAAACTGCTAAACAAGATCAACATTAAAATAAATTCAATTTACATAACAATGCTTTGTAACATAACGCAAACACATAGAGGTCTAGGTAGAGACGTGTTCCGACGTCGTTAAACATAGTGACTGTCGATCTCTACGAAGGTGGGTGATTCCTCCTGAGAGTCGGTGGCACTAATACGGACTTGTGCTCCCACGTACCGTCGAGTATATATTGGGAGACCCCTATAGGAACAAAGCCTTTATCCATAGGAAGCCGTGTCGGCCGCCCTACTGATCGCGATGCAGTGAACACAGCATTCACGAAGATCGACCACCCGTACCGTAAAACGTATTCTGTGGTTTCGCGAAAAGTTTGGCACACCCTCTGCCTAGAACTCCAGAGTAGTTTCTTTTGGCCTTTTTCAAACTCTATAACCGAAAAAGTCCATCCGAGCATTTGTCACTTCGGGCTCGTTAAAACATCGAAGGAGACTAGAGTCATCTTTAGCTTTTTCTCGACTCTTAAAACATGAAAAAGCAAAGTTGTGTCTAAAGCGTCGTTAATAAAATTTATTTTAATCGGAACATAATCACCTGTTATTCCCACGTTGATCTTTCAGTTGAAAAGTATGGAGCCCACCAACCAAGGAAGTCACCTTGGTGGAAGTCCCAACCCCTTCTCCTCTTGGGGAGATGTTGGTGCGCCTCATATGGCGACATTGTCACTTCCAGGATTGACAATTGGCCTACCTGTATGGCTCTTTTCAACTAATGTAGTTCAGATCACCACTAATCCTGAGCAGTCGAATCAATAGTCAGACCAGTCTAGAGCTACCCACCAGCCTTCCACTTCTTACAATTCCTCCTCTAATCCTTCATCTTCGCAAGGTAGAGCCGGCAAAAGTCAGCCTCGCATGGAGAAGAAGGAGAAGAAGAAGAAAGAAAAGAAGCAGAAGTAGCCTAAGGCGAAGGCGATTGGGGGCAAGCAAAAGACATCTGACAAAAATCCACACACTGCACCGACCGGGCCTAAATCGCCATGTGTCATTTGCAAAGGGACCCACTTCCACCATGACTATCCTTGTATTCCCCGGATACTAATAGACTGGTCCCCCAGGTTGCACAATCCGGTAGCATCAACCTCTGATAGACATGTTGATTGCATTCCGTCAACTAGCGAGAGTGAAGGACAAAGAGGGAGACCAAGATCACCCTGCAGACTGTGTGAAGGCGATCACGCCATCCACCGTTGTCCATTCTTAGATGAGGCGAAGAGAGTTTTGGAAGATCGTCCGGTTTCACCATTACGACTTCCTCCTGGATACCAAAAACTCGTGCCAAGTCCCTCGATAGTTGAAAATCCAGCTGGCCCGATCAAGTGGTCAGCTGAAGTGTCGGTCATTGAGAATGAACCTACTGAATCCAGACCAGACGAAAGTCTAAAGGTCGAAACGGCAGTTGACCCGGTTCTTCCTTCAGAGGTTTCATCCTCAAATGACACCGTCGTTGAAGATTCATCTTCAAATGACACCCTCACTGAAGAGAACAAGGATGACACCATCCAGATTCTTTTCATCAACACAGACTCTGATGAGCATCAGGGCAACGTGCCCATTCCTTTATCGCAGGAAGGAACATCGTCAGGGTCGTATCCGGCCGTGTATTCGGTCCCACCACCAAGCAACCTGGTTGTGTCCTTTGATTGGAATCAACTAGGCAGACCCCGGTTACCAGCCAGTATTCCATTCAGAATCATCGTCCAAATCTACAGAATGGTGATGGCTAGAACTATCATTGATGAAGGGGCATCTGTGAGTATCCTTTCCTCTATTGCTTGGAAATCACTGGGTTCCCCGGCGCTTTTACCTGAGATGAGAAATATATCAGGTTTTGATAAAGGAACCAGTCGCCCGTTAGGGATTCTCCCCAATGTTCCCGTTACATTGAAGGGGAAGACAGTTCATATGAACATCATGGTCGTCCAGGGACCCTTGGTGTATAACTTACTCCTTGGACGAGACTATATATATTGCATGGAGGCGATAGTGTCCTCACTCTTCAGAGTTATGTGTTTTCCGCACGAAGGAAGAATGGTCAAGCTCGAAGACCAACTTTCATTTCCAGGATCACGCATCGCAAATAGTCAAATACCATCCCTTAACGGTTTATTCACTCAAGGAATGCCTCCACCCCCGGTTCTACTTCCCGATGAATGCGAGTGATTCGGAAGAAAGAACTGGGACCCAGGGGGCATGCACCCTGGCCTGCCTTGGGCAGAGAAAGCCTTGGGTATAAAGTTAATTTCCGCAGAAGAATATGACTAGTTCGTACCCCGTCCAGCATGGAAGAGAGGGTTGTTCTAGGATAAAGTTCTTTTGTCAAAGTTATGTGAGTGAGATAATCAGCTTCTCGCTCCCCTTGTCTAGGTAAGTAGGATGCCGAGGGAGGAGATCCATTTGTGGCGGCAAGTAGCCACCATCTTTGAAGGCAAGCCTCACCCATTAAAACATATGTTTTGAAGGATAAGTAGGGGCAGCCTCCAAAGAAAGAGATGAAATTGCTGCAACAAGTGGTCACCATCTTTAGTAACCTAGTAATAGACATCGCCAGAAAAAAGAGTTTAGTTTGCGGCAGCGAACAAAACTATTTTTCGGATAATAAGTAAGAAGAAAACCTCCCTCCGTAACGCCAATGTTTTATCTGTTGCGATCTTGCAAAAATCAAAAAGTGAACTGATGGGAAGACAAGTACCGTCGGCACCGAAAAATAACGAGAAGACAAGTATCGTTAAAAATATAGCAAGACGACAAGTAGAAAAACAGAGGTGGAACAGAGGAGGGGTAGCCTTGAAATTATACTTTATACCTGGGGGAATGCGAACCTTTTGGAGTGCAAGCACGGGACGACTATTTATTTTTTAAATTTTTAGGTCCTCCCTTTAAACCTGTAGGTCTAACCCGTTAAACTCGTAGGATTAGCCGTTTCCAGCTTGCATAAAGAAAGGATGTGGGGCAAAAGTTAAAACTTGCAAAATTGGAGTAACTAGTGAGGTATAGCTCCTTAAATATGACTACCTCACCTGAGGCATTTCTTGTATTAAGACTGGTATAATCGAGCAGTTTTAGCACACAATTCATGCTCGTTAAAAAATAAACGCAAGATCCGAGCAGTTTTAGCACATAGTTCATGCTCGTTAAAAAATAAACATAAGTTGTGAGCAATCTTCCCCTAGAGTTCAAGCTCACCCAGAAAAAATGAACCGGTAAATAACCTTGGTAAATGTAACCTTTGACAGCCATATTAAAGCCCTTGGTCGTGTTCTTGCAGTCTCACCTCCATCCGTTCATTTGGCCAATCGTTCATCTCCATATGTTTGTTTACCCATTTTGAGGAACAGCTGCGAAGAGTGATTTCACTTAGCCATCCTTGTGACACTGCCGTGATTGGAAAATTCCAACCTGTACCTGGAATCTGCTGCTATCCCTGTTTATCACTCGTTCCTCAAAAGATGAGTCTTCTTTGAGATCTTTTCTCCTGACTCGTAAAATATGAAAAGTTTGCCGAGTTTTGGCCTTCCAGCTCGTTAAACGACCGGAAGAGCTATCCCTCCTCTAGATTTTAATCTTTTTGGACCTGAGGGATTATTGCACAAAAAGATCGAGCGCTTGTTTTGTTCGGCTCGTTAAAGCAATCGAAAATTCATCCCTTCTGTATTGTTTTATACTTTTTCAGACTTAAGGGATTAGATGACGAAAAAGGAATTCTGGAGTTGACTTTATGTACCTTTTCAGACTCTCTAAAAATGAAAAGGACCGAGTTATCCTTGTCGTTAGACTCGTTAAATTCATTAAATAGCGACAAACTTGTCTTTAGACGAGAACGAGTTTCCCTATCGCTAGGCTCGTTAAAACATAGCGATGGGCTTGCCCGAAGGGCAGGTTATAGAACAAGCATATGTTATCCTCCTCAAGCTTGACAAAAATAAAGAGGTACTGGTCAGCAATGACTGGGGAAAAATTGGGAGAACCTCACAGCTTTAATGGTAGCAAGTCGCTCTTGAACATGACACTTTGTCCTCCGTATCACATCGGGTTGGGTTGTTTCGTTCACCGGTCTCATCACCATGGTCCTTGCCACACCATCCACATTTGGGGTAATGCTACCGATCCATCACATCAGTGTCGTTATATGTTCAAGAGATGTTGTTCTGCAAAGAGTCAACCGTGTCCCATCCACTGCCATACATTGTCCTTCATCCATTTCATGACCGCCACCCTGAATCATGCATCACAGTTTGTTTTCACCTCATCACAATCACTAGCTCCGTTCCGTGTCACTGATGTGGGATTCATTAAGGCCCTCCTTTGACGGATCGCTCCTTGTCGACATCAGCTCATTATCCAAGGAGTTGATCTAGGAACAACCCCTTCAGTACTTTGAAGCTTGCATGCCTCAATGGCAAGTTTCTCACTTCCGGCGACAGGTATACATCAATGACCTTCGACCAGAAGATTTTGCATGGTGGTCGACGCCAAGTCCTTTATTCCCACCATGTGAATTGTACTGCCGTACCTTGAGGGTCATCATCCTTATCGGTGATTCCTCTCGCGCTTGTTAACGGTTTACATCATTGACCGGTAATCAAGCGATGTCTTTCCATGTTCGACTTCAAGAAATTCTCACATGGATCGACTTGTACATCGAGTGAAGATCAGAAGAGATTGAAGACCCCAGATCTAGTTTCATCCATCCGGGCTGCGATATATATTCAGGATATAAAGACATTTGATATGTACATCATTGCAGCAGATGATCATCCTTCTCAAAGGATGATAATTTCAGCAGAGAATTATCAGTCTATCATCAGACGATCGTCTGTGCTATGTACCAAAATGAATTTATAAAGCTGAGCATGGGAATGCCCGCCTCAGCTAGATCATGAAAAAGAATGAAAAAGAATGTATTGTATTGTATCTTATTACAGGACACTTCTCAGCAGATTGAATGAACTTCGGATCCTCCTAGTAAAGCATTTCACCCGATAAATGACCTCATACTTTAGGGGGCATCTGTTATAGACAATTTTGTGCCTTACAGCATCAGGCATGAATTGTCAATAATCCAAGGGATCCAAAGTCCCTAAACATGATGTTCCTACCCCTAGAGGAACAAGGTCAGCAAACCAACAGCTCTCAGATCAGTTCTCCACCTGAAAACACTCAAAAACAAGCAATCCTGAAATCAAAGCAGGTGCTCCACCAGGCTTCTACGCTGAAACTCAACTCCTCCATGGTGTACCTGCGTTGCAAAGCAGGTAGAACAAAGGCCACCTGCGCTGAGCGAGATGGGACAAGTGGCACACTGAGTCATTGCTCTGGAATCTTCCAAAAATGACACTTGGATCAGGGATTTCGCCTTGTGATGAGTCAGAGGCTCTGTTTCTCCAAGTGGAAGCAAGGTTCTCCAAGTGGACTCAAGAACTGAAGATCAACTGAAGAGAGAGAGGACACAAGGCAGCTACACATCAGTTGCAAGCTGACTCATCCTTTCTCAATTCATCTATATATTGAGCTCTCTCCTATGAGCTCAGGAGGCTGGAATTTTGTGCAAAGTAATGATATGTTGTTTGTTTCACTATAGAACTATTGGGTGATTGCTTGAAGGAGGTGAAGAGGAGAAATTCTTTCTGCTGGGAGGTGTTGCTGGATTGGGGCCTTCAATGGTTGTAACACTCTCAGAACTTTACTTCTTCCATTAATAAAATCTATTGAGGTTCTTCTATATGCACTTGTTTCAATGATGTATTGTGATAATTGTATATTTGATTTATGCTAATCCTTGAATCAGTTATGATTGCATGCTTCTTGTAGTTTCCTTCTTTGTTATTTTGCAGGATCTCATTGTAGCTGGGCCAGCAAAAGAGCAAGGAGCTGGGAGCAAGCAGCAAAGAGAAGAGATTGGAGCAAATATTAAGCGCAAGGCAACGGTTAGTGCATTTCTTCATTCTCTCTTGCTTTCATAAAGAAGTAAACCTTAAGTAGTTTTATTTACAGTTGTTGCTGAGGTACTATCACCCTTAGAGTGGGATAGGGTCATCCGAATCGGATACTTTTCCCTACAACAATAAGTGAGCCATAGGTGATGAACTTCTCATTAGCTAGGAAGATTGTCATGAAGAGTAAAAAGAGGCTTGGCTATACCTGTGAGGATATATGTCTAATGAAGGTGTGATGATAAGATCCATGTGCATACACCATGAAGAATGGATATCCCTGAAGTCACTTAATCATTGTGAGAAATGAATGATTGGATGTTGGACTAAATTATAATTGAAAACACATTCAGGTTCTCCAATACCAAGGTAACAAAGAAGTTAGGATTGAATAAAGCATCATGACATAAAAACGTAATCAATCAGGATTTCCATGTGAGCATAGTGACATGGTGGATTTTCTATTGAAAATAGAAACAAGATATGTTAAAAATAGAAGTGCTAAATTTAGCACTGCTATAAATAGCATTCCGGGATACCTTCCTATTTTAGTTAGTCCTTGAACTAAAATAGAGAAGTAAAATTCGAAATTGATCTTAGCAGCTGTTTGTAAAATAATTAATTAATTCATCTTGAGTTAATTAGTTGTAGAAAATCAAACATGAAATCTATATGAAGACATGCAACAGTTCTCCATTGATTGAGGAATTTATCCCTCAGTTAAAGAGATAAGGATGAGTTGTAATTTGAGTTGTAATTAGTTAGCTCAGTTAACTGAGTTAAGTCTAGTTAGATTAGTTCAAATAGTTTGTTGAACTAATTGTGAGTTCAATTAGTTAATGCATGCATGCATGTAACTGCTGCACTTTAGATAACTGAATATTCTCTCATAAATAACTCATGCATGTCAGTTCAGTCAGAGACCCAGTTGAGATCAGATGGAGGGACAATGTACTATCAGTTGTAGGAATATTCCATTGTGAATATCTCTTGCATGCAGAAGGAATTCATTCCTTGGAGATTGCGTAGTTACTTCTTTAGTTTAGTAAGTGTGTGATGAGCCCAATCACACAAGTGGAATCATTGGACCCCAAGAAAAACTAGGCAAGGAAATAGGGGGCTTGGAGGGCTGAGGGAAGGTATATCTTGTGTCTATTCAGTCTGTGAGCTGTATTGTTTGATTGTAGAGAGAGAAAGATAGCTTGTGAGCTGATTCTTTTTGTAATATGAACATATTTCCACTTGTATCATAATACAGAGATTGGGGTTTTAGGTTGAGGCTTTCCCCGGGTTATTCTTTTGTGTTCATGTGTGATTGATTTCTCATTCTTAGTTATATTTGTTCTGTTTGATCTTGCTCAATTCCATTAAGCTTCCGCAAAGTTTGTTGTAGAAGTAGATCTTGTATTTTGATTTAGTATATTTTATAATCTATTGATCTACAGTCAGAATTTCTACATTGTATCAGAGAAAAGATGATCAAAGCGAAGAACAATATACAAGAAGGGAGAAGTTTGAAGTTTTAGGTTCTTGAATATAGAAGTCGAGTTCTTATCACATCTCAATTTCACCAATGGCGTTCAATGGTTTAAGACTCGAGTATGCCCTTGATGGCAGCTTGGATTATATAGCCTGGGAGGATCGCATGGAAGTAGTATTAGAGGATAACGGTCTAAAGGATTTCATTGATCAAGAAGTCCCCAAGCCCGCAATGGCTGATGCTACAGAACTGGCGGAATGGAAGAAATGTGTGGCTAGAGCAAGGAGAATCTTTCTGGAGGGAGTTCGAGACCACATAGTCTCGAGTCTCCATGGGAAGGAGACACCATTTTTGATGTGGAAAACATTGAAAGATCTATATTAGAATAGTAGCGATGAGAGGAAGCTAGCATTGAAAGACAATCTTCAGAAAATAAAGTGTGAAAAGGGCGACACGATCTCTACATATCTAAACAAGCTCACCACTTGTAGGGATGAGCTTGGAAGTGTAGGGATCATGACACCGGATGATGACATGGT
Source organism: Pinus tabuliformis (assembly GCA_031772625.1). Taxonomy (NCBI): domain Eukaryota; kingdom Viridiplantae; phylum Streptophyta; class Pinopsida; order Pinales; family Pinaceae; genus Pinus; species Pinus tabuliformis. The sequence continues at coordinate 606,599,500 of CM062805.1, forward strand.
GAGTCTTGCACTCCTCGGTCTTCCTAAGATCTGACATAGCTACCAAGACTCAGTTAATGAAAGAGAAAAACTGTGAGATTGGGAATGACTTTGGTCAGATGTGATGCGAAAGGAGATAAGAGGAAGCACTAGAGATGGGTCCTCATCAAAGCAAGATGATGAGGAAAATATAGCCTTAGCGAGTAAGGCGAGGAAGGGGAAAGGAAGGCATCCCATTCCAAATCTAGTTCTTCCCATGGTGGGAAGAAGTTTGACAAATCGAAAGTGTGATGCTTTCATTGTCATGAAGTGGGCCATTATGCTACAAATTGTCCACAGAAGAAATCCAATAAGTGATCCTCGAAGGGATCTGATGGTGAGGCATTGGCCTCACAGTTTGAGTTGGATTTCTCTCTTATCTCATGCATGATTTCATCCATGGTGGGATGTGTGTGGTACCTAGACAGTGGAGCTTCATTCCACATGTCTGGTGACAATAATCTTTTCAGTACCTTGGAGGAGAAGGATCTCCAAATGCGGATCGAGATGGGTGATGATAGAAAGTACTGTGTTTTAGGTGAAGGTACGGTTGTGTTTCAGAGGGAGGATGGAGCTCCTCTCACCCTGACTGATGTAAAGTATGTACCAGGTCTGAAGAAGAATCTTGTTTCTATTGCTATGCTAGAAGATAAAGGTTATGATGTAGTCTTTAGTAAAGGAAAGGTATTTCTGAGGCATATCGGCACTGGACAAACCAAGCGAATCAGGATTTGAGTTAAGAATCTCTACAAGCCGGAGGTAGACGATTGTTCTGCATTGAGTTCCAAAGCTGAGATGGTGCAGAGCCAAGATGTTGGTGAGTTATGGCATAGAATATTGGGCCACTTGCACCATGAAGCCTTGAAGATCATGCATCAGATTTCTACTAGACTTCCCAAGGGAAAAATAGAGCAGACGAATACATGTAAAGGTTGTACCTTGGGTAAGTATGGGAAATATTCCTTTTCGGATCGAGAAAGTAGAGCTGGAGAAATCTTGGAGCGAGTTCACTCATATGTTTGTGGACCATTCTCTATAGCCTCCATCACTAAACTAAGGTACTATGTTACTTTTATTGATGATTTTTCTCGTAGATGCTCGATCTACTTTATGAAAAATAAGGATCAGACCTTCTTAAGGTTTTGTGAGTTTAAAGCCTTGGCAGAGAAAGAATCTGGAAAGAAAATAAAAGCTTTGCATAGCGACAATGGTGGAGAGTATGTCTCCCAACAGTTTAAGGACTTCTGCGCCGCAGAAGGAATTAAACGGGAGTTGACAGCACCCCATAACCCACAACAAAATGGGGTGGATGAAAGGAAGAACAGATCGATTGTGGGAGCAACTCGAGCGATGTTGCATGACCAAAGCTTACCACTACATTTGTGGGATGAGGCATACAATACAACAGTATACTTGCAGAACAAAAGCCCGCACCATATACTGGGAATGAAGACACCTATGGATGCCTTTCCAAGGAAGCGACCGGATGTGAGTCACTTCTAAATCATTGGATCATCAGTTTACTGTCATGTGACCAAAGATTCCTGGAAGAAGCTAGATCCAACAGCTGAGTTGGGAATACTTGTAGGGTACATTGATACACCCCACAACTATCGGGTGTACCTACCTACCAATCAAAGGACAGTGGTACATAGGGATCTGATGTTCGATGAGCAGAAAGACATGCAAATATCACTTGAGAGGGAGCTCAAGTTGCATGAAGAGGAGGAACTTTCAGTTCCTAAGGAGGAGGAGCCTCAGATTAATGTGGAGTAGCTGCATGCAGAGGATCCAGGAGTGGAGGCATTCGCTCATGTTGAGGCTTCCAGAGATGGGCGAAAATGCTCAAGGGAAGCTGACAGGTTAATGCTGGATGCACGGGAGAATGTGGAACATACATCTTCTCAGCGCAGAAAAAGGAGGTCGCCTGAGTAGTACACTAGGTACATGGCCCTGGTTGGGGAGTGTGTAGAGTCTGAGCCTTCATCATCGAGGAGGCATTGCAACAACCAGTCTAGGTTGATGTAATGGTAGAGGAGTATGACTCTATCATTCAGAATAGTGTGTGGGATGTTGTCCCAAGACCTCATGACAAGTCAGTGGTGAGTTCTATATGGCTTTATAAGGTAAAATAGGCAGCTGATGGCAGTGTTGAGAAACATAAGGCAAGGTTTGTTGCCCGTGGTTTCTCACAGGTCGAGGGTATTGACTATGATGAGACCTTTGCTCCTGTAGCAAGGTACTCATCTATCAGATTGATGTTGGCACTATCAGCTAAGATGGGTTGGAAGATCCATCAGATGGACGTGAAGACAACATTCCTCAATGGGAAGATTGAGGAGGAGGTGTACATTGAGCAGCCAGATGTTTTCAAGACCTTCGATCGTGAGTCGCATGTGTGCCGACTCAAGAGGGATTTGTATGGGCTGAAGCAAGCACCCAGTGTTTGGTACACCAGGATCAACAGCTATTTCACCGGGTTGGGCTTCACTGAGAGTGAAGTAGATGCTAACCTTTATGACATCATGGTAGAAGGTAAGCCATTGATCATTGTTCTTTATGTCGATGATCTGATTTTGACAGGTGATGATCAGTTGATCCAGTCTTGCAAGGAGGACCTTGCAAGAGAGTTTGAATGAAAGAAATGGGTCTTATGCACTACTTTCTAGACATGGAGGTGTGGCAGAAAGATGGTGAAGTATTTGTGTCTCAAGGAAAATATGCCAATGAGATACTCAGACGCTTTCACATGGAGAAGTGTAAGCTCACGCAGACTCCTCTAGCTGGGAACTGGAGGAAGGAGGATGCTACTTCACGTGAGGTAGTAGCTGCTACTATTTATTGGTAGCTTGTGGGTTCACTTATGTATCTGGTGAACACACAACCCGACTTATGATTTGCGGTGAACTAGCTGAGTCAAGCTATGGTTCAGCCTACCAAGTTGTTTTGGAAGGCAACAAAGCATGTGTTGAGATACCTTAGAGGCACATCTAAGTTTGGATTGTGGTACAGACGGACAGAGGGAGGGAAGCTTCAGGGCTTCATAGATGCAGATTGGGCAGGGAGTCCATCAAACTGGAAGAGCACTTCTGGAGGAATCTTCAACCTTAGTTCAGCTGCAGTTTCCTGGTACAACAGGAAAAAAAGATCAGTTGCACTTAGCTGAATAGAGGCTGAATACATGGCTTCTAGTTAGGCTGCATGTGAGTCCATTTGGATGCAGAAGATTCTAGTGGGATTGTTTGGTTAGAGGATGGATCCAACTGTGATCTACTGTGATAATTAGAGTTGTATCAAACTCTCTGAGAATCCAGTTTTTTATAACAGGTCGAAGCACATTGATATCCGGTATCACCATCTTCAAGACTATGTCGTCAAGAGGATCATGTTGTTGTTGTATGTTTCAACCGTGGAATAGGATGTAGATATTTTGACGAAGGCATTGTCAAAATGCAAGTTCGAGTTCCACAAAGACAAGGTTGGGGTTACTGATACTCCCTTTCTTGTTGAGAGAGAGTGTTGATAATAGCAACAAGAAAAGCTAAAAATAGAAGTGCTAAATTTAGCACTGCTATAAATAGCATTTAGGGATACCTTCCTATTTTAGTTAGTCCCTGAACTAAAATAGAGAAGTAAAATTCGAATTTGATCTTAAAAGTTGTTTGTAAGACAATTAATTAATTCATCTTGAGTTAATTAGTTGTAGAAAATCAAACATGAAGTCTATGTGAAGACATGCAACAATTTCTCCATTGATTGAGGAATTTATCCCTCAGTTAAACAGATAAGGATGAATTGTAATTTGAGTTGTAATTAGTTAGCTTAGTTACCTGAGTTAAGTCCAGTTAGATTAGTTCAAATAGTTTGTTGAACTAATTGTGAGTTCAGTTAGTTAATGCATGCATGCATGTAACTACTGCACTTCAGATAATTGAATATTCTCTCATAAATAACTCATGCATGTCAGTTCAGTCAGAGACCCATTTGAGATCAGATGGAGGGACAGTGTACTATCAGTTGTAGGAATATTCCGTTGTGAATATCTCTTGCATGCAGAAGGAATTCATTCCTTGGAGATTGTGCAGTTACTTCTTCAGTTTAGTGAGTGTGTGATGAGGCCAATCACATAGGTGGCATCATTGGACCCCAAGAAAAAATGCGCAAGGAAATAGGAGGCTTGGAGGGCTGAGGGAAGGCATATCTTGTGTCTATTCAGTCTGTGAGTTGTATTGTTTGATCGTAGAGAGAGCAGGATAGCTTGTGAGCTGATTCTTTTTGTAATCTGAACATATTTCCACTTGTATGATAATACAAAGATTTGGGTTTTAGGCTGAGGTTTTCCCTAGGGTTAGTCTTCTCTGTTCTTGTGTGATTGATTTCCCGTTCTCAGTTATATGTGTTCTATTTGATCTTGCTCAATTCGATTAAGCTTTCACAAAGTTTGTTTTAGAAGTAGATCTTGTATTTTGCTTTAGTATATTGCATAATCTGTTGATCTACAGTCAGAATTTCTACATTGTCTAGTAATGAATGGATTAACTAGAGGCCTACGAGAATACATAATGCGATATGCCGAAGTTTCGATATGAAAATATGTGAAAAGGAAATTTTGGGAAGAAAATTAAATTGATTTATGATAACAACCTGGTATCTTGAGGTCCCAAAATAAGAGGAGCCTTCAAAAAATATTTCTTGTAAATTCTTTAAATAATAGTTACAACAAAAAGTAAGCCTGAGATTACTATTGGATAGAAACCTAAAATCAGAAACTCAAATACAATAATATTTTAATATAACTTTACGAGATTTTGAGACCAAGGACTTTGGGTGGAGAAATCAAATAGGCCACGTGGATCTCAGGGAGGCACAATTTAGAATGTGTTTTAAAAGGTTTCCGATATAACATAAACCCAAGAGTCTGATAAACCAGAATGTTCAAAATTTCAAGGAAAGATCTAGGGGTTTTTTATGAATGAAATATGAAAAAAAAATGGGAAAAGCCTAAGATTTAAAAATTTAGAAGTTAAAGGCTTTGAGTCGTCTAAGAATAAATACATGTGACTAGAAAATATGTAAGATAAATGAGTGCAATGAAAAGGTTTAAATCAACCCGACAAGTGTAAAATTCGGAATGGGCAAAGGTTGATAGGAGCACTTTTATAATTGTTGTAATATTTTGTGATTTTTTTTTGCTTATACAACTCCGGAAAAGATTTAATTATTTAAAATGTAGGAAGCTACATGTCGATGACAAATCTAAACAAGAAGAAGCCAAGCATTCAATTTCAGCTGCATCAATGCAAAGTGAAAAATATGATTATTGGTTAATCTTGTAAATTTGCAAAGAAAGAAAAATTTATGAACAAAATCACAAACACAAAATATAAAATTTTTTATGAGAAAGCAAATACTTCCCTAAACATGTTTGTGACTTTAAGTATGCTAGCTTCTTACTTATTTCAAAAGCTAATTAAAATTTCTAATAAAAATCAATTCTCCAAATCAAGCCAATCAAGACTTGCAAAATAAGCAAAAAAGAAATAAGGAGGAAACTATGAAAAAGAGAAAATTAACAATCAGATGAAGGTGAACATGTTTATGCATACCTAGAATAGTATGATTGTAAGTTTACTTTATAGATCTTGACATTCTCTCATGTATTATTTTCAATTTTTCATATTTTCAAAATCATTTACTTATTTAATTTGAATTAACTACTAAATAATGAGCTATTAATTTATATATACTTCATATTGAAGAACAAGAGTGGTGAATGAGATCACTTAGCACTTCTTGAGAAATTATTATTTCAAAAATGCCCAGCTATAATGAAGCAAAATAAACAAGTGCACCATAAACATGAATATGATCTACAAATATTAGATGATAAATATTCTCTAACCCACTCTTTACCAAAAATCAAGTGAATATTAAGGTAAATGCATGACCTTTATTACCTACTTATTGAAAAATCTGCAATATTTAAATAAATACAAAGAAAGAGAAATCTAACTAAACTAATCTATTCATAATCTAACTGCATGAGAGAGGATATGACTAATTATAGTCATAATTCCAGTGTAACCATTCTCTCAGTTTTATTTCTACACGTACAAAAAATGTCAAAAATTAGAAACATAAATAGAATTGCAACGAGATTATCAAAAGAAAAAGAAAAATTCAGCCTACTATGTACATCTAACAAGTTCAGCAAAATAAATGTATTTACAAAATTCTTACCTTGAAATTCTTCCAAAACTCTACCTACGAGATCGTAAAAATTAGGATGTATTTCAGTGAATGATTGGAAGATGTTCAAAGGAAGAGAAAACATCAGGCTTGGCTTGAATGATATATTTTCAAATATTGAAGACTGTTGAAAACTGTTTTTGATGAAGAATGGGTGCAAACGGTAGATTATGAACATATTCCATTCAGATGTCACAGATTCCATGAGCATGGGCACCTATTTAGAGACTACCCTCTTAGTAAAATAGAAAACAAGAGTAAAGCTACCACAATGAAAGATACTGAAAGCTTTTAGAAAGTGGTACATAGGGAAAAAGGGGCAAAAGGGGGCCAAAGCAACATCAAACATAAGGGCAACAGGCCAACTTGAACAGGTTCCAAGTACTCAAAGAAGAAGAAGCTAAAAAAGGTAGATAAGGTAATGGAAGGAAGTCCAGTGGAGAAGGAGAAAGAAGAAGACAGTGAACAAACATAGGATATTAATAAACAGAAAGAGACTATAATGAGCAATGTAGAATTGGAGATGGACCAGAAAATGACCCAGAGTGAGATGGAAATGGAGGACCACGAACTACAGGAGATTCTTGACAGAGAACACCTAGATCTGGAAGGGTTCTTGAAACAGGGAACCATGGGAGGGGTAGATTCATTACCTAAAGAAGAGTTAAATAGAGTACAGTAGCTATTCCTATGGAAAACTCAAGCTAAAGGGCTGGAAAGGAAAAGAAACAATGCAAGGCAAGGAAACGAAGGTGTGAAAACTATGAAAACCACACCAAGATTAGCACCTAGAAACCCAAGAAAGAAAAGAGGCAGGAAAAAGCAGAATGAGCTATTGATGGAATGTGGAAAGTTAATGATAGATTTAGGTAAGATGAAAGACCTAACCAACTACTCCTTTACAAATATTTAATAATTAAGTTCACGTCTTGGAATATTCAGGGGTCTAGGCAGTAAAAGAAAACAAAGATTACTTAGTAATAGAATGAAACAAGAAGCTCCAGATATGATCTTCATCCAGGAAACTAAATGTTCAATTCAAAAAATAAAAGAAATTCACAGCAAATGGCTCAATCAATTTGAGTTTCTAGAAGTCAAACTAGAGAATATAGCAGGAGGCATACTCACTCTTTGGAACCCCCAAAAGGTTGGCATAATATATGCTGAGGCATCTAGGAATTATTTATCAGTGGTTATTCAACCTGTGGGAGATAGGGAGACTTATCTGGTCACGAATGTTTATGGCCCTCAATGAATGGATGATAAACTCATGTTTCTAGATTCTCTTGTGGATCTTAGAGACAGACATGTAGGAATACCATAGATCATGGTTGGGGACTTCAACATGATCAAATCACTTTTGGAGAAAAAAGGGGGAACCAGAACTTTAAGCAAAGACTCTTCAGCATTTCAAACTTTTATAGATAATATGAAGCTAGTTAACACTGATATGAGTAATGGTCTCTTTACTTGGAACAATAAAAGAAGAGGAAAGTCTCAAGTAGCCTCAAATTTAGATAGATTCATAATCTCAGAGGACCTAATGCTCACCGACAAGGAAATGATAGCATGAATTCTCCCCTTTGAAGGCTCAGATCACTGGCCTGTGCAACTTGAGGTTCAAGGCATTGGTATCCCCAGGAACATACCTTTTAGATTTGAGAATATATGTATCACCCACCCAGATTTCATTAGCAACATTGCAAATTGGTGGTCTGAACATTTTCATATTCAGGGTACAAGAATGTTCCTAGTACAAAAAAGACTAAAGCACATCAAGCTCAAACTTAAAGCTTGGAACAAGAATGAATTTGGAAATATTTTTGAAGCAAAAAAAGTTTTTGAGGATACAATGTAGGATCTCAACCAAGCCCTTATCACGGATGGCTTTGATCAAGTAAAAAATGATTAAGTCACCAAACATCATCAAGACTGGGAGAATTTATGTAAACAAGAGGAAATATTTTGGAGACAAAAATCTAGAGTTCAATGGCTAAAATAAGAAGAGTGAAACACCAGATTTTTCCACAGATCCACCATGGTGAACATATCTCATACTAGGATCTCTGTGATCAAGGATGAGGGAGGTCATCTACTTAATTCCCATGAAGATATAGAAGTTGTGTTAGTTCAACACTTTCGAGGTATAGCAAAGGAAACCATTTCAGACAAAGATCATTTTATCAGGGACTTAACAAGGCATATACCTAGGCTGGTATCTAGAGAGGATAATTTCAACCTTAATAGGCCAGTGACTAAAGAGGAGGTTAGTGAGGTCATCAAAGAAATGCAGAATGGTAAAGCGCCAGGCCCTGATGGTTTCAACGTGGATTTCTTTAAAGCTTGCTGGAATATTGTTAAACAAGATATTCTGAATGTAGTGGAAGATTCCAGGATGAATAGAACTATTTTGAAGGTGCTCAATACCTCCTTCATCTCCCTGATCCCCAAACAGGACAATGCTTAGACTCCAGACAGGTTTAGACCCATAGCTTTGTGCAATATGGTTTATAAGATAATATCCAAGGTTTTTTCCAATAGACTCAAACCTCTTCTTCCTACTCTAGTTTCTGTGGAACAATCTGGTTATGTGGAGGGCAGACAAATTCTCAATAACATCATTCAAGCACATGAGGTGGTGCACTCATTGACAAGCAAGAAATTGGACCTAGCCAAAGCTTACGATAAGTTGAATTGGACCTACATCAGGAAGGTCCTTATTGCTTTTGATTTTGATCACAACCGGGTAATATGGGTCATGGCCCTGGTAACTTCTTCAAGCTTTTCAATTCTGGTTAATGGTTCTCCCTCCGAGACTTTTATTCCTTCAAGAGGCCTCAGGCAGGGAGATCCGCTCTCTCCCTTTCTCTTCATCCTCATGATGGAAGGACTTGGTCGGTCTATCAAGCATGCAAAAGAAGTTGGTAAGATCAAGGGTCTCCAACTTTCTGAGACTGGACAGGCTTTGACTCATCAACAATTTGTTGATGATACTATGCTGCAGGGAATCCCCACAGTCAAAGAAGCACTAGCGTATAAACAAATCCTGTGTGACTTTTCCATGGCTATAGGTATGGAAGTTAATCTCTCCAAATCTAAGATTTTTTTCTTTAACACCAATATTTCTATTCAAAGGAATATCTCTAGAATTATGGGCTTTCAAAGGGATGTCCTCCCTTCAAAATATTTGGGAGTTCCTCTAACTGCTAAACCTTTGCACAAGAGCATTTGGGAGCCATTGATTAATAAGATGCAGGATAAAATCAGGAAATGGACTATTAGATCTTTAAACTTGGCTAGTCGGTTGGTGCTTACAAAAGCTATTCTTCAATCAATCCCCATCTTCATGCTATCAGCCCTTCCAGCTCCAAAAGGAGTTTTGCAACAATTTAGAACCATTCAAAGATACTTTCTTTGGGGAAAGGGGGAGGAAAGAAAGAAATGGGCCTTGGTAGCCTAGGATAAGATTTTCAAACCTAAAAACCATGGGGGTCTTGGATTGGATGATCCGGAGGTACTAAGCAAAGTTTTAGGGGCAAAATTATGGTGGCACTAGGTAAAAGACCCAAAGGTTCAGTGGGCTAGTATTTGGAAAGAAAAATATGCCATCACTTGGCAAAATAATGATCACATAAGGATGTCTGGCAACATAAAGGGCTCACACATCTAGAATAAGGCCTAGGAGAATAGAGGCTTAGTTCAAAAAAATAGCTTCTGGGAAATCAGAGAGGGAGATCTTGCTTTATTTTGGGAGGATAAATGGCAACAAGAACCTACACTGTTAAGAGAGGACCTTTTGGATCTCAAGAAAGAGACAGACACCAAAGGGTTATCTAAGGTAAAATATTTTTGGGATCAACCAATAGTGCAGGAAAATAAAGAACCTAGAGGAACATAGATTATAGGGATGATAGCCCCTTAAAAGCAAAAGCAGAGGCACTTATGAAAATGTTGGAACAAAGGAAGATTTTAGTGATAGGAGGGCATGACCAACTCAGATGGAGCAACAATAATGAAGGTACCTTCAATCTTAAGGAGGAAAAATGCATACTCCTTGAGCTGGATTCCAAGGTACCAGATAGGATTTGGTAGAACCTATGGAGACATCAAGGTTGGATGAAGATTAAACTCTTCATGTGGCTGGTACATCATAAGAAAATTTTGACTTGGGATAACATTCAGAAGAGGGGTGTTCTAGGGCCTTCCAGATGCCAGCTCTGTGAAGCCCAAGAGGAAACAATGGAGCACCTTCTCAATAATTGCATTTTCACCTCCAAGTTGTGGGATACTTTTGCCACCATTTTCCAACAGACTGACAGGGACAAAGGGAGTATCAGCAATACCCTAAACAACTGGAGACGAAAATTCTCTGATTATGAATTTCTTGGCTCAGCTTGGGCTCTCACGCCAAGCTTCATAATATGGAATGTCTGGAAAGAAAGGAACAACAGAATCTTCAAAAATGAAAAGAGTTCCTCCCAACACCTTTTTGAGCAGATCTTAAGACAACTTAAGGAGATGGTTGGTACTATAGTACGAACTTCCCCTAAGAACCCACCTACAGAAGCTGAAATGCAAATACTTCTTTAGTTCGGTATGTAGGGGCTTATACCACATGGCTTGTATAGGAAGGTAATGAAAATGGATACTGAGCAGGATTACTGGCATCCTCCCCCTCAGGGTTTTTTGAAATTCAACATTGATGGGGCTTCAAAAGGCAACCCGGGTATGGCTGGCTTTGGAGGGGTGTTAAGGGATGAAAACGGAAGTATCCTTTTCATCTTCCACTGCCATTTAGGAAGAGCCACTAATAATATGGTGGAATTAATGGCTCTTGAGCAATGTTTAGAATTCCTAGAGCAAGATAATCGCCAAAATGTGATTGTTGAAGCTGATTCTGAGTTAATCATTAACTCGGTCAAGAGAATCAGCTGTGGCACAGAGCCGGAAAAAGTCTCAAAACACTAGAGGCTACTCCAGGTCTTTCAACAGATTCAGCTTCACCTCCTGTGCCTTTGTACAGTAAGTTTCAACCATGTGCGAAGGACGGCCAATAAATTGGCGGACATTCTGGCCAATCAAGGGGTGCTCTGTACCAAAAGCAGGGTCGTGCTGAGTTGGCAAGGGATGCCTTAGAACAGATTAAAGGCACATTGTCACGACCAGGTGGAAGAGGACATGATGGTGTTTCGAAATAGAGCCACGGAGGCAAGGTCTAGCTGATTTGGATTCATTATGAAATGTTTTTTCTATAGTGAGGTATTTTTTGGGATGCAGGACACTGTCGGCCTCCTCAACCCGGGTAAGTACAAAAACAGATGTTTCAGGTGGAAGTTGCTCGGTAGACTCCATTTCTCGGATGGTCGGCTGGACGGATGGATTATCATCTTACATTGGTTCATGCACCGGCGAAGAGGGGATGGTGTGAGGGGTTGGAATCCTGGCTTTCTCGGCTGCCTTAATACCCCCTTTTTTCTTTCTGTGGACGCAATACCGCTCTTGGGGTGGTATATGGTTTATCGCAGGCCCTTCAAGTTGGAAGTGGTTTTACTGAATTGGGAGCGATTCCACTCACCAAGCAACACATGGCCAAGGGATGGGAAAGAATACTGCCCTCATCACGCGGTATTTATCGGTGCTTTAGACTCGTGCAATATGTTCCTCAGCCATCGGATCAAGCAAGATGGATCTACGGTCAGGAATAATCAAGCATGTTGGTGGGTCCAGGTGGTTAATCACCATGCTTCTAGGTACTGCGACATCTTCCTTTGCTATTGGATCTGGCGAGGTGATTCGATGGTTAAGATAAAGGATTCAAGTCTGGGTGTGGACTATCTTTCGTGCTTGTTTCACTTCATGGTGGGAATCGATGGTTTTTTCATTTTCTACATGATTGAGAGTTATCCCCCATTCAGACCCAAAATCCTTTTGGACTAGTCCCTATTTCCTCATCAGGTCCGATTCTTATTTTAAAGTGTTTGCTTATTCCCAGTCCAATTTGAGTCTCATCTGTCGGATCTTTGAAGGGAGATTGCATGGTCTCAACTTTGTCTATTTTTTGAGGGTATCGTAGTTTTGTTTGTAGAGCTCGGGGTTTTGGCCTTTAGCTCGGTGCCCTCAGCTTTTAGAGGATAATTTTTTCCTTGGCCCACAGTTCCTTGCGGACTATTGTATTATATGTAATTTGTTTTTCGATTTAATGAAATAGAAGGTATGACTCTTGCTTCAGCAAAAAAACTGATTGGTTTCAACCATTGTGTAAAGTGAATGTTAACCATTTAGTTTAGGATGGGTATCAACTTGAAATGGTGATAAAAAACATTCGTTAACACAGTGCATTGACACTCTGAACTAGAAAATAAATAACAAAAAAATAGTGAATAAACTAGTCAACAATGCATTCTCATTACCTTCAACCTTACTCTGTTTAGAAACAAAGTTGTTTACTTTATGAAATGGATTGGAGAAACAAGACTGCACAATTGAATTCTAACATTATGTTATTGATCAAAACTAAAAGAAATCAAACTACAAGAAATCAACCTAAGTTAGAAACACTGCTATAAGCAAATGATAAAATTAAAACTGAACATAAAACAAATGAAAAGAAAACCTCCTTCAGTGCAGGGGCCCTCTGCAACTGACTAGGTTGACCTGCTAACTAGTTGAAAATACTCTTCCAAATGATAATTGGTCAACACGTGGCTTTATATTATAAACATGAAAAAAAGTTCAAAATTACAGAGCTGCAAGTCTAAGCTTAATACATCAAAAACTTCGAACCACTCTTAGTTCTGTACAACTGGTATTTAAAAGAAAGTATTCATAACTGTCTTTTGAGGAAAATTAGCCACAGGTGGTCTACACGTATCACAACAGAACTACATAAATGTTTGATTAGCTACAGGTGACTTGATTTCGAGCAAGATGGTTGCACAGAATCGTTAACACAGGTGGCTGATCTGAGTTAATGCTGCAACATAACTGTTGGATTTATTAATTAACCACAAAAGAGTAGACAAAGAGTCATATTGCTTCCAGGTTTCATATGTTTGACTCCACCTTTGACTGTGGTTTTGAGCTGGCTTTTTTATTGAACTGCGCTGGGTGATTAGGATAGAATCCATGTCGAGCCGATTTCAGAGATGCCCATGTGGTCAGTTTCTTCATTTGATCCAAAATGGATTTTGGGTAGACTCCTAAGTCTAAGTGTTCCTCACTGAGGAAAATGAAAGTCCAAGGAAGTTCCCAGAAATAGCCCCATTGTAGAGATCCTTTCCTTCTGAATCTGCTGCAACTTGAATGGGAAAATATGGATTTAGGATGCAGAAGTTATCACTTAAAGAAGATGCCCTTTGTTCCTTAGAAAAAGAGGTAAAATCCTTTAAAAATGGCAAAAAACCCTTCAAAAGGGAAATCGCATTAGACCAAGGAAAAAGAGCAGATTTAAGCGGAAAGGGGAAGCACCCCTGATTGCCGATCGCTGACATATCGGGTTCGAGGCGGGCTTGTGTGTATATAACCTAAGGCAGAACACTGGGCTGATGTGATGTGCGATCGCCGATATCAGCGGATCACAATCAACGTCGGCATAGGCCATGCCATATGTAAAGACACACAACTTTACTCCCTCTAGCCATCTATACCATAATCCAAAATGGTTAGTGCCTCTAAGGTATCATAGAACATGCTTAGCTTCCCTCCAAAATAGTTTGGTTGGTCTATCCATAGGTTAGCTCGGTCAATTGACTATAAAGCACATATCTGGTTGTGTGTTCACAAGATACATGAGAGAACCCACCAACTGACGGTAAATAGTCGCATCCACTTCTTCACTTGAAGTGGCATTCTCCTTCCTCTAGTTGGTTGTTAGAGGAGTCTCCATGGGTTTGTACCTGTCCATGCGAAACTTTTCAATTATCTCATTAACATACCTTCCGTGAGAGACAAATAGTTCCCAATCACCTTGCCATACGTTCAATCTAAGTAGTGCATGAGACCCATTTCCTTCATCTCAAACTCTCTTACAAGGTCCTCCTTGCAAGATACGATCAAAGTTTTATCACCACTCAAAATCAAGTCATCAACATATAAAACAATAATGAATAATTTACCTTCCACCAAAATATGATAAAGGTTTGCATCTGCTTCACATTTGGTGAAGCTGAACCTGGTGAGATAGTTATCGATCATGGTGTACCAAGCACAAGATGCTTGCTTGAGACCATATAATGATAGCTCAAGTCTGCACACATGAGAATCTTGATCAAAAGTCTCTAAGCCTTATGGTTTCTTGATATACACCTCCTCCTCAATAACTCCATTGAGGAATGTTTTTTTCACATCCATTTGGTGGATCTTCCACCCCATCTATGTAGCCAGAGAAAGGATTGATCTAGTGGATGAGTACCTTTCTATGGGAGAAAAGACCTCCTCATAGTCAATCCCATCAACCTGAGAGAACCCATTGGCCACAAACCTAGCCTTGTACTTTTCTATGCTTCCATCTGTTGCATGCTTCACCTTGAAGACCCATATCGAACCCATAACTAATTTTTCTGTTAGTCTTGGGATATATTCCAAAACAATGTTGTTTACAATGAATTTGTACTCCTCCACCATTGGATCAACCCATACAGGTTTCTATACTTCTTCCTCAAAAAAAGGATGGCCCAGTCTCTACTAGCTCGGTCATTAGAGCCATGTATCCAATGTACCAATCTGGTGACCTTCTCCACCTCCACCTATTTGAAGGAGCACCCACATTCTCCCTCACATTCTCCACAAGTATCTCAGTTTCACTGGTTATCTTCTTCCTTCTTTGGATGGTTCTTCTTGAGTTGGTTGTTTCCAGTCTCTGATCCTCAACTTGTGGATGTGCCACAACATCCTCAGGCTCCTCCTTTAGAGCTAAAAGTTGCTCCTCTGGTGGGATCGAAAGCTCCCTCTCAAGAGAGCATGAAATGCTTTTGTTTTCATCAAATTTGACATCCCTTTGTAAAACTGTCATTCTAAGGGACAAAAAGTATACACAATAGTTTTTAGGTGTTTTTTTGTATCCCACAAATACCCCACATTGGGTAATTTAATTGTTCTTAAATTACTTCATTAATTTTCAACTAAGGTTCATGTTCTTGTGAGATTTATGTGCACTATATATGCTAGGAAATCTATCTATGGACTGAAGTATACAATTATCCTAAGTATGGACAAATGTTTAGATGAGATTTAGAGAGTAAACACACACAAGTTATTTCTATTCAATGTTACATCAAAACCAAAATTTCTTAACTGAAATTAAATTTATTGCTTACGGAATTGAAAATTCCAGAATTCAAAACTTACTTCTATTTGCATAAAAGGAAATGCTAATACTAAATTGTAGGAAAAAATTCCTAATGTGACTTGTAGAATTGAAAATGCTACAGTCACTATTTTGCAAAAAATAACTTCTATACTAATTGCATAAAAGGAAATTGCATAAGAAAAACCAATTATAGAAAGAAACTAGTTACAATTGCAGAAAGAAACTACTGATGAGAATAGAAATAAAATGATAACTTGTAACTCTAAATGATTACTGATGTGTGCGATTAACTCTAAAAGACATTTCTTTTTCCATATATGAAATTAACTGAGTCATGAAACCTAAAAGGAATCACATATGAAAGTCAAATCTTTTTGGTAATTTTTCTTTTATGAGCGTTCTTAAACTAGAATAAAAAATGACTGAATTATAACTGTAATGAAACTATTCTAAAAGAAAATAAACTTCAGAATACTATAACATTATGAACAAATGGAAACATAAACAAAACTAGATATCATTACAACTTGACAAGGGGCCCTTTTATGAGCGTAAGTCTACTATCGATCAGATGATTTCTTAGTCACGCATTGAAAACAAAGAGTTGTATTTACTTGAAACAAGGTATCAAAATTTCTGGAAATGAACCACAATAAACTTAATAATAGAACTGACTTTTGGGTCTCTCCTTATGGCATTTATATAATGGCAGAAGTGTCCTCAGACACGTAATTTTATTAATCAGAAAAAAGATAATTACATAATTGATTTTGCAAGAGTTTACACCCGAACATCCAAACACTCTTGCAATGAGCTATTTATAAGCTCCATGTCCTAACTACCTCTAATTATGGATCACTTATTAAATAATAAGTGTCCATTTATATTAAATGCTATTCAAACCAACTAGATAACAAATCTCCTAAAATAGAGCCTAAGATACGACACATTTTGAGAGTCATATCTAGTTACAACAATATACTAATTCTAAATGATTAAACATTCTAGAATAATAATTATTAATTTAATATCTTAAATTAATAATTATTTTATTTTAATTTTATAATCTATGATAAATTGTATTTTTGGATCACCTAACATTATACAAGTTTTTCATTAAAAAACTTCAATAGTTTTATGTCGATATGAAGTTAAACTACTTTTCCATCTAGGAAATAGATTGAAACTAAGACTTTATCTCCTCATGATTTGCTATTGAATGAAAAAATCATGAGGAATTATTCTCGAATCATATCTTCGTGATTGAATAAGTGTTCTATACGCTCACCTTAGGTTGTTCTAATATCCTATTGCTTTCGCTTGACTGTTGCACCATCATACTCAGAGTTTGACTTTGAGTTTGACTCTTAGATATCTTGATCTTTATAGCCTGCCAAGTCATGTCAATAGGTGTTCATCCATGTGGTAAACATTTTTCATATTTAGATACTCTTCATTCCTTCACTGATGCACTGCAACCTATCTAACCATGAATATCATTGTGGAATTCAATATCAGTTGCAGAATGTTCACAATTATGTTATTGTAGGAATTTTCATTATAATTCATAAAGAAACATAGATTCTAAACATGGATGATAAATACCTTTTTATAAGTTGAATTTACCTTGAGTATGTTGAGACTACTACAAAAATGGTGAAAAAAAGGTGAAAGAGATGGAAAAAGGTAGTAAAAAAGGAAACAATTTTAGACTTTAACACCCCCAATATTGTTTTCATCTCTAGCTTCTTCCTTGATTCTTTGGAGACCTCGTAGTAAATAGAGGCTCCAAAAATCTTTAAGTGCGACACATCCATTTTCCTCCCTAAGAAATCCTCCTCTAGTGTAATCATGCCAAGAATATGATGAGCACTCTTGTTCTACAAATAGACCATTGTATTTCATGCTTCAGCCCACAAGTGAATAAGTAGGCTTTGGTCATGCAATATCACCCTCGCTACTCCAACAATACTATGGTTCTTCCTCTTATCCACCCCTTTCTACTATCGATTGTGGGGTTATGTCAACTCTTATTGAATTCATTCTTTTCACATAAATTTTTAAACTCATTCCACACATACTCACCTCCATTATCACTCCTGAGGGCCTTCACCTTTGTGCCCATTTCTTTCTCGATCAGTTCTTTGTATTCTAAGAACTTGGAGAAAGTCTCGTCCTTATTCAACATGAATAAAATCAAACACTTCCTTGAGAATTCATCAATAAATATAACATAATTTTTGTGCCTAGTAGTGGAGGATTGTTGGCTTGTTGGGTCCTGACCCAGGTTCAAAAGTGTTTTAGCCAAACAAATCCCAAAACTACCGGCCCTTTAGGCAACAGTCCGCGGAGCGCGGACTGAGGTCTAACCCGAGGTAGTATGGGAGGGTGTTGGAACCAGGTTTCTACACCCTATGGATGTCTCAATGAGGTCTGGAGAGTTCGCGAACTGCTCTTGCACACTTGTACTGTTTCACGCAGCTATCCGACCTTCGCGTAGCCCTTGTACCGAGCGCGAGGAGGCGCTGTCTAGATCCCTTACCCTTAGTATTTTTTTATTATAGATTTGATTTAATTCAGTAGTCTTTATCAATCATTCAATATTCATAACCAGTGCACACAACCATAATCCTTGAAGAGATGCATAAAACAATAACAGAAGAATAAACACACAAATCTACGAGCAGATTCACAATATTCCAGAAACACTTATCTTTTAATAATCTTTTGTTCCAGTACAATCCAATTCCACCCTGTGAACTCAGATGCAGGGGTCTACGCACACAGCTGCAAACTTTACTATGCCTCTGCGCACACAGCTACAGAGCCTACTCCTACTACTACCACCTACAACTCAAACTTACAGACTCAGAGCGAATACTGCATTCAACAACCCATATCACTTCAAATCCAAACCAAAGATACCTTCTACACTTAGACCCTCGCTCTATTTATACGTTCACAGGGTCTGTAGACCATGGGTAGGCCAACACCTTCTAGATTAAATTACAATATTTTAGGGTGGACTACCCTTTGACTTGACTTATTACAATTCGCGCTCCGTGCACTTCACAAAGCCTTTACAATACCATTACCCAAAATTGTGGGCTTTAAGCCCCAAAACTATTACACGAGGGATCCACTACCCAACAGGTCCCCACCACAATCATCGTGACTCGTCCTGAGTCACTCGTCGGTGTGGCAGGCGCGCTACCAATGCTTCGATCCACCATCCCTATGAGTGTTTCACTACAATCTGTTGCTCCATCCTTGCCTCCTGCAACACTTCTTCAAGCTCCTGCTCCATTGCCCCTACTAATTCGCTTAACTGATGATGCTCATTCTGCTCTGCTAGGTTAACAAAAAGTGACCCCTCATAGGATTTTAGCTCTAGCTGAGATGTCAAATGCGTGAAATTTTTGTGTAAGAGCAGCAAGCTTGTGATCTTTGGTCCAGTATACTCAATGTCTACTAAAGCTTGTGTTGCATTTTTGCAAGAGAGTTGTTATTGTCCGTGAGGTCCCAATCTTCAAGTTTTGTCGTGGGCACATCGCCCAAGGATGCACTTTTCAACAGAATTCTATCTTTTATCCCAAGATTCACCGTCTTGCCATTACCTTTCATAGATCGCTTACCAAACCATGGGTTTCGCGGTGACATCTGGACCGATCCTGCTATCTGTCGAGGAATTTTCGGTACATCTCCCACCACTAACGTTGGGCTCGGTGTGGCAGCCTTGGCTATCGACATTACGTTGTCTTGAAGGTCCTGCTTCTCTTTTGGCACTGTCGCAACCACTGGGCTTACTCTTAAAGTGTCGAAGTTCGATGAGTCCATACCTATTGGATAGCGCAATAACTTAAGTCTCAGGATGCCACGGTTTGTTTGGTGGATAACCAGTCATGATTTATATGCTTGTTGAAATTCAAATTCGACCGTTCCCCCCTTTTCTAGCTCATTAATGCGATACTGGTGGTAGATCATTTCAAATCCAGTTCTGACTCCATGTCTTAATTGCCCACCGTCTACTCCTCATTGTCTTAAATTGACCATCTTGTCATGAACAGTGACCTCAATGGTCACTTTCCAGCCTATCCGCGCAGCAGCGCAACCCCTTATGCACGACCGTGATTCCTGCAATAGGCTCGCCCTACGTGGAACCCTCTTTCTACGTAGCTCTCCTGCAGACTCGTTTATAGTCTTGTAACTTCTTTCAATTGCTTAGAGTGCTGAGACTATGCTTCGGTCGATTAGTCAGATAGCCGACCCACTCATATAGGGCTTCAAGCGACTGCCATTTACTCTTCTTGGGAAGGGCTCTCCATTAAGCTTGACGATATGGACCGCGCCTCTGTCTGTGACCTCTTTCACCACATATGGTGCCAAACAATGCATTCAGATTTTTCTAGGGAATTTTTCGAACTTGCTGTCATACAGCAATACTAAATCGTTTACTTTGCGTGTGGATCTGTTGGACTCCCAATCCCGGATCCTGTATCCGTCTTTCATGCAATCTCATCGCCATATCCAATGCTTCTGCCTGGGTCGAAAGCTTCTGCTATGACAGAGCCGTTCTCAGGTGTGGTGTCAAAGACGCCACAAACCACGTGCGGTGTTGCACATCCGTTAGCATCATATTAGCCTTGTGGATCGTACTCTTCAGTATCTGATCTAGATCCCAGGGGGTCTCTCCTGGAAGCATCGTGATCTCCTTAAATCCGATGATTGATTGTGTCTTTGATATCGTCCGGCTAAATTCTCTGTTCAATGCAATCTGGATCTCCGCTATTCCTTCATTTCGGTGATCATTCGAGTGCTTGATATACAATGTCAATGCACGATCCTGTAGCATGCTTACCAAGGTATCCTTCTTAATGTTATCGTCTATAACCCCTTGTGCTTCCCACACTGCTCTTACCATGAACTAGAACTGATCTAGGTCGTCATTTCCTACCTCTCTGAATACGGGTAGCTTAATCGTACTTGCCATACCGAACTACTGGTTTGGTGGAGGTGGTGTAGGCGAAGATGGAGGTGAAGGAGGTGAAGCGAGTGGTGGTGTAAGTGGAGATGGTAACTGTTGAATGTGTTGTCTGATCAAACTAACTACACTCCTCGGAGACACCCGAGCATTCTCTTCCCCGCTCGCTTACGGAGGTGAAATTAAAGGATTGCTTCCTAGCCCTTCAATACCTTTATATACCTTTCCGCTCTACATCATTCCAATCATTAATGTAATCACCCTTCAATTTCCTTCTTCATAGGGTTCCAGTGTTTTGACATCAGACATCCCTTAGGTAGATCCCCATCCCGGCAACGGAACCATTTGTTGGCTTCTTGGGGCCTAACCTAGGTTCAAAAGTGTTTTAGCCAAACAAATCCCAAAACTGCCGGCCCTTTCGGCAACAGTCTGCGGAGCGCGGACTAAGGTCTCACCCGAGGTAGTATGGGAGGGTGGTGGAACTAGTTTTTTGCACCCTAGGGATGTCTCAATGAGGTCTGGAGAGTTCGCGAACTGCTCATTTGCACTTGTACTGTTTCGCGCAGCTATTCGACCTTCACGTAGCCCTTGTACCGAGTGCGAGGAGGCGTTGTCTAGATCCCTTACCCTTAGTATGTTTTTATTATAGATTTGACTTAATTCAGTAGTCTTTATCAATCATTCAATATTCGTAACCAGTGCACACAACAATAGACCTTGAAGAGATGCATAAAACTATAACAGAAGAATAAACACACTGATCTATGAGCAGATGCACAATATTTCAGAAACACTTATCTTGTATTAATCTTCTATTCCAGTACAATCCAATTCCACCCTGTGCACTCAGGTGTAGGGATCTGTGCATACAGTTGCAGACTCTACCAGGCCTCTGCACACACAGCTACAAAGCCTACTTTTACTACTACCACCTATGACTCAGACTTACAGACTCATAGCAAATATCGAATTCAACAACCCATATCACTTCAGATCCGAACCAAAGCTACCTTCTACACTTAGAGCCTCACTCTATTTATACATTCCCATGGTCCGCAGACCATGGGTAGGCCAACACCTTCTAGATTAAATTACAATATTTTAGGGCAGACTACCCGTTGACTTGACTTATTACAATTTGTGCTCCACGTACTTCGCAGAGCCTTTACAATACCATTACCCAAAATTGTGGGCTTTAAGCCCCAAAACCGTTACGTGGGGGATCCACTACCCAACAAGGATATTAGAAAGGTCCACAGACATGAAAGTGGATCATTCCAAGGAATGCATATGCTCTACTATCCCGATCATGGAAAGTGGCTTTTATGTACTTCCCTAAGGTACATCTTTTGCATGTATCCTCATGCTCTAGTGTTCCTTTGAGGAGGCCTGTGGTAATCTGCATGATCTTCAAAGAAACATGATGCAAATGGCCAAGTATTCCATGCTAAATTTCATCGACATCATGGCTCTACACCTTCTTATCCTTTGTGCTCAATGTAGCACAATCTTCCACATCTACTTTGTAGAGGTTCTTCACATGAACTTCGAACTTATTCACCTTGTCCCATGGCTATGTTTCTATTGATGGTGTTGCATCTGCCAACATTTAGGGGATATCCCTGATATGAATTCACAACTACACTCACACTTTTTGGTGTAGGAATTCGAGAAGTGGGTGGTAATGTTATGCCTTGACTACGAAAACACACCGAGAGAAGTATGATAACTTTGGGTGAGAGAAAGTGTGTGACCCTGCGGAGATTCAAGTGTGATGCATGAAGTTTCCAACACATGAAGGGAGAATGAAGTGTGCCCATTGGAATCCTCTAATAGTACACATCTTGAAAGGAACAGACCAGCATAATGGCATCACAAGCTAACATGCGGAATATTCCACAAGCCAAAGTGATGGATTAATACAACAACACATATTCAACAAGCTTCATACGATTGCAAAAAAAATAGTTCATAAGCATATGCATAAGTTATGAGGCCTGAATGTTTTCAATGAACGAGGTGATTTGTTTGTTGTTTTGAATCAACATTCGAAGTCTTTATTTCTCTATCTTTTCCTATGCCTTCATCTTCTTTACCAAAGTAAGTGGTGCCCCTTTGTATCACATTGTCCATTCTTGCATGGTCATGATGGTAGTTTGTACATTTCTAAGAGTCTTAAGAAATTCCTTGTTTTTCTACTGCAAGCTATGCAAGTACACAACTCCCTTATACATGGTCATGGGCTCCTCATAGAGGTACTCCATGGTCTCTCCAAGTGTTGATACTTCACTAGGTATCGTTGCTCTCATTTTCCCCAAGCAGACCTGTGTGGGAGCTGCATTTTGCGCTTCTTCGTAAAGTTGTTATATATCTTGCCGGGAGACATGTATATTTTGTATCAATTTCTTACTCTCTGTCATCAAGTACTGAGTATTTGAACTTGTCGCACCCGCGAAAGACAAGTTAGCTTTAGTAATGGTATTTGAATTCCTATTGGTGTCCACTGCTATCACCCTTCCTCCAATGAATGCAAGTGATGCATGACCATCTAGAAAATTATCTCTTCGTGCTTGTATAGTCATCTTATAAAGTTCATTATATGACAAATTGTGCACATCCATTACCAGATCATCATCAAGAGGAACCATGTCCCTTTCCTCCCTCGAGGATAACTCTGCGATTGGAGGTGGTGGAGAATGAATAGTGACCTATGGTGCATTGAGAATCAGGTCAACATCTTTATCTTGTGGTTCTAGTTCTAACTCCATGTCCACAACTTCAATCAAGTCTTCAATATACTTAGCAAGCTCTTGATCTTGCATCTATTAACTCTTGTCCTTTACTATTGGTTGGTTCTATCCTTACTCTTCAACATGAATTGATGTTGTTTCTCCTCTCATTGTGCCTTGCCTTTATTCTTCTTCCTGCTTCTACTCATCCTCTTGTTATTTCCTCCTTTTTTCTCGTTCTTCCCTCTGTTCTTATTTTTCTTTTTGTGCCCTCAGTTCTACTTCCTGCAAGCTCTACTTTTCTCTCTTCCTCTACTTTGCTTTTTGTATCGTCTGCTTGTTTTTGCTTCTACTGCAAAAACTACCTGCATGAAGATTGGATTCTCTTTCATCTTGTAGCTTTGTTCCCCCTCTGTGCTATCTGCACCCTTTCTCTTTCCCTTATCTTGTACCAAGTTTCTCCCTTCTGCTACTCCTATTGGAATTGTTTCCATGTTAGTGTTGAATCCTTTCTTATAAAAAATTGACCATCCACATATATTAATGAGTCTACAGGTGTTTGCTCAACTACTTCCCCAGTACTACTTTTAGTGGTCCCTGTTGAAGCAGCTCTCTTTGGTGTCATGGTAACAATGACTGCTAGGAGAAAGTGCTTCACAAGTGTTGTACCCATGGGACAAAAAGGACACTCATGGCAAGCAAGAATTAGATTCAACAAATATACCTTCAAAGCATGATCAAGAATCAAATCGGGCATCTGATGGGAAGGATTGCATAGTTTTCATTGCAAAAATGGATTGGCTTCATGTGGGAATTGTGCACTATGCAGTCCCAGCAGCTAAGGAAGAAGCTAGAGGCTAGGGACTATGTAATGCACAGTCCCAGCCTAGGCAAAGACTGGAAGAGACTACCCATTGCGCAGTCTTAGTGGCCAAGGTGAAAGGCCAACCCCTAGAAATGTGTAGTGTATATTTGGAGCTATCTTGTACTACACACTGTGTAATTCCCGAGTCTAGTCTTGTGGCTTTAACCTTAGGATTGGGCAGTTACCAACTGGGAAAAGTGAAAACCAGCCAAGGAAAGTGCAGATTTGCCCAAGGGAAGTGTGGAAAAAAAGAATATCTAAGAGATAGTAGGAGACTGAGTGCAGATCTCACTAACTTGTATGAATGAATCATGATAGATCAAGTGCAGAAATTGAATAAGCCGGAAGAAAATGAAATTAGTGAGGAGAGATGCCACAGCAACGACCATCGGTGAAAAAATAAATAAATCAGTATGACACTTGTGAAAGGAAAATGATAACTTGAAACAACACTTATAAAAGTTAATTTAGGTTGAAACACCAACAACCATGAAGAGAAATAAGAAAATCCACACTCACATAAGTGAAACGACAACCAACGACAAAAAAGGAGGCAAAAGGTGATAAAATAAAACTCACCTAGAAAATCAATGACAAATCCACTGAAGGTTCCTTGAGCACTTCAGGAATGCTAGAGCTTCAGAATCAAATTCTCAAATGATCTCTAGAGGTGTCGATTAACTAGATTTGAGAAAATGAGGGTTTATGATGCACATGCCTGAGATCAAGGAAAAGTGGCACTTGGCGGAAAATTCTAAAAATAGCAATGTGCCACCTTCAGGAAACTAATAATGGATCCCTACTTCATAGGGATGTTTTTTTCACTTTAGCTTTCTTGTCTTTCCAGGGAAACATTCCATGCACACTGCTGAGAAATATTACGCATTTTTGGGGAACTGGGAAACTTTCTCGCTCAATGCAGTGCGTAGTTTCTGGGCTTAGTGTTGGGTTGTTGTCCATGACTACATAGTTCCTCATCACAAGGCTAACTTTCAATTAGTACTACATAATTACTATCATCATGGTTTCTTTTCCTCAAGGATTATGTAATTTTTGGAGGCAAGCCCAGAACTGCTGTGAGACCAAGTTGGGAGAGCGGCTTGTGACTTAGAAGAATCAGTGAAGTGAGAAAACACAACAAAAATAAA
This sequence comes from Pinus tabuliformis, assembly GCA_031772625.1. Classification (NCBI taxonomy): domain Eukaryota; kingdom Viridiplantae; phylum Streptophyta; class Pinopsida; order Pinales; family Pinaceae; genus Pinus; species Pinus tabuliformis. The sequence goes on from CM062805.1 coordinate 606,624,797, forward strand.
GATGAATCTCAATCGAAGCATGAATACCTAGATCAGTGCAAGATGAGTACCTATGGAAAAGAAGGTAGGCTCCAAAATCAAAGCATATGCAAAAATTTTGAGGATGGTTGTAGGCGTTACAACAATGTCTCAAGAATGCTTTTCTGTTGCTAAATTTCAAATCATAACCACAGTATTCTAAAACTAAAACGAAGACAAGATTCTTCTTTAGACCTAGAACAAACATCACATCCTTAAGTATGAGAGGGGAGCCTAGCTCCCTCTAAAAGGTGACTGTACCAATCTCTGTCATGTTGTACCTTCCATCATCCCCCATATCAATGTGCATCTGGAGATCTTTCTCCTCCAAATCAGTGAAAAAATATCTATTCCACATCATATGGAATAAGGTACCATTGTATAGGTACCACACACTTCGCATCACTATGTTGGCCATGCATGTAATGAGAGGAAAATCAAGTTGGACCTGTGAAGCCAAAGATTCACCTAGCATTCCTCCTAAAGTATTCTTGCTTGTCTTCTCATTTGGAGACTTCGTTGCATAGTTCCTGAATTCATGACATTGAAAGCACTTTATTCTGGACAAGTCTTTCTTATTTCCACCTTGACTAGATTCTTCTTTATATTGGGATTTATTCCCTTCCCCTTCTTTTCCTTTTTAGCCAAGGCACAATTTTCCTCATCCTCAACCTTCGATGAAGTCTTCTCTTTGGTATTTCTCCTTATTTCCTCTTGTACCAAATTTTACCATAGGAATTCCCAATTTGGTATCCCTCCCATTCACCGAATCTTGGTAGTTGTGCCAACTCCTAGGAAGGCCTAGAAGGGATAAACTCACCAAATCATCCTCTGCTATAGTAACACCAACTTGAACAAGTTCATTTTGACATTATGTGAACCTACTCAGGTACTGTGGAATGGTCGCATTATTTTTCATCTTGATATTTCGAAGTTTGTCCTTGAGAGCCAACTTCTTGTGATCACTACTATTCTAAAATAGATTTGTCAATGCCTGCCACATTTCATATGGAGTATATTTCCTGTGGATATTAGAGACAATATGGTCTTGTACTCCCTCCAATATGATTCTTCTTGTCTTGGTTACACACTTCTTCCATTCTGCTATATCCTAAGCATTGGATGTTGTTGGTTTCGAGATATCATTATCAATGAATTCCTATAGTCCATTATCTTCCAGCACTGCCTCCATACAGTCCTTCCAAGAAACATAATTAGAGCTTACCTTAAGGTCATACTCGAACCTTAGTCCATAAAAAGCCATCCTTATAGCTCATAAGAATTGATCTTGCAAATATGATCCTCCTGCAATAACAACATCAAAATCTCTTCTCTATAGTGAATCCTCTTTGATACCATGTAGAAATTAATTTGTATATTCAAAACTACTCATGAAATTTACTAAATAACAAGACTTGAAGCTACTTTACTGATCTGCAAAAGTTAATTCACCATCTAGAACACAAATCATAGACATGAAAAATGAAACATCACACATGCACAAATATTTATCTAGGGGAAAGAAACTGGTCAAAAACCATTCCTATATATATTGCATTAATCAGATAATAGAGATGAAATACATATGCTTGATTAAGCTTGAGGACACCTAACAAGTATATAGTTTGATTGATTAACTTTGGCCAACAAATAGCCAATTTTCAATCCCTCCAAGCTCTTATTTACTTGTATTGTTCCTCCAAGAAATTAGCCCCTATTATTTAGGAATTTCACACAATGGAATTGTGTGATTCCTCTAGCTCCTTCCTCTAATTTGATGCACCACGTGTACACATGGGAATATGCTATAACTGATAGTACAATGCCTTGGAATCTCCATCTCAACTAGGTAACTAGAGTTTTCTGCATGCAAAAATTATTTTCGGTTGATTGATTAGTTAAATGGTTGATCAATAAGTGTAGTTGAAGTTCCACTTCCACAACTTGAACTCCACTAGTTCTTCTGACAGTTAGAACTAATTTAACTAATAATAATTGAAATTAACTGAAATAGATTACTACAAATTAGAAATCAATCATACTGAACTGAAATCAAGCTTCCCCAACTTGAATTAGCTAAGTTAACTAAGTGACAAGTGCCATGTCACCTCAGTTAACTACCTCCAAGGTTTGTACTGAAATATAAATTTGAATTTTCTCTAGTTTGACCAAGGCAAAGTCAAACTGAGTTTTTCTTATTGCATTTTCAACAAATAGAATGTTATCAATTTTACGATAAAACAAATTATTGTCACACACTCTCCCACCCCCTTTTACTTCCTTGTTCTATGAGAGGTGTTATTTAATGAATAACCCAAATTCTAAGTATGTTAAGAACATGGGGTTACAAAAATCCTTCTTTGTATAACTTCTTCAAATATCAAAAAAATTACATCATTGCATTCAGCTTGTCAAGAGCAGGGCCAACGATATAAATCATAACTCATTCTGAATCTCGGATTGAAGGTTATGCCTTCTTGAAATTTGACCATTCAAATAAGGCCTAGGGAAAATTTAAGGTGCTAATATTCACAGGTGGGCTAATTTTTTATGCTTTTTTCTAAAAAAAGATTCGCCAATTTCCATTTTTTCTAAAAAGTATTTGCCCAAAGTTTATACTATAAAGCTATTGTATCTTAAAAATCACAAAAATTTTATAAGGACTATATAAAGTCATAACAAACTTAGATAATTTTATGAAAATATCACTAATTTTTTTGTAGTTTGCATATTGAGGATTAGTAAGATTCACCAACATTTCCAAACTTTCAGATAAATGTCCACCTCAACATTGGCAATACAGGGGCATCCATAATACCTCAAATGACAAAGAAGGTCAAACATTTTTAGTAGAAGAGCTGGTTCCTCAAATTGTGGGATTTATTGGATAGATTAATATTATTATTGTTATTGATTTCCATGTAACCTAAAGATATGTTTGTTTGTAGTTGGATTATTTTGCAATATTGGGTCATCTAATCCTATTGTCTTTAATCTAGAAATATTCCCATACTATTATATGTCCAAGTTTGAATTAAATAAAAACAAAACAAGATGAATTTGGAGTGTCCATTAAGATCTAGAGCGAGTATGTATTCCCTTCTTTGTGATCCCTGTGTAACTAATTCTTCAAATCTCTATTAAAGGTTTACATTATTCCATGATTGATTCAAGCTAGAGTGGTGTAGCAATATCTCCTATGTATTTATTAAATCCACATTTGTTTCAATGTAATGTTATGCTTGGAGCTGTTAATCTTATGCAACATAAGCCATTTTCCATTGGAACAAAATACAAAGGCAGAGATTTAGCTTTGAATTCATGAGAAGTATGTTATATGATGGGGATTGAGGAGATAGAACAAAGTTCTATCGCAAATTTCCATCCTAGGACAAACTTCCCTTGGGAGACTCTACAAAGGACCTTGTTTATAAATGGCAAGATAGAAAAAAAGTGGTGGGAATACAAGTTGTAGATTTCATAAACATTCTTGTCCTAGAGGTCTTGGTAGGAGGTAAAAGTCAAGGCACTGAGATAGAGTTTTATCATCAGGACGGACTTTTGGAGAGTGGAAAGTAATGAAAAATGTTCCCATCCCGAAGGTTATTATCCCTGGGGGCTTTTAAAAATGTGTTGATTGCATAATCTTCATGATCTAAGGTTCATTCTGGTGTTAACACTCACAATTTCATAGCCCTATTTTGTAAAGCATTGGTGCTAAGGTTGGACTCGCTTGTTTGTACATATATATAGTTTGGGGATTGGCCTGCGTTGGTGTTTCTTTTATACATAAATATATTACTCCCCAAACCCCTTATTATTAGGTCCTATAATTGTCTTATTTATCCTATTTAATTCCTTATCCCTTGTATCATTTTTCAGTCTACATTTATATTCTTTTCTTTACCATAACTCGAACTTTGGTGAAATTCATTTATTTATGAAATTATGTATAATAAAGAAAACAAGGTCATTTTATATGTAAGTAAGCTAACAATTTGTGGTATAAGACTTTGTGATAAACAAAGATTTTGAACATGGACACAAGGCTATTGTATCTAGAATGCTTTTTTGTCTAAAAGGAAAGATTTTAGCATGATTTGTTCCTATAACGAGGTGTTGGTTACAACAACAAATTTTAATGGAATTTTCTTGAATTATAAATAACTTCACAATAATCCCTAATTCTTAGGACTTTCCTTATATTGTAATACTTTATTTTGATTCGCATTTGTAATATAAATAGAGGAAGATGACTTTGAGGGATGGATGGACAATGGTTGAACTTATCACGTAATTAAGATCTGAATTCTAACTTTACCTAGTTTTTTGAATTTTTATTAATGAAAGGAGAAATTAGTTAAATTTAATCTTTGTTACTTGTAATTTGGTCTAAATTTTATTTAAGACATGCTGACTCCAGGGCAGTTTGACCCACTGCCCTAGGTGAAGCATTATCTCTAATGTGTAAAATAGATTAGTTTAATCATGTGTTGTTACTTTCTATCAATTTTTTGTTCTTTCATTTAAATGGATAATAGTTACTTCAAGTTTCGATTATATTTTATATCTGTGATAACGATTAGTTGTTTTCTTAGATATATTTGTTGTTTCTTTGATTCCTTATTGCTGTTCCTTAAAATAGGATCTATTATTATTAAGTAATGGTCTATGATGTATTCTCGCAATAGTTAATAGTTGAATGCATATCAAATGGTTAACACCGAGTTGGATATTTCTTGTGTTGTTCCTTATTTAAAATTATAGGTCAAGTTTTCATCTAGAGTAGTACTATTGATTTGTATTTAATTTTGATTGTTTTGTAGTTTCTCATATATGTATGTATGATTTTCACTTAACTAGAGACAAAGTTTTACTCTCGATATTTTTCTTTCTTTCTTGTTAGGATTTTCTAGAATTAAATTCTTTAATGAATATGCATAAGATAGATTTGCCTTTAGCAAGTAGTTGATTAAATGATCATAGGAGATTTTTTCTATATTCAAGCTTCTATGATCCATAATGAATTAAACAAAGTTTTTTGGTAGAAATCACATGAGAGAATTTTTTGGCTGACGCGTTTCGAACCAACAAGTGTGGTTCATCATCAGGACCAGATGAAAAGGCGGACCATAGCCATTTAATATAGTCGTTACCTATTGATATTTTTAATAAATTAATGAAATAATATCATTATTTAAATATTTTTTTCAAAAACTAGTCGTTTAATATATCCGTTACTTAATAATATTTGTTTTTAATATATTAATAAATTAATATTTTAATTTAAACAATATTGTTCAAATATAGCCGTTACTTGAAATTATGTCTCTACGTTGCTCTCTATTTAAGCCTTTGTCATGGTCTACCTTTTCATCTGGTCCTGATGATGAACCACACTTGTTGGTTCGAAACGCGTCGGCCAAAAAATTCTCTCATGTGAATTCTACCGAAAGACTTTGTTTAGATCATAGGAGATCTCATATAGAACCAGTGATAGTATCCCTGCATAAAATTTTCTAATTTTTTTGAAATAAAATCACACTTCTTCGGTTGAAAAATTAATGTTTAGGTAGTTAGTTATTTATTTTGAATAATTAAAATCCCCAACATTTAGGTGTCATTGTTGGGGAGGTTGTCCAAAGAGCACTACCACACTAACATCTGGTTATATATGCATACTTGACTCTGAGAGGGCTAGATATTAAATATGGGAGGTAAGACCCTGCACACACACCTCAGATATCTTGCAGTGAAGTTTTCTCTCAGTAGGTAGTTCGAGGCCATATAGTATGCATGATTAGAAGAGAAAATAGGGGTAAAAATGAAAAAGAAACAAATCCAAAAACCACCCCTATCAGTGACAAAACCCAAGGCCAAGCAAGCCTTCGAAGAGTGACCTTTATAGATGACATCATACAAAGAAAAAAAATGTCAAAGACTTAGTAGGACCTCGACCAATATCCATAAAAGGATCTACTCTTTTCATTACTCCTATGGTGAAATCCTCTACTACATCAAAAGCTAAGGTTCAAGGTAGAATAATGGGATTAGTAGCAAAAGAATAGGACATTTTTCAATCCTCATTAATAGGACATCTTGACATTCATAATATAAGTGAGGGACACTCTTATAACTTGAGAGAAGGAGGAGGTGAAACAAGTAATCCAAATTTTCAAACATCTGAACAAGATCCTCCCACAACACCAATATCAAAAGAAGGAATTGTGATCCTTGATTTAGGTAGTATTGTAAGATCTAGACATATTCCTCTAGAGCCAAAACAAGTCATGAGCCCTCAACATCACCATATCAACCCTTATCAACTAGTTCCTCCTGACTTTGGGATTCTATAATGATATTGGAAAATATTTGAACAAATTGGAGGATAAGTAAATTCATTCACCACAACAACCTAACCAATAGAATTTCCTATTGTTAATTCACAATCCAATGCACCTATGAAGGCCATCCCATTGCAAGGCCTTCCAAATTTCCATGGATTGGCCTCAGAAGATCCAAATTCATTCCTATTCGAATTTGATGTCTTATTTAAAGGATATGATTATACCATTGATCCACAAAAATTGAAGTTGTTTCCCTCCACTTTCAAGGGAGCATAATTACGATGGTTCATGGGATTAAGAGGATGTAACATTAACTCTTGAGATGAAATGAAGGAATAGTTTCTCTCAAAATAGTATGCCTATTGTTGGTCCAAAGATTTGAGAGAAGAAATATTTAAGATGACTTATAAAGAGGATGAGAGCTTAGAAGAGTACATAGAAAGGTTCGAACATAACCTTCAGAGGTCACTATTCACCACCCTTCCTAAGGAGGTATTGCAAATTTCCATTTTTAGGGGCATGCAAGATGAATGGATGGAAATAAATAACTTAATGGGTCAAGGAGATATTTCAAAGGAATAATATGATTACATTACTAAGTTGTGTATCAGGTGTTCTCGAGGATGCACAAGGAGAAAGCATGGGATACGAGATCCCCTCGATAGAACTAGCAAAACCACTCGTAGGGGAGCCATATAGGAAGAAATTGGTAATTGTTGTGGCTATTTTGGAACAAACACTAGGATTTACTGCCCCATAGTCCTAGCACTGATAGGACTACCATATCAAAGATACTATTCCAATGAAAACAGAAATTTGATTCCAATCTAAAACAAAAGTATATCTATAGATATAGAAGTAAACACATAAATCTAGGGTTTGGTTTAAGTGAATACCCGACCTCCTCATAGGTCATGGGTGGGTTTTGATATTGCAGAAGAGAGATCATGCCCCAAATTAGGAGATCCTTATCCCTATAGTCACTTTATTCCATACACACATTCACAAACAAACAAGACAACAAGTTATTCTGCAGAAGACCGATTAGCTCACAAAACCAATAGAATAGATGACAAATCTGATATGAAAACATGAAGGAAAGGAAATAAATAATTTATTAATATCAAAATGACAATATCACATGAAGTATATCATCCATATTATCATCTCCGAATTCCAGCAGAGTCTCCCCCTCTTTCCGCATAAATGACCAATGAAAATAACAACACTCCTTGATGGTATAAAAGAAGAAGAAGAACCTTAGTAGGGATATCTAAGATAAATCACTATATCTCTAGAGCTTTGACTTTCTAATTCTGACTATTTGGACCCTAGAGAATATATAAGTTTATATAGATGTAGAGGAAAGCCCAAGGGGATGAATGTAGATGCTTAGGGTGATGAAGTGCTAAGGAATCTTCTACAATAATAGACCCCTAGACATATCATACACGAGTGGGTCAACTTGATATCCTTCGGAAAGCAAGCTTGTAGAAAACGTTTTCTCAATTGTGAGTTTTTTCTCAATTGTTGTTAATTATGAAATAATTATTATCTCATAATTATAATATATTGACAAAATAATTATGAAAAAAATCTCAATTATGTAATTTCACCCTTTTAACATAGAATAACCCCCACATAAGTTAATGTAGAGCAAAAAATGGGATGCATTCTATCCTACAACTAAGTTAAGTTGAAATTAGGATTCTCTCACTATAATGGAGTGGAAAATAGGGTTATAATAGATGCCCCCTAATGCTTGAGGTCATTAGACAAAATGATGACCGAAATTCATTACAAGAAAGATTAGGTGTCAAAATAGGAGGAAGGAGACAAAGCCAAGAAGTTGGATCAGATGAATCATGATGCTATTGTCCCATCTATGCTGATAAAAATCCCTTAGGCAGGCATGCTCATGCTCGGTCATAAAGATAAACTAAACATGGTAGCCAAAACATACACTATGGATCAATGAAATGAAATCTTGTAACATGGCCCCAAATAATACACAGTGGATCCATGTTACTCATAAAAATAATCATAGCCACCATCAAATATAGTGTGGATCTATCTCACAGTAGACATCAGTTGGAATATGGATATATAACAAAGAGGGTGCCCCTAGAGTAGTCCTCAAAGTGCATAATGAATACATAAATCCAACGCATCCTATAAAGGGTGTCATATAAGAGTGAAATGTCCCTAACAAATGATTTTTAACATAACCCCGACGGTATGCATATATGACATGAGAATAATGTTAAGAAATCTAGGGGCAGTAAGTGAAGGTGATTTATCTTATAACGATAACTTCTTGTGATGTAATTTTACTTTTCTTTATTTACTTCTCCTTTCCTTTATTATAATTAGTGTTCTCTATCATCAAATAGCTAGCAAAACATAAAGAACAATGAGACAATAAGACACAAGATATAGGTGATCATCCAGGGCTAAAACCTCTCCAACTAAGAGGAAAACTTGTAAGAATTTTTCTCTTCTTATAGAATCTTCAATTAACAAATTTCAAGACCTATGAACCTTGATCAAGACCCTCCAAGACCTAGTAAAACCTTTTGTCTTTAACAATATTTCCTTCCAACAACTTCTACAATTACGACCTCCCAACAAATCTTCTCCAACTTTGACCTACCCAACAAATTCTTCTTGAACTTTGACCTGCCTAGAAAATCCTTATGGAACTTTGTCCTTCCTAGAAAATTCTTCTAGAAAGTTTACCTAGCCATTAAATTCTTCAAGAAATTTGACTTACCTAGCAAATTATTCTATAACTTCGACCTGTCCAGTGAATTATTTTGGAACTTCGACTCAACAGTGTCTTCCTATCACTTTGACTTTCCCAGCAACACTTTCACTACTCAGCAACACTTTAACTTCCCAACAACTCTTTGACTTCCCTAGAAACACTTCGACTTGCCCAGTAGAACTTTGACTTTCCCAGCAACAGTGGAAATCCTAACACAAGAGAGAGAGAGAGAGAAGCCCAAAACTTCGATCTTGATTTTCTTATCCTTTTCCATATTTTTATAGTTTCTTTCTTGATGATATCAAACTTTCTTGAGTGAGTGTGCTAATGAGGTGTATTTCCTTCTTATTTATAGGATTTTTAGGGGTACAAATTTCTTCCTTTATGCCAACTTGTGCACTTGTGTAGTTCAACTTGATGTTTGCACCATGACGAGATCTTGGAAGGTCTTTTGACTCAAACTTTGACTCGAACAATTTTATTTACAATATGTAACATACCCAAGAAGGTATTCCATACATGAAAATGACTCAATTGACTTTATGATAAACCTAGAATCACTCAATGGATTCTTGACCTAAAAATAAATTTCCCTTGAGCATGAAACCCATTCCTTAAGAATATCAATAAAAAATTTATTTTTCTCTTTTCACTAAATACATTAAATCGTGATTACATATATCATTATGAGACCAAACCTAGTTACATATTTCAACACTCCCTCTTAACTAGGGAGGCATTCATAATCCATACAGGGTACTTGGACATTCTCAATCTGAAGAATTCTCATAAGAAGAGTTGGATTGGTAGCCCATATGTTTAGCATCATATCACAAACATTGTCACATATCAATGCCTTGACTAACATCTCTATATCTCCATAAGATCAAAGCACAATGCTGGCGAAAAAATGATTTATAGACACCCTCACTATTATCTCTCTCATAAGATACCCCACCCTAGTTCTTCAAAGTGTGTCCCACCATGACTATTCTTATCTTAGATTCCCAGTCCTCAAGGAATATTGGTCCTTTACAACTACTCTTATCTTGGTGTCATACCACATCCTCAAAGAGCATTAGATGCCATATTTTTACCCAATCCTCCATTCTTTCTTCCCAAACTT